>CM022953.1:51297417-51980280 GCA_012931725.1 Litsea cubeba
CGTCATTTTGGGTTTAGATTGGAGAAATCTTGGTCTTCTCCTTTCTGAGCACTGGCGCTCACGAAATCGCTGAGCCCGTGTTCAGATTGGAGTGCCTTTTGCTCTCTTTGATGAACCCGATATCGGCCTTTAAAAAAAAAAACTCGTCATTTTTGGATTCAGATCCGAGAATTTATGGTTCATTTCATTCTGAGCACTGGCGCTCGCGGAAATCGCTGAGCCCGTGTTTAGATCAGAATACCATCTGCTCTCTTTGATGAATCCGATCTTGACCTTTCAAAACAGAGAATCTCATCTCATGGATGCAGTCTCAAAATATTTGTGTCTAGCGGTACTAGTACGCCCTTTTAGGGTCTACTGTATTGCGACCGGCACATTTGTAACTCCAACTTTATATTCTTCTTACCTCGAGTAAGCTCTGCTTCTCGATAAGTCGAATTTAAGTTCACAATTGCTTCTAGCAGTCACTGGGATGCTCATTCTGGGCTTACCATACCTGCGATCAGAACAATTGTACCCTCTATGGCGTTTTGCCTTCTTCATATTGCTTGGGTCATCTTCCTCGAGCAATTTGAAAAGACGAAACCATAGAACTTCCCATTTATGATCATTATATTCTTGTGATTACTAATGGATGTGGTCTTGTTTCAAGAATTTTCAAAAAAAAGAAACAATGGCAGTATCGCTTACCATTACTTTCGATGAAAGCAAGCACCAACTCATGCTTCAACAGAAGCAAACCACGCGCACCTACAAGCGCCCTATCAGCTGCCGAAGCGTCAACTCCCTCGGCAACTCTATGAGCTCCGGGTGGACCTCGACTTCCCGGAGTATCGTCTTTGGGACGCTGGGACCATTCCCACATCCCGAGGAACAAACTGTTCCTTCCAAGAAGCAGAAATTCGCCTCTCAACGTGTCACTACCGTGACACCAAAGGCGAGCACCAGAAGGCCCGAAGCCCGTGGCAGCCCCAACGAAGCCTCTCGGACCAGCAACACGACCAGGTCTATCCCAAGACTTGGTCACCAAGACCTTCACCCAAAACAGAGAAGTCCCAAACATCTACCAAGCCCGCATTCCCTGGCCCCACTCAGGAGAAACAGTTCCACCCTCTTGCCTACATGAAAGAGGAGAGACCCATCTCCAATCTGACTCCCAAGTCAACCCAGCATGAGCTGGCTTGTTCCTACAAGCCCCAAATCAAGTCATACATCACAAGGCCTCTGCAAGCACCTGCTAAGGCCTACAAAACCTGCAGTTCGACCCTTCGTCTCTACAGGGGCCGAACTCCAAAATTCAAAGCTTCGCTGCAACAGGCGAAGGAGAGGGTTCGCATCCTGTCCTTTTCCCAGCTACAAGAAGACAGGCTCGGCTGCTGCGCCCGTGGGAGCACATTCCTTCATCGTCAAAGCCCAGCCAGAGCTGACCGAAGCTCAAATTTGCTCGTCGCATACGCCGCCGCCCGTCTATAGGCAAAAGAGACTAGAGAAGCAAAGGACCCAGCCTCCTACACTTCAAGTCTTTCCCAAATGGGTCGAAAAAGAAAGACCCAACCAAGTTGCTGCCGTCCATATGGTTGGAAAAACCAGAAGGCAACCAATAGTCAGCATCCAAAATCCATTGTCCGACGTCCGATGACTCGCAGCATCTCCAGGACAAGAAGAGATTCAGAAGAATCCCTTACTCCTTCAAGCAAAGGACGACGAGTGATCCTTCCTCAAGCTCTTCTTCAAAACGAACCAGCCCCAGCTCAATCACCAGGACAGTTTCTTCGTTCGAATCACGAAGGAATGAAACGTCTTGGCTACAAATTCTGAGCCACCATCCCGCAATCCACCTCAAGATGATGCAATCACCCGCATCCAGCAGTTGGAACAAGGCCAACAGAGGATTGAAACTTTGATGGAAAACCTTCTCCTCGCCTTCCAAAATCAGGCGAACAATGAACCTCCTCCGAATCATCAAGACGATGAGGTAAATGGAGAAGAAAATGAGTCACGCGCCCTTACCAAAAAGGACGCAGACAGTATCCTCGCCAAAGCAAAAGAAGAGGATATACTCAAGGAGCATGGGATCAAGCCACCATATCCCTTATGGAAGGACTCGGTCCCGTTCCCCACCAAATTCAAGCATCCTACTCTCCACACATATATGGGGAAAGGATCAGCCAGACAGCATGTCGTCCACATCAAGATCCTGACGGGAGCTATCGCGGATCAAGATGCACTCAAGATCCGCCTCTTTACAAGTACCCTAAAAGGTACGGTCTTCGATTGGCACTCCACTCTGCCGGAGGACTCGATCTAAAACTGGGCCATGCTAGAGACACGCTTCCTGACTCACTTCAAAGGTGAGGATCATCCCGCTACTATGGCTCAGCTGTGCAGCTTAAAACAAGGGGAGAATGAGTCAACATATGACTTCATTCATAAGTGGAAAGCAATGGCATACAAATGCTCTGATGTATTACCACAAGCGTCGCTAGTCGACATCTGCCGAAACAACATGAGAGCCAGAACCCGCTCCATGATCATCGGCGACAAATCAAAAAACCTTGGAGAACTCCTAGAAGTTTCCATGGAAGCTGAAATGGTGATTAGAGACCTCAACAGTCAGAAATCATCAAGAAAAGAGCCAACCGCCGTTGCAACCTCTAAACCAAAGAAGAAAGAGGTCCTCAATGTGCAGACCAAGTCAGCTCCTCAGCCACCAAAGAAAGTTGAAAACAAAGCTGCGGGTAAGAGACCTGAACTCTCAGATGCCTTCAAAGAACGAGTAGAGAAGAAATGCCCATTTGATGAAGATGTTGATGAAATCTTCGGGGCTCTTGTGGCAAATGACAAACTCACCTTGCCTGAACCAAAAAGAGCGGGTGATGTTGGCAAAACCAACGATCCTCGGTACTGTCCATACCACCAGATGATCTCGCATCCTCTCAATCAATGCTTTGTTGTGAGGGAGAAAATAAACGAGATGTGGAAAAACGGAGTCATCACCTTTGACAAAAACTATGAGCCTGCCTTCGTCAACATGGTGACATGTGGACAAACATCAAAATCACCGAAGAAGAAGATCACTACTTCCTTCAAGGTGATAAACTCAATCCAAGCGTCCGAGCAACTGGTTCCTTACCAGCCACCAGACGGACAACCGATATGGGTACATCCCGATCTCCTGGAAGATGAAAATTGGGAGGTCGTGAAAACAAAGCCTACAGCTCAACAGCGAAGGCAGGCTAGGAAACATCTCCTCAAGCTTAAACGGCAAGAGAAGACCCAGCCAGAACTAGAGGTCAAAGAAAAGGCAGAGGCTTCCTCTACCGCTTCACTGGAGGTAACAAAAACATCCCTTCCAGAGACTTCAAAGGGGGTAAGGAAATTCACTATCAGTGATTTCATGCCACCTCAATTCAAAGAAGCCATGCAGGAGGCATCATACTCTTGCAATTCGGTAGTTGGATTCTCCATTGATGGATACGAGTCTAGCGACACCAATGATGGATTTGAATCCAACTACACAGATGAGTGGGAGGAGTCCCTTGAAACAGGAGAATATCTCTCCGATGAAGAATGGGTTCCTGAGTCTCATCTTATGCCAGTAATCTGGTATAAATCTCTACAGCCACAAGGATCCTGGTCTGATGATGAAGAAGACCAAGAGGTTGTACAAGAAAATGCTGCTGACCCAGCACCTCTCATTACTCCAGTGGAAATCAACCATGTTGAGCCACAAAGAGTTGATGAAGAAGAAGATTTGGCTCCCATTCCTGATCTTGAAGAATATGCAAGGATCTTGCAGCGTCTCGCTCTAGAACAAGAGCAAGAACGCGTCAACGAGCCTCCTGACAATCCAGAGACTGAAGTCCCTAAAGACCATCAGGTACATCCTCCCTTAACTCCTGAAAATGGAGAAAATTGCTGGACAGACGATCCTCTTACATCCGAGGATGAGTCTGACTCCGATCAGGCAACGTCTCCCATCAGAGCTTCCTGTAATGTGATAATTTGGGATTATAGCTCTTCTGAAGCATCGTCTGATGTGAGCACTTACACTCCGGCGACGCCTAGCAATGTATCTTCTGGAGCCACCTCGTCTCACGTGACTTTCACTGAGATGACACCCTCTCAGGTTTCTTCTGTTGAGACTGTGACTTCAAAGTTCACATCCTTCCTGGCTGAAGAATTCCCAGCTATTGATGCTTGGGACGATGAATTGGTCAACGAAGAAGAAAGGTTGCTGGATGCTTTTTAGGACTTGTTCCCAGAAAATGCTCCGTGCAACACAATCACTGAGGATGGCAACTCCGGTGCTGATACATCCTCAGCAAATGAAAAACGACAGCCTCTTGATCCTGAAGACAATCTTCCAAACGAAGACCCTTCTCAAGAAGCTCTCGAAGTTGGTAGAGGCACCCGCTCTGGCCGGGACTACCACAAAAATTACAACCAATCTTCCTTTACATATGTAAATCCATCGGGAAAAGATGTTGTAAGCGCCCCTAGTGGCAACAATGATGAATATGCAGGCCCTAAGGAGGCTTTCAAGTATGACTTGATTGAACACTTCAAGCACATACCTGCACGTCTGCACATCCTGGATTTATTGCGAATGTCTCCGCACACTCGTGATAATCTTATTTCAGAATTTCAAAAGCTGAATGAGGAAGTCGACAAACATGCCCCGCAAGTCCTCCAAATTGAAATGGATTACCGGGTCAAAATCTCAGAAGCCTCCTCAAAGGGAGAAAAGAAGAATACTGAGGGATCATGCATTGAATGCCTATCGGTTAAAAAAACAGCCAGTGCAACCATCGCCTTCACAAAGGATGACCTCCTACTTGGCGAAACAAGGCATAACCGACCCCTGTACTTCACATGGTACATCAAGGAAATGCCTATGCACAGAGTTCAGATCGACCCAGGTTCTGCACTCAACCTCATCTCCACATCGGCTCTCGAAGAGTTGGGTATCCCACCCAGCAAACTGAGCCACACATCTGTATCTATCTTTGGATACGATGGGAGTACTCAAAGGCCTATCGGCAAAATCAGGTTAAAGTTGTAGATCGGTGATCTTATTTCTGAGGTCACTGTGTATGCAATAAAAACCCCTTCATGCTACAACATCCTTCTCGGACGCCCATGGATCCACGAGAATGGTGTTGTCCCTTCAGCTCTACATCAATGCATCAAGTTTGTTGGCGACGACGGCATGATACATCGAGTCTTTGTGGACAGAAAACCCTTCAAAGGTGAAGAGGTCCACTTTGCAGACTCACAAATGTATGAAGGTGAAAAAGAAGAAGAGGAGAAGCACACAACATCCTTTACCGAAAATCTCCAGAAAGATAAAGGCAAAGCTCCTCAACAATCGCCGGAAGAAAACGAACCATCCGGTAAATCCGAAGAGAGCATCCAAACTCCCTTCAACATCTCCCTCAAACCTTCAAAGCCTTTGGTCATCACAACTAAAGTGAAGAAGCTAATGCAAAGGCCTAGGGGAGAATTTGTTATCTTTTTCGTGTCTATCATGCAACACACGGATTCGGATTCAGAGCCAGAAGACGACACATCGTCAAGCCAAGCTGACACTCAGTAAGTTCAGCCTGCTCTTACTCCAATGGAGACAATTTCTGACATAGAAGATCCTACGTCAGCTTCCTTCGTTGTTCCAGCAACTTTAGCAAAGGAAAAGCCGATCTTCTTCCATAGATCGGATGCTTCTTCATCAAACTCCATGCTTGAACCTTTCCAAAATGAAGGTATGCCTCAACTATCCTAGTATAGTTCTGTGGCACAAGTTATTATGAAGAAAATGGACGATGACGCTCAAAACCCAATCGGTTTGGGAGAAGGACGCGGTATTCTCACGCCATTGGGGCCCGTCTTGACCAAAAGCCAGCTGGAAGATTGGAGACTCTACGGCTATGTAGAAAAAAGTCTTCACACGGGTTAGGGTATGATCTTGACACTCCCCTGAGATAGTTGACACAAAGGCTTAAAAGTCGACTTACCGACCAAGCCTCAACATCTCAAGTCCATGAAGACATCGATCTCCCTGGATATCTCTTCGATGAGTCACCTGATAAAGATCCAGGAAGCTCATCCAATTGGCACGATTTCTCCGAAAATGAAGAGGAGTTGTCCGTTGGCGCAGACGTGTGGTCTTCTGACCCAGAAAAACCCTCATCTCCAAAAGAAGTAGCCTACTTCGACCCGGTTTCAACAGGCGATTGGGATCATCTCATAGCAAGCCTTGGGAAAATTACCGATCAAGAAGACCCGTGGAAAGGAACAAAACCTTGGTCTGGAAATGCCTTTGAAACCCCAGAAGGTTTCGTTGAGCTGGAAGCCTCCGAAAATATTGTGGAGGAACCACCTTCGAACCTTCCAACAGAAGATCCTGTTCAAAAGATAGACTTGGGAACACCAGATAACCCACGTCCTGTATTATAAGCAAGAATATAAAGGATGATGAGTTACCCAAGTATATCGCCTTTCTTCGTGAGTTCGTTGATTGCTTTGCATGGTCTTACGCTGAAATGCCCGGCTTAGACCCCAAAATAGCGGTACACAAACTCAATCTTCAAGAAGACATCAAGCCTGTTAAGCTGATGGACCGCGCTCCTACTCGGTTCCTACCGAGGTCGGCGGACGTGGGAGTCCGTTTGGTTCCGACCCTTTCGTAACCGGGGGGCAGGGGCGTGCATCAACATTTCTTTTTTTGTGTGGGTGTGCCAGATTTTCTATTTTACTTGGAATTGCAAGTGGTGATCCGGAGATCAACCTTCGCAAGTAAAAAGGAAATCAACTTCTTTCAAGTTTTACATTGCACATATATTTAAGAAAAGAGACATTTTTCTTGGTTTGCTGTGAAAGGCGATTTTTTTGGCATTTATAGCCGATTTTGGCGTTTATAGCCGATTTTTGGCGTTTATAGCCGATTTTGGCGTTTATAGCCGATTTACAATCCTTATCAATAACGAAAGACAAGAGTTGTGATTTTTGTCTCTTTTGAAAAAATACAAACTACAATGAAAAGCAAGAAAAGGAGGATCTAACTTCTCAGGAGATTGTGGGGGACTCGTTTAGATTGTCCTTTCTTCTTGGAGAGCTCTCCTATTTATAGGCTTTTAGGTAGCCATTTAGGAGGGTTTATGAGCCTTGATTGTCATAAAGCTACATAAAGGGAGGAGTTACAAAATTGAATTCTTTATTTTGTAACTCCTTTTTCTTGGCTTCTGATTGGCCGGAGGAGATTGAGGGCATTTAATCGCCTTTAATCGCCATGATGGGAGGAGTTTCATGGGTTAAATGCCATGAATCTCTTGACTTGTAACTCCCGGATGCTTGCTTCTGATTGGTCCGTCCAAAGAAATGGATTAATGACTGTAATAAAGCTAGTCAATTAATCACATTAAGTGGTCGCCGAGCAGCTGAAGAGTCGCGGGCCGTGCCGCGTCTTTTGGGATTCTTCTGGCGATGATCATCGATGGATCTTCATGTAGATTGACATCAGATGACCATGTAATTTCAGGTGTTTGTTGCCAACAGCGGGTCGGTGCCATCTGTCCTGTCGATTTCTCGATTGGTCGGGTAGAATGCACACTTTTTTTTGGTTGACCGGGTGGCGATCAATATTGTTTTCGATACTCTTGATGATTAACCCGTGTTTTGGACGGATGTCAGAGAATTTGGTGTCTCAAAAGCATGAATTTTAGAAAGTACCAGAGGCTGGGCGCTTCGAATCGCGAAAAAACGGTGAAAACCAGGGTTTCCGGGGCCTTCCCGGCGACCCCGGGCTCCAAGGTCGCCGGCGACCTTGGGCCAGGGTCGCAGGGGTCTGCGACCCTGGGGGGGTTTTCCCCCCCTTTTGTCCCGTTTTGTGTCCGTTTTTACTCTTTTTCGATTCTTTTTTCTCCTGTATTTTTCCTTGACATTTTGGCCATTTATTGGCCTGATTTCTTTATAGGAAACCTGATGAGAATCCTTGCATTTTATTTTGCAAAGTTTCCAATTTCCTGAGAAAGCCGAAGACTTTGTCGCGCAGAGCTGCTGATTTTCCGTCAGAAGCTGAAACTGGGCCAAACGATGTCGGAATGACCTGAAATTTGGTGTGAAGCCTCCTGAGCAATAAATAAGACCAACCATAGGCTTTTGTTTGAGTTTTGAAGCCGTTTGGGGTCCTATCACCAGTAGACTTGCTTTTGTCGCGATGAAGATGTCGCGGTTTGATGTGCGGTCAACCGATGTCCGATTGACTTGAAATTTGACAAGGAACCTATTGGAGTCATTTTAAGATGATCCATAGGCTCTGTCTTGGAAACCATGGTCCCGGAGGGCTTTGCCGCTGAGAGGCCTGATTTTTTTGCTCATCATGATAATGCCCCTCTTTTTTTTTGGCAAACCTAGATGTTCATGCATGCATTCAATTGTAAATTAAATTTGTAGCATGATGTGATAGCATACCTGAAAGTTTTCGCAATTTTGGGAATTTGGAGCTCGCAGCGATGTTGAGCCCTTTCTGTTTTTGCGGAGACTTTGAGGTTTCGAAAGTTTGGAGTTTCGGAGCTCGCAGCGATGTTGAGCCCATCTTCAAGCTTTCTTATTTCTTTCGGGATAGTTCATTTTCTTCGGAATTGCCCCGTCATCATGTCAAGATTTCGCCAGATTTTTTTTAGCGAGATTCTGTCATTTTGATGTTTGATCTTTTTCTTTTCCATCCTTTTCAGGTGGTTCCTCCAGAACGAACAAGGGTAAAGAGCCTGCTACAAGCGTACCTCGTCGATCTTCTAGATCTTCTAATTCGGCCGTTCAGCAGGCTTTTGAGAAGGTCCAGTATGTTGAGAGAAATCTGGAAGAGTGCGACTCCCTCAACAGAGATGAGATGAGGCAGCGACTGATCACTCTCAAGGGAGAGGAATTATATAAGATCATGGTGAGCAGTCGTCCATGGGTGATGGAAGATCAGAGCGTTTTGCCCAAGCCTACCTTCTTCTTTGGTGATGCAGTTCCTGATGACATGACATACCAGAGGAGATGTTTTCAGTTTTCTTTCACAGCAGATGGTGAGAAGAAGACTGTTGCTACCCGGTCGACGTTTGATCGTACCGTCTCGATCATGAGCCTTGCCCCCACGTGCTCTAAGAGGGAAGATCCTCCAAGCTGGGTGAGAAGGACAAATGTAATCAAGACCGGGGTTTTTGTTGGCGGTTCTCCTGGATATACGGAGAGGTCGCCTGTTGACATGGACCTTTTGATGCCATCCAGCGGCTACCAGGGCTCTGATTATCCGTCGGTCGATTTGAGACCGTTGGGCCTTGGTATTTTCAGCGGTGACGGCAGCAATTGGATCAAGCCTTTCCGACTTCATGGCCGCTTCAATGCTGACTCCGAGTGGAAGTCATGGACTGATCGCGTCCTACTGATTGGTGGCGCCGTTTTGAAGGAAGTCGGGATTTTTGATGCGGTCCGCGCCTTTAGGGAGACCGTGATCTTTTCCGACGAGGCCTTCATGGCTATGCTGGAGTCATTCCTCCCACAAACCAATACCTTCGTTGTGACGAATGGTGAAATTGGTTTTTCTTTGAAGGAGCTGAGCGCCATTACTGGATTGCCCATCCTCGGCAAACTCTATGAGGAGTTTATGCCGATTGACAGCGTCCTCGAGGGGCAGTCTGAGGAGTTCAGGCTTCTGTACTTTCAGCTCGTCGCCTTCTATGATTTTTTGAAGGAGAAGGAGGGTTTGAAAGTTAGATCCAGCAGTTGGAAGAGTTTTAGCTCTTCATTCCCCAACTTTTTTGATAGTAGGGAGTCTTCTGATGGCGTGACCTAAGAAGCCGGAGCTCAGGATCCAAGTTCAAAGAAGATCTTGGCCATGCAAGAAGAGTTGAGAGATTTCTGTGCAAGTACAAACGCCATATGTCCTGACATTGCACTGCGGAGAGATCTCGCTGTTTACCTCACTTATTGGCTTGGTGAGGCTATTTTTGCTGGAGGAGATGGAATGCACATCAGGCCGCATTGTATTTTTTTGGCTTGTCAGATGGCGTTTGGAGAGCAGCTTGCTTTGGTGCCAGCTCTTTACTCCTACCTGTGTACCGAACTGCAGGCTGCTGCTTTTTTGGTTCGGCTTGGGCTTCCCATGAATAGGGTATTTCCAGCCCATATCTTTTATTCGTGGTATGTATACCACTGTCCTGGCTTCCACCGGCTGGGTGCTGCACAGGATGATGATCCTCTGATGATTCGACTGGCTAAGGGCAAAGCCGTGTCCGAATCACTTTTGTTTGCCCGCATGAGGATCCGACGGTTCAGGGACGTCGAGATGGGGCAGTCTTCAGTGAAGCTTTCTCCGGAGTTGCGGAAGAAGGCTTTTGATTTTGGTGCCTCCCGAGACTCTACCAGGGCGGGGTCGGGAAGGCATTATTCCTTGACGAATGCAGAGAGAGCGTGGCTTTTCAGCATACGTGTCGGCACGATGGTGTACCGTAGACATCTTTTCGTCGACATCCAGCCGTATGTACCCTCTCGCTTTGCTTTGCAGCTGGGCTTTTCTCAAGGCGTTGTTGGAGCACCTTCAAGCATGGTGAAGCGCTTTGGAGGCTTACAGGACGGGAGAAATGCATGGGCTTTCTATAGTGCTGAAGACACTACAGCCATGATTTCTTATCCTGTGTTGCTGACTTCCCGGACTGCCGGCTTTGCGAAGTGGTTCGCGGAGAGCTTTTCGGAATATCGGGGGCTTTCCAAGAAGGAGCTTGATGTGAAGCTGGCATCTGGAAAGGGCCTTGATGTGAAGCTGGCATCTGGAAAGGGCCTTGGAAAGTTGGATGGCATCCGGCGAGAGGAAGTTTGGGCCTTCCTTTCTGGAGAGAAGCACAAGATAGGCTTTCTCGGTGACCAGGGCGTCATTGGTTCTGAAGCTGTTCGAGAAATACCTGATGAGGCTTTAGAGCAGCTAGAACAGGAGGAAGCCGAACTTGGCGCTTGGATGCAAGCGGCACAGAGGCAAGCTTCCGTGGAGTCTACTGGCAAGAGTAGACCATCCAGTGAGGAGTCAAGTGGGAAACCTGACTCTGACAGCGGGGCAGGTTCCTCTAAGAAGCGAGCCCGCCGGGGTAAGAGGGGGAGGAGTCATCATCGCAGCAAGGGGCAGCATGAGGACTCTCCTGACTTGGAAGTTCCTCTTACTATCAAAGAGGATGTGCCAGTGGATGCTGACGAGCCTCCAGAGAAGAGAAGTCGAGAAGAAGAGACCGTCGGTGAAGGTATGATTCTTCCTTTTTTTCTCTTTTCATTTGTTTTCATGGATTTTTCCATGTTCTGTTTTGCTTCTTGTTTCTGCTTTTCTTTTTCTTTTTTTTAGCAGAGGAAGACTTGATGATGCCTGAGGTTCCGGTCGATGAGGTGGTGACGGATCCTGTCGAGGCACCTGAAGAAGAACCGAGGGACTCTGGAGTGATTCCACAGTCTCCAATTGGTATGACTTCTCTTTTTTTTTGTGTCTGTGACTTGGTTTGCTAACACATTTCTTGCCAGCTGACTTGCCACAGGATTCCGATGACTTTGAACCATCGATGGACGCAAATGTTGATGATGCTTCCGATGAGTTCATGGAGGAAGAAAGTGTTCCGCCAGTCGTCGAAGAAGGTATTTTGTAGTTATAACCCTGATAATGATTTTCAAACAGGATTATATTCATACCTTTTTGTGTTTCTTTTCGCAGGTTTTGAAGTGACAGAGGAGGATCCGTCGCTTCCAGAGCAAGGGATGCTAGAGGTTAATCCAGAGGTAGAGACTCCTGGGACCAGTTCTGACAATGTTGAGGAGATTCCTCGTGCTGAGATTCCTTCCCGAGCAGGAGCAGCTTCAACTGGAAAGAGTTCTTTTGTTACTCTTTCAACAGATGATGACATGAGCAGCCAACCAACGGAGTTGGGCGAATCTTCAGCTGGGCCATCTCTTCTTTTTGCGAAGAAGGTGGTGGTGCGAGTTCTGAGCTCTTGGATTGAGACTCTGCTTTCTGGGCACTTAGATGCCGGATTTGGGATGATCCAGCATGTGCGTGAGATTCTCGGTGATGCCGAAGAAGCTGGTCTGGATGTCACAAGTGCCAGGGCAATCGTTGATAGGATCATTGAGCTGGGTGACAAGTGCTTTGAGACCATGGGTTTTCCTGACGATCAGTTCTTCAAGGAGATGTTCTTGGACCCTGCGGATAAGGCTCAATCTAACCTGGATGAGGCTACAGAAAGCAGGAAGCAGGCAGTCCGAGAGAGGAACTTAGAAGAGCTAACCATCATTAGGCTGACACATGACCTTAACATCCTTGATAGGGAGGTCGATGAGGCCAGGAAACGTCTTGAGCAATTGCAGGCACAAGTCGCTGCCAAGTGGACTGAAATAACAGAGGCTCGTGAAAGGGAGACTGCTCTGATTCACTGGGTTGCGGATGCCAATCGAGTTCTCAAAAGGAAGTCTGATGAGAACAAACAATGGAAAACCGCTCGGGGGAAGCTTCCTGGTGCGAAAGAAGGGTTACAGCCCACCCTAGCATCTCATGGCAGGTTCCTGAAGAAGCGTGCCTTGGAATCCTTGACGGATGAGGCTAAAAGCTTGCTTAAGGAGCTGAACTCTTGGCTGGAGACCATTTTTGATTGAGCTCCTGTATTATTTTTTTTTTACAGAAACCATCCTTCTCTCTTTTTTTGGTACCACTTGCATTTTTTTGGTACTTTATTTTTTTTTGTAGTGCTTGTGAACACTTTCTCTCTTTTTTTTGGTACCACATGTATTTTTTTTGGTACTCTTTTTTTTGTAGTGCTTGTGAACACTTTCTTTTTTTTGTTATCCCTACGCTCACTTGAATCTTTTTGTGATAAAAGTAATTGCTAAATGGGATGCTCTTTTTTTTTTTTTGTTATCCCTACGCTCACCTGAATCTTTTTGTGATAAAAGTAATTGCTAAATGGGATTTGATCAAAAGGTTGTCATTTTGTGAAAATCTTTTGTCAAATGATTGTTTTGGCAGGGAAGCCAGATTTTGTTTGTGGCATGGAAGCCGATTTTTGGCATGAGAGCCAGCTTTTTTTTTTTTTGTGGCATTGATAGCCGAGTTTTTTTTTTTTGTGGCATCTATAGCCAGTTTTGGTGGCATTGATAGCCGGTTTTTGGTGGCATTGATAGCCGTTTTTTTTTTTTTTTTGAAATCCAAGTTTTTTGTTTGTGGCATTGATAGCCGGTTTTGTTTTGGTGGCATTGATAGCCGGTTTTTGATGGCATTTATAGCCTGTTTTGATGGCATTTATAGCCGGTTTGGTTTTCAAAAATGCAAGTATCGACTAAAAGTCGCCTCCCTGCTGAATGTTCTTGCAAGTATCGATGGATCGCATCCTTGCTTTTCAAAAATTTTGGTTTTGCGGGTACTGACTTGATGTCGTTTCCCCACGATTTTTGAAATTTGTGGTTTTTTCGAACCTTTGGGTTATGGATATCAACTGAAATGTTGCGTCTCCATGGTTTTTTAGGTTTTTTCGAACCTTTGAAATTTGAGTTGTGGATATCAACTGAAATGTTGCGTCTCCACAGTTTTGGATTTTGCAAGTATCGACGAAATGTCGCTTCCTTGCAATTTTGGAAGTGTCGAACATGGTTCATATGCTTCCGATTTGTGCGAGTATCGACTAAGCGTCGCTTCCTCGCAGTTTTTTTTTTTTGAAAAACCATTTTTTTTTGTTTAAAGACATGAGGGTCATAAGTTTTGACCTAAAACCATTTTGGCGGTAAAAGGCAGGGTGGACTAGGGTGGAAATCCCTGAATCCGGATTTTGTTTCAAACCATGAATTTTGGGTTCAAGGGTTGAGAATTTTGGTCAAGTTAGGGAAAGGTTCCTAAACTTGGATATTTTTTTTTGAACAATGAAACGATGAAAGTAAGCATTGTTTTAAATTTCTAGAAATTTCAACATTTGATATGAAAATTCTAAAAAAAAAGGGTGGGTTTAGCGAGCGTGTACCTGGAAACCGGTTTTGGCCATACAGGCATTGCTCTTACCCAGTTGGGTAAGTCTTCAAGGGTAGTACCGCTTTAAGAACTTGCCGTTGATGGGCGGCATACATCTATCACCCTCCATGTTTAGGAGTGCGTATGCGCCGTTGGAGAAAACCTTGTCGATGACGTAGGGTCCCTCCCATTTTGGCTCAAATTTGCCTTTGGACTTGTGAGCGAAGATCATTGGTCTTTTTACCGCAAGGACCAAGTCACTCTTTTTGTAGGCGCGTTGCCTGACCTTTTATCGAAAGATCCCTGCCATGCGTGCTTGGTAAAGTTCAATGCTTTGTTGAGCTTCGAGCCGTCTCTCATCGAGATTGTCCAGCTCATGGAGTCGCAATTTGACATTGCTTTCTTGAGTCATGTCATTTTGCAAGGATACCCTCAAGGAAGGAATTTGTACTTCCAAGGGTACGACAGCTTCGCATCCATAGACGAAGGAGAATGGTGTGCTATGGGTTGGTCCTCGAACGGTGGTTCGATAGGCCCACAAAGCTTCAGACATTTTGTCGCTCCAGTCTCTTTTGTGACTAGAGACCATTTTTTTAAGGATTTTACAGAGTGTCTTGTTGAAAGCTTCTGCTAACCCGTTTGCTGCCGGATTGTATGGAGTCGAAGGACAGCTTTGGATTTTGTATTTGTCGCAGAACCTGTAGAATCGATGATCCCGGAATTGTGGTCCGTTATCATGGACGAATCTTTTGGGTATGCCGAAACGACAAATGATGTTGGTGCGCAGGAATTGAAGGACTGATGAGGTCTTCATTTCGTTAAACGCAAATGCTTCTGACCACTTGGAGAAATAATCCGTAGCGGCGAAGATGAAGCGATGACCTTTGCTCGAAGGGGGAGAAATAGGACCTATGATGTCCATACCCCAGGCTTCGAAAGGCCATGAGATCGCTGTAGGATGCAGCCATTCTGGAGGCATGTGAATGTAATCTCCATGAACTTGGCATTGTTGGCAGCGCTTAGCAAATTGCATTGCGTCAGACACCATGGTAGGCCAGTAATATCCTAACCTTTTTATCTGATCATAGAGCTTAGGTCCAGCCTGATGAGCTCCGCAAAGACCAGCATGAACTTCTTTGAGTTCTTCTTCAGCCTCTTGTTGTGACAAGCAGCGTAGAAGTACTCCGTTGAAGGATTTCCTGTAAAGGCTTTTTGAAGGAATATCCAAATGAAAGCTTGGGGTTCGCCTTTGGATGCTTACCCGTTCTTTTGGATCTTCAGGTAGGATTCCGAACATAATGTAATCAATGAACGGATCCCTCCAGTCGCCGATTGAAGTTTGAAGGATTGAAATCCGACTTCCGACCACTTGGTGGCAATCAGCAACTGCTTGGTGTGTGTTAAGAGGAGGAAGGATTCTTCTTTCGCACACTGTGATTTGCATGTTTTCCCCTTCCTGGATTGCCATGGATGCGGCAAGTCCGGCTAGGGCATCTGGACGTATGTTTTCACCTCTACGAATGTGGGTGATGTGACAGATGTCAAGCTTTTGCAGAAGTGATTGTGCCTTGTTGTAGTAAGGCAACAAATCTGGCTTCCTGACTTCAAATTTCTGATTCATCTGGTTGACGATCAGTTGAGAGTCTCCAAAGACTTCCAGCATGGTGATACCAGATTCGATGGCGAGTTCCAATCCTAAGATCAGAGCTTGATATTCAGCTGCATTGTTTGTGCATGGTTCCAGTAGCGAGAAAGCGTGTGGAATCATGTATTTGTCGGGGCTAACAAAGAGGATGCCAACTCCCGAGATCAGCTGCCTTTTTTCATTTATCCTGGTTGCACCGTCAAAGTACATGTCCCAGGAGGCACTTTGTGAGAAAGTCTCCACATTGTAGACTGGTTCGTCTGGGAGATCATCTCTAAGCGGAGAATCTTTAGGCAATGGATGCTCTGCGAGGAAGTCCGCTAGAGCTTGCCCTTTGATTGCTTTTTGTGGTACATACCTAATATCAAATTGTGACAGAAGGATGGACCATTTTACCAGTCGAGCATTGAGAGAACCTGCCTTTGTGACAAGGACCTTCAAGAGGTTGACCCTCGAGACCAGGTATACTGTGTTGGAAAGCAAGTAGTGACGCAACTTTTGTACGGCGAACATCACTGCAAGGCATTCTTTTTCGATTGGAGAGTAGCGATGCTCTGCACCTACTAGCATGCGGCTGAGGTAATATAGAGCAGCTTCTTTTCTTTGATCATTTTCTTGCGCAAGCAGAGCTCCCAAAGAGTGATCAAGGGCTCTTGTGTACAAGATGAATGGTTTTCCAGTGGTAGGAGCAGCTAACACTGGAGGTTTTGTCAGGTATGACTTTATGTCTTGGAAAGCAGCTTCACAGTCAGCATCCCAGACAAAGTTTACACCTTTTTTCATCAATCGGGAGAATGGACGGCATTTCCCCGAAAGATTGGAGATTAACCGTCTGATGTAGGCTAATCTCCCTTGAAGCCCTTTGAGTTCTCTCAAGGTTCTTGGAGAGGGCATTTCTAGAATGGCTTTGACTTTTATGGGGTCAAGCTCTATTCTAGCTTTCCGAACTAAGAATCCGAGGAACTTACCCGACGAGACGCCGAAGAAGCATTTCAAAGGATTCATTCGCAGTTCGTGTTTGCGAAGCCGGAGGAAGACTTTTCGAAGGTTTTCGAGATGATGTTCTTTTCTTTTGCTTTTGACGGCGAGGTCATCAACGTAACATTCAACCGTCTTGTGTTGCATATCTTGGAATATTTTCATCATAGCCCTCTGATATGTGGCACCAGCATTTTTCAGACCAAATGGCATGACAGTGTAGCAATACACGCCAAATGGGGTCCGAAAAGATATATGTTTTTCATCTTCAGGATGCATCTTTATCTGATTGTAGCCAGAGAAAACCATCCATGAATGTCATTCGCTCGAATCCACAGGTATTATCGATCATTACCTCTGGTATGGGGAGCGGAAATTCATCTTTAGGGCATGCGCCATTCAGGTCTCTATAGTCAATACAGACCCTGATCTGCCCGTTCTTCTTTGTCACGGGGACAATGTTGGCCAACCATTCAGGATGTTGTTCCTCACGGATGAAGCCGACGCTTTTGAGTTTTTGAACTTCTTGTTCAATTTTATCCATCACATCTGGACGGAATCTTCTTTGGCCTTGCTTGACAGGCTTGATGTCTTCTTGAAGATTGAGTTTGTGAACTGCTATTTTGGGGTCTAAGCCTGGCATTTCAGCGTAAGACCATGCAAAGCAATCAACGAACTCACGAAGAAAGGCGATATACTCAGGTAACTCATCATCCTTTATATTCTTGCTTATGAATACAGGACGTGGGTTATCTGGTGTTCCCAAGTCTATCTTTTGAATAGGATCTTCTGTTGGAGGGTTGGAAGGTGGTTCCTCCACAATATTTTCGGAGGCTTCCAGCTCAACGAAACCTTCCGGGTTTTCAAAGGCATTTCCAGACCAAGGTTTTGTTCCTTTCCACGGGTCTTCTTGATCGGTAATTTTCCCAAGGCTTGCTATGAGATGATCCCAATCGCCTGTTGAAACCGGGTCGAAGTAGGCTACTTCTTTTGGAGATGAGGGTTCTTCTGGGTCAGACGTCCACACGTCTGTGCCATCGGACAACTCCTCTTCATTTTCGGAGAAATCGTGCCAATTGGATGAGCTTCCTGGATCTTTGTCAGGTGACTCATCAAAGAGATATCCAGGGAGATCGATGTCTTCATGGACTTGAGAAGTTGAGGCTTGGTCAGTATATTGACTTTTAAGCCTTTGTGTCAACTGTCTGAAGGGAGTGTCAGGATCATACCCTAACCTGTGTGAAGACTTTTCTACATAGCCGTAGAGTCTCCAATCTTCCAGCTGGCTTTTGGTCAAGACGGGCCCCAATGGCGTGAGAATACCGCGTCCTTCTCCCAAACCGACTGGGTTTTGAGCGTCATAGCCCATTTTCTTCATAATAGCTTGTGCCACAGAACTGTATAAGGATAGTTGAGGCATACCTTTATTTTGGAAAGGTTCAAGCATGGAGTTTGATGAAGAAGCATCCGATCTATGGAAGAAGATCGGCTTTTTCCCTGCTGAAGTTGCTGGAACAACGAAGGAAGCTGACGTAGGATCTTCTATGTCAGAAGTTATCTCTATTGGAGTGAGAGCAGGCTGAACTTGCTGAGTGTCAGCTTGGCTTGACGATGTGTCGTCTTCTGGCTCTGAATCCAAGTCCGTGTCTTGCATGATAGACACGAAAAAGACAGCAAATTTGCCCCCAGGCTTTTGTTTTGCCTTCTTCACTTTAGTTGTGATGACCAAAGGCTTTGAAGATTTGAGGGAGATGATGAAGGGAGTTTGAATGCTCTCTTCAGATTTACCGGATGGTTTGTTTTCTTCCGGTGATTGTTGAGGAGCTTTGCCTTTATCTTTCTGGAGATTTTCGGCAAAGGATGCTGTGTGCTTCTCCTCTTCTTCTTTTTCACCTTCATACATCTGTGAGTCTGCGAAGTGGACTTCTTTACCTTCGAAGGGTTTTCTGTCCGCAAAGACTCGATGTATCATGCCGTCGTCGCCAACAAACTTGATGCATTGATGTAGAGTTGAAGGGACAACACCATTCTCGTGGATCCAAGGGCGTCCGAGAAGGATGTAGTAGCATGAAGGGGTTTTTATTGCATACACTGTGACCTCAGAGATAAGATCACCGATCTGCAACTTGAACCTGATTTTGCCGATAAGCCTTTGAGTACTCCCATCGTATCCAAAGATAGATACAGATGTGTGGCTCAGCTTGCTGGGTGGGATGCCCAACTCCTCAAGAGCCGATGTGGAGATGAGGTTGAGTGCAGAACCTGGGTCGATCTGAACTCTGTGCATAGGCATTTCCTTGATATACCCTGTGAAGTAAAGGGGTCGGTTATGCCTGGTTTCGCCAAGTAGGAGGTCGTCCTTTGTGAAGGCGATGGTTGCACTGGCTGCTTTTTTAACCGAGAGGCATTCAATGCATGATCCCTCAGTTTTCTTCTTTTCTCCCTTTGAGGAGGCTTCTGAGTTTTTGACCCGGTAATTCCATTTCAATTTGGAGGACTTGCGGGGCATATTTGTCGACATCCTCATTCAGCTTTGTAATTCCGAAATGAGATTATCATGAGTGTGCGGAGACATTCGCAACAAATCTAGGATGTGCATACGTACAGGTATGTGCTTGAAGTGTTCAATCAAGTCATACTTGAAAGCCTCCTTAGGGCCTGCATGTTCATCATTGTTGCCACTAGGGGCGCTTACAACATCTTTTCCCGAAGGATTTACATATGTAAAGGAAGATTGGTTGTAATTTTTGTGGTAGTCCCGGCCAGAGCGGGTGCCTCTACCAACTTCGAGAGCTTCTTGAGAAGGGTCTTCGTTTGTAAGATAGTCTTCAGGATCAAGAGGTTGTCGTTTTTCATTTGCTGAGGATGAATCAGCAGCAGAGTTGCCATCCTCAGTGATCGTGTTGCACGGAGCATTTTCCGGGAACAAGTCCTGAACAGCATCCAGCAACCTTTCTTCTTCGTTGACTAATTCATCATCCCAAGCATCAATGGCTGGGAATTCTTTAGTCAGGATGGGTGTGAACTTTGAAGTCACAGTCTCAGGAGAAGAAACCTGAGAGGGTGTCATCTCAGTGATAGTCACGTGAGACGAGGTGGCTCCAGAAGATACATTGCTAAGCGTCGCCGGAGTGTAAGTGCTCTCATCAGACGATGCTTCGGAAGAGCTATAATCCCGAATTATCACATTACAGGAAGCTCTGACGGGAGACGTTGCCTGATCGGAGTCAGACTCATCCTCGGATGTAAGAGGATCGTCTATCCAGATATTTTCTCCATTTTCAGGAGTTAAGGGAGGATGTACCTAGTGGTCTTCAGGGACTTCAGGCTCTGGATTGCGAGGAGGCTCGTTGATGCGTTCTTGCTCTTGTTCTAGAGCGAGTCGCTGCAAGATCCTTGCATATTCTTCAAGATCAGGCATGGGAGCCGGATCTTCTTCTTCATTAACTCTTTGTGGCTCAACATGGTTGATCTCCACTGGAGTAATGAGAGGTGCTGGGTCAGCAGCATTTTCTTGTACAGCTTCTTGGTCTTCTTCATCATCAGACCAGGTTCTTTGTGGCTGTAGGGGGTTATACCAGATTACTGGCATAAGATGAGACTCAGGAACCCATTCCTCATCGGAGAGATATTCTCCTATTTCAAGGGACTCCTCCCACTCATCTGTGTAGTTGGATTCGAATCCATCATTGGTGTCGCTAGACTCGTATCCATCAATGGAGAATCCAACTACCGAATTGCAAGAGTATGATGCCTCCTGCATGGCTTCTTTGAATTGAGGTGGCATGAAATCACTGATAGTGAATTTCCTTACCCCCTTTGAAGTCTCTGGAAGGGATGTTTTTGTTACCTCCAGTGAAGCGGTAGAGGAAGCCTCTGCCTTTTCTTTGACCTCTAGTTTTGGCTGGGTCTTCTCTTGCCGTTTAAGCTTGAGGAGATGTTTCCTAGCCTGCCTTCGCTGTTGAGCTGTAGGCCTTGTTTTCACGACCTCTCAATTTTCATCTTCCAGGAGATCGGATGTACCCATATCGGTTGTCCGTCTGGTGTCGGGTAAGGAACCAGTTCCTCGGACGTCTTGGATTGAGTTTATCACCTTGAAGGAAGTAGTGATCTTCTTCTTCGGTGATTTTGGTGTTTGTCCACATGTCACCATGTTGACGGAGGCAGACCCATAGTTTTTGTCAAAGGTGATGACTCCGTTTTTCCACATCTCGTTTATTTTCTCTCTCACAACGAAGCATTGATTGAGAGGATGCGAGATCATCTGGTGGTATGGACAGTACCGAGGATCGTTGGTTTTGCCAACATCACTTGGTCTTTTTGGTTCAGGCAAGGTGAGCTTGCCGTTTGCCACAAGAGCCCCGAAGATTTCACCAACGTCTTCATCAAATGGGTATTTCTTCTCTACTCGTTCTTTGAAGGCATCTGAGAGTTCAGGCTTCTTACCGGCAGCTTTGTTTTCAGCTTTCTTTGGTGGCTGAGGAGCTGACTTGGTCTGCACATTGAGGACCTCTTTTTTCTTTGGTTTAGAGGTTGCAATGGTGGTTGGCTCTTTTCTTGATGATTTTTGACTGTTGAGGTCTTTAATCACCGTCTCAGCTTCCATGGAAGCTTCTAGGAGTTCTCCCTGGTTTTTTGATTTGTTGCCGATGATCATGGAGCGGATTCTGGCTCTCATGTTGTTTCGGCAAATGTCGACTAGCGACGCTTGTGGCAATACATCAGAGCATTTGTATGCCATTGCTTTCCACTTGTGAATGAAGTCATATGTTGATTCATTCTCCCCCTGTTTTAGGCTGCACAGCTGAGCCATAGTAGCAGGGTGATCCTCACCTTTGAAGTGAGTCAGGAAGCGTGTCTCTAGCATGGCCCAGTTTTGGATTGAGTCCTCCGGCAGAGTGGAGTACCAATCGAAGGCCGTACCTTTTAGGGTACTTGCAAAGAGGCGGATCTTGAGTGCATCTTGATCCGCAATAGCTCCCATCAGGATCTTGAAGTGGATGACGTGTTGTTTGGCTGATCCTTTCCCCGTATATGTTTGGAGAGTAGGATGCTTGAATTTGGTGGGGAACGGGACTGAGTCCATCCATAAGGGATATGGTGGCTTGATCCCATGCTCCTTGAGTATATCCTCTTCTTTTGCTTTGGCGAGGATACTGTCTACGTCCTTTTTGGTAAGGGCGCGTGACTCATATTCTTCTCTATTTACCTCGTCGTCTTGATGATTCGGAGGAGGTTCATTGTTCGCCTGATTTTGGAAGGCGAGGAGAAGGTTTTCCATCAGAGTTTCAATCCTCTGCTGGCCCTGTTCCAACTGCTGGATGCGGGTGATCGCATCTTCTGGAGGTGGATTGCGGGGTGGTGGCTCAAAATTTGTAGCCAAGACATTCATCCTTCGTGATTCGAACGAAGAAACTGTCCTGGTGACTGAGCTGGGGCTCATTCTTTTTGAAGAAGAGCTTGAGGAAGGATCACTTTGCTGTCCTTTGCTTGAAGGAGCAGGGGATTCTTCTGAATGTCTTCTTGTCCTTGAGACGTTGCGGGTCATCGGACGTCGGACATGGATTTTTGTTGCTGATTTTTGGCGCCTTCTGGTTTTTTCCAACCATATGGACGGCAGCAACTTGGTTGGGTCTTTCTTTTTCGACCCATTTGGGAGAGACTTGAAGTGTAGGAGGCTGGGTCCTTTGCTTCTCTAGTCTCTTTTGCCGGTATGACGCGCGGGCGGCGTATACGACGAGCAATTTGAGCTTCGGTCAGCTCTGGCTGGGCTTTGACGATGAAGGATGTGCTCCCTCGGGCGCAGCAGCCGAGCCTGTCTTCTTTGCAGTTGGGCAAGGACAGGATGCGAACCCTGTCCTTCGCCTGTTGCAGCGAAGCTTTAAATTTTTGGAGTTCGGCCCCTGTAGAGATGAAGGGTCGAACTGCAGGTTTGTAGGCCTTAGTAGGTGCTTGTAGAGGCCTTGTGATGCATGACTTGATTTTGGGCTTGTAGGAACAAGCCGGCTCATGCTGGGTTGACTTGAGAGTCAGGTTGGAGATGGGTCTCTCCTCTTTCATGTAAGCAAGAGGGTAGAACTGGTTCTCCTTGAGTGGGGCCAGGAATGCTGGCTTGGTAGATGTTTGGGACCTTCTTTGTTTTGGTGAAGGTCTTGGGGACCAAGTCTTGGGATAGACTTGATCGTTTGCAGGTCGAGGCTTCGTGGGGCTGCCACGGGCTTCAGGCCTTCTGGTGCTCGCCTTTGGTGTCACGGTAGTGACACGTTGAGAGGCGAGTTTATGCTTCTTAGAGGGAGCAGTTTGTTCCTCGGGAAGTGGGAATGGTCCCAGCGTCCCAAAGACGATAGTCCGGGGAGTCGAGGTCGACCCGGAGTTCAGAGAGTTGCCGAGGGAGTTGATGCTTCGGCAGCTGATGGGGCGCTTGTAAGTGCGCACGGTTTGCTTCTGTTGAAGCATGAGTTGGTGCTTGTTTTCATCGAAAGTAATGGTTAGTGAAGCTGCCATTGTTAGTTTTTCGAAAATTTCTGAAACAAGACCACATCCATTAGTAATCACAAGAATATAATGATCATAAATGGGAAGTTCTATGGTTTCGTCTTTTCAAATTGCTAGAGGAAGATGACCCAAGCAACATGAAGAAGGCAAAACGCCATAGAGGGTACAATTGTTCTGATCGCAGGTATGGTAGGCCCAGAATGGGCATCCCGGTGACTGCTAGAAGCAATTGTGAACTTAAATTCGATTTATCGAGAAGCAGAGCTTGCTCGAGGTAAGAAGAATATAAAGTTGGAGTTACAGATGTGCCGGTCGCAATACAGTAGACCCTAAAAGGGCGTACTAGTACCGCTAGACACAAATGTTTTGAGAACGCATCTATGAGATGAGATTCTCTGTTTTTAAAGGTCAAAATTGGATTCATCAAAGGGAGCAGATGGTATTCCAATCTAAACACGGGCTCAGCGTTTTCCGCTAGCGCCAGTGCTTAGAAAGAAATGAACCATAATTTCTCGAATCTGAATCTAAAAATGACGAGTTTTTTTTTTTTCGAAAGGCCAATATCGGGTTTATCAAAGAGAGCAAAAGGCACTCCAATCTGAACACGGGCTCAGCGATTTCCGCGAGCGCCAGTGCTCAGAAAGGAGAAGACCAAGATTTCTCCAATCTGAACCCAAAATGACGGAAGTTTTTTTTTTTTTTTTTTTTTTTTTGAAGATTTTGAAGATTTTTTTTTAAAAAAATCTTTTTTTTATTATTTTTTTTATTTTTATTTTTAAGATTTTTTTTTTTTGAAATTTTTTTTTATTTTTTATTTTTTATTTTAAAATTTTAAATTTTTTTAAAAAAAAGTATTATTATTTTTTTAAAAATTTATTTAAAAGACGAGAGAGTACACATAGGCCTCCTAACCCGGTCTTATGAAATCTTGATTGATAGAATTGCCCCCAGGTAAGGGTAGGATTACTTAATGAACCCGTTTGGAGGACCCTTGCCTAGAACAGTCAAGCTGTCTCCACACTCTGGACAAGGCTTTTCTTTGAATCAACCATGATCAAAGAACACAGTTGGTTTAACCTTAGTGGTCTATGTCTTTTTTTTTTATTATTATATATTTTTTTAATGGACTCATCGAAGAGAAACGATGGCCCAAAACCTTAGTCGAACAGGCTCAACATTTCTGCGAGCGCGATGAACGATAGGAATGGATCAAGGTTTCTCAATTTTGAATCCAAAATGAGAAATCTAAAAAAAATTTTATTTTTTTTATTTATATATTTTTTTTAGATCTTTAATGAACTCATCGAAGAGAAACGATGGCCCAATCCCCGATCCGAACACGGTCTCAGCGATTTCCGTGAGCGCCAGTGCCCAGAAGGGAGAGGATCAAAGTTTCTCAATTTTGAATCCAAACTGAAAAAATCTGATTTTTTTTTTTGTGTTTTTTTTTTGAAAAGAGAAAGATTGGAAATAAATTCAAAGAATTAGAAATTTCCAAACAAAAAATCTCATCTCATTTTTTTTTTGCGGAATCCAACATAGGCCACCAATTATAAAGTAGTCAAGGAATCGAGAAAATAAATATAAGCATAGAGCAAAATATATGATATGCAAATATTTCATTTCTAGCATCGTGTTCTCAAATAAACGAGTCCCACCGGGTGTGCCAGCTTGATGGACCGCGCTCCTGCTCGGTTCCTACCGAGGTCGGCGGATGTGGGAGTCTGTTTGGTTCCGACCCTTTCATAACCGGGGGGGGCAGGGGCGTGCATCAACATTTCTTTTTTTGTGTGGGTGTGCTAGATTTTCTATTTTACTTGGAATTGCAAGTGGTGATCCGGAGATCAACCTTCGCAAGTAAAAAGGAAATCAACTTCTTTCAAGTTTTCCATTGCACATATATTTAAGAAAAGAGACATTTTTCTTGGTTTGCCGTGAAAGGCGATTTTTTTGGCATTTATAGCCGATTTTGGCGTTTATAGCCGATTTTTGGCGTTTATAGCCGATTTTGGCGTTTATAGCCGATTTACAATCCTTATCAATAATGAAAGACAAGAGTTGTGATTTTTGTCTCTTTTGAAAAAATACAAACTACAATGAAAAGCAAGAAAAGGAGGATCTAACTTCTCAGGAGATTGTGGGGGACTCGTTTAGATTGATGGTCGCAAGCCATATGTGGGCTTCGCCATCATCCATGCAGATGAAAATAGAGGATGCTATTGATTCACTTGGCTTGGCTATAACCTCAGGTTTTTAGAGGACAAAGACCAAAAGGAGGTCCTATGTCCAATAAAAAGCCGAGTAGACGGGCTGAAAAGCCACATCTAAGCCATTGGAGGCAGAAGGAGAAGGCAAAGACCTTGGGGGGGGGGGTACCCCCCAAGGGACTTTTGTCACCTTGTTGCGGTGGCCGGTGTAGAACTTCCACAGAGTTTTCTCTCTTTTCCTTCTCTGAATTTCTGTACTTCTGTCTGTCTGTGTGTTTGTGCTTTTTTCTGATGATCCCTGTGCTGTCCTTTCTTCTTGGAGAGCTCTCCTATTTATAGGCTTTTAGGTAGCCATTTAGGAGGGTTTATGAGCCTTGATTGTCATAAAGCTACATAAAGGGAGGAGTTACAAAATTGAATTCTTTATATAGTAACTCCTTTTTCTTGGCTTCTGATTGGCCGGAGGAGATGGAGGGCATTTAATCGCCTTTAATCGCCATGATGGGAGGAGTTTCATGGGTTAAATGCCATGAATCTCTTGACTTGTAACTCCCGGATGCTGCTTCTGATTGGTCCGTCCAAAGAAATGGATTAATGACTGTAATAAAGCTAGTCAATTAATCACATTAAGTGGTCGCCGAGCAGCTGAAGAGTCGCGGGCCGTGCCGCGTCTTTTGGGATTCTTCTGGTGATGATCATCGATGGATCTTCATGTAGATCGACATTAGATGACCATGTAATTTCAGGTGTTTGTTGCCAACAGCGGGTCGGTGCCATCTGTCCTGTCGATTTCTCGATCGGTCGGGTAGAAAGCACACTTTTTTTTGGTTGACCGGGTGGCGATCAATATTGTTTTCGATACTCTTGATGATTAACCCGTGTTTTGGACGCATGTCAGAGAATTTGGTATCTCAAAAGCATGAATTTTGGAAAGGACCAGAGGCTGGGCGCTTCGAATCGTGAAAAAACGGCGAAAACCGGGGTTTCCGGGGCCTTCCCGGCGACCCCGGGCTCCAAGGTCGCCTGCGACCCAGGCCCAGGGTCGCAGGGGCCTGCGACCCTGGGGGGTTTTCCCCCCTTTTTGTCCCGTTTTGTGTCCGTTTTTGCTCTTTTTCGATTCTTTTTTCTCCTGTACTTTTCCTTGACATTTTGACCATTTATTGGCCTGATTTCTTTGTAGGAAACCTGATGAGAATCCTTGCATTTTATTTTGCAAAGTTTCCAATTTCCTGAGAAAGCCGAAGACTTTGTCGCGCAGAGCTGCCGATTTTCCGTCAGAAGCTGAAACTGGGTCAAACGATGTCGGAATAACCTGAAATTTGGTGTGAAGCCTCCTGAGCAATAAATAAGACCAACCATAGGCTTTTGTTTGAGTTTTGAAGCCGTTTGGGGTCCTATCACCAGTAGACTTGCTTTTGTCGCGATGAAGATGTCGCGGTTTGATGTGCGGTCAACCGAAGTCCGATTGACTTGAAATTTGACCGGGAACCTATTAGAGTAATTTTAAGATGATCCATAGGCTCTGTCTTGGAAACCATGGTCCCGGAGGGCTTTGCCGCCGAGAGGCCTGATTTGGCTCCCGAGCGTCAAACTATGGTCAAATGTTGTGGAAATGACCTGAAATTTGACGTGTAGCCCTTTATAAGCATTTTGAAGCCGTCCATGTGCTCTATCTGATGAGTAATGGCCTCGGTGGTTCTCGCCGCCGAGAGGCTTGATTTAGCTGTTCGAGGGTTGATGTAGGGTCAAACGTTGTCGGTTTGACTCGGAACTTGACGTGGAGCCTTTTTGAAGTATTTTGAGGCCATCCATCGGCTCTGATCGAAGATTTGGTGTCTCCGATGCTTTTGCCGCCGAGAGCTTCTTTTCGGCTGTCGGAGAAGCGAAGTTAGGCCAAATGATTTTGAAATGGCCCGAAACTTCTTGCGTACTCCTCTTTTGGCTGTCTTGAAGAATCTTGCAGTTTTTGTTTGATTCTGACAAGATTTGATTTTTGGAAGTAGCATTGCCTATTTATGGCAGGTTGCGACTTCATGTAGCTCTTTGGATCTTGAAGAGGCAAAGTGACATTTTTGGTGTCAACATAAGCAAGGCCAAAGAAGATTCCGTCCATATGTGATGGATAAAATTGAACAAGAAGTTCAAAAACACAAGAGCGTCAGCATCATCCATGAGGAACAACATCCTGAATGGTTGGCCAACATTGTCCCCGTGACAAAGAAAAATGGGCAGATAAGGGTCTGTATTGACTATAAAGACCTGAATGGCGCATGCCCAAAAGATGAATTTCCGCTCTCCATACCAGAGGTAATGATTGATAATACCAGTGGATTCGAGCGAATGACATTCATGGATGGTTTCTCTGGCTACAATCAGATAAAGGTGCATCCTGAAGATGAAAAACATACATCTTTTCGGACCCCATTTGGCGTGTATTGTTACACTGTCATGCCATTTGGTCTGAAAAATGCTGGTGCCACATATCAGAGGGCTATGATGAAAATATTCCAAGATATGCAGCACAAGACGGTTGAATGTTACGTTGATGACCTCGCCATCAAAAGCAAAAGAAAAGAAGATCATCTCAAAAACCTTCGAGAAGTCTTCCTCCGGCTTCGCAAACACAAACTGCGAATGAATCCTTTGAAATGCTTCTTCGGCGTCTCGTCGGGTAAGTTCCTCGGATTCTTAGTTTGGAAAGCTGGAATAGAGCTTGACCCCATAAAAGTCAAAGCCATTCTAGAAATGCCCTCTCCAAGAACCTTGAGAGAACTCAAAGGGCTTTAAGGGAGATTGGCCTACATCAGACGGTTCATCTCCAATCTATCGGGGAAATGCCGTCCATTCTCCCGGTTGATGAAAAAAGGTGTAAACTTTGTCTGAGATGCTGACTGTGAAGCTGCTTTCTAAGACATCAAGTCATACCTGACAAAACCTCCAGTGTTAGCTGCTCCTATCACTGGAAAACCATTCTTCTTGTACATAATAGCCCTTGATCACTCTTTGGGAGCTCTGCTTGCGCAATAAAATGATCAAAGAAAAGAAGCTGCTCTATATTACCTCAGCCGCATGCTAGTAGGTGCAGAGCATCGCTACTCTCCAGTCGAAAAAGAATGTCTTACAGTGATGTTCACCGTACAAAAGCTGCGTCACTACTTGCTTTCCAACACAGTATACCTGGTCTCGAGGGTCAACCTCTTGAAGGTCCTTGTCACAAAGGCAGGTTCTCTCAATGCTCGACTGGCAAAATGGTCCATCCTTCTGTCACAATTTGATATTAGGTATGTACCACAAAAGGCAATCAAAGGGCAAGCTCTAGCGGACTTCCTCGCAGAGCATCCATTGCCTAAAGATTCTCCGCTCAGAGATGATCTCCTAGACGAACCAGTCTACAACGTGGAGACTTTCTCGCAAAATGCTTCCTGGGACATGTACTTTGACGGTGCAACCAGGACAAATGAAAAAAGACAGCTGATCTCGGGAGTTGGCATCCTCTTTGTTAGCCCCGACAAATACATGATTCCACACGCTTTCTCGCTACTGGAACCATGCACAAACAATGCAGCTGAATATCAAGCTCTGATCCTAGGATTGGAACTCGCCATCGAATCCGGTATCACCATGCTGGAAGTCTTTGGAGACTCTCAACTGATCGTCAACCAGATGAATCAGAAATTTGAAGTCAGGAAGCCAGATTTACTGCCTTACTACGACAAGGCACAATCACTTCTGCAAAAGTTTGACATCTGTCACATCACCCACATTCGTAGAGGTGAAAACATACGTGCAGATGCCCTAGCTGGACTTGCCGCATCTATGGCAATCCAGGAAGGGGAAAACATGCAAATCACAATGTGTGAAAGAAGAATCCTTCCTCCTCTTAACACACACCAAGCAGTTGTTGAATGCCACCAAGTGGTTGGAAGTCGGATTTCAATCCTTCATACTTCAATCGGCGACTGGAGGGATCCGTTCATCAGTTTCATTATGTTCGGAATCCTACCTGAAGATCCAAAAGAACGGGTAAGCATCCAAAGGCGAACCACAAGCTTTCATTTGGATATTCCTTCAAAACTCCTTTACAGGAAATCCTTCAACGGAGTACTTCTACGCTGCTTGTCACAACAAGAGGCTGAAGAAATACTCAAAGAAGTTCATGCTGGTCTTTGCGGAGCTCATCAAGCTGGTCCCAGGCTCTATGATCAAATAAAAAGGTTAGGATATTACTAGCCTACCATGGTAGCTGACGCAATGCAATTTGCTAAGCGCTGCCAACAATGCCAAGTTCATGGAGATTACATTCACATGCCTCCAGAATGGCTGCATCCCACAGCGATTTCATGGCCTTTCGAAGCCTGGGTTATGGACATCATAGGTCCTATTTGTCCCCCTTCGAGCAAAGGTCATCGCTTCATCTTCGCCGCTACGGATTATTTCTCCAAGTGGTCAGAAGCATTTGCGTTCAACGAAATGAAGACCTCATCAGTCCTTCAGTTCCTGCGCACCAACATCATTTGTCGTTTCGGCATACCCAAAAGATTCGTCCATGATAACGGACCACAATTCCGGGATCATCGATTCTACAGGTTCTGCGACATTCAAAATCCAAAGCTGTCCTTCGACTCCATACAATCCGGCAGCAAACGGGTTGGCAGAAGCTTACAACAAGACACTCTGCAAAAATCCTCAAAAAAATGGTCTCTAGTCACAAAAGAGACTGGAGCGACAAAATGTCTGAAGCTTTGTGGGCCTATCAAACCACCGTTCGAGGACCAACCCATAGCACACCATTCTCCTTGGTCTATGGATGCGAAGCTGTCGTGCCCTTGGAAGTACAAATTCCTTCCTTGAGGGTATCCTTGCAAAATGACATGACTCAAGAAAGCAATGTCAAATTGCGACTCCATGAGCTGGACAATCTCGATGAGAGACGGCTCGAAGCTCAACAAAGCATTGAACTTTACCAAGCACACATGGTAGGATCTTTCGACAAAAAGGTCAGGCAATGCGCCTACAAAAAGGGTGACTTGGTCCTTGCGGTAAAAAGACCAATGGTCTTCGCTCACAAGTCCAAAGGCAAATTTGAGCCAAAATGGGAGGGACCCTACGTCATCGACAAGGTTTTCTCCAATGGCGCATACGCACTCCTAAACATGGAAGGCGACAGATGTATGCTGCCCATCAACGACAAGTTCTTGAAGCGGTACTACCCTTGAAGACCTACCCAACTGGGTAAGAGCAATGCCTGTACGGCCAAAACCGATTTCCAAGTACACGCTCGCTAAACCCACCTTTTTTTCGAATTTTCATATCAAATGTTGAAATTTCTAGAAATTTAAACAATGCTTACTTTTATCGTTTCATTGTTAAAAAAAAAAATCCAACTTTAGGAACCTTTCCCTAACTTGACCAAAATTTTCAACCCTTGAACCCAAAATTCATGGTTTGAAACAAAATCCGGATTCAGGGATTTCCACCCTAGTCCACCCTGCCTTTTACCGCCAAAATGGTTTTAGGTCAAAACTTATGATCCTCGTGTCTTTAAACAAAAAAAAATAGTTTTTCTTTTAAAAAAAAACCACGGGGAAGCGACGCTTAGTCGATACTCGCACAAATCGGAAGCATACGAACCACGTTCGACACTTCTAGAATTACAGGGAAGCGACATTTCGTCGATACTTGCAAAATCCAAAACCGTAGAGATGCAACATTTCAGTTGATATCCACAACCCAAATCTCAAAGGTTCGAAAAAACCTAAAAAAAACCATGGAGACGCAACATTTCAGTTGATATCCATAACCCAAAGGTTCGAGAAAACCACAAATTTCAAAAATCATGGGGAAACGACATCAAGTCAGTACCCGCAAAACCAAAATTTTTAAAAAGCAAGGATGCGACATTCCGTCGATACTTGCACCCAAATCCGCGAGGATGCGATATTCCATCGATACTCGCAATCGAATGAGCAAGGATGCGACATTCCATCGATACTTGCAAGAATATTCAGCAGGGAGGTGACTTTTAGTCGATACTTGCATTTTTGAAAACCAAACCGGCTATAAATGCCACAAACCGGCTATAAATGCCACCAAAACAGGCTATAAATGCCACAAACCGGCTATAAATGTCACAAAACAAAACCGGCTATCAATGCAACAAACAAAAAAAATTGGCTTTCAAAAGATCCGGCTATCAATGCCACAAACTCGGCTATCAATGCCACCAAAAATCGGCTATAGATGCCACAAAACAAACCGGCTATCAATGCCACCAAAACCGGCTATCAATGCCACAAATCGGCTATCAATGCCACAAAAAAGCTGCTCTCATGCCAAAATCGGCTTCCATGCCACAAGCAAAAATCTGGCTTCCATGCCAAAACAATCATTTGACAAAAGATTTTCACAAAATGACAAGCTTTTGATCAAATCCCATTTAGCAATTACTTTTATCACAAAAAGATTTAAGTGAGCGTAGGGAAAACAAAAAAAAAGGCATCCCATTTAGCAATTACTTTTATCACAAAAAGATTCAAGTGAGCGTAGGGATAACAAAAAAATAAAAAAAAGAGTACAAAAAAAAAATACATGTGGTACCAAAAAAAGAAAGTGTTCACAAGCACTACAAAAAAAGCAAAGTACCAAAAAAATACAAGTGGTACTAAAAAAAAAGGATGGTTTCTGTTAAAAAAAAAAAACTGGAGCTCAATCAAAAATAGTCTCCAGCCAAGAGTTCAGCTCCTCAAGCAAACTTTTGGCCTCAGCCGTTAGGGATTCCAAGGCACGCTTCTTCAGGAACTTGCCATGAGATGCTGGCGTGGGCTGTAACCCTTCTTTCGCACTGGGAAGCTTCCCCCGAGCAGTTTGCCATTGTTTGTTCTCTTCAGACTTCCTTTTAAGAACTTGATTGGCATCTGCAACCCGGCGAATCAGAGCACTCTCCCCGTCACGAGCCTCTATTATTGCGGCCCACTTGGCAGCGACTTGTGCTTGTAAATGCTCAAGACGTTTCCTGGCCTCATCGACCTCCCTATCAAGGATATTAAGGTCATGTGTCAGCCCAATGATGGTTAGCTCTTCTAAGTTCTTCTCTTGGACTCCCTGCTTCCTGCTTTCTGTAGCCTCATCCAGGTTAGACTGAGCCTTATCCGCAGGGTCCAGGAACATCTCCTTGAAGAACTGGTCGTCAGGAAAACCCATGGTCTCAAACCACCTGTCACCCAGCTCAATGATCCTATCAACGATCGCCCTGGCACTTGTGACATCTAGACCAGCCTCTTCGACCTGACCAAGAATCTTACGCACATGCTGGATCATCCCAAATCCGGCATCTAAGTGCCCAGAAAGCAGAGTCTCAATCCAAGAGCTCAGAACTCGCACCACCACCTTCTTCGCAAAAAGAAGAGATGGCCCAGCTGAAGATTCGCCCAACTCCGTTGGTCAGCTGCTCATGTCATCACCTGTTGGAAGAGTAACAAAAGAACTCTTTCCAGTTGAAGCTGCTCCTGCTCGGGAAGGAATCTCAGCACGAGGTATCTCCTCAACATTGTCAGAACTAGTCCCAGGAGTCTCTACCTCTGGATCAGCCTCTGGCATCCCTTGCTCTGGAAGCGACGGATCCTCCTCTGTCACTTCAAAACCTGCCAAAGAAACACAAAAAGGTATGAATACGATCCTGTTTGAAAATCAATATCAGGGTTATTACTACAAAATACCTTCTTCGACGACTAGCGGAACACTCTCTTCCTCCATGAACTCATCGGACGCATCATCAACATTTGCGTCCATCGATGGTTCAAAGTCATCAGAATCCTGTGGCAAGTCAGCTGACAAGAAAAATGTTAGCAAACCAAGTCACAGACACAAAAAAAAAAGAAAACAAAAGAAGTCATACCAATTGGAGACTCTGGATTCACTCCAGAGTCCCTCGGTTCTTCTTCAGGTGCCCCGACAGGATCTGTCACCACCTCATCGACTGGAACCTCAGGCATCACCAAGTCTTCCTTTGCTAAAATAAAAAAAGGAAAAGCAGAAACAAGAAGCAAATCAGAACATGGAAAAATCCCATGAAAAGAAATGGAAAGAGAAAAAGGAAGAATCATACCTTCACTGACGGTCTCTTCTTATCGGCTTCTCTTCTCTGGAGGCTCGTCAGCATCCACTGGCACATCCTCATTGATAGTAAGAGGAACTTCCAAGTCAGGAGAGTCCTCATGCTGCCCCTTGCTGCGATGATGACTCCTCCTCCTCTTACTCCTGCGGGCTCGCTTCTTAGAGGAACCTACCCCGCTGTCAGAGTCAGGTTTCCCACTTGACTCCTCATTGGATGGTCTACTCTTGCCAGTAGACTCCACGGAAGCTTGCCTCTATGCCGCTTGCATCCAAGCACCAAGTTCGGCTTCCTCCTGTTCTAGCTGCTCTGAAGTCTCATCAGGTATTTCTCGAACAGCTTCAGAACCAATGACGCCCTGGTCACCGAGAAAGCCTATCTTGTGCTTCTCTCCAGAAAGGAAGGCCCAAACTTCCTCTCGCCGGACGCCATCCGACTTTCCAAGGCCCTTTTCCAGATGCCAGCTTCACATCAAGCTCCTTCTTGGAAAGCCCCCGATATGCCGAAAAGCTCTCCGCGAACCACTTCGCAAAGCCGCAGTCCGGGAAGTCAACAACATAGGATAAGAGATCATGGCTGTAGTGTCTTCAGCACTATAGAAAGCCCATGCATTTCTCCCATCCTGTAAACCTCCAAAGCGCTTCACCATGCTTGAAGGCGCTCCAACAACGCCTTGAGAAAAGCCCTGCTACAAAACAAAGTGAGAGGGAACATACGGCTGGATGTCAACGAAAAGATGCCTGCGGTACACCATCGTGCCGACACGTATGCTAAAAAGCCACTCTCTCTCTGCATTTGTCAAGGAGTAATGCCTTCCCGACCCCGCCCTGGTAGAGTCTCGGGAGGCACCAAAATCAAAAGCCTTCTTCCGCAACTCCGGAGAAAGCTTCACTGAAGACTGCCCCATCTGGACGTCCCTGAACCGTCGGATCCTCATGCGGGCAAACAAAAGTGATTCGGACACGGCTTTGCCCTTAGCCAGTCGAATCAACAGAGGATCATCATCCTATGCAGCACCCAGCCGGTGGAAGCCAGGATAGTGGTACACGTACCACGAATAAAAGATGTGGGCTGAAAACACCCTGTTCATGGGAAGCCCAAGCCGAACCAAAAAAGCAGCAGCCTGCAGTTCGGTACACAGGTAGGAGTAAAGAGCTGGCACCAAAGCAAGCTGCTCTCCAAACGCCATCTGACAAGCCAAAAAAATACAATGCGGGCTGATGTGCGTTCCATCTCCTCTAGCAAAAATAGCCTCACCAAGCCAATAAGTGAGGTAAATAGCAAGATCTCTCCGCAGTGCAATGTCAGGACATATGGCATTTGTACTCGCATAGAAATCTCTCAACTCTTCTTGCATAGCCAAGATCTTCTTCGAACTTGGATCCTGAGCCCTGGCTTCCTGGGTCACACTATCAGAAGACTCCCTGTTATCAAAAAAGTTGGGGAACGAAGAGCTAGAACTTTTCCAACTGCTGGATCTAACTTTCAAACCCTCCTTCTCCTTCAAAAAATCATAGAAGGCGACGAGCTGAAAGTACATAAGCCTGAACTCCTCAGACTGCCCCTCAAGGAAGCTGTCAATCGGCATAAACTCCTCATAGAGTTTGCCAGGGATGGGCAATCCAGTAATGGGGCTGAGCTCCTTCAAAGAGAAACCAATCTCACCATTCGTCACAACGAATGTATTGGTTTGTGGGAGGAATGACTCCAGCATAGCCTTGAAGGCCTCGTCGGAAAAGATCATGGTCTCCCTAAAGGCGCGGACCGCATCAAAAATCCCGGTTTCCTTCAAAACGGCGCCACCAATCAGCAGGACCCGATCAGTCCACGACTTCCCCTCGGAGTTAGCATTGAAACGGCCACGAAGTCGAAAAGGCTTTATCCAATTGCTGCCGTCACCGCTGAAAATACCAAGGCCCACCGGTCTCAAATCGACCGACGGATAATCAGAGCCCTGGTAGCCGCTGGATGGCATCAACAGGTCCACGTCAACAGGCGACCTCTCCGTATATCCAGGAGAACCGCCAACAAAAATCCCGGTCTTGATTACATTTGTCCTTCTCACCCAGCTTGGAGGATCTTCCCTCTTAGAGCACGTGGGGGCAAGGCTCATGATCGAACGGTGCGATCAAACGTCGATCGGGTAGCAACGGTCTTCTTCTCACCATCTGCTGTGAAAGAGAACTGAAAACATCTCCTCTGGTATGTCATGTCTTCAGGGACGCATCGCCAAAGAAGAAGGTAGGCTTGGGCAAAACCCTCTGATCTTCCATCACCCATGGACGACTGCTTACCATGATCTTATAGAATTCCTCTCCCTTGAGAGTGATCAGTCGCTGCCTCATCTCATCTCTATTGAGGGAGTCGCATTCTTCCAGATTTCTCTCAACATACTGGACCTTTTCAAAGGCCTGCTGAACGGCCGGATTAGAAGATCTAGTAGATCGACGAGGTGCACTTGTAGCAGGCTCTTTACCCTTGTTCGTTCTGGAAGAACCACCTGAAAAGGATGGAAAAGAAAAAGATCAAACATCAAAATGACAGAATCTCGCTAAAAAAAGACTGGCGAAATCTTGACATGATGCCGGGGCAATTCCAAAAAAAAGGAACTATCCCAAAAGAAATAAAAAGCTTGAAGATGGGCTCAATATTGCTGCGAGCTCCGAAACTCCAAACTTTCGAAACCTCAAAGTCTCCGCAAAATCAGAAAGGGCTCAACATCGCTGCAAGCTCCAAATTCCCAAATTTGCGAAAACTTTCAGGTATGCTATCACATCATGCTACAAATTTAATTTACAGTAGAATGCATGCATGAACATCTAGGTTTGCCAAAAAAAGGGGCATTATCATGATGAGCAAAAAAAAAAAAAAAAGAAGAAAAAGAAACTTTCTCAGAAAAAAGGTGAAAGAAAACAAAAAAAAAGAAAAGAAAAAAAGGGATGGCCCACAGGCCGTGAACCACAAGCCACGTGGCCGTACGGATCTGTGGCCGTACGGCCAGATCCGTACGGCCCACAAAAAAACATGCAAAAAAAAAGAAAAAGAAAAGGAGAAAACAAGTGCAAAAAAAAAAAAAAAACACGTGGAGAAAAAAAAGAAAAGAAGAAAAGAAATAAACAAAAAGAAAGAACTTTTATTTTTCCTACAATGGAGTTTTCTTGAAAAAGGAAACTTACTTGAAGCCATTGATGGAGAAGAAGAAAAGACTTGGAGATCTTGAAGAAGAAGAACTCTTGGTCTTGAAGCCCTCTTGGGATTGTTGCAAAAGAAAGCAATAAGAGCAAGAGATCCAACCTCCTCCTCGCTTTTATAGAAGAGAGCAAACCAAAGAAGGAAAGAAGAAATAGGTAAGTGTTACTAATTAGTAACCTTACAAAAAGAAAGAGATTAGAAAGATTATTCCAAAAGAAAGATATCTTGAGGGATTCTCTCCCAAAAAAGAAATCAATGAGAGATTTTCTCTCAAAAGATAGGATCAATGAAGGATTCTTTCCCAAAAGAAAGATATCTTGAGATATTCTCTCCCATAATAAAGGGAACATGAGAGATTCTCTCCAAGTAAAGATATTCTTAGATATTCTCTGTCCAAATGAGATATGTTTGGATATTCTTTATAAAAATGACACCATATGAGATCTAAGCAATTTCAAAAGCTTAGGGTCCCATGGGTTAGCCCATATCAGCCAGGTTTGACCACCTAGGCACTTAAAAAAAAAATTTGGGCTTTTAGTCAAAGAGAAATCCCTCTTACCAAGAGTATACAAAAATGGTTCCATGCCTCTTTTGAGTTGATTCGACCATACAAAAAAGAATTCCAAGCCCCATGAGCTTCCAAAAATCAAACCATCCAGCCTCATCTGCCAAATTGAGCCAAAATCTTGAAATTGACATTCCACAAAAATCAAACCAAATCCTGGTCCCCTAACTTGCCACATACAGCTTGTTAGGTCACAAGACCAAAACCAAAAACCAAAACCTGATCCCCTAACTTGCCACATATAGCCTATTAGGTCACAAGATCAAAACCAAAATTGATCCCCCAACATTCCACATACAGTTTGTTGGGTCACACGGTCAAAACCATACCCGACCCCCTAACCTGCCACATACAGCCTGTAAGGTCACAAGGTCAAAACCCAAATCCACATCCCTGATGTCATCTACAAAACTTTGCCTCGAGATGGTATGAGATTCCTTTCACTACCATAAAATTCCCCTGGAAGCTCAAAAGGCTACAAATACCAAAAAGAAAGCCTTCTCAAAGACTCTTGGTCAAATCATAGGTTCTCCTTCACAAATCTCTTCGAGGCACATCGACTACAAATGATAAGCAACTCGTCGCTGTACCTCGAGGGGGCATTTGATGACACCAAAAATGTCACTTTTCTTCTTCAAGATCCAAAGAGCTACATGAAGTCGCAACCTGTCATAAATAGGCAATGTTATTTCCAAAAAATCAAATCTTGTCAGAATCAAACATAAACTGCAAGATCCTTCAAGACAACCAAAAGAGGAGTACACAAGAAGTTTCAGGCCATTTCGAAATCATTTGGCCTAACTTCGCTTCTCCGGCAACTGAAAAGGAGCTCCCGACGGCGAAAGCATCGGAGACACCAAATCTTTGATCGGAGCCGATGGATGGTCTCAAAATACATCCAAAAGGCTCCACGTCAAGTTCCGAGTCAAACCGACAACGTTTGACCCTACATCAACCCTCGAACAGCTAAATCAAGCCTCTCGGCGGCGAGAACCACCGAGGCCATCACTCATCAGATAGAACACATGGACGACTTCAAAATGCTTACAAAGGGCTACACGTCAAATTTCAGGTCATTTCGACAACATTTGACCATAGTTTGACGCTCGGAAGCCGAATCTGGCCTCTCAGCGGCGAAGCTCTCCGGGACCATGGTTTCCAAGATAGAGCCCTATGGATCATCTTAAAATGACTCCAACAGGTTTCCTGTCAAATTTCAAGTCAATCGGACATCGGTTGACCGCACATCAAACCGCGACATCTTCATCGCGACAAAAGCAAGTCTACTGGTGATAGGACCCTAAACGGCTTCAAAACTCAAACAAAAGCCTATGGTTGGTCTTATTTATTGCTCAGCAGGCTTCACCCCAAATTTCAGGTCATTCCGACATCGTTTGGCCCAGTTTCAGCTTCTGACGGAAAATCGGCAGCTCTGCGCGACAAAGTCTTCGGCATTCTCAGAAAATTGGAAACTTTGCAAAATAAAATGCAAGGATTCTCATCAGGTTTTCTATAGGGAAATCAGGCCAATAAATGATCAAAAATTTCAAGGAAAAATACAGAATAAAAAAGATCAAAAAACAGCAAAAACAGAAACAAAACGGGACAAAAGGGGGAAAACCCCCCCCCCAGGGTCACAGGCCCCTGCGACCCTGGGGCCCGGGATCGCCCGGTGGGCCCCGGAAACCCCTTTTTTGCCATTTTTTCGCGATTCGAAGTATCCGGCCTCTGGTATTTTCCAAAATTCATACTTTTGAGGCACCAAATCCTCTGACATCCGTCAAAAACATGGGTTAATCATCAAGAGTATCGAAAACAACATTGATCGCCACCCGGTCAACAAAAAAAAGTGTGCTTTCTACCCGACCGATCGAGAAATCGACAGGACAGATGGTACCGACCCGCTGTTGGCAACCAACACCTGAAGTTACATGGTCATCCTTTGTCGATCTACATGAAGATCCATCGATGATCATCGCCAGAAAAATCCCAAAAGACGCGGCACGGCCCGCGACTCTTCCACTGCTCGGCGACCACTTAATGCGATTAATTGACTAGCTTTATTACAGTCATGAATCCATTTCTTTGGACGGACCAATCAGAAGCAAGCATCCGGGACTTACAAGTCAAGAGATTCATGGCATTTAACCCATGAAACTCCTCCCATCATTGCGATTAAAGGCGATTAAATGCCCTCAATCTCCTCCGGCCAATCAGAAGCCAAGAAAAAGGAGTTACAAAATAAAGAGTTCAATCTTATAATTCCTCCCTTTATATAGCTTTATGACAATTAAAGCTCATAAACCCTCCTAAATGGCTACCTAAAAGCCTATAAATAGGAGAGCATTCCAAAGAAATCCAGATCGGAAAAACGAGACAGATCCCAGATCAGAAAAAAGCACAGAAATTCAGAGAAGGAAAAGAGAGAAAACTCTGCGGAAGTTCTACACCGACCGCCGCTACAAGGTGACAAAAGTCCCTTGGGGAGTACCCCCCCCCCCCCCCCCCCAAGGTCCTTGCCTTCTCCTTTTGCCTCCAAATGGCTTAGACGTGGCGTTTTAGCCCGTCTACTCTGCTTTTTATTGGACATAGGACCTCCTTTTGGTCTTTGTTCTCTAAAAACCTGAGGTTATAGCCAAGCCAAGCGAATCAATAGCATCCTCTATTCTCATCTGCATGGATGATGGCGAAGTCAACATATGGCTTGCGACCGTCAATCTGAACGGGTCCCCCACAATCTGAATGGCTTCCCAAATGGGTCGAAAAAGAAAGACCCAACCAAGTTGCTGCCGTCCATATGGTTGGAAAAACCAGAAGGCACCAATAGTCAGCATCCAAAATCCATGTCTGACATCCGATGACTCGCAGCGTCTCCAGGACAAGAAGAGATTCAAAAGAATCCCCTACTCCTTCAAGCAAAGGACGGCAGAGTGATCCTTCCTCAAGCTCTTCTTCAAAAAGAACCAGCCCCAGCTCAGTCACCAGGACAGTTTCTTCGTTCGAATCACGAAGGATGAACGTCTTGGCTACAAATTCTGAGCCACCATCCCGCAATCCACCTCAAGATGATGCAATCACCCGCATCCAGTAGTTGGAACAAGGCCAACAGAGGATTGAAACTTTGATGGAAAACCTTCTCATCGCTTTCCAAAATCAGGCGAACAATGAACCTCCTCCGAATCATCAAGAAGATGAGGTAAATGGAGAAGAAAATGAGTCACGCGCCCTTACCAAAAAGGATGCAGACAGTATCCTCGCCAAAGCAAAAGAAGAGGATATACTCAAGGAGCATGGGATCAAGCCACCATATCCCTTATGGATGGACTCGGTCCCGTTCCACACCAAATTCAAGCATCCTACTCTCCACACATATACGGGGAAAGGATCAGCCGGACAGCATGTCGTCAACTTCAAGATCCTGACGGGAGCTATCGTGGATCAAGATGCACTCAAGATCCGCCTCTTTGCAAGTACCCTAAAAGGTACGGCCTTCGATTGGCACTCCACCCTGCCGGAGGACTCGATCTAAAACTGGGCCATGCTAGAGACACGCTTCCTGACTCACTTCAAAGGTGGGGATCATCCCGCTACTATGGCTCAGCTGTGCAGCCTAAAACAAGGGGAGAATGAGTCAACATATGACTTCATTCACAAGTGGAAAGCAATGGCATACAAATGCTCTGATGTATTACCACAAGCGTCGCTAGTCGACATCTGCCGAAACAACATGAGAGCCAGAATCCGCTCCATGATCATCGGCAACAAATCAAAAAACCTGGGAGAACTCCTAGAAGCTTCCATGGAAGCTGAAACGGTGATTAAAGACCTCAACAGTCAGAAATCATCAAAAAAGAGCCAATCGCCGTTGCAACCTCTAAACCAAAGAAGAAAGAGGTCCTCAATGTGCAGACCAAGTCAGCTCCTCAGCCACCAAAGAAAGCTGAAAACAAAGCTGCGGGTAAGAGACCTGAACTCTCAGATGCCTTCAAAGAACGAGTAGAGAAGAAATACCCGTTTGATGAAGATGTTGATGAAATCTTCGAGGCTCTTGTGGCAAATGACAAACTCACCTTGCCTGAACCAAAAAGAGCGGGTGATGTTGGCAAAACCAACGATCCTCGGTACTGTCCATACCACCAGATGATCTCGCATCCTCTCAATCAATGCTTTGTTGTGAGGGAGAAAATAAACGAGATGTGGAAAAACGGAGTCATCACCTTTGACAAAAACTATGGGCCTGCCTTCGTCAACATGGTGACATGTGGACAAACATCAAAATCACCGAAGAAGAAGATCACTACTTCCTTCAAGGTGATAAACTCAATCCAAGCGTCCGAGGAACTGGTTCCTTACCCGACACCAGACGGACAACCCATATGGGTACATCCCGATCTCCTGGAAAATGAAAATTGAGAGGTCGTGAAAACAAAGCCTACAACTCAACAGCGAAGGCAGGCTAGGAAGCATCTCCTCAAGCTCAAACGGCAAGAGAAGACCCAGCCAAAACAAGAAGTCAAAGAAAAGGCAGAGGCTTCCTCTACCACTTCACTGGAGGCAACAAAAACATCCCTTCCAGAGACTTCAAAGGGGGTAAGAAAATTCACTCTTAGAGATTTCATGCCACCTCAATTCAAAGAAGCCATGCAGGAGGCATCATACTCTTGCAATTCGGTAGTTGGTTTCCCCATTGATGGATACGAGTCCAGCGACACCGATGATGGATTCGAATCCAACTACACAGACGAGTGGGAGGAGTCCCTTGAAACAGGTGAATATCTCTCCGATGAAGAATGGGTTCCTGAGTCTCATCTTTTGCCAGTAATCTGGTATAAATCTCTACAGCCACAAGGATCCTGGTCTGATGATGAAGAAGACCAAGAGGTTGTACAAGAAAATGCTGCTGACCCAGCACCTCTCATTACTCCAGTGGAAATCAACCATGTTGAGCCACAAAGAGTTAATGAAGAAGAAGATTTGGCTCCCATTCCTGATCTTGAAGAATATGCAAGGATCTTGCAGCGTCTCGCTCTAGAACAAGAGCAAGAACGCGTCAACGAGCCTCCTCGCAATCCAGAGACTGAAGTCCCTGAAGACCATCAGGTACATCCTCCCTTAACTCCTGAAAATGGAGAAAATTGCTGGATAGACGATCCTCTTACATCCGAGGATGAGTCTGACTCCGATCAGGCAACGTCTCCCATCAGAGCTTCCTGTAATGTGATAATTCCGGATTATAGCTCTTTCGAAGCATCGTCTGATGAGAGCACTTACACTCCGGCGATGCCTAGCAATGTATCTTCTGGAGCCACCTCGTCTCACGTGACTTTCACTGAGATGACACCCTCTCAGGTTTCTTCTCTTGAGACTGTGACTTCAAAGTTCACATCCTTCCTGGCAGAAGAATTCCCAGCTATTGATGCTTGGGACGATGAATTGGTCAACGAAGAAGAAAGGTTGCTGGATGCTTTTCAGGACTTGTTCCCGAAAAATGCTCCGTGCAACACAATCACTGAGGATGGCAACTCCGGTGCTGATACATCCTCAGCAAATGGAAAACGACAGCCTCTTGATCCTGAAGACAATCTTCCAAACGAAGACCCTTCTCAAAAAGCTCTCGAAGTTGGTAGAGGCACACGCTCTGGCCGGGACTACCACAAAAATTACAACCAATCTTCCTTTACATATGTAAATCCATCGGGAAAAGATGTTGTAAGCGCCCCTAGTGGCAACAATGATGAACATGCAGGCCCTAAGGAGGTTTTCAAGTATGACTTGATTGAACACTTCAAGCACATACCTGCACGTCTGCACATCCTAGATTTATTGCGAATGCCTCCGCACACTCGTGATAATCTCATTTCAGAATTACAAAAGCTGAATGAGGATGTCGACAAACATGCCCCGCAAGTCCTCCAAATTGAAATGGATTACCGGGTCAAAATCTCAGAAGCCTCCTCAAAGGGAGAAAAGAAGAATACTGAGGGATCATGCATTGAATGCCTCTCGGTTAAAAAAGCAGCCAGTGCAACCATCGCCTTCACAAAGGATAACCTCCTACTTGGCGAAACAAGGCATAACCGACCCCTGTACTTCACAGGGTACATCAAGGAAATGCCTATGCACAGAGTTCAGATCGACCCAGGTTCTGCACTCAACCTCATCTCCACATCGGCTCTCGAAGAGTTGGGCATCCCACCCAGCAAACTGAGCCACATATCTTTATCTATCTTTGGATACGATGGGAGTACTCAAAGGCCTATCGGCAAAATCAGGTTCAAGTTGCAGATTGGTGATCTTATTTCTGAGGTCACTGTGTATGCAATAAAAACCCTTTCATGCTACAACATCCTTCTCGGATGCCCTTGGATCCACGAGAATGGTGTTGTCCCTTCAACTCTACATCAATGCATCAAGTTTGTTGGCGACGACGGCATGATACATCGAGTCTTTGCGGATAGAAAACCCTTCAAAGGTAAAAAGGTCCACTTTGCAGACTCACAAATGTATGAAGGTGAAAAAGAAGAAGAGGAGAAGCACACAGCATCCTTTGCCGAAAATCTCCAGAAAGATAAAGGCAAAGCTCCTCAACAATCGCCGGAAGAAAACGAACCATCCGGTAAATCCGAAGAGAGCATTCAAACTCCCTTCAACATCTCCCTCAAACCTTCAAAGCCTTTGGTCATCACAACTAAAGTGAAGAAGTTAATGCAAAGGCCTGGGGGCAAATTTGTTATCTTTTTCGTGTCTATCATGCAACACACGGATTCGGATTCAAAGCCAGAAGACGACACATCGTCAAGCCAATCTGACACTCAGTAAGTTCAGCCTACTCTTACTCCAATGGAGACAACTTCTGACATAGAAGATCCTACGTCAGCTTCCTTCGTTGTTCCAGCAACTTCAGCAAAGGAAAAGCCGATCTTCTTCCATAGATCGGATGCTTCTTCATCAAACTCCATGCTTGAACCTTTCCAAAATGAAGGTATGCCTCAACTATCCTAGTATAGTTCTGTGGCACAAGTTATTATGAAGAAAATGGGCGATGACGCTCAAAACCCAATCGGTTTGGGAGAAGGACGCGGTATTCTCACGCCATTGGGGCCCGTCTTGACCAAAAGCCAGCTGGAAGATTGGAGACTCTACGGGTATGTAGAAAAGTCTTCACACGGGTTAGGGTATGATCCCGACACTCCCCTGAGATAGTTGACACAAAGGCTTAAAAGTCGACTTACCGACCAAGCCTCAACATCTCAAGTCCATGAAGACATCGATCTCCCTGGATATCTCTTCGATGAGTCACCTGATAAAGATCCAGGAAGCTCATCCAATTGGCACGATTTCTCCGAAAATGAAGACGAGTTGTCCGTTGGCGCAGACGTGTGGTCTTCTGACCCAGAAGAACCCTCATCTCCAAAAGATGTAGCCTACTTCGACCCGGTTTCAACAGGCGATTGGGATCATCTCATAGCAAGCCTTGGGAAAATTACCGATCAAGATGACCCGTGGAAAGGAACAAAACCTTGGTCTGGAAATGCCTTTGAAACCCCAGAAGGTTTCGTTGAGCTGGAAGCCTCCGAAAATATTGTGGAGGAACCACCTTCGAACCTTCCAACAGAAGATCCTGTTCAAAAGATAGACTTGGGAACACCAGATAACCCACGTCCCGTATTTATAAGCAAGAATATAAAGGATGATGAGTTACCGAAGTATATCGCCTTTCTTCGTGAGTTCGTTGATTGCTTTGCATGGTCTTACGCTGAAATGCCCGGCTTAGACCCCAAAATAGCGGTACACAAACTCAATCTTCAAGAAGACATCAAGCCTGTCAAGCAAGGCTAAAGAAGATTCCGTCCATATGTGATGGATAAAATTGAAGAAAGAAGTTCAAAAACACAAGAGCGTCGGCATCATCCGTGAGGAACAACATCCTGAATGGTTGGCCAACATTGTCCCCGTGACAAAGAAAAATGGGCAGATCAGGGTCTGTATTGACTATAAAGACCTGAATGGCGCATGCCCAAAAGATGAATTTCCGCTCCCCATGCCAGAGGTAATGATTGATAATACCTGTGGATTCGAGCGAATGACATTCATGGATGGTTTCTCTAGCTACAATCAGATAAAGGTGCATCCTGAAGATGAAAAACATACATCTTTTCGGACCCCATTTGGCGTGTGTTGCTACACTGTCATGCCATTTGGTCTGAAAAATGCTGGTGCCACATATCAGAGGGCTATGATGAAAATATTCCAAGATATGTAGCACAAGACGGTTGACTGTTACGTTGATGACCTCGCCGTCAAAAGCAAAAGAAAAGAAGATCATCTCAAAAACCTTCGAGAAGTCTTCCTCCGGCTTCGCAAACACAAACTGCGAATGAATCCTTTGAAATGCTTCTTCGACGTCTCGTCGGGTAAGTTCCTCGGATTCATAGTTCGGAAAGCTGGAATAAAGCTTGACCCCATAAAAGTCAAAGCCATTCTAGAAATGCCCTCTCCAAGAACCTTGAGAGAACTCAAAAGGCTTTAAGGGAGATTGGCCTACATCAGACGGTTCATCTCCAATCTATCGGGGAAATGCCGTCCATTCTCCCGGTTGATGAAAAAAGGTGTAAACTTCGTCTGAGATGCTGACTGTGAAGCTGCTTTCTAAGACATCAAGTCATACCTGACAAAACCTCCAGTGTTAGCTGCTCCTATCACTGGAAAACCATTCTTCTTGTACATGAGAGCCCTTGATCAATCTTTGGGAGCTCTGCTTGCGCAAGAAAATGATCAAAGAAAAGAAGCTGCTCTATATTACCTCAGCCGCATGCTAGTAGGTGCAGAGCATCGCTACTCTCCAGTCGAAAAAGAATGTCTTGCAGTGATGTTCACCGTACAAAAGCTGCGTCACTACTTGCTTTCCAACACAGTATACCTGGTCTCGAGGGTCAACCTCTTGAAGGTCCTTGTCACAAAGGCAGGTTCTCTCAATGCTCGACTGGCAAAATGGTCCATCCTTCTGTCACAATTTGATATTAGGTATGTACCACAAAAGGCAATCAAAGGGCAAGCTCTAGCGGACTTCCTCGCAGAGCATCCATTGCCTAAAGATTCTCCGTTCAGAGATGATCTCCCAGACGAACCAGTCTACAATGTGGAGACTTTCTCGCAAAATGCTTCCTGGGACATGTACTTTGACGGTGCAACCAGGACAAATGAAAAAAGACAGCTGATCTCGGGAGTTGGCATCCTCTTTGTTAGCCCCGACAAATAAATGATTCCACACGCTTTCTCGCTACTGGAACCATGCACAAACAATGCAGCTGAATATCAAGCTCTGATCCTAGGATTGGAACTCACCATCGAATCCGGTATCACCATGCTGGAAGTCTTTGGAGACTCTCAACTGATCGTCAACCAGATGAATTAGAAATTTGAAGTCAGGAAGCCAGATTTACTGCCTTACTACAACAAACACAATCACTTCTGCAAAAGTTTGACATCTGTCACATCACCCACATTTGTAGAGGTGAAAACATACGTGCAGATGCCCTAGCTGGACTAGCCGCATCTATGGCAATCCAGGAAGGGGAAAACATGCAAATCACAGTGTGCGAAAGAAGAATCCTTCCTGCTCTTAACACACACCAAGCAGTTACTGAATGCCACCAAGTGGTTGGAAGTCGGATTTCAATCCTTCAAACTTCAATCGGCGATTGGAGGGATCCGTACATTGATTACATTATGTTCGGAATCCTACCCGAAGATCCAAAAGAACGGGTAAGCATCCAAAGGCGAACCCCAAGCTTTCATTTGGATATTCCTTCAAAACTCCTTTACAGGAAATCCTTTAACGGAGTACTTCTATGCTGCTTGTCACAACAAGAAGCTGAAGAAACACTCAAAGAAGTTCATGCTGGTCTTTGCGGGGCTCGTCAGGCTGGTCCCAAGCTCTATGATCAGATAAAAAGGTTAGGTTATTACTGGCCTACCATGGTAGCTGACGCAATGCAATTTGCTAAGCGCTGCCAACAATGCCAAGTTCATGGAGATTACATTCACATGCCTCCAGAATGGCTGCATCCTATAGCGATTTCATGGCCTTTCGAAGCCTGGGGTATGGACATCATAGGTCCTATTTCTCCCCCTTCAAGCAAAGGTCATCGCTTCATCTTCGCCGCTACGGATTATTTCTCCAAGTGGTCAGAAGCATTTGTGTTCAACAAAATGAAGACCTCATCAGCCCTTCAGTTCCTGTGCACCAACATCATTTGTCATTTCGGTATACCCAAAAGATTCGTCCATGATGACGGACCACAATTCTGGGATCATTGATTCTACAGGTTCTACGACAAATACAAAATCCAAAGCTGTCCTTCGACTCCATACAATCCGGCAGCAAACGGATTAGCAGAAGCTTTCAACAAGTCATTCTGCAAAATCCTCAAAAAAATGGTCTCTAGTCACAAAATTTTTGAAAAGCAAGGATGCAACATTCCATCGATACTTGCACCCAAATCCACAAGGATGCGAGATTCCATCGATACTCGTAACCGAATGAGCAAGGATGCAACATTCCATCGATACTTGCAAAACCATTCAGCAGGGAGGCGACTTTTAGTTGATACTTGCATTTTTGAAAACGAAACCGGCTATAAATGCCGCCAAAACAAACCGGCTATAGATGCCACCAAAACAAACCGGCTATCAATGCCACAAACTAAAAACTTTGGCTTTAAAAATACCCGGCTATCAATGCCACAAACTCGGCTATCAATGCCACCAAAACCGGTTATCAATGCCACAAATCGGCTATTAATGCCACAAAATAAAAAAGCCGGCTCTCATGCCAAAATCGGCTTCCATGCCACAAAAAAAATCTGGCTCCCATGCCAAAACAATCATTTGACAAAAGATTTCTACTAAAAGACAAGGTTTTGATCAAATCCCATTTAGCAATTACTTTTATTACAAAAAGATTTAAGTAAGCGTAGGGAAAACAAAAAAAAAGCATCCCATTTAGCAATTACTTTTATCATAAAAAGATTTAAGTAAGCGTAGGGAAAACAAAAAAATAGCATCCCATTTAGCAATTGCTTTCATCATAAAAAAATTTAAGTGAGTGTAGGGAAAACAAAAAAAAGGAGTACAAAAAAAATACATGTGGTACCAAAAAAAAAGAAAGCGTTCACAAGCACTACAAAAAAAAAAAAAAAGTACCAAAAAAATACAAGTGGTACCAAAAAAAAGAAGGATAGTTTCCGTTACAAAAAAAAAAGCAGCTCAACCAAAAATGGTCTCCTGCCAAGAGTTCAGCTCCTTAAGCAAACTTTTGGCCTCAGCCGTCAAGGATTCCAAGGCACGCTTCTTCAGGAACTTGCCATGAGATGCTGGGGTGGGTTGTAACCATTCTTTCGCACCGGGAAGCTTATCCCGAGCAGTTCGCCATTGTTTGTTCTCTTCAGACTTCCTTTTAAGAACTCGATCGGCATCTGCAACCGATTTTCCGTCAGAAGCTGAAACTGGGGCCAACGATGTCAGAATGACCTGAAATTTGGGGTGAAGCCTGCTGAGCAGTAAATAAGACCAACCATAGGCTTTTTTTTTGAGTTTTGAAGCCGTTTGAGGCCCTATCACCAGTAGACTTGCTTTTGTCGCGATGAAGATGTCGCGGTTTGATGTGCGGTCAACCGATGTCCGATTGACTTGAGATTTGACAGGGAACCTATTGGAGTCGTTTTAAGATGATCAATAGGCACTATCTTAGAAACCATGGTCCCGGGGAGCTTCGCCGCTGAGAGGCCTGATTTGGTTTCCGAGCGTCAAAGTATGGTCAAATGTTGTCGAAATGACCTGAAATTTGACGTGTAGCCCTTTGTAAACATTTTGAAGCCGTCCATATGCTCTATCTGATGAGTGATGGCCTCGGTGGTTCTCGCCGCCAAGAGGCTTGATTTAGCTGTTCGAGGGTTGATGTAGGGTCAAACGTTGTCGGTTTGACTCGGAACTTGACGTGGAGCCTTTTGGATGTATTTTGAGACCATCCATCGGCTCTGATTGAAGATTTGGTGTCTCCGATGCTTTCGCCGCCAGGAGCTCCTTTTCAGCTGCCGAAGAAGCGAAGTTAGGCCAAATGATTTTGAAATGGCCGGAAACTTCTTGTGTACTCCTGTTTTAGCTGTCTTGAAGGGTCTTGCGGTTTTTGTTTGATTCTGACAAGATTTGATTTTTTGGAAGTAGAATTGCCTATTTATGGCAGGTTGCGACTTCATGTAGCTCTTTGGATCTTGAAGAGACAAAGTGACATTTTTGGTGTCAACAAATGCCCCCTTGAAGTACAGCGATGAGTTGCTTAACTTTTGTAGTCGATGTGCCTCGAAGAGATTTGTGAAGGAGAGCCTGTGACTTGACCAAGAGTCTTTCAACAGTCTTTCTTTTTGGTATTTGTAGCCTTTTGAGCTTCCAGGGGAATTTTATGGTAGTGAAAGGGATCACGTACCATCTCGAGGCAAAGTTTTGAAGATGACATCAGGGATGTGAATTTGGGTTTTGACCTTGTGACCTAACAGGCTGTATGTAGTAGGTTAGGGGGTCGGGTTTGGTTTTGACCGTGTGACCCAACAAGCTGTATGTGGAATGTTGGGGGATCAATTTTGATCTTGTAACCTAACAGGCTGTATGTGGCAAGTTAGGGGATCAGGTTTTGGTTTTTGGTTTTGGTCTTGTGACCTAACAGGCTGTATGTGGCAAGTTAGGGGACCAGGTTTTGGTTTGGATTTTTGTGGAATGTCAATTTCTAGATTTTGGCTCAATTTGGTAGATGAGGCTGGATGGTTTGATTTTTGGAAGCTCATGGGGCTTGGAATTCTCTTTGTATGGTCCATTCAACTCAAAAGAGGCATGGAACCATTTTTGTAAGCTCTTGGTAAGAGGGATTTCTCTTTGACTAAAAGACAAAATTTTTTTTTTTTTTAGTGCCTAGGTGGTCAAACCTGGCTCATATGGGCTAACCCACGGGACCTTAAGCTTTTGAAATGACTTAGATCTCATATGGTGTCATTTTTGTAAAGGATATCTAAAAATATCTCCTTTGGATAGAGAATATCTAAGAATATCTTTATTTGGAGAGAATCTCTCATGTTCCCTTTATTATGGGAGAGAATATCTCAAGATATCTTTCTTTTGGGAAAGAATCCTTCATTGATCCTATCTTTTGAGAGAAAATCTCTCATTGATTTCTTTTTTGGGAGAGAATCCCTCAAGATATCTTTCTTTTGGAAGAATCTTTCTAATCTCTTTCTTTTGGTAAGGTTACTAATTAGTAACACTTACCTCTTTCTTCTTTCCTTCTTTGGTTTGCTCTCTTCTATAAAAGCAAGGAGGAGGTTGGATCTCTTGCTCTTATCGCTTTCTTTTGCAACAATCCCACGAGGGCTTCAAGACCAAGAGTTCTTCTTCTTCAAGATCTTCAAAGACTTTTCTTCTTCTTCTCCATCAATCGGTTCATGTAAGTTCCTTTTTTCAAGAAAACCCCATTGTAGAAAAAAAAGGTTCTTTTTCTTTCTTTTTTTTTGTTTCTTTCTTTTCTTTTCTTCTTTTTTTTTCTTTTCCATGTGTTTGCTTCTTTGTTTTTTCACACGTTTTTTTTTTTGCTTTCTTTTTCTTTCTTTTTTTTGCATGTTTTTTTTTTGTTTCTTTTGTGGGCCGTATGGACAGATACGTACAGATCTGGCCGTACGGCCACGTGGCCTGTGGGCCAGTCCCTTTTTTTTCTCTCTCTTTTTTTTTTTGAGAAAGTTTTCTATTTTTTTTTTGTTCTTTTCTTTCTCCCCTTTTTTTTGATAAAGTTTCTTTCTTTTCCTTTTTTGCTCATCATGATAATGCTTTTTTGTTTGGCAAACCAAGATGTTCATGCATGCATTCTTTTGTAAATTGAATTTGTAGCATGATGTGATAGCATACCTGAAAGTTTCGCAAATTTGGGAATTTGGAGCTTGCAGCGATGTTGAGCCCTTCTTGATTTTACGGGGACTTTGAGGTTTCGAAAGTTTGGAGTTTCGGAGCTCGCAGCAATGTTGAGCCCATCTCCAAGCTTTCTATTTCTTTTGGGATAGTTCATTTTCTTTGGAATTGCCCCGGCATCATGTCAAAATTTCGCCAGATTTTTTTTAGCGAGATTCTGTCATTTTGATGTTTGATCTTTTTTTTTTCCATCCTTTTCAGGTGGTTCTTCCAGAACGAACAAGGGTTAAGAGCCTGCTACAAGCGCACCTCATCGATCTACTCAATCTTCTAATCCGGTCGTTCAACAGGCCTTTGAGAAGGTCCAGTATGTTGAGAAAAATCTGGAAGAATGCGACTCCCTCAACAGAGATGAGATGAGGCAGCGACTGATCGCTCTTAAGAGAGAGGAATTCTCTAAGATCATGGTAAGCAGTCGTCCATGGGTGATGGGAGATCAGAGTGTTTTACCCAAGCCTACCTTCTTCTTTGTTGATGCCGTCCCTGATGACATGACATACCAGAGGAGATGTTTTCAGTTTTCTTTCACAGCAGATGGTGAGAAGAAGACCGTTGCTACCCGGTTGACGTTTGATCGCACCATCTCGATCATGAGCCTTGCCCCCACGTGCTCTTAGAAGGAAGATCCACCAAGCTGGTTGAGAAGGACAAATGTAATCAAGATCGGGATTTTTGTTGGCGGTTCTCCTGGATATACGGAGAGGTCGCCTGTTGATGCCATCCAGCGGCTACCAGGGTTCTGATTATCCGTCGGTCGATTTGAGACCGATGGGCCTTGGTGTTTTCAGTGGTGACGGCAGTAATTGGATAAAGCCTTTTCGACTTCGTGGCCGTTTCAATGCTGACTCCGAGTGGAAGTCGTGGACTGATCGTGTCCTGCTGATTAGTGGCGTCGTTTTGAAGGAAGCTGGGATTTTTGATGCGGCCCGCGCCTTTAGGGAGACTGTGATCTTTTCTGACGAGGCCTTCATGGCTATGTTGGAGTCATTCCTTCCCCAAACCAATACCTTCATTGTGACGAATGGTGAGATTGGTTTCTTTTTGCAGGAGCTTAGCGCCATTACTGGATTGCCCATCCTTGGCAAACTCTATGAGGAGTTTATGCCAATCGACAGTGTCCTTGAGGAGCAGTTTGAGGAGTTCAAGCTTCTGTACTTTCAGCTCGTCACCTTCTATGATTTTTTGAAGGAGAAGGAGGGTTTGAAAGTTAGATCCAGCAGTTGGAAGAGTTCTAGCTCTTCGTTCCCTAACTTTTTTGATAGCAGGGAGTCTTCTGATAGTGTGACCCAGGAAGCCAGGGCTCAGGATCCAAGTTCAAAGAAGATCTTGGCTATGCAAGAAGAGTTAAGAGATTTCTGTGCGAGTACAAACGCCATATGTCCTGACATTGCACTGCGGAGAGATCTCACTATTTACCTCACTTATTGGCTTGGTGAGGCTATTTTTGCTGGAGGAGATGGAACGCACATCAGGCCGCATTGTATTTTTCCGGCTTGTCAGTTGGCGTTTGGAGAGCAGCTTGCTTTGGTGCCAGCTCTTTACTCCTACCTATGTACCGAACTGCAGGCTGCTGCTTTTCAGCCCACATCTTTTATTCGTGGTATGTGTACCACTATCCTGGCTTCCACCGGCTGGGTGCTGCACAAGATGATGATACTCTGATGATTCGGCTGGCTAAGGGCAAAGTCGTGTCCGAATCACATTTGTTTGCCCGCATGAGGATCCGACGGTTCAGGGACGTCCAGATGGGGCAGTCTTCAGTGAAGCTTTCTCCAGAGTTGCGGAAGAAGGCTTTTGATTTTGGTGCCTCCCGAGACTCTACCAGGGTGGGGTCGGGAAGGCATTACTCCTTGACGAACGCAAAGGAGGAGTGGCTTTTCAGCATACGTGTCGGCACGATGGTGTACCGCAGACATCTTTTCGTCGACATCCAGCCGTATGTACCCTCTTGCTTTGCTTTGTAGCTGGGTTTTTCTTAAGGCGTTGTTGGAGCGCCTTCAAGCATGGTGAAGCGCTTTGGAGGTTTACAGGACGGGAGAAATGCATGGGCTTTCTATAATGCTGAAGACACTACAGCCATGATCTCTTATCCTATGTTGTTGACTTCCCGGACTGCCGGTTTTGCGAAGTGGTTCGCGGAGAGCTTTTCGGCATATCGGGGGCTTTCCAAGAAGGAGCTTGATGTGAAGCTGGCATCTGGAAAGGGCCTTGGAAAGTCGGATGGCGTCCGGCGAGAGGAAGTTTGGGCCTTCCTTTTTGGAGAGAAACACAAGATAGGCTTTCTTGGTGACCAGGGCGTCATTGGTTCTGAAGCTGTTCGAGAAATACCTGATGAGGCTTTAGAGCAGCTAGAACAGGGGGAAGCTGAACTTGGTGCTTGGATGCAAGCGGCACAGAGGCAAGCTTCCGTGGAGTCTACTGATAAGGGTAGACCATCCAATGAGGAGTCAAGTGGAAGACCTGACTCTGATAGTGGGGCAGGTTCCTCTAAGAAGCGAGCCCGTAGGAGTAAGAGGAGGAGGAGTCATCATCGCAGCAAGGGGAAGCATGAGGACTCTCCTGACTTGGAATTTCCTCTTATTATCAATGAGGATGTGTCAGTGGATGCTGACGAGCCTCCAGAGAAGAGAAGCTGAGAAGAAGATACCGTCGGTGAAGGTATGATTATTCCTTTTTCTCTTTCCATTTCTTTTCACGGGATTTTTCCATGTTTTGATTTGCTTCTTGTTTCTGCTTTTTCTTTTTTTTTTTTTAGTAGAGGAAGACTTGGTGATGCCTGAGGCTCCAACCGATGAGGTGGTGACGGATCCTGTCGGGGCACCTGAAGAAGAACCGAGGGACTCTGGAGTGAATCCAGAATCTCCAATTGGTATGACTTCTTTTGCTTTCTTCTATTTTTTTTTGTTTGTGACTTGGTTTGCCAACATTTTTTTCTTGTCAGCTGACTTGCCACAGGATTCCGATGACTTTGAACCATCGATAGACGCAAATGTTGATGATGCTTCCGATGAGTTCATGGAGGACGAGAGTCTTCCGCCAGTCGTCGAAGAAGGTATTTTGTAGTAATAACCCTGATAATGATTTTCAAACAGGATTATATTCATACCTTTTTGTGTTTCTTTGGCAGGTTTTGAGGTGACAGAGGAGAGTCCGTTGCTTCCTTCAGAACCAAAGCAAGGGATGCCAGAGGTTGATCCAGAGGTAGAGACTCCTGGGACGAGTTCTGACACTGTTGAGGAGATACCTCGTGCTGAGATTCCTTCCCAAGCAGGAGCAGCTTCAACTGGAAAGAGTTCTTTTGTTACTCTTCCAACGGGTGATGACATGAGCAGCCGACCAATGGAGTTGGGCGAATCTTCAACTGGGTCATCTCTTCTTTTTGTGAAGAAGGTGGTGGTGCGGGTTCTGAGCTCTTGGATTGAGACTCTGTTTTCTGGGCACTTAGATGCTGGATTTGGGATGATCCAGGATGTGCGTGAGATTCTCGGTGATGCCGAAGAGGCTGGTCTGGATGTCACAAGTGCCAGGGCGATCGTTGGTAGGATCATTAAGCTGGGTGACAAGTGGTTTGAGACAATGGGTTTTCCTGACGACCAGTTCTTCAAGGAGATGTTCCTGGACCCTACGGATAAGGCTCAGTCTAACCTGGATGAGGCTACACAAAGCAGGAAGCAGATAGTCCGAGAGAAGAACTTAGAAGAGCTAGCCATCATTGGGCTGACACATGACCCTAACATCCTTGATAGGGAGGTCGATGAGGCCAGGAAACGTCTTGAGCATCTGCAGGCATAAGTCGCTGCCAAGTGGGCTGCAATAACAGAGGCTCGCGACAGGGAGAGTGCTCTGATTCACCAGGTTGCAGATGCCGATCAAGTTCTTAAAAGGAAGTCTGAAGAGAACAAACAATGGCGAACTGCTCGGGATAAGCTTTCCGGTGTGGAAGAATGGTTACAGCCCACCCCAGCATCTCATGGCAAGTTCCTGAAGAAGCGTGCCTTGGAATCCCTGACGGCTGAGGCCAAAAGTTTGCTTGAGGAGCTGAACTCTTGGCTGGAGACCATTTTTGGTTGAGCTCCTTTTTTTTTTATAACAGAAACTATCCTTCTTTTTTTTTGGTACCACTTGTATTTTTTTGGTACTTTTCTTTTTTTTTTTTGTAGTGCTTGTGAACACTTTCTTTTTTTGGTACCACATGTATTTTTTTTGGTACTCTTTTTTTGTTTTCCCTACGCTCACTTAAATCTTTTTGTGATGAAAGTAATTGCTAAATGGGATGCTTTTTTTTTTGTTTTCCCTACGCTTACTTAAATCTTTTTGTGATAAAAGTAATTGCTAAATGGGATGTTTTTTTGTTTTGTTTTCCCTACGCTTACTTAAATCTTTTTGTAATAAAAGTAATTGCTAAATGGGATTTGATCAAAACCTTGTCTTTTTGTAGAAATCTTTTGTCAAATGATTGTTTTGGCATGGGAGCCAGATTTTGTTTGTTGCATGGAAGCCGATTTTGGCATGAGAGCCGGCTTTTTTGTTTTGTGGCATTAATAGCCGATTTGTGGCATTGATAACCGGTTTTGGTGGCATTGATAGCCGAGTTTGTGGCATTGATAGCCGGGTTTTTTTAAAGCCAATGTTTTTAGTTTGTGGCATTGATAGCCGGTTTGTTTTGGTGGCATCTATAGCCGGTTTGTTTTGGTGGCATTTATAGCCGGTTTGGTTTTCAAAAATACAAGGTTTGGTTTTCAAAAATACAAGTATCGACTAAAAGTCGCCTCCTTGCTGAATGGTTTTGCAAGTATCGATGGAATGTCGCATCCTTGCTCATTCGGTTGTGAGTATCGATGGAATCTATCATCACGGATTTGGGTGCAAGTATCGATGGAATGTTGCATCCTTGCTTTTCAAAAATTTTGATTTTGCGGGTACTGACTTGATGTCGTTTCCCCAGAATTTTTGAAATTTGTGGTTTTTCGAATATTTGGGTCATGGATATCAACTGAAATGTTGCGTCTCCATGGTTTTTTAGGTTTTTTCGAACCTTTGAAATTTGGGTTGTGGATATCAACTAAAATGTTGCATCTCCACGGTTTTGGATTTTGCAAGCATCGACGAAATGTCGCTTCCCTGCGATTTTGGAAGTGTCGAACGTGGTTCGCATTCTTCCAATTTGTGCGAGTATTGACTAAGCGTCGCTTCCCCGCGGCTTTTTGAAAAACCATTTTTTTTTTTCCTTAAAGACTTGAGGGTCATAAGTTTTGACCTAAAACCATTTAGGCGGTAAAAGGTAGGGTGGACTAGGGTGGAAATCCCTGAATCCGGATTTTGTTTCAAACCATGAACTTTGAGTTCAAGGGTTGAAAATTTTGGTCAAGTTAGGGAAAGGTTCCTAAACTTGGGTTTTTTAAACAATGAAACGATGAAAGTAAGCATTGTTTAAATTTCTAGAAATTTCAACATTTGATATGAAAATTCTAAAAAAAGGGTGGGTTTAGCGAGCGTGTACCTGAAAACCAGTTTTGGCCGTACAGGCATTGCTCTTACCCAGTTGGGTAAGTCTTCAAGGGTAGTACTGCTTGAAGAACTTGCCATTGATGGGCATCATACATCTGTCACCTTCCATGTTTAGGAGTGAGTATGCACCATTGGAGATAACCTTGTTGATGACGTAGGGTCCCTCCCATTTTAGCTCAAATTTGCCTTTGGACTTGTGAGCGAAGACCATTCGTCTTTTTACCGCAAGAACCAAGTCACCCTTTTTGTAGGCGCATTGCCTGACCTTTTTGTCGAAAGATCCTGCCATGCGTGCTTGGTAAAGTTCAATGCTTTGTTGAGCTTCGAGCCGTCTCTCATTGAGATTGTCCAGCTCATGGAGTTGCAATTTGACATTGCTTTCTTGAGTCATGTCATTTTGCAAGGATACGCTCAAGGAAGGAATTTGTACTTCCAAGGGCACGACAGCTTCGCATCCATAGACCAAGGAGAATGGTGTGCTATGGAACGGTGGTTCGATAGGCCCACAAAGCTTCAGATATTTTGTCGCTCCAGTCTCTTTTGTGACGAGAGACCATTTTTTTGAGGATTTTGCAGAGTGTCTTGTTGAAAGCTTCTGCTAATCCGTTTGCTGCCGGATTGTATGGAGTCAAAGGACAGCTTTGGATTTTGTATTTGTCGCAGAACCTGTAGAATCGATGATCCCAGAATTGTGGTCCGTTATCATGGACGAATCTTTTGGGTATGCCGAAACGACAAATGATGTTGGTGTGCAGGAACTGAAGGACTGATGAGGTCTTCAATTCGTTGAACGCAAATGCTTCTGACCACTTGGAAAAATAATCCGTAGCGGTGAAGATGAAGCGATGACTTTTGCTCGAAGGGGGAGGAATAGGACCTATGATGTCCATAACCCAGGCTTCGAAAGGCCATGAAATCGCTGTAGGATGCAGCCATTCTGGAGGCATGTGAATGTAATCTCAATGAACTTGGCATTGTTGGTAGCGCTTAGCAAATTGCATTGCGTCAGCTACCATGATAGGCCAATAATAACCTAACCTTTTTATCTGATCATAGAGCTTGGGTCCAGCCTGATGAGCTCCATAAAGACCAGCATGAACTTCTTTGAGTGTTTCTTCAGCTTCTTGTTGTGACAAGCAGCGTAGAAGTACTCCGTTGAAGGGTTTCCTGTAAAGGAATTTTGAAGGAATATCCAAATGAAAGCTTGGGGTTCGCCATTGGATGCTTACCCGTTCTTTTGGATCTTCAGGTAGGATTCCGAACATAATGTAATCAATGAATGGATCCCTCCAGTTGCCGATTGCAGTTTGAAGGATTGAAATCCGACTTCCAACCACTTGGTGGCATTCAGCAACTGCTTGGTGTGTTTTAAGAGGAGGAAGGATTCTTCTTTCGCACACTGTGATTTGCATGTTTTCCCCTTCCTCGATTGCCATAGATGCGGCAAGTCCAGCTAGGGCATCTGCACGTATGTTTTCACCTCTACGAATGTGGGTGATGTGACAGATGTCAAACTTTTACAGAAGTGATTGTGCTTTGTTGTAGTAAGGCAGCAAATATGGCTTCCTAACTTTAAATTTTTGATTCATCTGGTTGACGATCAGTTGAGAGTCTCTAAAGACTTCCAGCATGGTGATACCGGATTCGATGGCGAGTTCCAATCCTAGGATCAGGGGTTGATATTCAGCTGATTGTTTGTGCATGGTTCCAGTAGCGAGAAAGCGTGTGGAATCATGTATTTGTCGGGGCTATCAAAGAGGATGCCAACTCCCGAGATTAGCTGTCTTTTTTCATTTGTCCTATTTGCACCGTCAAAGTACATGTCCCAGGAGGCACTTTGTGAGAAAGTCTCTAAATTGTAGACTGGTTCGTCTGGGAGATCATCTCTGAGCGGAGAATCTTTAGGCAATGGATGCTCTGCGAGGAAGTCCGCTAGAGCTTGCCCTTTGATTGCCTTTTGTGGTACATACCTAATATCAAATTGTGACAGAAGGATGGACCATTTTGCCAGTCGAGCATTGAGAGAACCTGCCTTTGTGACAAGGACCTTCAAGAGGTTGACCCTTGAGACCAGGTAGATTGTGTTGGAAAGCAAGTAATGATGCAGCTTTTGTACGGCGAACATCACTGCAAGACATTCTTTTTCGATTGGAGAGTAACGATGCTCTGCACCTACTAGCATACGGCTGAGGTAATATAGAGCGGCTTCTTTTCTTTGATCATTTTCTTGCGCAAGCAGAGCTCCCAAAGAGTGATCAAGGGCTCTTGTATGCAAGATGAATGGTTTTCCAGTGGTAGGAGTAGCTAACACTGGAGGTTTTGAAAGGTATGACTTGATGTCTAGGAAAGCAGCTTCACAGTCAGCATCCCAGACAAAGTTTACACCTTTTTTCAACAACCGGGAGAATGGACGGCATTTCCCCGAAAGATTGGAGATGAACCGTCTGATGTAGGCCAATGTCCCTTGAAGCCCAGGGAGATCGATGTCTTCATGGACTTGAGATGTTGAGGCTTGGTCGGTAAGTCGACTTTTAAGCCTTTGTGTCAACTGTCTCAGAGGAGTGTCGGGATCATACCCTAACCCGTGTAAAGACTTTTCTACATAGCCATAGAGTCTCCAATCTTCCAGCTGGCTTTTGGTCAAGACGGGCCCCAACGGCATGAGAATACCACGTCCTTCTCCCAAACCGACTGGGTTTTGAGCGTCATAGCCCATTTTCTTCATAATAGCTTGTGCCACAGAACTATATAAGGACAGTCGAGGCATACCTTCATTTTGGAAAGGTTCAAGCATGGAGTTTGATGAAGAAGCATCCGATCTATGGAAGAAGATCGGCTTTTCCTTTGCTGAAGTTACTGGAACAACGAAGGAAGCTGATGTAGGATCTTCTATGTCAGAAGTTGTCTCCATTGGAGTAAGAGCAGGCTGAACTTCCTGAGTGTCAGCTTGGATTGACGATGTGTCGTCTTCTGGCTCTGAATCTGAATCCGTGTCTTGCATGATAGACACGAAAGAGACAACAAATTTGCCCCCAGGCCTTTGCTTTACCTTCTTCTCTTTAGTTGTGATGACCAAAGGCTTTGAAGGTTTGAGGGAGATGATGAAGGGGGTTTGAATGCTTTCTTCAGATTTACCGGATGGTTTGTTTTCTTCCGGCGATTGTTGAAGAGCCTTGCCTTTATTTTTCTGGAGATTTTCGGCAAAGGATGCTGTGTGCTTCTCCTCTTATTCTTTTTCACCTTCATACATTTGTGAGTCTGCAAAGTGGACTTCTTTACCTTTGAAGGGTTTTCTGTCCGCAAAGACTCGATGTATCATGCCGTCGTCGCCAACAAACTTGATGCATTGATGTAGAGTTGAAGGGACAACACCATTCTCGTGGATCCAAGGGCGTTCGAGACGGATGTTGTAGCATGAAGGGGTTTTTATTGCATACACAGTGACCTCAGAAATAAGATCACCGACCTGCAACTTGAACCTGATTTTACCGATAGGCCTTTGAGTACTCCCATCTATCCAAAGATAGATACAGATGTGTGGCTCAGTTTGCTGGGTGGGATGCCCAACTCTTCGAGAGCCGATGTGGAGATGAGGTTGAGTGCAGAACCTGGGTCGATCTGAACTATGTGCATAGGCATTTCCTTGATGTACCCTGTGAAGTACAGGGGTCGATTATGCCTTGTTTCGCCAAGTAGGAGGTCGTCCTTTGTGAAGGCGATGGTTGCACTGGCTGCTTTTTTAACCGAGAGGCAATCAATGCATGATCCCTCAGTATTCTTCTTTTCTCCCTTTGAGGAAGCTTCTGAGTTTTTGACCCGGTAATCCATTTCAATTTGGAGGACTTGCGGGGCATGTTTGTTGACATCCTTATTCAGCTTTTGTAATTCTGAAATGAGATTATCATGAGTGTGCGGAGACATTCGCAATAAATCCAGGATGTGCAAACGTGCAGGTATGTGCTTGAAGTGTTCAATCAAGTCATACTTGAAAGCCTCATTAGGGCCTGCATGTTCATTATTGTTGCCACTAGGGGCGCTTACAACATCTTTTCCTGATGGATTTACATATGTAAAGGAAGATTGGTTGTAATTTTTGTGGTAGTCCCGGCCAGAGCGGGTGCCTCTACCAACTTCGAGAGCTTCTTGAGAAGGGTCTTCATTTGAAAGATTGTCTTCAGGATCAAAAGGCTGTCGTTTTTCATTTGCTGATGATGTATCAGCAGCGGAGTTGCCATCCTCAGTGATTGTGTTGCACGGAGCATTTTCCGGGAACAAGTCCTGAACAGCATCTAGCAACCTTTCTTCTTCGTTGACCAATTCATCGTCCCAAGCATCAATAGCTGGGAATTCTTCAGCTAGGAAGGGTGTGAACTTTGAAGTCACACTCTCAGGAGAAGAAACCTGAGGGGGTGTCATCTCAGTGAAAGTCACGTGAGAGGAGGTGGCTCCAGAAAGATACATTGCTAGGCATTGCCGGAGTGTAAGTGCTCTCATCAGACGATGCTTCGGAAGAGCTATAGTCCCGAATTATCACATTATAGGAAGCTCTGATGGGAGACGTTGCCTGATCGGAGTCAGACTCATCCTCGGATGTAAGAGGATCGTCTATCCAGCAATTTTCTCCATTTTCAGGAGTTGAGGGAGGATGTACCTGATGGTCTTCAGGGACTTTAGGCTATGGATTACGAGGAAGCTCGTTGACGCGGTCTTGCTCTTGTTCTAGAGCGAGACGCTGCAAGATCCTTGCATATTCTTCAAGATCAGGCATGGGAGCCAAATCTTCTTCTTCATCAGCTCTTTATGGCTCAAGATTGTTGATTTCCACTGGAGCAATGAGGGGTGCTGGTTCAACAACATTTTCTTGTACAGCCTCTTGGTCTTCTTCAACATCAGACCAGGATCCTTGTGGCTGTAAGGGGTTATACCAGATTACTGGCATAAGATGAGTCTCAGGAACCCATTCTTCATTGGAGAGATATTCGCCTGTTTCAAGGGACTCCTCCCACTCGTCTGTGCAGTTGGATTCGAACCCATCATCAGTGTCGCTGGACTCGTATCCATCAATGGAGAATCCAACTACCGAATTGCAAGAGTATGATACCTCCTGTGTGGCTTCTTTGAATTGAGGTGGCATGAAATCACTGAGAGTGAATTTTCTTACCCCCTTTGAAGTAACTGGAAGGGATGTTTTTGTTGCCTCTAGTGAAGCGGTAGAGGAAGCCTCTGCCTTTTCTTTGACTTCTTGTTTTGGCTGGGTCTTCTCTTGCCGTTTGAGCTTAAGGAGATATTTCCTAGCTTGCCTTCGCTGTTGAGCTGTAGGCTTTGTTTTCACGACCTCCCAATTTTCATCTTCCAGGAGATCGAGATGTACCCATATGGGTTGTCCGTCTGGTGTTAACCAGTTCCTCGGACGCTCGGATGTTCACCTTGAAGGAAGTAGTGATCTTCTTCTTCGGTGATTTTGATGTTTGTCCACATGTCACCATGTTGATGGAGGCAGACCCATAGTTTTTGTCAAAGGTGATGACTCCGTTTTTCCACATCTCGTTTATTTTCTCCCTCACAACGAAGCATTGATTGAGAGGATGCCAGATCATCTGGTGGTATGGACAGTACCGAGGATCGTTGGTTTTGCCAACATCACTCGATCTTTTTGGTTCAGGCAAGGTGAGCTTGCTGTTTGCCACAAGAGCTCCTAAGATTTCATCAACATCTTCATCAAACGGGTATTTCTTCTCTACTCGTTCTTTGAATGCATCTGAGAGTTTAGGTCTCTTACCAGCAGCTTTGTTTTCAGCTTTCTTAGGTGGCTAAGGAGCTGACTTGGTCTGCACATTGAGGACCTCTTTCTTCTTTGGTTTACAGGTTGTAATGGCGGTTGGCTCTTTTCTTGATGATTTCTGACTGTTGAGGTCTTTAATCACCGTTTCAGCTTCCATGGAAGCTTCTAGGAGTTCTCCCAGGTTTTTTTATTTGGTGCCGATGATCATGGAGCGGATTATAGCTCTCATGTTGTTTCGGCAGATGTCGACTAGCGACGCTTGTGGCAATACATCAGAGCATTTGTATGCCATTGCTTTCCACTTGTGAATGAAGTCATATGTTGACTCATTCTCCCACTATTTTAGGCTGCACAGCTAAACCATAGTAGCGGGATGATCCTCGCCTTTGAAGTGAGTCAGGAAGCGTGTCTCAAGCATGGCCCAATTTTGGATGGAGTCCTCCGGCAGAGTGGAGTACCAATCGAAGGCCGTACCTTTTAGGGTACTTGCAAAGAGGCGGATCTTGAGTGCATCTTGATCCGCGATAGCTCCCGTCAGGATCTTAAAGTGGATGACGTGCTGTCTGGCTGATCCTTTCCTCGTATATGTTTGGAGAGTAGGATGCTTAAATTTTGTGGGGAACAGGACCGAGTCCATCCATAAGGGATATGGTGGCTTGATCCCATGCTTCTTGAGTATATCCTCTTCTTTTGCTTTGGCGAGGATACTGTCTACATCATTTTTGGTAAGGGCGCGTGACTCATTTTCTTCTCCATTTACCTCATCGTCTTGATGATTCGGAGGAGGTTCATTGTTCGCCTGATTTTGGAAGGCGAGGAGAAGGTCTTCCATCCGAGTTTCAATCCTATGTTGGCCTTGTTCCAACTGCTGGATGTGGGTGATCGGATCATCTTGAGGTGGATTGCGGGGTGGTGGCTCAGAATTTGTAGCCAAGACGTTCATCCTTCGTGATTCGAACGAAGAAACTGTCCTGGTGATTGAGCTGGGGCTCATTCTTTTTGATGAAGAGGTTGAAGAAGGATCACTCTGTCGTCCTTTGCTTGAAGGAGTAGGGGATTCTTCTGAATGTCTTCTTGTCCTGGAGACGCTGCGGGTCATCAGACGTCGGACATGAATTTTGGACGCTGACTTTTGGTGTCTTCTGGTTTTTCCAACCATATGGACGGCAGCAACTTGGTTGGATCTTTCTTTCTCGACCCATTTGGGAGAGACTTGAAGTGTAGGAGGCTGGGTCCTTTGCTTCTCTAATCTCTTTTGTCGATTCGACGCTCGGCGGCGTATGCGATGAGCAACTTGAGCATCGGTCAGCTCTGGCTGGGCTTTGACGATGAAGGATGTGCTCCTCTCTGGCACAGCAACCGAGCCTATCTTCTTTGTAGCTGGGCAAGGACAGGATGCGAACTCTGTCCTTCACCTGTTGCAACGAAGCTTTGAATTTTTGGAGTTCGGCCCATGTAGAGATAAAGGGTCGAACTGCGGGTTTATAGGCCTTATCAGGTGCTTGCAGAGGCCTTGTGATGCATGACTTGATTTTGGGCTTGTAGGAACAAGCCGGCTCATGCTGGTTTGACTTCGGAGTCAGGTTGGAGATGGGTCTCTCCTCTTTCATGTAAGGAAGAGGGTAGAACTGGTTCTCCTTGAGTGGGGCCAAGAATGCTGGCTTGGTAGATGTTTGGGACCTTCTTTGTTTTGGTGAAGGTCTTGGGGACTAAGTCTTGGGATAGACCTGGTCGTTTGCTGGTCGAGGCTTCGTGGGACTGCCACGGGCTTCAGGCCTTCTGGTGCTCGCCTTTGGTGTCACGGTAGTGACATGTTGAGAGGCGAGTTTTTGCTTCTTGGAAGGAGCAGTTTGTTCCTCGGGAAGTGGGAATGGTCCCAGCGTCCTAAAGACGATAGTCCGGGGAGTCGAGGTCGACCCGGAGCTCAGAGAGTTGCCGAGGGAGTTGACGCTTCGGCAGCTGATGGGGCGCTTGTAGGTTTGTGTGGTTTGCTTCTGTTGAAGCATGAGTTGGTTCTTGCTTTCATCGAAAGTAATGGTAAGCGATGCTGCCGTTGTTAGTTTTTTTCAAAAATTTCTGAAACAAGACCACATCCATTAGTAATCACAAGAATATAATGATCATAAATGGGAAGTTCTATGGTTTTATCTTTTTAAATTGCTCGAGGAAGATGACCCAAGCAATATGAAGAAGGTAAAACGCCATAGAGGGTACAATTATTCTGATCGCATGTATGGTAAGCCCAGAATGAGCGTCCCAGTGACTGCTAGAAGCAATTGTGAACTTAAATTCAAATTATTGAGAAGCAGAGCTTGCTCGAGATAAGAAGAATATAAAGTTGGAGTTACAAATGTGCCGGTCGCAATACAGTAAACCCTGTAAGGGCGTACTAGTACCGCTAGACACAAATATTTTGAGACCGCATCCATGAGATGAGATTCTCTGTTTTGAAAGGTCAAGATTGGATTCATCAAAGAGAGCAGAAGGTATTCCGATCTGAACACGGGCTCAGCAATTTCCGCGAGCGCCAGTGCTCAGAAAGAAATGAACCATAATTTCTCGAATCTGAATCAAAAAATGAAGAGTTTTTTTTTGAAAGGCCAATATCGGGTTCATCAAAGAGAGCAAAAGGCACTCCAATTTGAACACGGGCTCAGCGATTTCCGCGAGTGCCAGTGCTCAGAAAGGAGAAGACCAAGATTTCTCCAATCTAAACCCAAAATGACGGAAGTTTTTTTTTTTTTTTTTTTGAAGAGTTTTTTTAAATCTTTTATTTTATTTTATTTTATTTTATTTTTTTTAAAGATTTTTTTTTGAAATTTTTTTTATTTTTTATTTTAAAATTTTAAAATTTTTATTTTTAAAAATTTTATTTTTTGGAAAAAAAAATTATTTAAAAGACAAGAGAGTATACATAGGCCTCCTAACTCGGTCTTATGAAATCTCGATTGATAGAATTGCCCCCAGGTAAGGGTAGGATTACTTAATGAACCTGTTTGAAGGACCCTTGCCTAGAACAGTCAAGCTGTCTCCACACTCTGGACAAGGCTTTTCTTGAATCAACCATGATCAAAGAACGCAGTTGGTTTAACCTTAGTGGTCTATGTCTTTTTTTTAATTATATATATATATATATATTTTTAGATCTTTAATGAACTCATCGAAGAGAAATGATGGCCCAAAACCTTAGTCGAACAGGTTCAAAATTTCTGCAAGCACGATGAACGATAGGAAATGATCAAGGTTTCTCAATTTTGAATTCAAACTGAGAAATCTAATTTTTTTTTTTAGATCTTTAATGAACTCATCGAAGAGATGGCCCAAAACCTTAGTCAAACAGGCTCAACATTTTTGTAAGCACGATGAACGATAGGAAAGGATCAAGGTTTCTCAATTTTGAATCCAAAATGAAAACTCTGATTTTTTTTTTTAGAACTTTAATGAACTCATCGAAGAGAAACGATGGCCCAAAACCTTAGTCGAACATGCTCAACATTTTTGCAAGCATGATGAACGATAGGAAAGGATCACAGTTTCTCAATTTTGAATCCAAAATGAAAAATCTGATTTTTTTTAGATCTTTAATGAACTCATCGAAGAGAAACGATGGCCCAAAACCTTAATCGAACAGGCTCAACATTTCTGCAAGCACGATGAACGATAGGAAAGGATCACGGTTTCTCAATTTTGAATCCAAAATGAAAAATCTGATTTTTTATTTTTTATTTTTTTAGATCTTTAATGAACTCATCGAAGAGAAATGATGGCCCAAAACCTTAGTCGAACAGGCTCAACATTTCTGCAAGCATGATGAACGATAGGAAAGGATCAAGGCTTTTCAATTTTGAATTCAAAATGAAAAATCTGATTTTTTATTTTTTATTTTTTTTTTAGATCTTTAATGAACTCATCGAAGAGAAACGATGGCCCAAAACCTTAATCGAACAGGCTCAACATTTCTGCAAGCACGATGAACGATAGGAAAGGATCACGGTTTCTCAATTTTGAATCCAAAATGGAAATTCTGATTTTTTATTTTTTATTTTTTTAGATCTTTAATGAACTCATCGAAGAGAAACGATGGCCCAAAACCTTAGTCAAACAGGCTCAACATTTCTGCAAGCACGATGAACGATAGAAAAGGATCACGGTTTCTCAATTTTGAATCCAAAATGAAAATTCTGATTTTTATTTTTTATTTTTTTTTTTAGATCTTTAATGAACTCATCGAAGAGAAACGATGGCCCAAAACCTCAGTCGAACAGGCTCAATATTTCTGCAAGCACGATGAACGATAGGATAGGATCAAGGTTTCTCAATTTTAAATTCAAAATGAGAAATCTGATTTTTTTTTAAAGAGAAAGAGTGGAAATAAATTCAAAGAATTAAAAAATTTTCAAAAAATCTCATCTCATTTTTTAGATGCAGAATCCAACATAGGCCACCAATTAGAAAGTAGCCAAGGAATCAAGAAAAGAAGTATAAGCATAGGGCAATAGATAGATATGCAAATATTTCATTTCTAGCATCGTGTTCTCAAATGAACGGGTCCCACCGGGTGTGCCAGCTTGATGGAACAGCGCTTCCACTCGGTCCTACCGAGGTCGGCGGATGTGGGAGTCCGTTGGATCCGACCCTTTCGTAACCGGGAAGGGGGCAGTGGCATGCATCAACATTTTTTTGTGTGCGTGTGCCAGATTTTCTATTTTACTTGGAATTGCAAGTGGTGATCCGGAGATCAACCATCGCAAGTAAAAAGGAAATCAACTTCTTTCAAGTTTTCCATTGCACATATATTTAAGAAAAGAGACATTTTCTTGATTTGCCGTGAAAGGCGATTTTTTGGCATTTATAGCTGATTTTGGCGTTTATAGCCGATTTTGGCGTTTATAGCCGATTTACAATCCTTATCAATAATGAAAGACAAGAGTTGTGATTTTTGTCTCTTTTGAAAAAATACAAACTACAATGAAAAGCAAGAAAAGGAGGATCTAACTTCTCAGGAGATTGTGGGGGACCCGTTCAGATTGACGGTCACAAGCCATATGTGGACTTCACCATCATCCATGCAAATGAGAACAGAGGATGCTATTGATTCGCTTGGCTTGGCAATAACCTCAGGTTTTTAGAGGACAAAGACCAAGAGGAGGTCCTATATCCAATAAAAAAATAAGTAGACGGGCTGAAAAGCCACGTCTAAGCCATTGGAAGCAGAAGGAGAAGACAAAGACGTTGGGGGGGGGGGGGTACCCCCCAAGGGACTTTTGTCACCTTGTAGCGGTGGCCGGTGTAGGATTTATGCAGAGTTTTCTCTCTTTGATGCCTTTTTCTGTCTGAGTTTCTGGATTTTCTGTAGTCTGTTGTTTGTTTTCTCTGCTTTCTGTGTCGTCTGTTTGATCCTTTTTTCTTCTTGGAGACGTCTCCTATTTATAGGCTTTTAGGTAGCCATTTAGGAGGGTTTATGAGCCTTAATTGTCATAAAGCTACATAAAGGGAGGAGTTACAAGATTGAATTCTTTATTTTGTAACTCCTTTTTCTTGGCTTCTGATTGGCCAGAGGAGATTGAGGGCATTTAATCGCCTTTAATCGCCATGATGGGAGGAGTTTCATGGGTTAAATGCCATGAATCTCTTGACTTGTAACTCCCGGATTCTTGCTTCTGATTGGTCCGTCCAAAGAAATGGATTAATGACTGTAATAAAGCCAGTCAATTAATATCATTAAGTGGTCGCCGAGCAGTTGAAGAGTCGCGGCCGTGCCGTGTCTTTTGGGATTCTTCTGGCGATGATCATCGATGGATCTTCATGTAGATCGACATCGGATGACCATGTAACTTCAGGTGTTTGGTTGCCAACAGCGGGTCGGTGCCATCTGTCCTGTCGATTTCTCGATCGGTCGGGTAGAAAGCACACTTTTTTTGGTTGACCAGTTGGCGATCAATGTTGATTTCGATACTCTTGATGATTAACCCGTGTTTTTGACGGATGTCAGAGGATTTGGTGTCTCAGAAACAACATATTTGTTCATAACTGAAAGATGGAGTTGGGCGCTTCATCTTGGTATAAGTTAGAGTGAGAGACTCTCCTGTATTCAGGGTGACTAACCTAAGTCATGGGAGGACATTCCCGGATTTATCTCATTAGTGCATATGCAATGAATTGAACAGGACCATTGTAGGTGTGATCTCTAAAATAGTACTATCACTGAGAGAGATCAAGTCACCTCATGCTACTTGAGTGACCAGTGCTCTTAATCTTGAGTATTTGTGGATGAATTGACGAAGTCAAGTTCTTGTGCTTTAATTCACTATGGGTGAGATTCTTTTCATGGGTCAACCACTCTGTGTTTTGGGTATTCGGATTTGATCAGTTGGGACGTGCAGATGCAATATAGAATCTATGCCATCTAATGATGGAATGATCGTCCCCTTAGAATTATCCGATTAATCATCAAAATCTAAGATCTTAGTATATGGATGTTCCATATGGATATTGAACTTGTGGGTCGCTCCTTGGACCAAGAGAATGATATCCAGATGATGATTAAGTTAAGGATATGAAGTTCTAAGGTTTAAATGTAATCAAGAAGGTTGATAGTACATCTGATAGCCTGACTTGATTATGGATGTTACATAGAGGGGCATTTAGGTCATTTTACTTAGTAGGTTGAAGGCAACTGTCATTTTCTGACGAGCTTATTATATTATATATTTGTCCCTGGAGTTCAACCATAACTCTTTAGTGGAATAAGTTAAGGTTAAAATGGTCTTAATGTTGCTATGGGTTTAGCATGGACATTTTGGTCATTTTAGGAGCCAAGGGCAAATACGTCTTTTGGTCCCTTCTCTAGTCACTTTCCAAGATTGGCAGGGTTTCCTAAGTTGTTTAGATGCATATGGTTGAATTATTTTAGTGGAAAAATAATTTTGAGTTTAAATTCAAATAGGCATTTAATGGCATACATGAATTTAATTCTAGATAAATTATTAGTGGGCCATGGTGAGCATTATTATGTGGGACGTCCATAATGGGAAATCCATGGGTAAGGTTTCCAACTTTGAGTAGGTCTCTCTACTTGGAAGATTGGACTCCTCTTTGGATTAGTTTTCCTATAGTAAATTTTCCTTTTTGAATAAGAAACTTAAATTAGTAAGTGTTGTGCAACTAGGATTACTAATTGCCAAAGTTTGTGGGATGTTCCTTTAGTTTCCTTTTCTAATTGGAGTGTTTCTAAAAGGAAATAAATCTTTAGATTATACTTTCCTTTTAAGACATCTATGAGAATTAGGAGAGATAACTATTAAGGAAAGGAATCCCAAAGAGCTATAAAAAAGGAGGAGGCTTCCCCCCTTGGACGTCCATCCCTATGCTACAAAAATCCCACACGTCCAGCCCTCTTGTTCTTTCTGCTATAAGTGAGCATCAGGTCTGAGATTTTTTCCATAGAAAAAAAAGTTCTCAAAACCCATCTAGAAATCTAGATTAAGATCCCACCATCTTAGCCAATCAGATTTGGAAGTGAAATAGAGAAGAAGATCAAAGGCAATTCTACTGCAGAAAATTCCAGCAAGTTGTTTGCTAATTGCAAATCTGAGTTCAGCCATTTGGATCTTTTATTTTAGAGATTTGAAGTCTACAAATCATCAAGGTAAGAGTCTTCTTGAATCTCCTTTAATTATACACTTGTTGATCATGAAACCATGGAGTTATTATGCGATCAATATGGCTGATTGGCGCTGCCCAGATCAGATTTTTTAAAATTTGTTATGTTACAAATCAGCCATGGAAGTCCTTCCTTAGTGATGTCCAGATCTGAATCACAGTTTCTTTCAATTAATGGGAACAACGCTTGACCAAGAGAGTCCTCCCACCATTAGCCAGCAAGCAACCGGATCGACCTAAGAAGAACAGGATCTGAGTGTAATATATTTGATTATGTATAAAAACAATAATCTTTTGCAATAACTTAATTATATGTAATATATTTGATGATTATAATGATCCTAAAATAAATTAGAACGAACTAGTATAATATCCTATACAAAATGGAGGTAATTTTTAAAACTTATTCAGTTTTTAATAAGTAGACCCCATGTGGATAAACGAATATGACTATTTTCTATAGAGTTAATTCTCCGATCACATCATAATACTACTTCAGTCTTTCGTGTGGGCCCAAAAGACAATAGAGGTGAAATTTTGCAAAATCCAATGTATGAGAAACAAATTTTTAGTAACAATTCAAATTTTATGTAGGTGGCCCATTAATTGTTAGTAAGACACATGTTTTTCATTAACAACTTTTTGGAATACAATATTTAGATTAAAGGCTCGTCTTGACCTGACCAGGCTCATAGGGTCTCACCTGAATTTTGGGCCAGGATTAGATTAGGGGTTGAGGTATTTAAGATAAGCTCAAGTAAAATATATTACAAAAGGGCACGTTTTCTGTCTTCCTTCTCATGTAAAATATATTAAGAACCCACAACAAAGCCCGTGGTGAACCCGGCATAAAAATACAAATAAGCTCTTACTTCTAGTTTCAATCCCATTTGATTGGTTAGGGAAAGAAAGTGAAATTATTTAAACTTTATAGCAAACTTAAGTTAAAAATATAATAAAATCTAATAAATAAGAAATAATTTTGTAAAAATAAAAAATTAATTTGAAACTTGATAAGAACACACAGAGGATCATACCGCCGGCCCATATTTTGAAAGTACATGATTTCATTCTAGCATGTATTTCATATCGGTAGACCCCACAATGGACTAAATATAATTTTTTATTATAAAATGAGCATTTTTTTTTTTTATAAATAGAGTTGCCGTACTCTAAGTATTTAACCGGTCATGGATAATTTTTCATGATAAAAGGCGTTGAGGTCAACTTCCACCCTCGCTCCGGAGCGGTCATAATTGTGGTCGAGCCCTCTCCCTCACCATAAAACTATTGTTATGCCATTTCGTATCACCAATTGATTTTGGGATAATTTGGAAAAGATTGAAAAGAAATCGAAGTCGAATGAGTAATTAGTTTACGATCATGTTGATGATAAAGAGTCCAGATAATTTGGTTGATTTTTCATATTTTTCTTATCTTTCAAAACATAGTCCATTTGCAGATAGGTATTGGTTTTCTGAGTACCAGGTCAGAAACTTAAATACTTGAAACTGCATCAAATGGTGGCGATCCAGCTAAAAACATTTTTCAGTAGATCAACTAAGTTGGGCCCATGTCACAAACCCAAAGACTTAGGTGGGAGTGATTTTCTACATTTTCTATCAGACCCTTCAATGTCTGAAATCATTTTTCCCATCAACGAATAACAACCTGTCCACCTCTCTCTTGACGTTTTCCTAAAAATGTTACACCTCGTCCCGAGTTAATCTTGATTAACTTTAATTAATCGAGATTAATATAGATTAAGTGTAATTAGTCAAATTAAATGACGATTAATGTTTGAAATGATCCAGTTAGTCTTGGAAGACTGAATTGAGTTTAGTAAAATGGATTTAGAAGAACTTGACTTGATTGAGTTGATTTTAGAACTGAATTAGTGAAGTTAAGGACTTTTTCGTAAATACGAATTTATGCATATTTCGTCGAATGTGGTGAAACTTGATACCAATGTTTGTATCTCGACGAGTACATCAAATTTCATATTTCACTTGAATACATTTGACTTAAGATGAATTAAGTAGGTCTTGATTTGACTTAAAATTGAAATAAGTGAAATGAGAAGGGTTAAGTTGCAAATTGTATCCTCAAATGCTTTAAAAGAACCCAGCACAGTATCATTCGATGCGTTCAGAATTGAGTTGTGCAGAGACCTGGACTCTTTCTTTCTTCTTCTTCGTTTCTACTTCAAAGTGCTTGGAAGAGAGATTACAAAGTGGGTTTTGGAGAGGAATTTGTTTTCTTCATCTCTCATCATCATCTTCTTCAATCTTTTTGGAGTGAAGTTTGGGGAAAATCTCAAGTTTCCATTTAACAAGCTGTCAAGTAAGTATTTAGTTGTTCTTATAGAACATTTGAGTTCTATTAAGTGATTTGGAATGATTCTTAACACAATCAATTCAAGAATTTCGTTTTTGGGGTTATTTTGATGTTAGGTTGTGTAGGTGCAAAAAATAACGACCCACAATAATGGGGGGGGGGGGGGGGGGGCCTTAGAGGACTTACCCAAGTGAGATTAGGGACACCGATGCCTGCGCCTGGAGCCTGAGAAAAGGAAGGAGAAATGCAGGTCAGAGGACCCTGGCCTGGGCGGCGCAGGGCTCTCCGATGCCTAAGTTAGTATATGAACTAAGCAGAGGGAGGAGATTTTTGGGGAAGAAGATGGCATACCAGAGTGGTAATGGCGTCCCCTCTTTCCTCTGGAGGGGTAGCTGTGTTTATATAGAGGAGGAGGAGGCAAAGGGGTTGTTGGCTGTCTTGTCATAGCCCACTTCGTCAGGTACTAGGGAGGCGCGGTCTCATCGTAGCCTGTCTGGTCCCGTCGTAGCTGTCTTGTCCCGTTAGGCCATATCCTGGCGCCTTGGGAGCTGTGGACGGCGATCTGTCAGGAGATACGGGCTGTCCCCCTTGTCTTGTCGCACGGGCCATAGCGTGCTTGAGCGTCCATGGGAGGACAGCTGTCAGTGCTCACTACTTTCATCGATATGAGGCGCTTGGCCGGGATGGAGTGTCGTGCCGGGTGAGATCTGGCGGAGATGTAGGGTCAGGGCACTGTTGCCGAAGTGGAAAGGATGGCACTGTCGCCGAGCTGGGCAGCCGAAGTGGGATGCTTTGCCGAAGTGGAGTGTCTGGTCTTGCTAAGGCGTGCATTGCCGAGGTGGGGGAGTTGCCGGGATGGACTTGCCGGGATGGATCTGCTGATGGGCCCCCCCCGGATGGAGCACCTTGCCCAGGATTCTCTTGGGAATTTCCCCACACAGGTTGAATAAAGGGTTTCAAATTGGTGATTTTCATCTCAACCCTCAAGCTAACAAAGGGGTTTTTGTGTTAGACATCTATTAAGGCAAGTATAAACAAGTGCACATGATTAGATGCTATTACATGTTAACTTCTCTTAGTTAAATTGTGAAATTGAGTTCAGCCTTATGATTATGTGCTTTATTGTGTTGGTATTCATTGAATATGGGCTGAAAGGTGTTTGATTAAATGATTGAATGGTGAAAGAGAAGATAGGTCAGAATTAGTGTAAGTATAAACAGTAATTTAAGTCTATATGCTAATCAATGTGATTCTTATAAGTTTGGTTATAGTTTTGATTCAACCATGTTCATAGAAATTGAATTATGTATATGAATTGATTGGAAAAGAAGATAGATAATGGTATTGAAATGGATTGAGTGCAAGTATAAGTACTAGTTGTACTTACATGTTAATGATTATGGTTTTCATTAAATTTAGTTGTAGTTTTGATTCACCTATGTTCATAGACTTTCATTGGGTGTATGAAATGGATGGTGAATTGGAGAAGAAATTGATTTGAAATGAAATAGAAGTATATCTCTGTGTTTAAATGATGTTTGGAGGAGGGAATAGGAGGTTCCAAATATTTTATACAGGTTGAAGATGAAATGGGGGAAACAGAATTCTGAGACGAATTCTGTAGAATATTCTGGGCAGTGTCGGTCAGCCGACAAGCTGACCGACAACATGACCGACAGTGTTAATGCAATAAACAGAAAAAATGCATCTTTGGATTGTGAACCGAGCCTGACCGAACTTGGTTCGGTCAGTCGACAAATGTAAGTCGGTTAACTGAAGTTAGTAAATTTCATGGATTAGTTCTCTCTGGTTTTCGAACCGAGAGTTAACCGACAACTGAACCGATGAATGTCGGTTAACCGAGGGTTAACCGATGAGCTGACCGACAGTTAGAAATTTCAGAATTAAATTCTAAATTTTAAGATTAAGAGCCTATTGATTTAATCAAGGCTATTCATATTATGTATACCTCCATAGGTGATAATTAAGGGGACTTTAATGTACAAGGTTTATATAAACTGTGATGTCCATCGAGAATAACACAAGTACATTAAATAACTGAGGATTACACCCAATTGGATGGTAGTGTTTAATTGAATTTGAATTGTCAAAGGTGTGTTCTTTATTGTCTTAAAGGACACTATATGGTATAATCAAACCCAGATAGGGTAATTATTGATTTGTATATTGAAACGAATCCTGAAAGGATTATGTATTGATTTGTCTCCGTTCATTCATTTATAACTAAACGAAAATTAAGTTAAATGAATTGTATTATATATTGAGTCTGGCACTACATAGTGATTTCTGTCTGCTGCAGCAGATTATTGGGGAGTGTTCCGGAGCTCCGTGGTGATGCCAGTGATCTCTGATCAAGACAATGAGCAGATTCCATTTATTTGAGAAGTCCTTGAGGCCTGAGTCATGAATGATGCGCTCTTCAGTCCTGAGCCAATAAAAGCAATTCTTCCTTTTTAGGGAGATATCATTTGATCTGGAAATGCTATAGTAGTTTGCCAAGTTATAAAGACTCACATTGTTACTGGTTACGTAATTCTTCCTGTTTAGGAAGATGGCAATCCTTCCCTTTGGGGAAGATATGAAACTGATTTGTAAATTGTAAAACAAATGTTATTGGTTTAATCTAACGTTGAATTAGACAACTTGTTATTGTTTATTGTTTAGGTCAAATGATGAATTAGACATATTGGAATTATGATTAGCATATGTAATCATATATTTGTTTGTACATTGCTGAATTGTGAATTCACAGTGTTATTGATGGCATTACAGGCACAGCTGCCATTGCCAGTCCTTCGGTGGTTATTGTACCATTGGAAACAACTAATATAGTTCTTTCCGAAGAACTCGTAGAGTGAAAGGAAAGTATTGTAATAATGACATAAGACTTTTAGAAATGTCTTGTTCATAATGTAATTTCCATTTTATTTTTATGACCAATGTAGATTTGTTTATGTTCCGCATAATATGTAATTTGATATCCCTTGTGAATTTTATGTTCAAAGTTCATGGGAGTAAGTATGGTCGCGGCTCGGGGTTAAACTCGATTTAAATTTTATCTTGGGCTCGGATCGTGACTTAAAATCAGGCAAGAACCCAAACTTTCATAAAATCAATCACAGCAACGGTAACTATCAATCAATCTATTTAGCTGAGATTTTTCAACGTTCACCAAATCTTCCAATACATTTGAAGGTATTGAAAGGATGTGAGTGGAGCAGGACTGGGGGTTTGATCTTGGTCCTAGTTGTACCATGACGTCGATCTACGTGACGAGATGCAGTGATGATCTCCACCAGATCTTCTCTACCTGCTGCAAAAACTAATGCGTATCAAAGTTGAGGAGGTGAAACCTCTTCTCTCATTTTTTTTTCTGTAATTGATATTGGCACTCTCTTTTTCCCCTTTTTTTATGAAGGCACTCTAAAATTTTGTGAAGGAAAATGAGTGTTTCCATAAAAAAAGGAGTGCCAATATCACTTCCCTTTTTTTTTCCTTCTGCATATCTAAGATGTCATAAATGAGAGAGTCTTTCATCATGAAACTACAAAACACGGTTAAGTTTAAAAATAGGGGCGTTTGACATGAGCTAACTCAATTTTGATTTTTATTATAAATGGTCCACGATTTAATCTCGTACAGCCAAAGGTCCCTCCTTTCGTTTCTTAAATTTGAAAAGTCAATAATTCCCTTTTCACTTCTTATCGCTTTATTAAAAAGATGCAAAGGCCAAAATCATGGGAGCTTGCCAAATAAGGAACGAAAGCGGAAAAAAAGGTTTTTGAACTTCGACTGCATACAAATGCGAGAAAGTGAATTAGGAAAGCATATTACATCAAGCATTCATACCATTTTCAAAGATATTATTTCATCATCAAGTTGGTGATAACAGAAGCGATTTCTTTGATTTTGAAACCTAGCAAATACAGAATCTAGACCAGTCTAGGCATCTCCTCATACAAACTGTTAACATTCGCTCACTCTAAGACAAATAAGTTAAATATTTTATCATTTGCTAACCTTCATTGTGTTGGAACCCTATCTATCTATCTATCGCAAACTCAGATAAATTATTACAAAACTCAAATAAATTTGTTTAAGAACTCAGATACATTTGCTCAAAACTCAGATAAATTTATTTCAAAATTCAGATAAACTGAAAGAATGAGAAGAAAGAAGTTTGTGGGATATAGATCTAAATCTAAATCATCCGAACCCTATTTCTTTGATTCGGATTGATTTGAACGATAAAACTCGAAGGTCGCGAAATCTATCCCTCACGCCTAGAATGAGTGCATATGAGGTTCTTTTAGAAAGTATATTCTCTAAGAATATCACTACCGATTGCCATTACAATTTGAAATTCAAAATCTGATCTATATTGAATTACAGGGGAAAATCAGTCATAAATTATCTTTGAGCTTAAATTAAGGGCTTAAATTGCGTGACATGTTCAAACGGTTGTGCGTGACATATTGGGGCAGTCACAGGGTCAAATCAGTCATGACAATGTGTGATCTGACATATTTAGGGACCTTTAGCTGAAATATGTCAAGCTGCATGAACTACAGGCCTTAAACAAAACTTTTGTGGACCAGAGCCTTTAAATGACACAGTTAAGGGACCTTTCTCTAATTTATCCTAAAAAATAAGCCATTTGTGTACTGTTTCACTTTACCAAATACAGTTGAGTCATGGCACACGTGGCAAGAGAAAAGAAATGACTGGTGTTGACCTTCGTAATCCCTTGTGTATAGAATAGAGATTCTCTGAGGGGATTTACACACAGTGACGATGGTTGGACCAATGAGGCTCCGCCATATCACCGTAGGCAGACTCTGTCATTAGGGGCGTCAAGGGGCCGGGTTGGGCCGAGCCATGGTGGGCCAAAGCTCTTGGAGCGCCTGCACTACTTAGATCATTACCTAGGGCTATTAATCCAGGCCTTTGACTAGGCGGCAGGGCTCGACTTGCAAAAGCCCTGAAAGCAAGAGCTTCTTTTTTTGTCCTAGTACGTGTTTAGATGAACGATGAATTGATGTAAAGTGAGGTAAAGCATCAAATCAAGAGAGAATAAAAATTAAGGGGGTTATGATGGACTTTTTGTCTTGAGTGCCTTGATAGGAAATCTTTTTTGTGTAAACGAGGATGTCTTTTTGTCATTTAGTGGAAAAAGGAGGTTGCTTTTTAAATTTTTTTTTAAAAGGAGGTAATTTTGAATTTGTATACTTTTGATATGACCCCTTGGTCTTTTCTTGTTTGAAAAATGGAGGGTTTACTTTACTTTAAGTTGACTAGTAAATTCTCAAGCACGCCCTAAAGCTCGAGGGTAGGGTAGGACCCTATTTTGAAAAGCCCACAATCTTGAGGGGCAAGCTAGGGCTAGACCATTCAACTCGAAAGCTAGGGTTAGACCATTCAACTCAAAGGGGCTCGAACCGCCCCACAATTTATTAAATATGTGAATTTTTTAAGAGTTTTTATGAAGCTACTTTAAAATTTTCTAGAAGTGAGTACTCATTTATTCATTTATTTTTACTAGAAGTGATTAGAATACATAGTTTATTGGTACAAAATTTAGATAGTGTAGATATCTTTTATAGAAACACGGCTTGAGAAATGATGGAAAATCTGATAAATATTGGGAGCAGTATAATAAAGTATTTGAGATGGCCATACTCCTTGATCCTCAACGTAAGGTGTTGCATTTAGAGTATGCTTTAAGAAAGTTATATGGATCGTTTGAAGATATGAGTATTCGTGGAGCCGATACTCTTAGACTTTCAGAAAATCTTTATAAAGAGTATTGTCTGATTTATATGATATACCTATCTCGACATTGTCAAATGTGGATAAAGCTGATTTAGTAAAAAAAAAAACTACTAAATCTGAAGATGATTTTTTTAACGTTCGAGGAACAAATGACTCATACTAGTAGAGGAAAACTCTGAATTAAATTGTTATTTAGAGGAGTCAAGGGATAAATTAATAGATTTCAATATATTTGATTGATGGAAAGTTAATTTAGCAAAATATCCAGTTATTTCAAGAATGACTTGTGAAATTTTAACAATTCAGTTTCTACAGTTACTTTTGAATCAGCATTTATTACAAGAGGAAGAGTACTTAACCAGTAGATGAGCGGTTTAAACTCTAAGACTGTAGAAGTCATAATTTATGCACAAGATTGGATACGTTCGCAGCAATACAATGATATTAATGCATTGCCATGAACTTTTTGAAATTCTAAAAGTAGGTTGAATAATTAAATAAAGAACTATTGCTATTTATTTTATATGTATTATCATTTATAGAGTTATTGTTATATGCTTTATGTTTTATATCATATAAATTATCTTATCCCACCACCAACCTTCTAATAAAAAAGATATTTTTAACTCTGTCATGCTACCTTTTGCATTTCATTGCTTGTCCTTACACCGAACAAAGAAGGAGAGTTAACATTAAGTTGGAAGTCGATGGTGAGCATAGGAAAGATTTACTAAAGAAAAAAAAATATTCCTTTCTTTTGGCCTTGGTCCTTGAGGGTAGGGTACTAATGGACTAAAAATTATAGGCCTGCTGTAAAAGTCGAGGCATTGTACTCACTTAGGCTTAGCCTGCACATGTGAGGGTCGGATAAGGGCTTACCTCAGCGCGACCCTTAAACAACGCTACCCTTACCCTACCCTCATGGGCTAGGACTGGGCCATGGTAGGGCTCAAGGCTTCAAAATGAGAAAACCATTATTTTTTTCTACACTGTTGCCAAGTATCGAGTGTCAACCGAGCACTATCTTGTTTAACAACTACTGCGAAGGGATTCCTAAGAAGTACTTGGAAAATAGAAGTTGTCTCTAAAAACTTTCTTTTATCGGATAAAATCATACATGCCTTGGTGACTTGGGTTCTAGGCGTACAATTTTTTATTTTTTATTTTTGTCAAAGAAGAGAAATGGTTAAAGAGTTTGTTTTATTTCACACATTTCACAAAATTTTCATTTTTCCAAGAGAGTCTTATCTTTAAGAAATTTAAATAGTTTACATTTAGGTACCTTTTATGAAGTGGCATTACTTTCAATTTAACATTGATATGACTATTAAGCAATATTGGAATTTAGTCACAAAAATAAAGGCACCTAAAAAATCACTGTTATTTTAGACTTTAAAAAATTGGGAGTTAGAATTATCTAATTTTTTAGGATATTTGGATCACCCATATCCTAGAAGTTTCATGCACACCCCGTTTCAAACCACCTTTATAAATGGGTTGACATCTCAAGTCACTATATAGAGGAAAAAGCCTATCAGTACACCCCGTTTTTCACTAATAAGGATATATGAAAGTTATATAAAAAAAACCTAAATAAAAAATAATAAAACTAGAAAAAAGGGATAGAGAGCAACCGTGCAACACTTATTGCTTATATATTAGTATAATACATAACTTTAATAACTAAATAGAGAAGGCATGAACCAAGTAGATGTGTATTGGTTATGTGGCATTTTGCAATGGGTATGAGACTATGAAATTACCATTATATTTCCATTTTTATTATTGCTAAGTGGCTGTTATAAGGGTGTTTTAAGTATATATATTTATAAGGAGATGCTCCTATGAGAGATATCTCTCAACTTATATGAGAGATAGGGGTGCGGGCCCTCACATTTAAGTTATTGGAATTGGATATGGATGTGAGGGCCCCACTCAATCTCTCATATAAGATGAAAGATATCTCTCATAGGAGTATATCTCATATTTAAATATAGGGATATATATATATATGGAGGTGCTCTAGTGGGAGACACTCTCACTAACTATATGAGAAAGCTCAATCTCGGCCCTCCGTTTTTGTTTCAATTTCAGCGGCTGGATGCAAAAGTCAAAAAGCACCGTTTTGGAGAGAGAAAGGCATCATCGCATTTCATTTCAAAACTTCGCCCAAATTTTCATTTCAAAAACCCTTGTTTCAAAACTCCTCTCAAACTATTTTTTCCCTCTTCCAGTCTCCCAAAGCCTCTCTTTTTTTTTCTTTGATCTGGATGTAGGATGGAAGCACATGAGAGTATATAGCCCTCTTTCTCCATTACATCACTCTCTCCATTTCCAACAAAGGGCAATCGGAGGATTTTTTATGTTGGAAAAATGGCTAAGTGCCCCACTATTTTTGTTAACTTTGAGCCAAAAATCTAAGTGGGACCCACATAGATTTTTAGGTGGGAATACATGGGAATGTAATCTACTCCATGACTAGATTAAAGACATGTATTGGGTTGCTCTAATCCATTAAGGAGTGAATGAGAAATTACCTCCTAAACACCATTACTTGAACATGTTAAACATGGAAACAAAAGGAAGTGATGAACTTGCTTCCCACATTGCTTGGGAGCAAACAATTCTTTGGATATAAATATACTTACATTGGTAGTATAAGGTGAGGCCCAAGGGGCATCCCACGTTTATAGAGGAGGGCGGACCTAGACCTATGTGGGGTCACCACCATACATGCGCGCGCCCCGCCCGCCCCGACCCCGGCGGAGGCCTGGGTTGGCTCGGCCCACTCATATCTGAAAAGGTGTGTCCAACACAAGAGGTGTGTCAAAAAAAGGAACACCTATTCAGTGAACAGTCACTGTTCTAAACAGATGCAGTCCCAATGAAAAGACCTGAAGCAGGCTATAAATGCATCTTGTTTCATTCCATTTTTTTATTCATTCAATTCACTGCTGTTGCATTTCGTTTTCGAGTCTGCATTAAGAGTCAAGAAGAGAGAGTTTTGTAGCACTTCTGGTTCGACTGACACACAGTTTGCAGTGCTACTACTGTGTGTATTCGATCATTGTATCCTGGGAGACAGACGCCACTGAAGCCGGTTAGCACTGTTGCGGAGGCGAATTTTGTCTTAAGGACATAGTGTTAAACACTAGCCTTGATCAGCTTCTTCAGTAAGTTTTTTCACTTCATCAAACAGTACTCTGTTTCTGCCTTCAAATCAGTGAGTTCATTTATTTTTTAGATTACTGTTTGCTTGTTATTGTGTTTTACTGTAAGTGCAAACTGATTTCCCAAATACCGAACTATTTCTATATGTACTCGGAATAATAATCTTAAGATAAAATTCTTCTCAATTCTGAGTACACCCTGTTTTCAGTTATACTTCAGTATTTCTGGTTTTAGTTTATGTCAGTTTTACTACTGGTTTCTAATTCTTTGATTCTAAAACTAGTACTGTAAAACTGAGTTTCGCTCATTTTATATTATAAGTTACAGAACTTCAGTTTGTTCTGTAAATTTCTTTCTGGTTGCCTTAGTATACGGTAATTGGTTACCATATAGTCTGAGTTCCATGTTTAAGTACTGTTACTTTTAACTCTGCAATTATTCTGTGTTCATTTCTTTGTTGTTTTGTTAAACAGTAATGGGTATTGAGAAGAATACTCCAGTTAGTACCCCTGGCCTTGTTTTGGTGAACCATGGAGAGAAACCTGAGAAGTTCAATGGTACTAAGTTTAAGAGATGGCAACAGAAAATGTTGTTCTATTTCACCACCTTGAATTTGGCAAGGTTCCTCCATGAAGAAGCTCCTGCTTTAATAGAAGGTGAGACAAACAAGCAAGTTGTTACTGCTGTAGAAGCCTGGAAGCATGCTGACTTCCTCTGTCGAAACTATATTGGACTAGAAAACACATTATATAATGTGTACTATTCACTGAAGACTGCTAAGGAATTATGGGATTCACTTGATAAAAAGTACAAGACTTAAGATGCCGGAATGAAGAAATTCGTTGTTGGTAGATTCCTTGATTACAAGATGATCGATTCCAAGGCAGTAATCAATCAAGTTCAGGAACTTCAAGTAATTCTCCATGAAATTCATGCAGAAGGAATGTCTCTTAGTGAGTCTTTCCAAGTGGCAGCAATCATTGAAAAACTGCCACCACTTTGGAAGGATTTTAAGAACTACCTTAAGCATAAGTGAAAGGAGATGAAACTTGAAGATCTGGTTGTCAGATTGAGGATGGAGGAAGACAATCGTGCATCTGAGAAAAAAGAAGGAAAAACCTTCACTGAAGCTAAGGCAAATGTGGTGGAACAGGGGCAGAACCCCAAGAAGAGGAAGAACCCTTCCAACGGTTAGAAATAAGGTCCCAAGGAAAGCAAGAAGTTCAAAGGGAATTGCTATGTGTGCGACAAACCAGGCCGCCATGCTTAGTACTGTCGCAAGCAAAAGGACCAAGGAAATACAAGAAAGAAAACCAGCGCATGCCAACATGATAGAAATGGACAATCTCTCCACTGATCTTTCAGACATCAATTTTTCTGCTATGGTCTCAGAAGTCAATCTGGTTGGCAACACCAGAGAATGGTGGGTGGACACTAGGGCCACTCGACATGTCTACTCTAATAAAGAGATGTTCTCCACTTATCATGCTTCAAATGGAGAACAACTCTTCATGGGCAACTCTGCCTCTTCTAAGGTTGAAGACCAAGGACAGGTGATATTGAAAATGACTTCTGAAAAGGAACTAACTCTCAACAATGTGATGCATGTACCTGATATTCGTAAGAATATGGTATCAGGCTCACTACTGAGTAAGAAGGGCTTCAAACTTATATTTGAGTCGGATAAGTTTATCCTCACTAAGTCTGGGATGTACGTGAGAAAATGGCACATGAGCGATGGGCTCTTTAAAATGAATGTAATGACAATTGTACCTAATAAAAAAAAACTCATCTGCTTTTATGCTTGAGTCTTCTAATTTGTGGCATGGTAGACTAGGTCATGTTAATTATGATGCTTTGCGTAGATTAGTTAATATGGAATGTTTGCCTAAATGCAGTTTTGATTCAAATATCAAATGTGAAACATGTGTAGAAGCTAAACTTACTAGAACTTCTTTTCATTCTATTGAACGAACTTCTGAACCTCTTCAGTTAATTCATTTTGATATCTGTGACCTAAAGTTTATTCAAACTAAAAGTGGTAAGAAGTATTTTCTTACATTCATTGATGATTGCACAAGATACTGTTATGTTTACTTACTGAGAAGTAAAGATGAGGCATTGGAAATGTTTAAACATTACAAGAATGAGGTTGAGAATCAACTTGAGAAGAAAATTAAGGTGATAAGAAGCGATAGAGTAGGTGAATACGATTCACCTTTTGGTGAATTCTGTTCACAGCATGGTATTATACACCAAACTACTGCTCCTTATTCACCTCAACAAAATGGTGTTGCTGAAAGGAAAAACAGAACTTTAGAAGAAATGATGAATGCTATGTTAATAAGTTCTGGATTACCTCAGAATTTGTGGGGGGATGCAATACTCTCCGCAAATTATATTCTCAACCGAATACCTCAAAAGAAAACCAATAAGACCCCTTACGAATTGTGGAAAGGCAGAATGCCTACTTAAAAATATTTGAAAGTGTAGGGGTGTTTGGCTGAAGTAGCAGTTCCTACACCTAAAAAGGCTAAAATATGACCAAAGACAGTTGACTGTGTTTTCATAGGGTATGCTCATAATAGCAGTGCATATCGGTTTCTAATTCACAAGTCTGAGATTCCCGATATGCATCCTAACACTATTATTGAGTCTAGGAATGCATCATTCTTTGAACATGTATTTCCTAATAAACCCTCGCAGGAATCGAGTTAAAAGAAATCAAGATATTGCTAGTAACAATTATCAAAACCAACAAGAGATTGATGAACCTAGACGAACTAAGAGGGCTAGAACATAAAAAACGTTTGTTCATATTTTCTAACATTTCTATTAAAAGATGAGCCTCAAAGCTTTAAAGAAGCAGTGTCCTGTCCCGAGGCACCATATTGGAAAGAGGAGATAAACAGTGAAATAGAATCCATTTTGCGAAATCATGCATGGGAACTAGTGGATCTTCCACAAGGTTGCAAAACTCTTGGGTGCAAGTGGATATTCAAGAGAAAGATCAAAGCAGATGGATCAATAGAAAAGTACAAAGCCAGACTTGTTGTTAAAGGGTACATACAAAAGGAAGGCTTGAACTATTTCGACACTTATTCACTAGTTACGAGGATAACATCCATTCGAATGTTCATTGCAATTGCTGCTATAAACAATTTCGAGATACATCAAATGGATATAAAGACAACTTTCTTAAATAGTGAATTAGATGAGGAAATATATATGGAACAACCCGATGAGTTTAATGCTCCAGATCAAACTAAGAAAGTTTGTCGGCTTATCAAATCTCTATATGGATTAAAACAAGCACCAAAGCAGTGGCATGAGAAATTTGACAGTTTGATGATGTTAAATGGATTTAAGATCAATGAATGTGACAATTGTGTATATGTCAAAAGCACTAACAATGGCTATGTCATTATTTGCTTATATGTGGATTATTTGCAGATTATGGATAGTAACGATGAAATCATTCAAGCTACCAAGAGAATGTTAAACAATAAGTTTGACATGAAAGATTTAGGTGTTGCCGATGTCATACTAGGAATAAAGATTTCTAAATCATCGGATGGACTGATATTATCTCAATCGCACTATATTGAGAAAATACTCAAGAAATATAATCAAGATAACAGCAGTCCAGCGAGAACACCTATAGACATTAGTATCCATTTATCTAAGAATAATGGAAAAAGCATATCACAATGAGAATATGCGCAAATAATTGGCAGCCTAATGTATGTGATGAATTGCCCTCGTCCTGACATTGCATATGCTTTTAGTAAATTGAGTAGATACACAAGCAACCCAGGATCAGACCACTGGAATGCCATAGTTAGGGTTTTAAGATATTTAAAATACACCAAAAACTATGGATTGCATTACTCGAGATATCCAGCAGTACTTGAAAGCTATTGTGATGCCAAATGGATATCAGATACGAATGATTCAAAGTCCACAAGTGGATATCTATTCACACTTGGTGGTGTAGCGTTATCATAAAAATCTTCTAAACAAACATGCATTGCTAGATCCACTATGGAATATGAGTTTATTGCACTGGATAAAGCTGGCGAAGAAGCTGAGTGGCTTCGTCAATTCCTAGAAGATATTCCAATGTGGTCAAAACCTGTGCCTCCTATCTGCATTCATTGCGATAGTCAATCAGCAATTGGAAGGGCACAGAGTAAAATATATAACGGTAAGTCTTGACATATTCGTCGGAGAGATAATACCGTGAGACAACTGCTCTCTAATGGTATTATGACAATTGAGTACATAAAGTCCATAGATAACATTGCGGATCCCTTTACCGAAGGTTTAGAGAGAGAGAGCAAGTAATTCGTTCATCGAGGGGAATGGGCTTAAAGCCTTTGAATGAAAAGTCGCCATAATGGCAACCCAACCTAGTTGACTGGAGATCTCAAATCTAGGTTCAAAGGGACAACCGAATTGTGTGTGACTTAACAATATCACTATGGAGATAATATCTCCTGCTCATTCCTATGATAATAGTAGTGATACCTGCAACGGAATTTAGGATAAGCAAAGCTTTTAATGATTCTTATATCTTGACTAATCGAGTGGGGTATAGTAGGATACTCTTAATAAGAATCACCTATGTGAGTGTGAACTGGGCCGATTCTATGAGAATAATAAGGCTAAATTCTCTAAAGCACTCATAAAACCAGGCAGTGTTCAAGGCCAAAATGAACACAATTATGAGAACCAACTGTGTCCGGTAAGATCCTGTGTGAACTCTATATTCTCGGTTTACGCAAACGGCTGAGCAGTTCAAGACATCATGTTCACCGTTTAACCAGTAAATTCGATAGTACTTCACAAGAGAAGGTTCAAGGCCACAAGCTACCTTTCTCCATACAGAAGATTTCCAGTTCTACTATCTCTCTGTGTGTCTGCATATCATTTCATTGCTTTCAGTCAATTTCATTCATGTGGGGGATTGTTGGAAAAATGGCTAAGAGGACCACTATTTTTGTTTACTTTGAGCCAAAAATCTAAGTGGGATCCACTTAGATTTATAGGTGGGAATACATGGGAATGTAATCTACTCCATGAGTAGATTAAAGACATGTATTGGGTTGCTCTAATCCATTAAGGAGTGAATGAGAAATTACCTCCTAAACACACTACTTGAACATGTTAAACATGGAAACAAAAGGAAGTGGTGAACTTGCTTCCCACATTGCTTGGGAGCAAAAGATTCTTTGGATATAAATATACTTACATTGGTAGTATAAGGTGAGCCCCAAGGGGCATCCCACTTTTGTGGAGGAGGGAGGACCTAGACCTATGTAGGGTCACCACCACACGCGCGCGCCCCCCGCCCCGCCCTGACCTGGGCTTCACGCGCGGGTCGGGCTGGCTCGGCCCACTACCCATTTATTAATTTTGGAGAGATTTTATTTAATAAAATTTCTTTTCCAAATGGGGTGTGTCCAAGAGGTGTATGCCCATTCGCATCTGAAAGGGTGTGTCCAACCCAAGAGGTGTGTCCAAAGAAGAAGCACCTATTCAGTGAACAGTCATTGATGCAACCCAATGAAAAGACCTGAAGTAGGCTATAATGCATCTTGTTTCATACCATTTTTTATTCATTCAATTCACTGTTGCTGCATTGCATTTTCGAGTCTGCTTTAAGAGTCGGGAAGAGAGAGTTCTGTAGCACATTTGGTTCGACTGACATAGTTTCCAGTGCTGCTACTGTGTGTATTCGATCATTGTATCCTGGGAGACAGACGCCATTGAAGCTCATTAGCACCATTGCGGAGGCGAATTTTGTCTTAAGGACATATTGTTAAACACTAGCCTTGATCAACTTCTTCTGTGAGTTTTTTCACTTCATCAAACAGTATTCTGTTTCTGCCTTCAAATCAGTGAGTTCATTTGTTTTTTAGATTACTGTTTACTTATTGTGTTTTACTGTAAGTTAAAACTGATTTCCCAAATACTGAACTATTTTTGTATGTACTCGGAATAACACTTTATCCATGGGTGTCTATTCAAAGGCCAGGTGAGCCCATTACTCTCTCTATCTCTCTCGTCTACACTTTTTTTCTTGGCGCTTGGTCTGCAGATATAATTTCCAATAAACAGTTTCTATCGATTTGCACTTTTTTGGTTAGTATCTCTCTATATCTCCTTCCCTCTCCTCGAATTTCTATCTAAAAGTCCATATTCCATGAAAACAATGAGACCCTCAGCCCCTAAATCCACGAATCCATAAACTCCCGAATGGCTAGACCCCAAAAACCCCAAATCACTAAATCCCAGCCCCCAACTCCTAAATCCCTGACTCCCGAATCCCTAAACCCCAAAACCCCAAAATCTGTCATTTTAGGTATACATTTGTTTCAGTAAATCCATAAATTTAATGAATCATTATAATTCATCTTCTAACATGTACTTCTCCTGCCATGTATTTTGCAGATATTTAAATCATAGACATGGAGTGATGGTGAATGTATATTATGGTGGAGAAGATCATCCTATGGAGAAAAATGATTTTGTGTGATGGGTTGTTGTCATATACATGGGTGATTTGTATGAGAATGGTTGTTGCTACACATGGGATGTTGTCATTTAAAAAGGGTGGTTTGTGTTTGAATGTAATGGGATTGAATGCCTTATAAAGACATGTTGGGATGTTAGTATTGTAATGTCATGGTTTTATGATGTTGGTGTTGGAAATAGGTGGGCCTCTAGGATAGGTTTCGAAAAAAACTTTTGACCCACTTGATGCAGGGATCAAGTATCCAGAAGGCTACCAATCAATCCCAAGATGCGAACCCAAAATCTTACATATCAAGATCAGTAAAATAATCTATCTAAAAGATAGAACCAGCAACATATAAGCTACAAATAAATCTACGATATGCAAGGAAGTGGATTATACCTTTGGAGCTCCGTTGTGCTCTAATGGAGAATTTACTACTTTCTTTGATGACGAACTCTTTCGCGAATCAAATAGGTTTCTCCAAGATCTCTTGATTTTCCACGCTATGACCCATATGATCAGATTCTCTTTTTCTCAAGAAGATGGTGGGATCTCCAAGAGAAAACTACTAGGAACTCAAAGGAGGAACTAGAAGGAGAACTAGAAGAGGGAGGGGAGAAGATGCATGTGCAACTCTTGCACAAAGGGGTGGTGGACATCCAACTCTTGGACTAAGCACTCCTTGGGCGTGGATTCCAATGAGGAATAATGGCATTAACCAGTCCAGCCCTATATCTCCAATATTTATAGCTTTTGCAAGCCCCACTTACTAATTTCTATTAGAAGTCCTACTTCCATAAAAATTAGTAAGTTTATCTTCTTTTACTAATTAAAATAGAAGTCTTACTTCCACACTAATTAGTAACTTACCATATCATAATTAGAAGTCTCACTTCAAATATGATTAGTAACTTTTTAATTCCTTTCTAATTAAAATAGAAGTCTCACTTCTACTAAAATTAGTAAGTTTACTATTACCACTATTAGAAATCTCACTTCAAATAGAAATAGTAACTTTCCTTTTAAAGTTCAACTAGAATTAGTATCTTAATAGTTGGGCTAGTATGGGAACCACTAGGGATTCCTTAGAAAGCTGGCTCCAACTAGGACTCGCAACCCCACATTTCATATGCAATCCGGGCCCACAGTTAATTGCAAATAACTCCACTATATAAATGCAATTGAACTCTAGTATTAGGAATATTACATAGAAGACCCTAAACTTCCACATTACCACAAGTAGGCCCCTCTATCAATATCCATGGATCAATTGGACCTATCTTCTAAACTAGATCCACATCTTATTATCCTTAAGCCCTAATTAATTATAATGATCATAGGTATCTTTCCAATAAACTCTTTATCAGAATGGGTGCGCACTTACCAATGATAAACCCATTAATTGGCACAAGAGGATATTAGAGATAGATTTCATCTTGACCATTGAATGTTCCCACAGCTCTACTACCACGTACCCAAATCACCGAGGTGTTGACCTACAGTTGGCCTAACTCATTGGTGACTTAAAGCAAATGAATAGATAGAAACTTGAGTTCATTAATGTCTCAGGATTGAGAGCCTATTGCTAGGGAATTATGAGAGTAGACCTTAAGTTTAAAGACGGTGTTCATAAGGTGCTTCTCATGGTCCTTCAATACATCCAATGTACCAGTACTATGATCCAAAATCTTCCATTCTGATGATCGAGACAAATCACACTATCTCATAGTGATCAAAGTGCTGCAACCTTGTCAGTAAGAGATGTCCAGTCTCATCACTGGTTGTGAATATATTTAAGTATAAGATTTGCTACACATGTCTCTTGTATGTGGATCTCATCCATACACATGTGTTACATCTAATATACTTGTGGACTCCGGTTCACCTCATGACCCGTCATGTCATTCGCATTGGTTATGTGCAAATATATAATAAATCACAATTCATCTCATGAGTATATATTGATAAATAAAGAAACTAATCAATTTATTATATCATCTACTGAATTGAGTCCATAAAACTAACAGTTGGGATGTTGGAATGCTATATTTGTAATTGAAACTTGTGCTAAAGAAGGGTTTGAATGATACAAATCATTAATCTTCTATGATGGTTGGATGTTTTTGTAATGAATCACATGCTTGAATGATAAAGTGCATGTTGATGTAGGTGCCATTTAGAAAAAAAGTTGACTACTTAGTTAGTACATGTTTGGCATCTCTACCCATTTTACAAAAGTAGAGGCAAATCCTCTTAAAATGAAAAGCCCCAATTAAGGGCTCTGTGAGGCCTAAAAAAAGTTGAGACAAGAAGATTTTTTAAAGACGAAATACATTTTCTCATTTTTGCCTCTTTTTTCTTGGATCTATTTTGGATGTCTTTGTCAAAATAAGAGTAGAGATAGTTGAAATGGGTATAGTCTCCAATTCTTTGCCAATGACCATAAGACAAATTTTGGGTGTTTCAGATTTGGGTCATTGAATGTACCTGTTGAAGCACTTTAGGTTGATCTTTGGTGGGTTATGCATGCATTAAGTTGTGACATGTAGGTTTCTCTTTTTTTTGTAGCAGGGAAAGGCACTGAAGAGCTGACATGTAGGTTTTTGAAACCATGACTGAGATTAATTACATGGTTATTTTGACCACCTTGATAACAACATATGTGAAGCATTCTCTTGAACATTTTTTTTTTTTTTGTTGAAACTCAAATACAATATATTAACGTATTTACATGCCTTTCCAATACAATTCCATGGACACGTACATCTGAAACTCCAATGCAGTGTGGACATTCATTTAAATAGGTCCATCATTTAAAACAAGTCACAATTATTATAAGAAATCATATTCATTTGAGTTCCAGAAAAATAAATAAGATAACAAATTCAAATTTCACATTCAGATTACTCATTTAGATTGACTCCTATCAGGAACATTTAGATTTCAGTGGGAAAAAACCACCATTCCACCATCCAACATCCAGGAAAAAAAAATGTCATTCCACCACCCACAATTTCAACATTCAACTGCTTTAATTTATGAAACCTTATTTTAGTGCAAGTTTCAATTACAAATGTAGCATTCCAACATCCCAACATCATTATAACATCATTACATTCCAACACTAACATCCCAACATGTCTTTACAAGGCATTCAATCCCATTACATCCAAACACAAACCACCTTTTTTACATGACAACATTCTATGTGCAGAGCAACCATTCTCATACGAATCACCCATGTATATGACAACATCTAGTCTCAACCCATCATGCAAAATCCTTTTTCTGCATGGAATACGCTTTCCCACGCACCATCACTCCATGTCTATGATGTAAATATCTACAAAATACATGGCAGGAGAAGTAAACATTAGAAGATGGATTATAATAATTCATTAAAATTATTGATTAACTATTACAAATGTGTACCTGAAATGACAGAGTGAGGTTTTTTTTTTTTTTTTTTGGGATTTAGGGATTCAGGAGTTTAGGAACTTAGGATTTGTGGGGTTTAGGGACTAAACGATTTTGGGGGGTTTTGGGATTTAATGATTTGAGGGATTTGGGGTCTCGCCATTTAGGAGTTTAGGGATTTGTAGATTTAGGGGTGGGGGGTCTCTTTGTTTTTAGGGCATACGGATTTTGAGATAAAAAATCGGAAGAGAGGGAAGGAGATGGAGAGAGATATGCTAACCCAAAAGGTGTAAATCAAGAGAGAGATTGTTTATTGGAAAGAGAGATTGTAACCAAAATAGGGCAAATCAATAGAAACTTTGTATTGGAAATTATATGTGCAGACCAAGAGCCAAGAAAAAAAGTGTAGACGAGAGAGTAGTGGGCTCACCTAGCCTTTGTTGGAAATGGAGAGAGTGATGTAATGGAGAAAGAGGGCTCTTTGTTTTGAAAACCACAGAATGTTAAATGTTTCGGGCGCCTTTTTTTTTTTTTTACTGAAACCGAAGACTGAAACTAGAGTCCTTAAATATCCTCTCATGTGCTTTTTTCCTGCATCTAGATCAAAGAAAAAAAAAGAAGAGAGGCTTTGTGAGACTGGAAGAGAGAAAAGATACTTTGAGAGATGAGTTTTGAAACCAGGGTTTTTTAAATGAAAATTTGGGTGAAAGTTTTGAAATGAAATGTGAAGATGCTTTTCTCTCTCCAAAATAGTGCTTTTTTTACTTTTGCATCTGACCGTTGAAATTGAAACGAAAATGGAGGGCCGAGATTAAGCTCTCTCATACAGTTGGTGAGAAGGTCTATCACTAGAGCACCTCTCATATATAAATATATATATATGGGAGGTGCTCCTATGAGAGACACTCTCACTAAGTTTATGAGAGATGGGTGGGGGCCCTCACTTCCATATCCATTCTCACAAACTTAAATGCAAGGACCTCCAACTTAAATGTGGGGGCCCCCACCTATCTCTCACCAACTTGGGGTGAGTGTCTCTCACTACTGCACCTCCCTATATATATTATATAAAATAAAGAAGGTATTAGTGTTAAGGCCAGGGCCAGGCCTGGCTAGTGCTGTCCAAGCCCGGCCATAGGGTTTTTCCTTAGAAATAGAAGCCCTCATTTAAAGGACCTTTCGAGGGTCGGGCCAGGTGTAACGCCCAAACTAAATCTGGGAAATCACTGTTTATAGTGTACCGGGTCGACACTAGGACCCTTGTTTTAGGGCCAAACTCACAAGCATACCATCATGGATGGGGCAAGCTGCCTCCGTACATGGCAGGCTGCTCGTAGTGACGTGGCAGACTGTGATAGGTGTACTCAAGGTCACTGTGGGGTAAACCCTCATCAAAACTGGACTTTTTGTGCATGGAGTTTGACGGATTGGTTGATGATATTATGGGGGCAGATTTTAGCAACGATTATCAATGTCTGACTTTGAATCTTTGATTTTAAATGTGCCCAATCAATGCTAGTTTGGTCGTGGAGACATAAGTCATGACAGAGGTTTTTTCTTTCGTTTTTTTTTTCTAGAGGGATTTGATGGTTTGGTTCAACCATGTAATCTTATGCAATACTAAGTATTTTGTAACAGTGGAGAGAAGAGGTTGAAAAGTTTTGTCAACTTTGACACTTTTACGGTTTCACCTGAGAATCGTAAAAGAAAGACATCCAAGGTGTGAACGTGACTTCTCTTATTTTGTTCGTCATACAATTTCCATCAGATCCTTTAATGTTTGAATCATGTTGGGTAACATTAGAACCTAATGTGCTTGATAATCCCCTTGATTTTCCCATTCACCTGATTCTTAAGGACGGTAGATTTGGTTTCTGGTCTGCTGCTTTGATAATAATAAAATAAAAGAAATTGCTGAAAAAGCTAGGCAAAAACATAGATTATTATTTATTTTAGATCTATGATATTTCATTAAAGATTATTTTAAAGAATATGGATTTCATCCAAATGTTTCTTTTTTTGCCAAAGTGATGGATATATTAAAGAAAGAGTCATAAAGGAAGACAGAGCATAGTAGGCAGCCAAAGCAAAATAACATCCACAACAGTCTTGAATAAGATAAAGAACCGTGCTACAGAGCACGGATTTTTGTGCCCGGGCTCTGACACGGCTCCCGGGGGGCCATTGGATCCCATTTGAAGTTGGGATCCAAGGAGCCGTGCCAAAAGCCGGGCTCTGGAGACGTTTTCTAAGATAAGTTTATCTACCCTACTAACACACTACTGCTAGCATCTACACCTAACACTTCCGGCAAACAGCCACAAAGTGAAAGCTTTATCCTACGTAGCCAAAATCCTTGAATTTATTTTTTTTGGTAATCCAGCCATGTGGGCTTGGACCCAAGAGAGGGCCCACAAATAGACGGAAAGGCAGCCCACTCGAGTTGGAAAGAAGCTCGCACAAATGGGAAGACAGCCCACACAAGTGGGAAAGGAGCCTGCATAAGTAGGAAGATGTGACGTGCCCGGAGTTCGAACTACGGGCAGTCAGGTAAGAACTGACAGCTGACGCTCGTTACCACTAAGATAAGGATTGAAGTTAAAGCCTTGATCCTGCATCTCGCGTGCCCCATCCTGATGTTGAGTATCTTGAGGTCCTTCAATCTGTATTTCCTGCACATAATTAAAGAGACATGATTCTGGTAAAATGCCATTCCATAAAGTAAGATTAGTAGGCTTGCTTTTTGCCAATATGTCAACGATTCGATTAGCTTTTCTGCGGCATAAGTAAACTCTCCAATCTTATGTCCATGTTTTGTGTATTCTTATCCAAGTGCCCACCACCCGCCATGGAACCGTATCATTTTGTCTCAGTGATTGGGCTAGTATAAGGGAATCTCCTTCTACTAAAAGTTCTTGAATACAAGCCTTCTTACATAAATGCAAGCTTGTAAGAGTGCACGCATCTCTGCCTCAAGAGGGCTATCAGCTCTCATCTGGAATGCATAAGCTATATGGACAATACCTTGGTGATCCCTGACCAGTCCTCCAATGCATGCATTATTCTTGTTGATGTAATCAAATGATCCATCAAAATTGAGCTTCATCCATCCCATTGGTGGGGCCTTGATCCAACTATCATTTGGAAACCCTTTCGCATAGGTCTCTAGTTTCGGTCCCCAAGAAACTTCCCACTAGTGCTTTAGGTTGAGGCTAATTAGTAAGGATTTTAAGTGGGTTTATAGTGTTTACCAAAAAAAAAAAAAAAGGGTTTATAGGTTGCATTTGGAAAATGTAAAGGTTCCTACACTTTCAGATATACCAAGCTAAAATCAAACCATGACCCGAAAAGTGGAAGAATTGGAAGGGTCTTTAGCAATACGTTTCATTTCCACTGCTTTTTCCCATATAAATTTTGGGAGAGTGTAATTGGAGAAGAGGTGATCCACCGTTTCCCAGTCCGCTCTACAAATGGAACACAGTTTGTGAGGCCCCACCCCTTGTGGGCCCTCAATTTGAAATTGAATACTATATTTTCGCGTATTATATCTAATTATTCTAATTAATAGGTTTAGTGGGGATAGATAAGTATTTTCCTAAGTTTTTAGTAGTTTAGCCATGTTGTGCAATTAGTAGAGTCAATAGGGTGTCATTTGTTATTTTCTAGAGTTAGTTTATTTGTTAGAGGCCCTAGCTAGAAATTAGTATATACCATAGGGGGGTCTCCACTTGAGAATCTTTTAGAACCTTACCCAAAGACCAAACTACCCTTGGCCCTAACCCTAATCCTATTCAAACTAAAAGGGTATTTTAGTCTCTAGCCCCAAATCCCAACCTATATGTACTACACCCTCCCATATGTTGGCTACTTCCCTTTTCAACTCATTCCCCCTCTTTTCTCTCTTCTTCCCTCATTTCCCTCCAACCCTCTCCCAAATTCCCTCCAATTCTCCCATCTCCTTCTCTTTCTCTCTCTAGACTCTAAGAAGAAGAATAAGAAGGCCAATTACGATCTCAGCTACAACCTATTATAAGGATTTTTATCTCTATCTTACTAATCTTCCCTTTCGATCTCTTCTAATCAAGGTATGTACCCCCTTCTTCTAGTTCAATTTCATTAGAAAGCCCTCTTTCTAGATCTCATTCCTTATAGCAATTCTCTTGTGGATATGTGTATAGGAGTAGAGATCTCTTCTAGATCTGAGTATTGGGCTGGTTTTGTGATTGGAAAGACCTTAGGTGCTGGAATCTTCTTTTGTTAGCTTGGATCTTTATTTTCACTCTCTACCTTCTTGCAATCAATTGAGGTAAGTGCAATATGCTTACTTAATATAGAATGGGTGTTTACTGTTGTTGATCCTCTGTATTTCTATTCAAATGATGTTAGAATTGTTAGATTTCCCTTTGAGCATGTTTTCATAAATTCTTGGCCATTGATGGATGGGTTGATCTCATTTGGAAGATCAATGGCCCATGGATTGGATGGTTGGATGTGTATTGAAGTGTCCTTTTTATGTCTTTGATGTCTCTGTGATGATTGGGCGAGATTGGTTGAGTTTTGACGGAAGATTGGATTGAAGAAGAAGGAATCCAAAATTCTGGAAATTTCCAGAGCTCGGTGTTTGGGTCGAGCTCTGTGTTTGGCCGAGCTCAGTGTTTGGGTTGAGCTCAGTGTATAACCGAGCTCAATGCTCAACCTAGCTCAATGCTTTACCGAGCTCAATGCTCAACCTAGCTAAGTGCTTGACCAAGGACATGTGAATTCTGGAAGAGATGACTGGAAGCTGGATTTCTCCTTTTGACCGAGCTCAGTGTCTTTGGCCGAGCTCAGTGTATAACCGAGTTCGGTGCTTGGCCGAGCTCAGAGCTAGGTAGACCGAGAACTCAGAATATCCAGAGAAAGAAGATTAAACCTGGGATAGCCCTTTAGCTAGAAATTACAGTGTGCGCGGTCAACTAACCAGGCCAGGAGGTCGACCGAGCACACTGGAAATTCTGAAAAATCAGGACCTTACCTGAAGTGTGATGCTCTCTGATCCCAGTGACGCAGGTCGACCGACCAGGCCAGGAGGTCGACCGAGCACACTGTGTACAGTCCCTTCCCATATTTCAATTTCTGATGTTGTGATCATTCGTGGGGCCCATTGACCTATCCAAATGGACTTCTATTGATGTACCAAGCACGAGTCAATGGTGTGACTCAACCTTGACTCGTGGGGTCCACTAATTTAACTTCTAGGTAGTATATTCAAAGATGATTAGATCATTAAACGTTGTTAATGATGCCCGTAACTTCTGGAGCACCAGACACAGTATCCATTGGTATCTGAGACTTCATTTATAGATCGAATTACCTGAGATGGACCTGGATATAAAAGTGAACCAATTACTTAGGTTGGACTGTTGATATCTCCCTTTGATCTCTATATTTGGAGGTTTATCTCATTTATGCTTTTACTGTCACTCTATTATCCTTATTATTGCTTATATATGTTAATTAAATGGAAAATGGATGACCTGAACATAGGACTACTTAGAGGCAACCTGGTGGTATGAATGGGTGAACATTGACCTGTCTCTATGGCTAGGCGGACCCTTCTATGGCCTAAGTTTGAATATGGATTACCCTTCATTCAGACTGTTATAGACCAGGCCATGTACTCGGTGGGCCTTGGTATGGATCCAATGATTGGACTTGAACCTGGATTATGATCCATGGATTGTATTGGGTATTTGGACCTCTTAGGGACTTTGTTAGGACATTGTTCAGGCAAGGCAAAGCCTAGACAGACACAGACCTTTATTGTTTCCCGAGTCGGCATAGACATTCACTCAGTTGATCTAAGCTCAGCCTTTGGACTGATCATCAATGGTGGGAGCTACTGAGAGTGTTGAGTGAGCTATCATGATGAGCATTGTTGTAGTCGGACGGTGCGACACCGGTCCGGTCTCTAGTGATGAATGTGGTGAGGATGTTGTTTGCGGGCTAGATAATCCCCAGCACTGGTGAGGTTTCCCCCCTGCGACTGTGTTCAATATGGGAGGGCTGCTTCATAATATCCCGTGGTATCCGGCTTGTGTGAATGTGCCATATTGTTTAGATTAGATATCTTGTTTATTATGATCCTAAATGCTTATCTTGCTCAACTGCGTAGATTCTATATCATTGTTACTCTCCTTAATTTTATCATTGTCTTTACTCTTTTGATGCATGCATCCTATATTACTTGCATACTATGACTTGTCAGATCTTTAGATCTGATCCATTCTTGCTGCTTAGGTCTCGACCCCACATTTGAGGACGGGGAGCTCGCGCTTGTTGAGGCGCGTGCCTGTAGCAGGGGACTACGGATTGGCACCGGCCGACTAAGAGGTCGAGCCGGAGGTTGGAGAGTCGACACTTGGGGTTTGAGTGTCTATTTTGTTTGGGTTTTTCGAGTGATCTTTTGTAGTGAGTTGGGTAGTGATTCAAAATGTAATCAACCTTTGATTTTACAACTTGTTATTTTTTTTGTCTTAACTGCGGACCTACAATCTTGGAAGTTCTCGGATTATCTGGGAAGTAGCTTGCCAACTTCGGTACCTTGATGGATTTCTCGGTATTTGGAATTGGGGCGTTGCACAGTTTATCTGAAATAAGATTGAATTTGTGCAATTTATCTTTTGTCATTAAGCCATTGTGAAGGAGTCTCCAAACAAATAGCTTTATATTGGAAGGGATTTGCAGATCGCACCACATTCTTTAGGGTAGCTGCAATCCTATAAAGGAGGTTTCTAAAGTTTTATAAGTAGCCTTTGTAGTGCATGAACCTGCCGTTTCATCTTGAGTTTTTTTTTTTATATAAAAAGGCCCCTAAGTTGTCACGTAACCTAAAAAAGGCCCTTGTATTTTATCTTTTTACTAAAGCCTCCCTTGACTAACAGTCAATTTTAAAACAAATGTTACAACTATCCACATTTTGTGCTTTGGGCTAGTTTGCCCTTGAGAAAACCTCAAAAGGTGGAGAGGAGAGCAATGAACGACTATGAATCCCCGCCGATCAGTTACAACCATTGTCTAATACCCTCACCTTCGCCAATGCCCCCCCTTTGATCTCTATATTTGGAGGTTTATCTCATTTATGCTTTTATTGTCACTCTATTGTCCTTATTATTGCTTATATATGTTAATTAAATGGAAAATAGATGACTTGAACATAGGACTACTTAGAGGCGACCTGGTGGTATGAATGGTGAACATTGACCCGTCTTTGTGGCTAGGCGGACCCATCTATGGCCTAAGTTTCGATATGGATTACCCTAGACTGGAGAGGTTGGATTATATGAACTTGTGACTCATTATGAATGTAAATGGTCTGTATATCATTGGACATGGACTTATCTCTTCATTCAGACTGTTATAGACCAGGCCATGTATTCGGTGGGCCTTGGTATGGATCCAATGATTGGACTTGAACCTAGATTATGATCCATGGATTGTATTGGGTATTTGGACCTCTTAGAGACTTTGTTAGGACATTGTTCGGGCAAGGCAAAACCTAGACAAACACAGACCTTTATTGTTTCCCGAGTCGGCATAGACATTCACTCAGTTGATCTAAGCTCAGCCTTTGGACTGATCATCACTGGTGGGAGCTACTGAGAGTGTTGAGTGAACTATCATGATGAGCATTGTTGTAGACGAACGTTGCGACACCGGTCCGGTCTCTGGGTGATGAATGTGGTGAGGATGTTGTTTGCGGGGCTAGATAATCCCCAGCACTGGTGAGGTTTCCCCCCTGCGACTGTGTTCAATATGGGAGGGCTGCGGCATAATATCCCGTGGTATCCGGCTCGTGTGAATGTGTCATATTGTTTAGATTAGATATCTTGTTTATTATGATCCTAAATGCTTATCTTGCTCAACTGCCTAGATTCTATATCATTGTTATTCTCCTTAATTTTATCATTGTATCTACTCTTTTGATGCATGCATCCTATATTACTTGCATACTATGACTTGCCAGATCTTTAGATCTGATCCATTCTTGCTGCTTAGGTCTTGACCCCACGTTTGAGGACGGGGAGCTCGTGCTTGTTGAGGCACCTGTAGCAGGGGACTACGGATGGGCACCGGCCGACTAAGAGGTCGAGCCGGAGGTTGGAGAGCCGACACTTGGGGTTTGAGTGTCTATTTTGTTTGGGTTTTTCGAGTGATCTTTTGTAGTGAGTTGGGTAGTGATTCAAAATGTAATCAACCTTTGATTTTGCAACTTGTTATTTTTTTTGCCTTAGCAGACCTACGATCTTGGAAGTTCTCAGATTTTCTAGGAAGTAGCTTGCCAACTTCGGTACCTTGACGGATTTCTCGGTATTTGGAATTGGGGCATTGCACAGTTTATCTGAAATAAGATTGAATTTGTGCAATTTATCTTTTGTCATTAAGCCATTGTGAAGGAGTCTCCAAACAAATAGCTTTATATTGGAAGGGATTTGCAGATCCCACCACATTCTTTAGGGTAGTTGCAATCCTATAAAAAGGGTTTCTAAAGTTTTATAAGTAGCCTTTGTAGTGCATGAACCTGCCTTTTCATTTTGAGTTTTTTTTCTTTTTTATAAAAAGGCCCCTAAATTCTCACGTAACCTAAAAAAGGCCCCTGTATTTTATCTTTTTACTAAAGCCTCCCTTGACTCACAGTCAATTTTAAAACAAATGTTACAACTATCCACATTTTGTGCTTTGGGCTAGTTTGCCCTTGAGAAAACCTCAAAAGGTGGAGAGGAGAGCAATGAACGACTATGAATCCCCGCCGATCAGTTACAACCATTGTCTAATACCGTCACCTTCGCCAATGCCGCCCCCCACCCCCCCCCCCCCCCACACACACACCCACACACACACATTGTAAGAAGGTGGTGTGGGCTGTTGTGATCACGAGAGGATGTGGAGAGGAGAGCAATGAACGACTATGTATCCCCGCCGGTCAGTTACAACCACTGTCTAATACCCTCACCTTCCGCCAATGCGCACCCGCCCCCCCCCCCCCCCCCCCCCCCCCCCCCACGTTGTAAGAAGGTGGTGTGGGCTACTGTGATCACGAGAGGATGTGAGAGGGGGATAAAAGGAAGGAGATGGTGATTTAGAAAAGTGGGTTTAGTGTTTTTTTGGATGAACAAGGGCGGAAGGATTATGAGTTGTGGATGTTGGAAGCTGGAATTAACTTAAACGTAAAAGGATTGCTTGAACAAATGTATTTCACAGTAAATGAATACTGTAGTTTTTTTCACTTATTTTTCACAGAAAACAAAGCTTACAACTTAAATACAAAATAACAATCTCCACAATAACCACTAACACAACAAGTGTAGATTTTGTGGAGTTCAACTACCTTAAGCAATGGAGGCGAATTTGAACGTGGTGAACAAACTCAACCATAACTCCTACATTCTAGGACTCCAACTTGACTTGGTCTCTACGTTGCCATGTCAGCTTTTTTTAATTAAAAACTAATTTAAACATAACTAAATAACTTTTAACACCCTCCCTTAAACTGATTTTTATGAAAAACAATTTAGGGTTTCTCTACCATATAATCATTTTCCTGTTCAATGCTTCAAAGTGAACAAACTCCCAACATGCTTCTCAGTTTCTCGAATGCATGCTGCTTCAAAGGCTTAGTTAAGATGTTTGCAACCTGCTCCCCACTCTTGCAATATTCCAGTACAATCTTCCCATCTCTACACAGATCACGCAGAAAATGAAAACGAACATCAATGTGTTTACTTCTCCCATGCATGACTGGATTCCTTAATAGCTTGATAGTTGACATGTTGTCGCAGTAGATGGTCATTGGTCCCTTTTAAACATCACCAAGCACTTCAAACATTTTTTTGAGCCACATAGCTTGACAGGAGCTCGCAGTTGCTGCTACATATTCAGCTTCTGTTGAAGAAAGTGTCACAATCTATTGCTTCTTTGAGGACCATGATACTGCACCAAAGTTGAGCAGAAACGTGTGACCGGAAGTGCTCTTACGATCATCTATATCACCTGCATAATCACTGTCTGTGTACTCAACAAAATCAGAACCATCTTCCCTTTTATAAAACACACCATAATCAATCGTCCCCTTTACATACCTGAGAATTCTCTTTGCTGCATTGAGATGCATTTCAGTTGGTTTATCCATATATCGGCTCACTAGACTCATTGCATACATGATGTAAGGCCTCGTGAATGTTAAGTACATGAGACTCCAATGATCTGTTTATAGAAAATACTATCAACCTCCTTTCCACCTTTGTCTTTGCATAGCTTTAAGTCGAATTCAGCCGGAGTTCCAAATGGCTTGCAATCATCCATCTTAAACCTTTTAAGAATGTCCCGCGCGTACTTTTTTTGGTAGATGAAATTACCAGCAGTAGTTTGAATGACTTCCAGTCCAAGAAAATAGTGCATTAATCCCATATCAGTCATTTCAAACTCCGTCATCATAGACTTCTTAAACTCATCAAACATTTTAGCATCATTTCCAGTGAATATTAAGTCATCAACATACAAGCATACCATGAGTAGTTTACCTCCTTCCTCAGTCTTGACATAAAGCATGTGCTCGAAAGGACATTTGTGAAATCCAAGCTTAGCAAAGTAAGCATTTATGCGACTATACCAAGCTGGAGGTGCTTGTTTCAGTCCATAGAGTGTTTTTTTCAGTTTGAACACCTTCTCTTCATCTCCTTTTCTCTCATAACCAATTGGTTGATTAATGTACTCCTCCTCTTGCAGGTTGCCATGCAAGAATGCTGACTTTACGTCTAACTGAGAAATTAACAAGGAACTTTTGGCTGCAAGAGAGATCACTAACCTGATTGTGTCGTGCCTTGCAACCGGGGCAAACACCTCTTTGTAATCAATGCCATGCTTCTGCTTGTAGCCCTTAGCTACCAAACGAGCTTTGTGCTTGTTAACTTCACCTTTTTCATTCAACTTTGTTCTAAACACCCATTTAACACCAATGGTTTTCTTTCCCTTTGGAAGATCAGTTAACTTCCAGGTTTGATTCTTTTCAATGGACTTGATTTCATTGTCCATTGCTTCCCTCCATTTCTCCTTCTTAATAGCCACAGTATATGTGATTGGATCACTGTCTACAAATAATGCAAAGTTAGCATTTTCATTATCAGAACTTGAATAATTTACATCGTAATCCATCATCCATGCTGGCCTCTTCCTTGAGTTCTCTCATCTCTCAGATTGTATCCCTTTTCTTCAGATTGTTGAGATGACTGAACTTTAGGTTGAGGTGGCTGTTGGGCTTGAGTTTTAGGAGCTGCTACATCTTCCTTGTCTGAATCATCATCAACTGGAATTTGTTGTTGAACCAATTTGTTCTCAGACCAATTCCACATGGTGTCTTCATTAAATATCACATCCCTACTTACCACTATCTTCTTTGTCACTGGATTGTACAGTTTGGAATCTTTTGAGACTTCACTTACACCAAGGAAAACACATTTTTCACTTTTGTCATCCAACTTCTTTATTTTCTCTTCAGGGATGTGTGCATATGTTGTGCACCCAAACACCCTAAAGTGATCAACCGCAGGCTTCAACCCACTCCAAGCTTCTTGAGGAGTCATATTCTTAACAGAAAATGTGGGACTTCTGTTTAAGATATGAACTGACCATAGCACAGCTTCAGGCCAAGATTTCTTGGGAATTCTTCCTTTGACTAGCAGACTTCGAACCATGTTGAGAATGGTGTGATTTTTCCTTTCACTTACACCATTTTGTTGTGGTGTACAGGCAGTGGTCAGCTGTCTTTTAATGCCTTTCTCTTTTTTTGCAAAATGCATCAAACTCCTTCGAACAGTACTGTAAGACCCCGACCCGAGAGACCTCGTTTAGAGTTGATTAAGTTGTATTTTAGTTTTGAGTGTGTTTAGTGGTTTTGATTAAGTTTGGGATTAGAATAGCTTTTATAATAGCTTTGGGGAATTTGGAGAGCCTTTTTACTTGTGGGACCCTTTGGGGGTTCTTGTTACGAATTGTGTGAGATTGGGGGTTTACCGATGATTTCTAAAAATCGTGTTTTTAACCTCGTTGGACTTATCTTGCTAATCCCTACAACTTTCACGTTGGCATCGTTTCCATTCGAAGACCCTAAACCCGACTTTCGTAATTGAGGGCAAAATGGTCTTTTTACCCAAAATCTGGACACTGATTTCAATGTCGCCAAAATGTGCAAAATATATACTTTTTGGAAACTAGAAATTTTGCCGATCAACTTTGTCTTCTTCGTCGAATTCGTTTGAAGCCCCGAAAACCATGTTTTGAGCCCGAGAAGTGTTTTAAGTTGCGGGCCCCATCCTCACTTACTATATATAGAAAGCTTCTTCTTCATTTTTTCCCATTTCTGGCAAAAACCCTAGAGGAGAAGAGAAATCACAGCCCTAAGGGTTTTCCCTTACCCTTTTTCTTGCTTCTTCATCTTCAATCCTTCACTAAGCTAGTGCTAATGGAAAATTAGAGGCTACAATCTTCTTTCTCATCTCAAGGGCTTCATCTTGACACCATTTTTGAAGAAAACCGCCCACTCCGAGACTTCCTTTGGACAACACCTTGCTTTTTGAAGAACTCCCTTGTAAGTAATCTTCCTAAAAGTTTTATAATCCTGTTTGTTTAGCCCTAGGGAAACTCCATTTCATTTATTGGAAGATTCCGTTTTGTTTTACTTGGATTTTGATAATCTAGGGTTTGGATTTGGGGGTTTTGTGTATAGGTGTTTGATTGTGGGCTTAAAAGGTGATTAGAGCTCAATTTGATTTGCATTGGACCCAAGGCAAGTGGATGAAATGATTCTCATGTGTTTTATCATGTTTTATGCAAAATCTTGATTTGTCTTCATTAATAGTTTTAATGGTTTATCATGTTTGATAGTTTAGTATTATTGATTTTGAATGATGATTTGATGAGATAAGGAGGTCAAGGAATAGCCCAATTATTCATGAAGTTATGTTTGGAAGAAGGGGAAAGAAAGGAAATGGATAGGAGTTGGACAAGAGAAGAATTCAACCAAATGGGTTGAGATTCGTTGCAGGACCGATCGATCGCCCATCAGGTCTGATCGATCGGACTGTAAATAATTGAGAGTGTTTTCAGGACCGATCGATCGCCCATCAGGTCCGATCAATCGGACTGTAAATAACTGAGAGTGTTTTCAGGACCGATCGATCGCCCATCAGGTCCGATCGATCGGACTGTAAATAACTGGGAACTATTCAGGATCGATCGATCAGCCAATGAGTCCGATCGATCGGACTGAAATGAGATGAACTGTAAAATAAAAGAATTGAGGGACTATTCTCCAAATTCATTTCAAGCCCATACTCAAGTCCAATTCAACTCTATCCCTTCTCTTCTTATTTGAAGACATTGAACCTGTAATGATGCATTTAAACCCATGAAAGATTTGGGTAAATTGTAATGGGTTGTAGTGGGGAGGTATTGTTTGGAGCCCCATTGTTATTTAAGGACTTGTGAAGTATTGCATGAAGTCCGAAGGAAAGGGGAAACTTATCATGGAGATTCTATGAGATTTTATAGATTGACCAATGTATATAAGGACCCGGAATGTCCCTAACTCTTAAAGAGTACCAAAAATTACATCATGATCGACATACGGGACCCTATTCACACTGATTCAATTCTAGAAACCCTATTGTTAGCCTGTAAAGGTATTGGAAACTATTTGTATTTGATTTTCAACCAATCCCCTATTTTGGGATTTCAACCTGTGATTTGTGAGTACTCTTGAACCGAGAACATTGTGTTACCATATTGTTAATTTGTTTAGGCCCGTCCCGACTTTTATATGTTTTGTACCTATGGGTTCCCGCCCCGTTATGTGTATTTATTTGCTTTGATTTTCGCATGTTACCTATGAGTCGGCACCACTAAGCTTGGATAACCTTATCGGTTTGATCCACCGGTTTGGATATCCCCCTTCAGTTATACCCGCTGCAGCATGGTTCCCGCCTCGCCCCGATATACCCGGTTCGCTACCGTGGTCCCGCAGAGTATTATATGTATTTATTATATAAAAATCGTTGATTCTCCTCACCTCGTGTCACTGAGGTCAACGTCGTTGATTCTCCTCACCTCGTGTGACTGAGGTCAATGTCCCGATGTGCTCTTATCACTTTTGTGAGAGAGGATTTAGCTTTGTGTGGTTGCCATCTTATTAGTCCCCGAATCATTGGTACCTTTACATGATTTTATCGCATACGTATCTCTTTTAAATGATGCATTTTTTTATGAAAAATTCATTATTTATCTAGATTCTACTATGTTTCTAAAGGCATCATTGTTTTGAATTATTGTTATATCTTTTCACCCACCTGCCAGACCGTCATGTCTGACCCATTTATTTTGGTACTCAGGTCCCGAGCTTATTGCCATTGAGGAGGAGCCTGAGGAGGCGGTCGGTGAACCGCAGCGAGTGATTGAGTGGCAAGCCGATGATATCAGACAATCGGCCTTGCCTTGAGAACGATACATTTTGGGAACTTATGATATCTTTATTTTGGGTTTCCTTTGGTTGTACGGTCTTTGTTGACCGTTATTTTGGGGCATTAATCAACTGATATTTTGTAAATACACTTAAATTTACTTTTGGGGAAATACGCGTATGATCATTGCTCATTCTGATATCTTGTTATGTTAATCATAAATCGGTCTTGTTTATGGAATTGAATAGTATTAATATGGTTTGCTACACGCTTCCGCAATCTTGAGAATATGTTTGATATGGTTATATGTGAGATGATGTGTAAAGATAATCCTCACCGCGGAACCCAGTGGGAAATCACGCGCACGGACACATGTTGTTTTAATTCCGTGTGGGGTTTAGCCAAACAGATGCACGTGGCGCGGCATCACCCCCGTGTCCCGATCCCGGACTGGGCCTATTTTCCCCTAATCCCGGTCCGGGGTCGCGACAGGACTGGTATCAGAGCGGGACACGTTTCAGGCAATTAAAAGAAACTAGAAATCTTAAGTACGTGGCGATGATTCGTTAGATAGAATCGTGTGAGCAATGTGTGACCACCCTGTACTTGATTTATATGTGCTAACAATTTGTTTTGCAGCGTTATGCCACCTCGCAAAAGAGCCGCAAACAGTAATCACGTTGCCAGTAACAGTGAGAATACAGGGCCTACTGCAGAGGAACCACAAGACAACAACATGCAGAACCAATTCCAACAGATGATGCAGGCTATGATTGACCAACAACGCCAGGCAAATGAGAACCAGGCTAGGCTCCAAGCACAAGCATATGAGACACAGACCAGATTGCAAGAACAGATGCTTAAGAAAGACGAGGATCATGCTAGGGAGATAGCTCAAATGCAAGCACAGTTGTTGGGGATATTAGAAAGGAGACCGGAACCAATCCCAGTTACACCACCTGGTCCAGTAAACATTAGAGGGAATGATCCTAATGTGTTGTATGAGCGGTTCAGGAAGAGAGGACCGAAAGAATTTTTGGGGACAGAGGATCCAATGGCAGCAAATGACTAGCTTGAACACACCGAGAACATATTTGAAATCTTCACATGTACGGGTGTAGAACGAGTATGGCTTGTAGCCTCTATGTTCACGGGCATAGCAGATATATTGTGGAAGACCATCAAGGCAGAATATAGGGCAATGGCTGATGCAGAAGCTTGGGCTAACTTCAAGAGACAATTTGGAGAGAAATATGTACCTACACATGTCAAGAGGCAAAAGGCAGTAGAATTTCAGCAACTTGTGCAAGGGAACATGACAGTCCTCGAATACCTTACCAAATTCGAGAGATTGTCAAGGTATGCACCGGAGTTGGTAGATACGGAGGAGAAGAAGATAACCAAGTTCCTTGAGGGACTTTACCCGATTATTGAGAGGGATGCTACCGGGGTTGTACCACCCACCACCTTTGAAGAAGCTGTCAAGAGGGCATACAAATTTGAGAACTTCCATAACAAGATCATCAAGAACCAAGGAAAGGGTCAAGGCCAGCAGCAGAACTATCAGCAAAGGAACAATCAGAACAAAAGGCCAAGGCAGGAGCAGAATGCGCAGAATCCAGTGGTTTGTATCCACTGTGGGAAAAACCATGAGAGTACCAATTGCCGTTTTATTACGGGAGCATGCTTTAGATGTGGCTCCATGAACCACCAAATGAAGGATTGTCCAAGGCCAGATAGACATAATAGGCAGCAGCAAGGAGCACAGCGTCAGGCACCACCTCAGAATGCGTTAGTAGTTCAGAATCAAGCAAGGCCACTACAGCAACAGGCACCACCGCAGCAGCATAGGCCACAGCAGCAACAACAAGCCTGTCAGCAAGGGCAGAATCAGAATCAGCGTCCTCAGAATCAGAACAGGAATGCACAACAAGGCAGGCAACAGCAAGGATAGAACAGGCCACAACAGAGGGCACAGCTTTATGCTGTCAATAGAGTGGATGCAGAGGCTGAAGGCAATGTAGTGGAAGGTACACTTCTCGTCTGTGGTTTTGAGGCTAGAGTTTTGTTTGACCCTGGCTCTACTCACTCATTCGTATCTCCAAAATTTGCTAAGTTGATTGATATGTATGCTAGAGAGTTGAGTTTCATTTTGACTGTAACTACCCCTTTAGGTAAGGAAGTTGTTTGTAGAACTTTTTACCCTAGTTGTCCAGTCATGATAGGAGAAGTAGTATTACCGGCAGATCTCATTTTATTGGAGATGCAGGATTTTGATGTCATCCTAGGGATGGATTGGTTAGCAGGATACCATGCTACTATGGATTGTTTCCATAAGACCTTAACTTTTAAGTTAGAGGAGACCCAAGCAGGGGTGTTGTTTCAAGGAGAGAGGAGTAATTCCGGTACAGGGTTTATTTCAGCGTTGAAGGCTGATAGACTTCTAAAAAGTGGTTGTGAGGGTTATTTGGCGTTTATCACGGAGGATAAACGGTCCCAAGGGGTGGAGGAGATCCCAATTGTTTGTGAATTTCTGGATGTTTTCCCAGAGGAGATACCAGGATTGCCACTTATTAGAGAGATAGACTTCACTATTGAGTTGTTACCGGGGACCGCTCCGATATCTATCGCACCCTACAGAATGGCCCCGGCAGAATTGGGAGAGTTGAAGATGCAATTGCAAGAACTTTTAAACAAAGGTTTTGTGAGACCTAGTGTGTCACCATGGGGAGCACCAGTTTTGTTTGTGAAGAAGAAAGACGGTTCCATGAGAATGTGTATTGACTACAGGAGATTGAACCAAGTGACCATAAAAAACAAATATCCATTGCCAAGGATAGATAAATTGTTTGATCAGTTGCAAGGAGCTGCTTACTTTTCGAAGATCGATTTGAGGTCAGGCTACCATCAGTTGAGAGTTAGAGATTCAGATGTACCAAAAACAGCCTTTCGGACAAGATATGGACACTATGAGTTTCTAGTGATGCCATTTGGTTTGACTAATGCACCGGCAGTTTTCATGGCATTGATGAACAAAATATTGCGGAGTATTTGGATCAGTTTACAGTAGTGTTTATTGATGATATTTTGGTGTATTCCAAGACCAAAGAAAAGCATGAGGAACATTTGAAGATAGCACTCCAGCTTTTGAGGGAGAACCAGTTGTTTGCGAAGCTTAGTAAGTGTGAATTTTGGTTGGACCAAGTCACATTTTTGGGTCATATCATCTCCAAAGAAGGATTATTAGTGGACCCGTCCAAGATTGAGGCAGTCATGAATTGGGACAGACCGAAAAATGCATCGGAGATCAGGAGTTTTCTTGGGTTGGCAGGATATTATCGGAGGTTTGTGCAAGGATTTTCGTCGATTGCGTCACCTTTGACGAAGTTGACAAGGAAGAATGCACCATATGTTTGGACGGACAAGTGTGAAGCTAGTTTCCAAGAGCTGAAGAAGAGATTGACTACAGCTCCAGTCCTCACTTTGCCATCTGGAAGCGGCGGTTTTACCATTTTTACCGATGCTTCCAATGTTGGACTTGGATGCGTGTTAATGCAAGATGGGAAGGTAGTTGCATATGGATCCCGGCAGTTGAAGGATCATGAGAAGAACTATGCAACACATGATCTCGAGTTAGCCGCAGTTGTTTTAGCTTTGAAGATGTGGAGACACTACCTCTATGGAGAGAAGTTTGAGGTTCACTCCGATCACCGTAGTCTACAGTACTTGTTTTCTCTGAAGGAGTTGAACATGAGGCAGAGGAGATGGATGGAATATATTAAAGATTATGATTTTCTAATCAAGTATCACCCGGGGAAAGCGAATGTAGTTGCAGATGCCTTGAGCAGAAAGTCAGTGAGCATGGTGAGTCTTCGGGGAACTTATGTTGTACAACAGTTAGAGGAGATGAGAGTAGATTTTCAGCCACTAAGAGAGGGTGTCATGTTGGCAAATATGTCAGTGTCAGAACTTTCGTTCATTCAGAAGATCAAAGAGAATCAGTTACAAGACCCAGAGTTGGCTAAGATTTTTGAGCATTTAGCAGACCGTCCGGATTTTCGTGTTGTAGATGGAGTTTTGTACTATCGAGACCGTTTGTGTGTGCCTAACTTGGAGGACTTGAGGAATGATATCATGTCTGAGGCTCACAATACCAAGTATTCCATACACCCGGGCAGTACGAAAATATACGAGAATTTAAAGGGCAGATTTTGGTGGAATAACATGAAGAGAGAGATAGCAGCTTTCGTCTCTCGTTGTATGATATGTCAGTTGATCAAGGCGGAACACCAGAAGCCTCCAGGGTTACTACGACCATTAGAAATTCCGGAGTGGAAATGGGAGCACATTACCATGGATTTCATATCGGGTTTACCGAAGACTAGTAAGGGCAATGATGCTATTTGGGTCATAGTGGATCGTCTTACCAAGTCAGCTCATTTCCTATAGATGAAGACTGGGAAGAAGATGCATATGTTACCTTTGGCACAGTTATTTGTCACAGAGATGGTCAGTCGACATGGACAACCGGTTTCCATCACATCCGATAGAGACAGCAGATTTGTCTCAAGATTTTGGAAGACATTGCATGAGTCTATGGGTACGAAGTTACAGTTCAGCACAGCCTATCACCCACAGACCGATGGTCAGTCAGAGAGGACAATTCAGACACTTGAGGATATGCTCCGAGCTTGTGTGTTAGATTTCAAGACTCAGTGGGATGAAGCCTTACCGTTGTGTGAGTTCGCTTACAACAATAGTTTCCACTCGAGTATTGGTATGGCGCCTTTTGAGGCTTTGTATGGCAGAAGGTGTAGGACACCTGTTTGTTGGGAAGAAGTTGGCACTCGCAGTTTCCATGGACCAACCATTGTTAGTGAGACAAGTGACAAGGTCAAGTTGATCCAAGAACGTCTGAAAGTGGCTCAGAGTAGACAGAAGAGTTATGCAGACTCTCACAGAAGAGGTTTACAATTCAAAGAAGGAGATAAGGTTTTCTTGAAAGTGTCACCTACTCGTGGAACCTTGAGGTTTGGACAGAAGGGCAAATTGTCTAGGAGATACATTGGACCGTAGGACATTGTGAGTAAGATTGGTGATGTGGCTTACAGGTTAGCCTTACCACCCGAACTTTCTGGCGTACACAATGTTTTCCATGTGTCTATGTTGAAGAAATACGTTCCCGACAGACTACACATACTCTGTTATGAACCGTTGAAAATCCGAGAAGATGCTACATATGTTGAGAAGCCTAAGCAGATTATTGACACCAAGGAACAAGAATTGAGAACTCGGACTATTCAGTGGGTCAAGGTACTTTGGGAGAATCATGGACCGGAAGAAGCAACATGGGAATTACGGGACCAAGTTCAGAAGAAGTACCCACATCTCCTACCGGAGGTGAGTTTTAATTTCCATTTGGAGGACCAAATGTCCTAAGGGGTGGAGGATGTAAGACCCCGACCCGAGAGACCTTGTTTAGAGTTGATTAAGTTGTATTTTAGTTTTGAGTGTGTTTAGTGGTTTTGATTAAGTTTGGGATTAGAATAGCTTTTATAATAGCTTTGGGGAATTTGGAGAGCCTTTTTACTTGTGGGACCCTTTGGGGGTTCTTGTTACGAATTGTGTGAGATTGGGGGTTTACCGATGATTTCCAAAAATCATGTTTTTAACCTCGTTGGACTTATCTTGCTAATCCCTACAACTTTCAGGTTGACATCGTTTCCATTCGAGGACCCTAAACCCGACTTTTCGCAATTGAGGGCAAAATGGTCTTTTTACCCAAAATCTGGACACTGATTTCAATGTCACCAAAATGTGCAAAATATATACTTTTTGGAAACTAGAAATTTTGCCGATCAACTTTATCTTCTTCGTCGAATTCGTTTGAAGCCCCGAAAACCATGTTTTGAGCCCGAGAAGTCTTTTAAGTTATGGGCCCCATCCTCACTTACTATATATAGAAAGCTTCTTCTTCATTTTTTCCAATTTCTGGCAAAACCCTGAGGAGAAGAGAAATCCCAGCCCGGGCCCGTTTGGCATTTTACTATTAAAGTCAAGTGGAGTGAAGTGAAATGAAAAGTATGAATAAAATATGTAGTGGGTTATGATGGTATTTTATTTTTAGTGTTGGAATGGAATATTGTGACTTTTGGTATGGGAAATGGAGTTTTTTGTCTTTAGTTAATAAATGTGGTTACCTTTTTGACTTTTTGTTGGAAAAGTTGGAGGGAGTTTGGAGAAAAAAGTGCTTTTGATGTGATGTTAGGATGATTTAACTTTACTTGACTTTACTAGTCAAGTACCAACGGGCCCCGGTTTTCCTACCCTTTTTATTCGCTTCTTCATCTTCAATCATTCACTAAGCTAGTGCTAATGGAAAATTAGAGGCTACAATCTTCTTTTTCATCTCAAGGGCTTCATCTTGACACCATTTTTGAAGAAAACCGCCCACTCCAAAACTTCCTTTGGACAACACCTTGCTTTTTGAAGAACTCCCTTGTAAGTAATCTTCCTAAAAGTTTTATAATCCTGTTTGTTTAGCCCTAGGGAAACTCCATTTCATTTATTGGAAGATTCCGTTTTGTTTTACTTGGATTTTGATAATCTAGGGTTTGGATTTGGGGGTTTTGTGTATAGGTATTTGATTGTGGGCTTAAAAGGTGATTAGAGCTCAATTTGATTTGCATTGGACCCAAGGCAAGTGGATGAAATGATTCTCATGTGTTTTATCATGTTTTATGCAAAATCTTGATTTGTCTTCATTAATAGTTTTAATGGTTTATCATGTTTGATAGTTTAGTATTATTGATTTTGAATGATGATTTGATGAGATAAGGAGGTCAAGGAATAGCCCAATTATTCATGAAGTTATGTTTGGAAGAAGGGGAAAGAAAGGAAATGGATAGGAGTTGGACAAGAAAAGAATTCAACCAAATGGGTTGAGATTCGTTGCAGGACCGATCGATCGCCCATCAGGTCCGATCGATCGGACTGTAAATAACTGAGAGTGTTTTCAGGACCGATCGATCGCCCATTAGGTCCGATCGATCGGACTGTAAATAACTGAGAGTGTTTTCAGGACCGATCGATCGCCCATCAGGTCCGATCGATCGGACTGTAAATAACTGGGAACTATTCAGGACCGATCGATCAGCCAATGAGTCCGATCGATCGGACTGAAATGAGATGAACTGTAAAATAAAAGAATTGAGGGACTATTCTCCAAATTCATTTCAAGCCCATACTCAAGTCCAATTCAACTCTATCCCTTCTCTTCTTATTTGAAGACATTGAACCTGTAATGATGCATTTAAACCCATGAAAGATTTGGGTAAATTGTAATGGGTTGTAGTGGGGAGGTATTGTTTGGAGCCCTATTGTTATTTAAGGACTTGTGAAGTATTGCATGAAGTCCGAAGGAAAGGGGAAACTTATCATGGAGATTCTATGAGATTTTATAGATTGACCAATGTGTATAAGGACCCGGAATGTCCCTAACTCTTAAAGAGTACCAAAAATTACATCATGATACGGGACCCTATTTACACTGATTCAATTCTAGAAACCCTATTGTTAGCCTGTAAAGGTATTGGAAACTATTTGTATTTGATTTTCAACCAATCCCCTATTTTGGGATTTCAACCTATGATTTGTGAGTACTCTTGAACCGAGAACATTGTGTTACCATATTGTTAATTTGTTTAGGCCCGTCCCGACTTTTATATGTTTTGTACCTATGGGTTCCCGCCCCGTTATGTGTATTTATTTGCTTTGATTTTCGCATGTTACCTATGAGTCGGCACCACTAAGCTTGGATAACCTTATCGGTTTGATCCACCGGTTTGGATATCCCCCTTCAGTTATACCCGCTGCAGCATGGTTCCCGCCTCGCCCCGATATATCCGGTTCGCTACTGTGGTCCCGCAGAGTATTATATGTATTTATTATATAAAAATCGTTGATTCTCCTCACCTCGTGTCATTGAGGTCAACGTCCTTGATTCTCCTCACCTCGTGTGACTGAGGTCAATGTCCCGATGTGCTCTTATCACTTTTGTGAGAGAGGATTTAGCTTTGTGTGGTTGCCATCTTGTTAGTCCCCGAATCATTGGTACCTTTACATGATTTTATCGCATACGTATCTCTTTTAAATGATGCATTTTTTTAATGAAAAATTCATTATTTATCTAGATTCTACTATGTTTCTAAAGGCATCATTGTTTTGAATTATTGTTATATCTTTTCACCTACCTGCCAGACCGTCGTGTCTGACCCATTTATTTTGGTACTCAGGTCCCGAGCTTATTGCCATTGAGGAGGAGCCTGAGGAGGCGGTCGGTGAACCGCAGCGAGTGATTGAGTGGCAAGCCGATGATGTCATGTAGACATTCGGCCTTGCCTTGAGAACGATACATTTTGGGAACTTATGATATCTTTATTTTGGGTTTCCTTTGGTTGTACGGTCTTTATTGACCGTTATTTTGGGGCATTAATCAACTGATATTTTGTAAATACACTTAAATTTACTTTTGGGGAAATACGCGTATGATCATTGCTCATTCTGATATCTTGTTATGTTAATCATAAATCAGTCTTGTTTATGGAATTGAGTAGTATTAATATGGTTTGCTACACGCTTCCGCAATCTTGAGAATATGTTTGATATGGTTATATGTGAGATGATGTGTAAAGATAATCCTCACCGCGGAACCCAGTGGGAAATCACGTGCACGGACACATGTTGTTTTAATTCCGTGTGTGGTTTAGCCAAAGAGATGCACGTGGCGCGGCATCACCCCCGTGTCCCGATCCCGGACTGGGCCTATTTTCCCCTAATCCCGGTCCGGGGTCGCGACAAGTACTCTCCCCCACGGTTAGTTCTTAGTGTTTTAATCTTCTTTTCAGATTCATTTTCAACTAGAGCTTTCTTTTGAATGCTTCAAATGCTTCTGATTTTTCCTGCAAGAAATAGACCCATGTCTTCCTACAAAAATTATTAGTAAAGGAGATGAAATATTTCTTGTTCCATTCGACATAGGACTAATTGGTCCACATAGATCAGAGTGAACCATCTCCAGGATTGATTGAGCCCTTGCTGCCTTGCCACTTGGAAAAGAGTCTCTTTAATGCTTCCCATTGATATATTCTTCACACACCTTTGATGGAGGAGTTATCTCAGGTAAGCCAGTGACCATCCCTTTCTGGTGAAGTGTTCTCAAGCCATTAAAGTTTAAATGGCCATATCTGTAGTGCCATCTCCACGGGTCATCTTCTTTGGCAAGCAGGGAAGCTTGCACAGGCTTGATTTTCAAAGGCTGGCTCCAACTGGGACTCACGACCCCACATCTCATGTGCAATTCGGGCCCACAGTTAATTGTAAATAATTCTACTATATAAATGCAATTGAACTCCAGTCTTATGAATATTACATAGAAGACTCTAAACTTCCACATTACCACAAGTAGGCCCCTGTATCAATATCCATGGATCAATTGGACATGTCTTCCAAACTTAGATCCATATCTTATTATCCTTGAGCCCCAATTAATTATAATGATCATGGTACATTTTCAATTAACTCTTAATCGGAATGGGTGCTTACTTACCAATGATAAATCCATTAATCGGCACAAGGGGATATTAGAGATAGATTCCATTTTGATCATTAAATGTTCCCACAGATCTACTACCACGTACTCAAATCACCGAGGTGTTGACTTACAGTTGGGCTCACTCATTGGTGACTCAAAGTAAATGAATAGATAGAAATTTGAGTTCATTAATGTCTCAGAATTGAGAGCTTATTATTAGGGAATTATGAGAGAAACCTTAAAGTAAAGACAGTGTTTCGAAGGTGCTTATCATGGTCCTTCAATACATCCAATGTACCAGTACTATGATCCAGAATCTTCCATTCTGATGATCGAGATAAATCATAATATCTCATAGTAACCAAAGTACTGCAACCTTGTCAGTATGAGATGTCCAGTCTTATCACTGGTTGTGAAGATATTTAAGCACAAGATTTGCCACCCATGTCTCCCGTATGTGGATCTCATCCATACACATGTGTTACATCTAATATACTTGTGGACTCCGGTTCATCTCACGAACCATCATGACATTCGTATTGGTTATGTGCAAGTATATAATAAATCACCATTCATCTCATGAAATGAAAACATGAATATATTGATAAATAAAGAAATTAATCAATTTATTACATCATATGCTGGTATTGAGACCATAAAACTAACACTTCCTCCTCAAGAACTTGAAGGCTCAGAAAAAAATGGAAGCTTTCAGAGCTGTTTGTTCTTCACTTGCAGTGGTGCGGTTAAGTCTTTGTTCCTGCACTAACAAAGAGCTTTGTAGTTCATCAACTCGTAACCCAACAACATTCTTTGCCTCCTCAATTGAACAGACAATATAGTCAAATTTTGGAGTCAATGATCTCAAATTTTCTCCACAACTATAACTTCTTCCATGGTGCCACCATTGGATCTCATCTTGCTTGCTATTCCTAGGGTTCTAGCAAAGAAATCAATTATGGACTCACCTGATCTCATTTGTAGATTTTCAAAGTCTCTTGTTAGAGGTTGAAGCATTGCACGCTTCACCCTCTCTGATCCTTCATATTTCTTCTTAAAAGAATCCCATATTTGTTTGGAGGTCTCCTTCTCGAGTATAGTCTCCAAGATAGATTAATCAAGTGCCTGAAAAAGATAGTTTTTCACCTTCAAGTCCTTCAGTTTCTGTTCAGCAACCCTCTTTTGTTGTTGTTCAGTCAACACAACTCCCTCTGCTGGGGCGTCAATCCCTGATTCCACAAGATTCCAGTACTCCTTTGACCTGAGAAAATTCTCTAACAACATGCTCCAATGGTCGTAGTGACCATCAAACCGTACCTACACCATTTGGGTGATTTTGCAACATTTGAGATTTCTTATCAGTAACACATATCTGGCCGTTAGGTAATCTGTAACGCATATCCACCATACTCTCAGTGGCTTTGTCAGTTGCCATTGTTTCTTGCTGATACAAGACACGATCTTTCACCTTTTTTCTCAAGTGCGTTCAAGCCCAGAAATAGCTCTGATACCGGATGTTGGAAATCGGAATTAACTTAAACGTAAAAGGATGATTGAACAAATGTATTTCACAGTAAATAAATACTGCAGTTTTCTTCACTTATTTTTCACATAAAACAAAGCTTACAACTTAAATACAAAATAACAATCTCCACGATATATAACCACTAACACAACAAGTGCAATTTTTGTGGAGTTCAACTACCTTTAAGCAATGGAAGCAAATTTGAACGTGGTGAACAGACTCAACCACAACTCCTATATTCTAGGACTCCAGCTTAACTTGGTCTCTACGTTGCCATGTCAGCTTTGTTTGATTAAAAACTAATTTAAACATAACTAAATAACTTTTAACAGTGGAGGCGGTGGGTTTCTGATGTTCGGTTGTGATTTTGGAGATGGGTGATGAGAGATGGAAAGTTGAGGTGGGTCTTGGAATGGGTTCTGATGGGTCAGGCCCAACCCGGATTGCGGTAAAGGGTCAGGTCCAGACAACCCGGTCCGTCCAAGGTCATGGGTCGAGCCAGTTTAGCTCAGCGGATATTCGAAAGGAGTTGAAGGAAGCCTCGTCACGTCAAGGCCTCCGAGTCATCACAACGAAGTCCTCCCCTCACCCGCTCTTACCAATTCTCGCGAAGAAACTCTCACCTGCCCTCCACCTTGCTCGCTCTTCGAGGACACGTCTGAGGCCGCTCTTCGAGGACACGTCTGAGGCCGCCTTGAGGGACACGTCTGAGGCTCCAGGCTCGGAGAGACGTTGCGCTCCAAGCCCTCCGCCTTGCTCGTTCCTCGAGGACACGTCTGAAGCTCCAGGCTCCAGAGAGACGTTACTTTATTTTTGAATCCCATCTGCTGGGGAAGTGTATAAATTCAGGGTCTCCTCATCACTTGAGGGGCAATGATTAAAATCTGACTCACCTATCTCTCGCTTGTAATCACCTTATCAATCAAAGATCACCATATTCAAAGTGGACGTAGGTCATACAGACCGAACCACTATAAATTCCCTCTCTCTCTCTCATTTATTTGCTACATTCTCACCTAGCATTTATCACTTGACCGGTGGTGTCCGAAAACCTACTTTTGGCATCATCAGTTTGGCGCCGTCTGTGGGAAACGAAAAAATTCAAACCCCTTTTTGTTAGAATCATGGTGATCAGCACGAGGTCTGGAAGACGAGAGGATAACCCTGGCCTAACTACGGGTCCGGGCCCTAACGCTCAGCCTAACTCTCCCCGACAGGGAGAGAACGGTCCTCCACCGGGTAATCCTGTCCCGATTACCCCCGCTCCTACTCCCTCTCCACAGCAGATGTTGGAGACCATGCAGCAGCTGGTGGCTCAAAATCAGCAAATCCTCCAGCTTATGCTCGCAGGGCAAGGAGGAGCACCATTCGGTGGGATACACCAGCAGGAGGCGACGCACTCGCGGGGCCCGACCGCTCCGCGAAACGGGGCGCCTCACCCGGGCGCCCATCCTCTGGGCGCCCAGGCAAGAGGTCTTCCTATGGGCGCCCGGCCAAATCTCCCTCACCTGGGCGCCCATCCCCTGGGCGCCCAGGCAAGAGGGCTTCCAATGGGCGCCCAGCCCAATCTCCATCACCTGGGCGCCCATCCCTATGGCGCCCAGGGTCGAGGAGTTCCCCTGACGACTCAGTTCCATCGCGCCCAGGATGCCACTGCCGGAGCTCCTTTGGACCCCCCACCTGGCCCGAGCCTGGCTGGTCCACAAGGTCATGCTTATTATGCGGTGCCTCCACCTCCGGGTGGAACCCAGTTTGCAGAACCTCCGGCTGATGATCCCCACTTCCAAGAAGGGGAAAGTGAAAATAATACGGTGGAGGAGGAAAGCCATCTCCCTGGTCCTTCCATAGAACCCTATAATCAATGGGAGGAAAAATTCAAGGAGATGCAGAATCAACTGGGCGATGTCTTCAATGCAATGAAGGCCCAGGCACCGGAGACGGTGGATTATCTTGTCGGGCGGACGGATACACCGTTCAAACCCGATATAGTACATTACCCCCTTCCGAGGAAGTTCAAGATGCCGTCCATGGAGACCTTCGATGGGAGGAAGGATCCATTAGACCATCTTGAAACTTACAAAACCAGGATGCAGCTCCACAACATCCCTGACGAGATAATGTGCAGAGCCTTTCCAACCACTTTGAAAGGTTCTGCCCGCCAGTGGTTCGCAAATCTCCCCTCAGCATCCATCGCCACCTTCGGAGAGTTGAGCAAATCTTTCGTCTCGCACTTCATAGGTGGGCGCCGCCACCAGAAGCCCGCAACACACCTGCTTAGTATAAAGCAGGAGGAGAATGAAAGCCTGAGGAGTTACCTCACTCGTTTTAACGAGGAGGTACTCCAAGTCGAGGAGCCCGACGACAAGGTCTCCATGACGGCTTTCCTTGGAGGCCTTCGTTCCTCGAGTTTTCTCTTTTCCGTAATGAAGCGCCCGCCGAAGAGCTTCTCGGAACTGTTGGCCAAAGCCCAAAAGTATATGAATGCGGAAGACATCACCAGGGCGAGGCGCGGAGAATCCTCCAGAGCGAACAGTAAGGGAAAAGAGAGGAGCAGAGACGAGAAGAAGGAAGCTAGCAACAAGCGGAGCAAGACAGAGAGAGTACCTGTCAGAGACCGGCTTGGTCCCGCTCCGCAAAGGGACAGGCTGGCATTCACGCCTCTCACGGCCACGGTGGAGCAGATCTTGTTCCAAATACAAGATGACCCAGCCATAAAATGGCCAGGAAAGATGAAGTCTCCTCCGAATCGGAGGAATCCGAACAAATACTGTCGCTTCCATCGCGACCATGGCCATGACACTGACGACTGCTACGAGCTCAAACGCCAGATTGAGGAGCTCATCCAGCACGGCCACCTACGTCAGTATGTTGCCGGCAGGGGACAAGCACCTCCACCACCTCCACCTCACAATCAGGAAAATCAGCAACCGATCGGAGAAATCCGAACAATTTCTGGAGGGCTAACAGAGTCGTTCTCGGCCATGAAGGCCCATGCTAGAAAGGCAAGACATCCTGAGGAGGCACGCCCGTCCAAGGCGCCAAGGCATGGAAATAATGAAGTTATATCCTTCTCAGACAAGGATTTGGAGGGGATCCAGCACCCTCACGACGACCCTCTAGTGCTCACGATGACGGTCGCCAATTTTCAAGTGCATAGGATCCTGGTAGACAGTGGAAGCTCTGCAGACATTCTGTTTGTAGACACTTATGACAAGCTGAGGCTGGGACGGGAGAGGTTGCAGCCCGTCAAGTTTCCTCTCATCGGCTTTTCGGGAGAGAAGGTGTATCCCCTTGGGGCAATCACACTGCCAGTCACTGCCGGGACTGCGCCTCGAACTTCCACAACAATGGTCAATTTCCTAGTGATTGACTGCGCATCGGCTTACAATATCATCCTGGGGCGTCCAACTCTTAATGCCTTAAGAGCGGTCCTTTCTACGTTTCATCTCATCCTCCGGTTTCCAACTCCTAATGGGATCGGAGAGGTAAGAGGGAATCAAGTAGCTGCAAGGGAATGCTACGTCTCCTCTATGAAGGCCAAGAAGACGCAGGAGGCGTTACAGGTCGAAATCTCGGACCCAAGAGATGAAACCACGGCAGAGAGAGGAGAACCAGTCGAGGAGCTCTCCTCAGTGGTCCTTGATGAAGACTTCCCAGCAAAGAGAGTACAAATTGGCTCTTCTCTCCCTGAGGATCGGGCCAGCCAGCTGACAGACTTCTTGAGAAGTAATATGGATGTTTTCGCATGGTCGCATGCGGATCTTGAAGGGATTGATCCCGACGTCGCAACCCACCGCCTCAATGTCGATCCTGGCTACAAGCCTGTCCGACAAAAGCTTAGAGGGGCCTCCACAGAAAGGGCCCAAGCAATGGACAATGAAGTCGGAAAGTTGCTGGAGAACGGGGCTGTCAGGGAAGTAGCCTACCCTGAATGGCTCTCAAATGTTGTGATGGTGAAGAAGTCCAGCGGAAAATGGCGCCTGTGCGTTGACTTCTCGGAGGTTAACAAAGCGTGCCCAAAGGACAGCTACCCCCTACCAAGGATTGACCTCCTCATCGACGCCACAGCAGGTCATGAACTACTCTCGTTTTTGGATGCATACTCTGGATACAACCAGATTAGCATGCACCCCCCGGATCAAGAGAAGACATCATTCATCACCCCGAAAGGAACCTACTGTTATAGGGTCATGCCTTTCGGACTCAAGAATGCGGGCGCCACCTATCAACGTCTAGTGAACAAGATGTTCCACTCTCAAATCGGGCGGACCATGGAGGTTTACGTAGACGACATGCTGGTGAAGAGCCTCGCCGCAGCCGACCATATCGCCCACCTGCAAGAGACCTTTGACACTCTCAGCTTTTTCGCATGAAATTGAATCCTGAGAAGTGTGCCTTTGGTGTGGGATCCGGAAAGTTCTTAGGTTTTATGGTCGACCAGAGGGGGATCGAGGCGAATCCAGATAAAATCAAGGCCATAATAGATATGAAGTCACCCTCTTCCACAAAGGAGTTGCAGCGCCTCAATGGAAGGATTGCGGCACTTAGCAGATTTGTCTCCAAATCTGCAGACAAGTGCTTACCCTTCTTCAAGATCCTCCGCAGAACATTCCAATGGGGGCCCGAGGCTGAAGAAGCATTCCAGAAGCTCAAGGTTTACCTGACCGCTCCCCCTCTCCTCTCGCATGCTACACCAGGCGAAGTGCTATACCTGTATCTTTCAGCTTCGCCCTCAGCCGTGAGCTCTGTTCTCGTAAAGAATCAGGACGGAGCGCAAAAGCCTATCTACTATGTGAGCAGAGCCTACCGAGGGGCAGAGTCCAAATACCCAGAGCTCGAAAAACTGGCCCTCGCTCTGATCTCCACTGCAAGGCGCTTACGACACTATTTTCAGGGCCACACCGTGGTGGTAGTAACAGATCAACCTCTGAAAAGAGTTTTGGGGAAACCTGATGTAGCTGGAAGACTTGTGAAGTGGGCGGTAGAGCTGGGAGAGTTTGATATTAAATATCAACCAAGGTCTGCCATCAAAGCACAGGCTCTAGCTGACTTCGTAGCTGAATTCACTTATGGTGAAAATCAAGAAGATGAAACAGCGGTGGAACAAGCCCCGGGCGCCCAGCTCCTCCCTCAAGCTCTGGGCGCCCGAGATCTCCCTCAAACCCTGGGCGCCCAGCTTCCCTCGGGCGCCCAGCCTCTCCTACAAGCCCCGGGCGCCCAGCTCCTCCCTCAAGCTCTGGGCGCCCGAGATCTCCCTCAAACCCTGGGCGCCCAGCTTCCCTCGGGAGCCCAGCATCTCCTCCAAGCCCCGGGCGCCCAGCTCCTCCCTCAAGCTCTGGGCGCCCGAGATCTCCCTCAAACCCTGGGCGCCCAGCTTCCCTCGGGCGCCGAGCATCTCCTCCAAGCCCCGGGCGCCCAGCTCCTCCCTCAAGCTCTGGGCGCCCGAGATCTCCCTCAAATCCTGGGCACCCAGCCTCCCTCGGGCGCCCAGCCTCTCCTCCAAGCCCCGGGCGCCTCACTCCCTCCTCAAACCCTGGGCGCCCAGCTTTCCTCGGGCGCCCAGCCTCTTCTCCAAAGCACCCAGGTACCTCCCCAGAGGTCGATTGCCCCGCCTTTGCCTGTCTGGAAATTGTATGTTGATGGTTCGGCGACCACAGACGGAGGCGGAGCTGGCTTCATCCTGATCAGCCCAGATGGTACACCCATCAAGTATGCAGTGAAGCTCCACTTCATTGCATCAAACAATGAGGCTGAGTATGAGGCACTCTTATCAGGACTGAGGTTGGCGATCGAAATGGACGCCAAATCAGTTCTTGCTCACAGCGATTCACAATTGGTGGTGAATCAAATAAATGGCGAATTCGAAGCAAAGGAGGAAAGGATGCAAGGCTACCTCAATATGGTCAAAGGATTGGTCAAAAGTTTTCAATGCTTTCAGATCTGCCATATTCCTCGAGGACAAAATGTGGCAGCCGACGCACTGGCTAGGCTCGCCTCGTCATTGGAGGCCTCATCCACAGAACCTACACTTATCGGGCATCAGTTGGAGAGGAGCAAGTTAGATGTAGTGGTTGGAAACATCAACTGTGCGTCAGAGGACAGCGAGCCAAATTGGATGACACCAATAAAGGCTTTCCTCCAAGAGGGCACCGAACCAGAGGACCGCCTTGAAGCGAAGAGACTCAGAATGAGGGCTTCCAGATACACCCTTCTGCAAAATATCCTTTACAAGAAGGGTTATTGCCTACCACTGCTGCGTTGCCTCTCCCCCGAGGATGCTGATTACGCTCTTCGTGAAATCCACGAAGGAATATGTGGGAACCATTCTGGAGGACGCTCCCTCGCCCACAAAGCACTAAGGCAGGGATTCTTCTGGCCAACCATGGCGAAGGACGCCAAAGAATTTGCTCAAAAGTGCGACAAGTGCCAGCGCTTCGCCACTGTAACCAGGCAGCCACCAGAAGAGTTGACTTCCATTTTTAGCCCATGGCCTTTCTCCAAATGGGGTATAGATATTCTGGGCCCCCTCCCTTTGAGCAAAGGCCAGTGCAAGTTTGTAGTCATTGCCATTGACTACTTCACAAAATGGGCGGAGGCAGAACCCTTGGCCAAGATCACAGACTTCAATGTAAAAAACTTTGTTTGGAAAAACATAGTCTGTCGATTTGGGATACCTAGCGCCATCGTCAGTGATAATGGCAAGCAGTTTGACAACAAACTCTTCAACACTTTCTGCACCGACCTCCAGATCAAGCAGCCCCACTCCAGTCCAGCGCACCCCCAAGCAAATGGGCAAGCAGAAGTCATGGTCCGAACAGTTCTTCGCAACCTAAAAACCAGGCTCGAAGGGGCGAAGGGTCTTTGGGTTGACGAGCTACCAGGGGTATTATGGGCATACAGAACTACGCCGAGAACCCCTACTGGCGAGACTCCTTTCTCGCTAGCTTTTGGGACCGAGGCAGTCATCCCTGTTGAAATTGGCGTACACTCCCTCAGGGTCGATCTCCAAGACCAAATCAACAACGAGGAAGGACTCCGCGTCAACCTCGACTTGGTAGAGGAGGCAAGGGAGATGGCCACGGTCCGCAATGCAGAATACAAGCGGCGCATGGCAAAACACTACAACTCGAGGGTGAAGCCTCGTTCTTTTCAGCCAGGAGATCTAGTCCTAAAAAAGGTGATCCTCGCCACTAAAGACTCTCGCGAAGGAAAGCTAGGGCCAAATTGGGAAGGACCTTATCTCGTGACAGAAATAGTAAGGCCAGGCACATACAGAATCCAAAACTCTGATGGTAAGGCCCTGCTCCATCCGTGGAATGCGGAACATCTGAAGAGGTATTACCAGTGACAAATGGGCCAATGTACAAAAAAAAACATAAAAATTGTTTATTTCCCATTCCATTGTTCAATAGACTATAAATGAAATAAACATGTTACCTTTCAATAGGCTATAAATTGCCAAACAAAAAGAAAAATACATATGAGCCTAGTCACTCTCCTTATCCCCCTCATCCTCGCCATCATCACCTGAGCTCCCGCTGCTGCCATCAGGCTCATCAGCAGGCGCCTCATCAGGCGCCTCACTCGCCTTAAAACGCGAGAAGTCGATATCTGGAAATGCTGCGGTAATCTTTCTCCGGAGTTCGTCATAACCAGCAATAAATCCATCGGCGAGGCTGTTCTCAGCATCAGCCAGGCCGTCCTCCAAGTTATTTTCAGCCTGGATAGCTCTCTCCTCTGCTGCCCTCAGCTCTATCTTCAAAGCAGCCTCTCTGAGCTCTGCCCCCTTTCGGGCCTCCACTAGCTCAGCCTCTCTGAGTGAAGTCCTCTCGCGGTCCTTCACAAACTCAGCCTCCCTGAGGGAAGCCCTCTCGCGGGCCTTCATAACCTCAGCCTCACTGAGCGAAGCCCTCTCGCGGGCCTTCACAACCTCAGCCTCACTGAGCGAAGCCCTCTCACGGGCCTTCCGTAGCTCGGTCTCACTGAGCAAAGCACCCTCGCGCGTCGCCACTAGCTCAGCCTCAGCCTTGGTCGCCCTCATGTGAGCCGTTGAGAGCTCAATCTCAAGCCTGTTTGCTCTCTCCCGGGCTGCTAGAAGATCAGCATCATAAGTCTTCCTGGCGGCTTCTAGTTCAGCAATTTTTCCTTGACTTGCAGAGAGATCCCTATGAATACCTGCATTCTCCTGTCTCAGCTTACCGAACAACTCAGCCTTCGAAAATAAATATATGGATGATGCAGACATCTGGAGCAAGAAGAAATCAAGCGAAATGAGAATGCATATACGGAAGGAAAACCTGAAGAAAATTCAGACAACCTTTTACCTGAGATAAACCTTCTAGATAAGCGTTTATCATCCCCTCTGTGCTAAGGGCGCTGACCCGATTAATATCGTCACGAGCTGGGAATCTCCAAAACTTCTCTCGAAGAGTCAGCGGCTTGGGACCAGACGGAGAGGCAGGAGGTACAGATGTGGCGGAAGAAACCAGAGGAGTTTTAGGTTGATGAGGCACAGCCGCGGGGGCCACTACATGGGTAGTGACAGGAGAACTCGTCTGCGGCTCCACTAAATGAGTGGTTACAGGAAGATCACCAACCATCACACGAGGAGAATCCCTTCTCGGGGCAATACCAATCCTCGATATCTTGGCAAGATGGGTATTAGCACTTGCACGACGATCTTCAATTGCCTCCTTGGCCTCGACCAACTCCCTATTAACCACCACTGCGGAAGCAAAATGAATGGTTAGAAACAGAATATCAGGAAAAGGTACGCCTAAGCCAATGAAAGCTCCTTACTTTTTCTCTTAGTTGATGCCCGGGAAGGATCACCCGTCCTACGAGGAGAAGGGTCAACAGAGGGCCCACGATGGCTGTCACCCTCTTTAGAAAAGAGAATACCCAAATCTCTATCCGGATGATATCTTACAGCCTGCAGTTTCCGTTCTATATCCGCGGAGAGCACAGGTGACTCTATATAAAAAAGAGAATGAACAAATAAAATGATGGGCATATGAATGCAAATGAATAATGAGGAGATGATAATGAGTGGCGTACCAGGTCTTTTGGCGTCGATCCACTGTTGGGGCACCAGAGCCCTGTCTGCCTCTGAGGCCCACTCGCCACCAACAAAGAAGAAACGAAATTTCCAGCTGTGGCAGTTAGAGCGCAATCCCGTGAGCAGTCTGCCGCCCTTGCCCTTGGGGGTGAAATAATACCATCCCCTGTTAGGAGCCGGAGATTCGAATAACTATAGGCAGCATGGAGCTCCAGGGGAGATGCCTCCTCGTTATGTGTTCTCCTCCAAAGCTCGAGAAAACCCAGCATGATCCTCCATCCATTGGGTACTAATCTCCCCAGAGTCAGGGAGAAGTAATGAAGAATTCGACAGAAGGAGGGGGGCATAGGGAATCTCAGCCCAGCTTCAAGCATGTCCTCATAAATAACAATGTCACCCGATGCGTCATCACAAGCTGGCTCATCAATTTCGGCCCGGCGACAGATCACGGTGGAAGGAATATGATAAAGAGTGATGAAACTGGAAATATCATCATTGCTGACTGTGGTACAAATGGTACTTACCTTAGGTCTGTCATCATCGCTTACCATTTTTCCTTTAGAACGCGGACGCAACTTGCCCAGCGTGTCTGAAGAAGGACTGCTCTCGGCACGACCTCCCCCCACTATTGTCTCTTCCCTAGCCGAGATGCCGAAGGACTGGGCGCCACCTGAGGCGCCAGCTGCTGCGAAACCGCCTGAGCCTCTAATGCCTGCAAAACCACATGCGCCTCCCCCCGCGGCGCCCGACGCCCTGGCGCCCACTGCCGCGCCGCCCGAGACCATGGCGCCCACGCCTGCGACGCCCGGCGCCCCTGCCGCGCCGCCCGGGACCACGCCGCCCCCGCCTGCGGCGCCCTCGCCCGCGGCGCCCTCGCCTGCGGCGCCCGGGGCCGCGCCGCCCGCGCCTGCGGCGCCCGGGGCCTCGCTGCCCACGCCTGCGCTTGCCCTCGCCCGCGGCGCCCGGGGCCGCGCCGCCCGCGCCTGCGGCGCCCGGGGCCGCGCCGCCCGCGCCTGCGGCGCCCGGGCCTCGCCGCCCACGCCTGCGCTGCCCTCGCCCGCGGCGCCCTCGCCTGCGGCGCCCGGGGCCGCGCCGCCCGCGCCTGCGCCGCCCTCGCCTGCGACGCCCGGGGGCCTCGCCGCCCATGCCTGCGACGCCCTCGCTTGCGGCGCCCACGCCCGCGGCGCCCGGGCCGTGACGCCCCTGCCTGCGGCGCCCCTGCCTTCCTCGCCCACTGCCGCGGCGCGCCTGCCTGCGACGCCCTCGCCTGCGGCGCCACGCCCGCGGCGCCCGGGGCCGTGACGCCCCTGCCTGCGGCGCCCCTGCCTTCCTCGCCCGCTGCCGCGACGCCCGCGGGCTGGGCGCCCCCTGCGGCGCTCAGCGCCTGGCGGGCGCTCGCCGTCGCATCGCTCGCGCCGTCGCCTCTTTTGCTGCCTGTCTCCATCTTTTTCTCTCCCAATGGTTTTTGGACAGAGGCTAGTTTCTTTCTTTTGAAGAAAGACTACTCTAGGGCTTATTTTATAGCTTGAGTTTTCAAAGAAGAGTAGCCCAAGCCGGGAGGACTCTCCGAGATACATATCTAGAGGAACTAACAGATAGACAGAGTTACAACCGAGAAAAAAGAAAGATTTTTCAGGAAGAAGAGAGTTGGATGCACAGAAAGCCCCACTTTCAAATATTTTCGAACGCGGGACTTTGAGGGGCAAATGATGGGTCAGGCCCAACCCGGATTGCGGTAAAGGGTCAGGTCCAGACAACCCGGTCCGTCCAAGGTCATGGGTCGAGCCAGTTTAGCTCAGCGGATATTCGAAAGGAGTTGAAGGAAGCCTCGTCACGTCAAGGCCTCCGAGTCATCACAACGAAGTCCTCCCCTCACCCGCTCTTACCAATTCTCGCGAAGAAACTCTCACCTGCCCTCCACCTTGCTCGCTCTTCGAGGACACGTCTGAGGCCGCTCTTCGAGGACACGTCTGAGGCCGCCTTGAGGACACGTCTGAGGCTCCAGGCTCGGAGAGACGTTGCGCTCCAAGCCCTCCGCCTTGCTCGTTCCTCGAGGACACGTCTGAAGCTCCAGGCTCCAGAGAGACGTTACTTTATTTTTGAATCCCATCTGCTGGGGAAGTGTATAAATTCAGGGTCTCCTCATCACTTGAGGGGCAATGATTAAAATCTGACTCACCTATCTCTCGCTTGTAATCACCTTATCAATCAAAGATCACCATATTCAAAGTGGACGTAGGTCATACAGACCGAACCACTATAAATTCCCTCTCTCTCTCTCATTTATTTGCTACATTCTCACCTAGCATTTATCACTTGACCGGTGGTGTCCGAAAACCTACTTTTGGCATCATCAGGTTCTGATGGTGATGACAGGATGTAGGACTAAGGATGAGATGGTTGAGAAGAGAGATGGAAGAGATGTGTTGGTTAGGGACTTGTTTGGTTGGGGCAATAAGAGGATGCGATGGGAGATGGGTGCTGCGGAGGCTTGGGTTTGGGAGATGGAAAACAGGGGATGTTTGGTTTGTAAGTGAGGTAGTGAGTGGAGGAAGAAGATGGGGTTGACGAGGGTCTGATAGGTGCTTGTGAAGTTGCACGTGGGTTTTATTGGTTGAGTTGATATGTAGGTTTGGCTGAGATGAGCAGGAGATTGGGGGACCCACAACAACAGAGAGGGAGGATGCCAGGATGGTGAGGAAAGATGGGCTTGGCTGTTGATAGTGTGAGAGAGGAGATGGTGAGAAGAAAGAGACGATGATGGAGACCATTGATGAGAAAAGAGGGAGGGAGAGAGATCTTGAAAGAATTACAGTTGAATTTGCATACAAAGGTGACATATAGTTAGAATTTGAGAGGAAAGTGCTGTGGAGTGAAAACTTCAAATGTATGGTGGGTATGTGAAAGACAAATAGGAAAGTGGGAGGAAGTCATTTGTCACTAATGGTGGAGACACCCGCTATTTATCATCAAGTGATGATTGCAGAAATATTGTGGTTATCTCGCTGAGAAAGGTGATGGATGGGTCTGCTCTTTACCATGCTCTGGGCAAACATGGCTCCACATCAATAACTCTCTGCAAATAAAGAAGCCTCAAATGAGGAAAGCTGCAACAATAAGAAAAAAAAAAAAGATAATTACCGTACGGACTGTCTTAAAGCCGACAATAGCCCTAGAACAACCGAAAAATATATATTTACCGCAGAGCTATTCGATTTGTAGGATATGCTGGCTGCAATATCCTAGAGATGTAGGATATCCCACAATCAGAAGCGGGAAAACTTGAACAGTTCATTTTTTTTCTTGATTGTGGGACCACCAAACCACCATCCAAACCGTTGGATAGCTGTATGAGTGTAAGAACTAATATCATACTAAATTTGAACCGTTGATCTACCATCAATGGTTCAAGTTTAGGGCGATATTAGTTCTTACACTCATACATCTATCCAACGGTTTGGATGGTGGTTTGGTGGTCCCACAGTCAAGGAAAAAATAAATAAATATGCGAACTGTTTAAGTGATTGTGGGATATCCTCCAGATCGAACAACTATGTGGTAAATATACATTTTTGGACTGTTATGGGGTTATTGTCAGCTTTAAGACCGTTCGTACCGTAATTGTCCCGAAAAGTCATTGGTAGTGTGGTAGAATTTCATGTTTGGATTCATAACATAGAATGTTAGAGAAAGTCAAATTGTAACCAACGGTTTTGGTATAATCGTGTCTCTCCTATTTCTGAGGGTAAATCGGTCAAAACAAAAATACTAGAGTCATTAAATGTAGTTTTAAAGTTTACTATTAGTTAAGGGTGGTTTTAGTAAAAAGATAAAATGCAGGGTCCTTTTTGAAGTTATGTAAAAAAATATAGGCGTCTTTTTGTAGAAAACTCTTTCATCTTTCCAACAAGGAATACCCAAAATTTGGCAATTTTGGCAATTTACTGCTTCATTTGATGCTTTACATCACTTTTACTTAATCTAGTAAATTGCCAAACTGACCCTAAAGGAATAGAGCGAATTTGCTTAAAAACGTTCTCTTTCCAAAGACGGCCCATTTTCCTACACCCCATATCAGAACTTATTGGGTGTTATAAAAAAATGGGATCATTGGCTAATTTGGGTATTTAAGTTTTTTGTTCTCCTTGATTTAAATAATTATCTTTAGACTTTCCTAATTTAGGTATCCAGGAATCTTCCAGGACATTAAAAGTCTATTCTCATTCCCGATGACCCAATATGAAGGTTATCCATTATGATTTTTCTATGTTTTAACATATTTTTGAGGTACTTCTGACTTAGAATTTTACTCCACCAATTTTCAATGTCTTTTATAAATCTCCAAATTAGATGAGCATAGAAGGCTTTGGCTTGATTCTCCAAATTCTTCAACCCCAAACCTCGCGTTATAGGCCTTATTATTTTCATCCAAGAGATAGGCGTCCGAATGCTTCAACCCCAAACCTTGCGTTATAGGTCTTATTATTTGCATCCAAGAGATAGGCGTGAAATATCTGGCAGTTTTTTCAGATCCTGTCCAAAGGAAAGCATTCATATTGGACTGAATTTTAGCTATTATGTTATACAGCATAACTTGATGAAGAAGACAATAATTAGGTAGATTCAAACAGACCCACTTCAGGAGAACCACTCTGCCAACGTGGCTAAGATAAGGCCCTTTCCATCCAGCTATTCTACCATTAATTTTGTGAACCACACGTTCCTCCACAAAATAGCAGTTTGCCGTTTTTTGACTATCAATTGAGACCCTATGTAAACTACACTATCAACTATATTCCCAATTCCCAATTTAAGAGCTCTCTCTCTTTGTTTAGGTTTGGGGACGTTAGCAGAGAATAATAATTGACTCTCGTTTTGACTGATCATTTGACCCGCTTCATTCTTTAGATTTTGTAGGAATTTAAGGAACATTGTTATGTTAAGAGTCTTTTAATTTGGAGAAGAGTAGAATATCATCAGAAAATCTTAAGGTGGGTATTTCGTCTCCTCTTTCGGTAATCATAGGAAATGAGATATGTTTCCTATGACCGATGGTATAAATCGCCTTAGTGATACCATCCTGATGAGTTTACAAAAATTACACTTTTATAGTATTATTCTTAAGAGTTTTCAAATATAAAAGAACTCAAAACACAGTTTTCAGCATAAAAATAATAAGTTTCCTCTTCATCATGATTTCCTTATATTTTTCCATTATAGATGGCCCATTTGTATGCATTTATATGAGTTCAAATGGCTTCCATACAAAATATGTTCTGAAATACTCTCAATTATGTTGATTTCTCTATGTAGGTGTTAATTGAAGATTAATTTAAAAATTAAAGTTGAGATTCAAGAGTTAAAGAGAGTAATAATAAGTTTGGAAGGCAATTGGATGAAGAAATGACAAAGTTAAGCCAATAAGAAAAAGAAAAATAAAAAACATGGGTTAGTATTTTGACCATAACTTCTTATTCGGGTGTCCGATTGAGTTGATCTCCCGAGCATTGGAAAGCTTATTCAAATATTTACAAATCATATCACATAATATTTTTCCCAAGTCAGACGTTTCGGGGTTCAAAATCGCACATCAATCTGGGAACTGTTTTCTCACACGGGAATCACATTCTTATTGCCATTCTTATGAAGTTCCGTATTGAAAAGAAACCAAAAGAGAGCAATGCAAAGTTTTTATATAAGGAATGGAGTTCTAAGCATTTGAGAACACAAGCAAGGAGAGCCTCATCCTCTTTACTTAAGCTCTTTATGTAATTGAGAGCAATTATAGAGAGAAAGTGATGAAAGCTTTGTGATGACTGAAGAATTGGAATGGATTGTCTTTCATGATGCCAAAAATAGGTTTCGGACACCACCAGTCAAGTAATAAATGCAGTAATAAATGAGAGAGAGAGAAAGGAAGTTTATAGTGGTTCGGTCTGTGTGACCTACATCCACTTCATAAAGGCAGAGGTTGCCTGTGGTATTTTACTTCTCCAATGAGTAGGGATTACAGGCTAGGAGAATACAAGAGTAGAAAAATGGAAAGATATCAATTGCCCCTCAAGTGATGAGAGGGCTCTCCTATTCGTAGTCTTCCCCTAACAGATGGGGAAGACTTTAATGCAACGTCTCTTTGGAGCCTGAGAGCTGCCCTCGAGGGACGAGGCAGGTGGAGGCAGGTGAGATCTTCTCCGCACGAATTGGTAAAAGCGGGTAAGGAGAGGACTTCTTCCAAAGCGACGTGGTATCCTTGACGTGGCGAGGCTTCGTGAAGCAAGCCTCAGATCTCAACGGACTAAACAGATCATGGATCGAGTTACTTTGGCCTGACCCATCATCTTGGAATGGATCACTTGGGCTTGGACCGGATCACCTGGACCTGACTCACCATCACTTGTTGGGTCATTTGGGCCTGACTCTTCATTTGCCCCTCAATGCCCCGTGCACAAATAATTTTTGAAAGGGGGGCATTTGGTAGATTCAGGTCTCTTATCCCTCGAAAATTTTTTTCTTCTCTTCTGGTTTTATTATGGTCTGGGCGAGCTTCGGAACCCAGAGAAGCCTGGGCGCCCAGGGAGAGATGGGCCCCCGGGGGAGCCTGGGCGCCGGGGCAGTGATGGGCACCCGGGGGAGTGAGGGCCTGGGCGCCCGGGGGAGTGATGGCCTGGGCGCCCGCGGGAGTGAAGGCCTGGGCACCCGGGGGAGTGATGGCCTGGGCGCCCGGAGGAGTGATGGGCGCCCGGGGGAGTGAGGGCCTGAGCGCCCGGGGCAGTGAAGGCCTGGGCGCCTGGGGGAGTGATGGCCTGGGCGCCTGGGGGAGTGAAGGCCTGGGCGGCCGAGAGCCTGGGCGCCCGGGGGAGTGAACGCCTGGGCACCCGAGAGCCTGGGCGCCCGGGGGAGTGAAGGCCTGGGCGCCCGGGGAGGATGGGCGCCCGGGGGAGTGGTTTGGGTGCCCAGGACTGAGGAGGGAGTCCCCTGGTACGGCAGGACAGCTCGACCCTCGTCGGGGGACACCCCCGGACCCCCTCTGCGAAGCACATGATATAAAGTTTTGGAAACTTTTTGGCATCCTACAAATTGGTAGGCTCATTTGTCTCCCCCTTAGCATATGTAAATTCCAACTCCGAGTATCTGGACTCTGCCCCTCGGTAACTTCTGATGGGTCATTCCAGAAGAAGAAGATGAGCCCGCAACTTGCTAGAAAGAATGCTCCAGAACCTAGGTTGCAGCAGCAGGCACGGGCGTAGTCGCTGTAGTGCGGAAAATGAGAGAGCTTCTCAGGCTGAGGAGAGGGCTGCCCTAGCTGGAAGGGCTTCCGAGGTTGATCTTTCGGCGGCCCGCGAGAGGGCGACCAGGTTTGAGACCGAACTCTTTGCAGCCTATAAGAGAGGGCGGCCAAGGCAGAGGCTGAGCTTGTGAAGGACCTTGAAAGGGCTTTGCTCGGTGAAGCTGAGCTTGTGAAGACCCGCGAGAGGGCTTTGCTTAGTGAGGCTGAGCTTCTGAAGACCTGCGAGAGGGCTTCGCTCAATGAGGTGAGCTTCTGAAGACCCGCAAGAGGGCTTCGCTCAATGAGGTGAGCTTCTGAAGACCCGCGAGAGGGCTACGCTCAATGAGGTGAGCTTCTGAAGACCCGCGAGAGGGCTTAGCTCAAATGAGGTGAGCTTCTGAAGACCCGCGAGAGGGCTTCGCTCAATGAGGCTAAGCTTGTACAGACCCGTGAGAGGGTGATGCTCAGAGAGACCGTTGTGGAGACAGTGATTGGGGCGGCACATGAGAGAACTGTTTTTCCAGATATTGACCTCTTAGGCTTCGTGACAACTGAGGCGCTTGATGATTGTAGTGGCAGCTCTGATGATGTCGATGATGATGGTGATGCCGAGGACAACTTTGAGAGTGATTAAAGGGCAGGAGACTTTTTTTTAACAATTTGTAGCACTGATAAAATTTAATAATCCATTGTTTAGTGCTAAACAACATTAATCGAAACAAAGTTGAAAAAATCAAGCCCCAAAACCCTCACTACTTTTACTCTCTTACGGTATTACTGGTAATTCCTTTTCAACAGTTCCGCGTTCCCTGGTAATGTGTTCAACCGCTGCATTACGAGGAGTGAATGCTTGTCTGTCTCTCTGCGGAGCAGGACAGAGTTGGTCTCTGACTGGTAGCCTCTCTGTCCTGCTTCGCTTGTTGCTTGTATCCTTCCTTTCCTCTCTGTCTCGCCCCTTCCCGTTGTCGACTGCTCTGGAGGACTCCCCTCGCCTGGCCCTTGTGGTATCTTCAGCATTTATATACTTCTGAGCCTTTGCTAGCTCCGGCATGCTTTTTGGCGGGAGTTTCATCACTGAGAAAAGGAATCTCGATGAACGGAGACCTCCGAGGAAGGCTGTCATGGACACCTTGTCGTCGGGCTCTTCAATTTGAAGTACCTCCTCGTTAAAACGAGTGAGGTAACTCCTGAGGCTTTCATTTGTATCCTGCTTTTATGCTGAGTAGGTGTGTGGCAGGCTTTTGGTGGCGGCGTCCTCCGATGAAATGTGACACGAAGGACTTGCTCAATTCCACAAAGGTGGCGATGGAGGCTGGGGCGAGATTAGCAAACCACTGCTGGGCGGAACCCTTCAGTGTGGTTGGGAATGCCCTACACATAATCTCGTCAGGGATATTATGCAGCTGCATTTTGGTTTTGTACGTCTCCAGGTGGTCCAATGGATCCTTTCTTCCATCAAAGGTCTCCATGGACGGCATCTTGAACTTCCGGGGAAGCGGGTAGTTCACCACATCGGGCTTGAACGGTGTGTCCGCTCGCCCTACTAGGTGATCCACTATCTCCGATGCCTTCGCCTTCATGGTGTTGTAGACTTCTCCTAGCTGGTTGTGCATCTCCTTGATCTTTTCGTCCCAGGGATTGGGAGCTTCTCTGGATGGGTCACGAAAATAACTTCCCTCCTCAATGCTTTGGTTTTCACTCTCCCCTTATTGGAAATGAGGATCCTCTCCACTAGAAGAAGAGGGAGGAGGTGGAAGTCCTCCATGATTCGCTCCCCTGGGAGGTAGGGGTCCTCCAAACTGGGCTCCACCAGGAACTCCATGAGGGGCACCCTGGGGAACTCCCTGGGCGCCGCCCTAAGGATGGGCGCCCAGATGGGGAGCTCCCTGGGCGCCGCCCGGAGGATGGGCGCCCTGGGTAACTCCTTGGGCACCGCCCTGAGGATGGGCACCTAGATGGGGAGCTCCCCGGCGTGGAGCTCTTGGAATTCCCTGGCGCGATGCTCCTTGTGGTACTCCTCCTTGCCCCGTGAGCATGAGTTGTAAGATCTGCTGGTTTTGAGTCACCAGCTGCTGTATAGTCTCCATCATTTGTTGAGGAGTGGGAGCAGGAGCATTTGGGGAAGGATCATTCGGTGGAGGAACATCCTCTCCCCGCCTGGGGGAGTCTGGGCGCCTGGAAGGGCCTGGACGTCCGGAAGGGCCTGGGCCTGTTGGGCGCCCATCTTGAGTGGGATTATCCTCCCGTCTCGCCGATCTCGTGCTAATCACCATAATTTCAAAAGTATTTGATTTTTTTTTCTCTTCCCACAGACGGCGCCAAACTGATGATGCCAAAAATAGGTTTCGGACACCACCGGTCAAGTAATAAATACAGTAATAGATGAGAGAGAGAGAAATGAAGTTTATAGTGGTTCGGTCTGTGTGACCTAGATCCACTTCATAAAGGCAGAGGTTGCCTGTGGTGTTTTACTTCTCCAATGAGTAGGGATCACAGGCTAGGAGAATACAAGAGTAGAAAAATGGAAAGATATCAATTGCCCCTCAAGTGATGAGAAGGCTCTCCTATTTGTAGTCTTCTCCTAACAGATGGGGACGACTTTAATGCAACGTCTCTTTGGAGCCTTAGAGCTGGCCTCGAGGGACGAGGCAGGTGGAGACAGGTGAGATCTTCTCCGCACGAATTGGTAAAAGCGGGTAAGGAAAGGACTTCTTCCGAAGCGACGTGGTATCCTTGACGTGGCGAGGCTTCGTGAAGCAAGCCTCGGATCTCAACGGACTAAACAGATCACGGATCGAGTTACTTTGGCCTGACCCATCATCCTGGAATGGGTCACTTGGGCTTGGACCGGATCACCTGGACCAGACTCACCATCACTTGTTGGGTCATTTGGGCCTGACTCATCAGTCTTCTCCAATGGTGGCTAATCCCTTTGATAAGGGTCTTCTAGATGAAGCTAAGTTGATGCTATTCCCTTTGCTTATGTTCTTTATCTTAGCATAAAGAACATAAGTTAAAGACTTGCTTGTGTTCCTCAAATTCCTAGAGCTCCATTCCTTACATGGAAACATTTGCCTTGCCCCAAAATCCTGGCACCTCAAATCTCGGGACGTTATGAGAAAGTATCCAAGAGAATCGAGAAATCCAATAAGATGCACATGTATGAATCTCATATGAGCAAGTAAATGGGCAATACCCTACAATTTAATTTCATTTTTAAAAGATTACAATGTACTTTCCGAATGTTAAGCTAAATACAGTCTTAGGACAGCATGGCCATCTACAAAAGAATAAAGGGAAATAACAAGTCTAGGTGCTAGACGTCTCGCGATGCACCAACTGCATCACTCTTTGAACCTTGAGGCAGTGGATTAACCGCCAAGCAAAGGAAAAGAAAAACGTACCTGAAATCACCAAGGATTGGGTCAGGCACGATGAGCTAGGCAAATATTCATGTTTAGATGGCGATACATTATATTAACAGATAGGGAAGAAGGCCATACTTGATCCTAGTTATATCTACATGATTAGTACCTCAATAATAAAGATAGACTATCAAAGTGCAACAGAAACAGTGTAGAGTGTAGTGTATGAACGATAACAGAGATATGCATATAATAGGTGTTTGATACAGCATGTCAGGGAAATAAGAGAACATAAATCATGTAAATCATACAAGCACATAAGTGTCACAACAGAGATAACCTAAGGAAGTAGTCTCACCATGTCCATGTCCATCGTATCTCGATCCAACTGTATCAATGTCGCAGTTAAAGGTACTAAGCAATAGCATCCATAATACATAATGATCGTACATCCCATATACATTCATCCATATGAGCACATAGAGGTATGTCCTTAGTTGAAGTACAAGGGACGCGGGGGGTCGGAGCCAGCCTGTCGTCGTCGTCCTAACAACTATCGATGGACATAAACCATGGGGGTCACAACCACCCATTGTTGTCGTCTCATTGAATAGGAGCGTACACATGAGTCCATCTCAACCATCAATATCCATATCCATAACCACAGCCAAGTTCCAGTCATTGGTCTTACGTGCTATCTCAACCATCAATATCCATCCACAACGTACTCGTTCTGAGTGCCGGTGGTCTCGGTACCCCAAAGGTACCGACTGTACTCAACCACATCTCAATAACAGTATACATGCTAATGCCGGAATCTACAGACCATCCAACCGTACATCCACAATCTTACAAATCACCAGGGTGGGGTAATCCGAACCGGATCGCCTTATTGGCCTTATTATGAGACGATATTAGTTAGGGTATAAGTCACAGAGTTTGGGTATAGCTAGTCCATCCTCGTGATTCCTAACATTTAATAATGCACACCATATACTCCGCTTCTCTATACCCTTGATTAATATTATGCCGTTATATAGTCCGTTCATCAATATCTACCCTTAAGTTCCCAATATTGCAGGTCAGGACTTCAAGTGCAATGCCCCGACTTCTTGTCCAATGCGGACTGTGATTATGGATCAGAGCTTAAGTGCAATGCCCTGAACTAGAATACCTCCTGAGGTCTACATCTAAGGTTTGGACCTACCAGCCAGCCTTAGTATCCATTCTCAACAATATAAGTACCACATGTCTCAATACACCACAATCACTACCCCTCTCTTTAGGTCCAGGGTCCCACTTTATCTAAGATAGTGATTATGGAGCCCTAGAAGCTTAATAAGTATCATTGGTGCTCCTGTAGGTGTATAGCATCAAAGGACGTCCATTACCACTGAATTGGGTTCCGTTTTATAACCCAATACCCTACTTAGGTGGCTATACGGGTCAACGTTAAGCTCGGCCTTTGACTCGTGTCTAGTGTATCCCAAACAATCCAAATGGAAGGTCAACGGGGCCCATATATGATCAAATCATAAAAGAAACCAAATCTGAGAATTACTGTCTGCAGTATACCGGGTCGACATCATGGGTCCTCGGGTCGACTTGATACACTACAAAAGGGGACGTAACTGGGAAGCAGAATTCACAGTCCACAGTGTTCTCGGTCGACCTGATACACTAGGGGGCATTTCATTAGAGACCTGGTAGTTGGGAATCCACAGTGTGGCTGGTCGACTGGGTACACTGGGTTTTGGACCCTGAGTGTATTTTCTGCTCCTAGTTGTGGGGAAGTCCTTAGTGTGCTCGGTCGACATCCTGGATGGCCAAGTCAATCGGGTACACACGAATTCCTAATTTCTAGGATTCTGCCTGATGGACAGTGCCTTTTGCTCGGTGCTACCGAGGTCGGCGGACGTGGGAGTCCGTTTGATCCAACCCTTTCGCGCCCGAAGGGCAAAAGCGTACATCAACATTTTTTTGTGTGGGTGTGCCAGATTTTCTATTTTACTTGAAATTGCAATTGGTGATTCAGAGATCGACCTTTGCAAGTAAAAAGGAAATCAATTTCTTTCAAGTTTTCATTGCACATATATTTAAGAAAAGAGATATTTTTTTATTTGCCGTGAAAGGCAATGTTTTGCATTTATAGCCGATTTTTCACATTTATAGCCGATTTACAATTCTTATCAATAATGAAAGACATGAGTTGTGATTTTTGTCTCTTTTAGAAAAACACAAACTCAATGAAAAGAAAGAAAATGAGGATCTAACTTCTCAGGAGATTGTGGGGGACTCGTTCAGATTGACGGTCGCAAGTCAAATAGACTCCACCAACATCCATGTAGATGAGAACAGAGGATGCTCTTGATTCACTTGAATTGGCTATAACCTCAGATTTTTAAAGGACAAAGACCAAGAGGAGGTCTTATGTCCAATAAAAAGCTAAGTATACGGGCTGAAAAGCCACGTCTAAGCCATTAGAGGCAGAAGGAGAAGGCAAGGACCTTGGGGGGTACCCCCAAGGGACTTTTGTCACCTTGTAACGGTGGTCAGTGCAGAACTTCAGCAGAGTTTTCTCTCTTTTTCTTTCTCTAGATTTTCTGTGTCTGATGCTTTGGGTTTTTTCTGATCTTTGGAAGTGTTTTCGAATGCTTGGAGTGCTCTCCTATTTATAGGCTTTTTGGTAGCCATTTAGGAGAGTCTATAAGCTTTAATTGTCCTAAAGCTACATAAAAGGAGGAGTTACAAGATTGAATTCTTTATTTTGTAACTCCTTTTTCTTGGCTTCTGATTGGCCAATGGAGATTAAGGGCATTTAATCGCCTTTAAGCACCATGATGGGAGGAGTTTCATGGTTTAAATGCCATGACTCAATTGACTTGTAACTCCCATTTGCTTACTTCTGATTGGTCCGTCCAAAGTAGTGAATTAATGACTACAATAAAGCTAGTCAATTAAATGCATAAAGTGGTCACCAAGCAATCGAAGAGTCGCGGGTCATGTCACGTCTTTTGGGATTCTTCTGGCGATGATCATCGATTGATCTTCATGCTGATCGACATCGGATGACCATGTAATTTCAAACATTGATTGCTAACAGTGGGCCGATGACATTTGTCGTGTCGATTTCTCGATCGATTGGGTAAAAAGCACACTTTTTTGGTTGACCTGTTGCCGATCAATGATGATCTTGATACTCTTGAAGACGGACCCGTGATTTTGACGGATGTCGACGGATTTGGTGCCTCAAAAGTCTAAATTTTGGAAAGTCACGAGGTTAAAAGCTTCGAAACGCGAAAAAGGACAAAAAATGGGCCATCTGGGGTGAATCCGGATATCAGGAGCTCCATGGTCGCTGGCGACCATTCAACCATGGTCGCCGGCGACCCTGGGGGTTAGTTTCCTTTTTGGTCCCATTTTGCAGCCGTTTTGATGTCTTTTCTGTTTCTTTTTTCGTTTGTATTTTTCTTAACATTTTTGCACATTTGTTGACTTGATTTCCCGGTAGAAAACTTGATGAGAATCCTTGCAATTTGGAGTGTAAAATTTTCAATTTTCTAGGAAAGCCGAAGATTTAGTCGCGTAGAGCTGCCGATTTTCAGTCAGAAGCCGAAACTGGGTCAAACGGTGTCGGAATGACCTGAAATTTTAGGTGAAGTCTCCTGAGCAATAAATAAGACCAACCATAGGCTTTTATTTGAGTTTTGAAGCCGGGTGGGGTCATGTCGCCAGTAGACTTGTTTTTGTCGTGAGGAAGATGTCGCGCTTTAATGTACGGTCAACCGATGTCCGATTGTCCTGAGATTTGACAGGGAACCTATTGGAGTCATTTTGAGATGATCCACAGGCTCTGTCTTGGAAACCATGATCCCACGGAGCTTCGTCTCCGAGATGCCTGATTTGGCTTTCGAGCTTTAAAGTCTAGTCAAATGTTGTCGAAATGACCTGAAACTTGACGTGTAGCCCTTTGTAAGCATTTTCAAGCCGCCCATGTGCTCTGTTTGATGATTGATGGCCTCGGTGGTTCTCGCCGCTGAGAGGCTTGATTTTACTGCTCGAAGGTTGATGGAGGGTCAAACGTTATCGGTTTGACTTGGAACTTGACGTGGAACCTTTTGGATGTTCTTTGAGACCATTCGCAGGCTCTGATCGAAGATTTGATGTCTCCGATGCTGTTGTCGCCGGGAGCTCCTGTTCAGCTGCCGGAGGAGCGAAGTTAGGCCAAATGATTTTGAAATGGCCCGAAACTTCTTGTGTACTCCTCTCCTGGCTATCTTGAAGGATCTTGTAGTTTTTGTTTGATTCTGACAAGATTTGATTTTTTTTAGAAGTAGCATCGCCCGTTTGTGGTAGGCTGCGGCTTCATGTAGCTTTCTTGAGCTTGAAGAGGCAAAGTGAGATTTTTGGTGTCAACAAATGCCCCATCGAGATACAGCTTAACTTTTTGTAGTCGTTGTGCCTCAAAGAGATTTTTGAAGGAGAGCTTATGACTTGACCAAGAGTCTTTGAGTAGTCTTTCTTTTGGTATTGTAGTCTTTTTGAGCTTCTAGGGGAATTTATGGTAGTGAAATGAATCACGTACCATCTCGATGCAAAGTTTTGAAGATAACATCAGGGATGCGGATTTGGGTTTTTATTTTTGACCTTGTGACCTAACAAGCTGTATGTGGCAGGTTAGGGGGTCGGGTTTGGTTTTGACCGTGTGACCCAACAAGTTATATATGGCAAGTTGGGGGGTCGATTTTGGTTTTGATCTTATGACCTAACAAGCTGTATATGACAAGTTTGGGGATCAGAATTTGGTTTTTGGCTTTAGTCTTGTGACCTAACAAGCTATATGTGGCAAGTTAGGGGACTAGGATGTGGTTTTTTATCACTCTTTGGGACTATTTGGGTCCATTGGAGTGGTTTGGGTTTTTGTGAAATGTCAATTTCAAGATTTTGGCTCAATTTGGTATATGAGGCTAGATGGTTTGAATTTTGGAAGCTCATGGGGCTTGAAATTCTTTTTTGTATGGTTCAATCAACTCAAAAGAGGCATGGAACCATTTTTGTATGCTCTTGGTAACATGGATTTCTCTTTGACTAAAAGCCCAATTTTTTTTTTTAGTGCCTAGGTGGTCAAACCTTACTCATATGGGCTAACCCATCGGACCTTAAGCTTTTGAAGATGGCTTAGATCTCATATGGTTTATTTCTTGTAAAGAATATCTAAAAATATCTCCTTTGGATAGAGAATATCTAAAAATATCTTTACTTGGACAGAATCTCTCGTGTTCCCTTTATTTTGGGAGAGAATATCTCAAAGTATCTTTCTTTGGGAGATATTACCTCAAATCTCCTCTTTTTTGGGAGAAAATCTCTCATTGCTTTCTTTTGGGAGAGAATCCCTCAAGATATCGTTCTTTTGGGAAAGAATCTTTCTAATTTCTTTCTTTTGGTAAGGTTACTAATTAGAAGCACTTACCTCTTTTCTTATTTCCTTATTTGGTTTGTTTTCTTCTATAAAAGCAAAGGGAGGTTGGATCTCTTGCTCTTATTGCTTTCTTTTGTAAAAATCTCAAGAGTTCTCCAAGACCAAGAGTTCTTCAAGAATCTTCAAGCTTTTCTTCTTCTTCCCCATCAATGGCTTCAAGTAAGTTCTCTTTTACAAGAAAACTCCATTGTAGAAAGTAGGATGGTAAAAAAAAAAGATTTGTTTCTCTTTTTTTTTTCTTCTTCTTTTCCACTTGTTTTCTTCTCTTTTTTTTTTACACATTTTTTCATTTTTTTTCTCATGCTTTTTTATTTTTCTTTGCACTTTTTTTTTTTTTTTTTTTTTTGCCGTACGGACAGATCTGTACGGATTTGGTCATACGGCCACGTGGCCTGTAGGCCAGCCCTTCTGTTGTTCTTTTCTTTCTTTCTTTCTTTTTATTATTTTTGAGAAAGTTTCTTTTTTTTATCCTTCCTTTTTTTTTGAGAAAGTTTTCTTTCTTTTTTTTGTTTGCTCACCATGATAATGCGTTTTTCTTTTTGGCAAACCAAGATGTTCAATGCATGCATTTTTTCTTTTTTTTGTAATTTGAACTGAGAGCATGATGTGATAGCATACTTGAAAATCTTTATAAAATTGGGAATTTGGAGCTCGCATCGATGTTGAGCCCTTCCTGATTTTGCGAAGATTTTTGAGGTTTTGAAAGTTTGGAGTTTTGGAGCTCGCAGCGATGTTGAGCCCATCTTCAAGCTTTCTATTTCTTTCGGAATATTTCCTTTTTCTTCGGAATTGCCCCGGAATCATGCCAAAATTTCGCCATATATTATTTTTAGCGAAATCTTGTCATTTTTATGATTGATCTTTTTCTTTTCCAACCTTTGCAGGTGGCTCCTTCAGAACAGACAAGGGTAAAGAGCCTGCTACAAGCGTACCTCATCGATCTGCTAGATCTTCCAATGGGCCTAGGAGAGGATCCAGTATGTTGAGAGAAACCTCGAAGAGTGCGACTTCCTCAACAGAGATGAGATGAGCCAGCGACTGATCGCTCTCAAGGGAGAAGAGTTCTATCAGATCATGGTAAGCAACCGTCCTTGTGTTATGAACGATCAGAGGGTGTTACTCGAGCCTACCTTCTTCTTTGGTGAAGCAGTCCCTGACGACGTGACATACCAGGGAAGATGTTTTCAGTTCTCTTATACAACTGATCGTGAGGAGAGAACTGTTGTTACCCGGTCGACTTTGATCGTACTATCTCGATCATGAGCCTTTCTCCCACGTGCTCTAAGAGGGAAGATCCTCCAAGCTAGGTGAAAAGGACCAGCGTGATCAAGACCGGGTTTTTTGTTGGCGGTCCTTCCGGATATGCGGAGAAATCGCCTGCCCTTTTGGACATGTTGATACCAGCCAGCGGCTACCAGTGCTCTGATTATCCGTCGGTTGATTTGGGGCCGGTGGGCCTTGGCATTTTCAGCGGCGACGACAGTAATTGGGTGAAGCCTTTTCGACTTCATGGCCGTTTCAGTGCTGACTCCGAATGGACATCGTGGACTGATCGTGTCCTGCTGATTGGTGGCGTAATTTTGAAGAAAGTCGGGATCTTCGATGCAGTCTATGCCTTTAGGGAGACTGTGATCTTTTCCGACGAGGCCTTCATAGCTATGCTGGAGTCATTCATTCCACAAACCAACACCTTTGTTGTCACAAATGGTGAGATTGGTTTCTCTTTGAAGGAGTTGAGCTCCATCACTGGGTTGCTTATCCTTGGCAAACTCTACGAGGAGTTTATGCCAATCGACATCATCCTTGAGGAGCAGTCAGAGGAGTTCAAGCTCATGTACTTTCAGCTTGTCGCCTTCTATGGTTTTTTGAAGGAGAAGGAGGGCTCGAAAGTCAGGTCCAGCAGTTGGAAGAGTTTTGGTTCTTCGTTCCCCAATTTCTTTAACAGCAGGGAGTCTTCTGATAGCATGACCCAGGAAGCCAGGGCTCAGGATCCGGGTTCGAAGAAGACTTTGGTTATGCAAGAAGAGTTGAGGGGTTTCTTCGCGAGTACATACACCATTTGCTCTGACATTGCACTGCAGGGAGATCTCGCTATTTACCTCACTTATTGGCTAGGTGAGGCTATTTTTGCTGGAGGAGATGGAATGCACATCAGGCCGCATTGTATTTTTTGGCTTGTCAGATGGCGTTCGAAGAACGGCTTGCTTTGGTGCTAGCTCTTTACTCCTACTTGTGTACCAAACTGCAGGCTACTGCTTTTTTGGTTCGGGTTGGGCTCCCTATGAATAGGGTATTTTCAACCTACATATTTTATTTGTGGTTTGTATACCACTGTCCTGGCTTCCACTGGCTGGGTCCTGCACAGGATGATGATCCTCTGATGATTCGATTGGCTAAGGGTAAAGCCGTCTTTTAATCACTTTTGTTTGCCCGCATGAGGATCCGACGGTTCAGGGATGTCGAGATGGGGCAGTCTTCAGTGAAGCTTTCTCCAGAGTTGCGGAAGAAGGCTTTTGACTTTGGTGCCTCCTGATACTCTACCAAGGCAGGGTCGGGAACGCATTACTCCTTGACAAATGCAGAGAAGGATTGGCTTTTCAGCATACGTGTCAGCACAATGGTGTACCATAGACATCTTTTCGTCGACATCCAGCCGTATGTACCTTCTCGCTTTACGCTGTAGTTGGGCTTTTCTCATGGCATTGTTGGAGCGCCTTTCATGGTGAAGCACTTTGGAGGTTTGCAGGATGGCAGAAATGCATGGATTTTTATAGTGCTGAAGACACTACTGCCATGATTTCTTATCATGTGTTGTCGACTTTCCAACCTGTCGGCTTCACGAAGTGGTTCGCGGAGAGCTTTTTGGCATACCGAGGGCTTTCCAAGAAGGAGCTTGATGTAAAGCTATCTTCTGAAAAAGGTATTGGAAAGTCAGATAGCGTCCGGTGAGAGGAAGTTCTGGCCTTCCTTTATGGAGAGAAGCACAAGATAGGGTTCCTCGGTGATCGGGGCGTCATCGGTTCTGAAGCTCTCTGGAAAGTACCTGATGAGGCCTTAGAACAGCTAGAACAGGAGAAAGCTGAGCTTGATGCTTGGATGCAAGCGGCACAGAGGCGAGCTCCGTGGAGTCTTCTGGCCAGAGCAGACCATCCAGTGAGGAGTCGAGTGGGAAACCTGACTCTGACAATGGGGCAGGTTATTCTAGGAAGCAAGCCCCCAAAAGCAAGAGGAAGAGGAGCCAGCATCGCAACAAGGAGCAACATGAAGACTCTCCCGATATAGAAGTCCCTTTTACTATCAATGAGGAGATGCAAGAGAATGCTGACAAACCTCCGGAAAAGAGGAGTCGAGAAGAACAAACCGTTGGTGAAGGTATGATTCTTCCTCTTCTCTTTCTATTTCTTTCATGGAGTTTTCCATTTTCTGATTTGCTTTCTTCCACCCTCTTTTTTTTAGCAGAGGATGAAGGCTTGGCGATGCCTAAGGTTCCGGCCGATGGGGTGGTGACGGATCCGGTTGTGGCACCTGAAGAAGAACCGAGGGACTCTGGAGTGGTTCCAAAATCTTCAACTGGTATGACTTCTTTTGCCCCCTTTTTTTGTCTGTGACTTCATTTGCTAACATTTTTCTTGTCAGCTGACTTGCCACAAAATTCCGATGACTTTGAACCATCAATGGACGCAAATGTTGACGATGCTTCCGATGAGTTCATGGAGGAAGAGAGTATTCCGCCAGTCGTCGAAGAAGGTACTTTATAGTAATAACCCTAATAATGATTTTAAACATGATCATTTTTTATGGAACAGCGCTTCCGCTCGGTTCTACCGAGGTCGGCGGACGTGGGAGTCCGTTTGGGTCCGACCCTTTCGTAACCAGGGGGCAGAGGCGTGCATCAACATTTCTTTTGTGTGGGTGTGCCAGATTTTCTATTTTACTTGGAATTGCAAGTGGTGATCTGGAGATCAACCTTCGCAAGTAAAAAGGAAATCAACTTCTTTCAAGTTTTCCATTGCACATATATTTAAGAAAAGAGACATTTTCTTGATTTGCCGTGAAAGGCGATTTTTTGGCATTTATAGCCGATTTTGGCGTTTATAGCTGATTTTTGGCATTTTATAGCCGATTTTGGCGTTTATAGCCGATTTACAATCCTTATCAATAATGAAAGACAAGAGTTGTGATTTTTGTCTTTTTTTAAAAAATACAAACTACAATGAAAAGCAAGAAAAGGAGGATCTAACTTCTCAGGACATTGTGGGGGACCCGTTCAGATTGACGGTCTCAAGCCATATGTGGACTTCTCCATCATCCATGCAGATGAGAACAGAGGATGCTATTGATTCGCTTGGCTTGGCTATAACCTCAAGTTTTTAGAGGACAAAGACCAAGAGCAGGTCCTATGTCCAATAAAAAGCCAAGGAGACGGGCTGAAATGCCACGTCTAAGCCATTGGAGGCAGAAGGAGAACCTTGGGGTGGGGTACCCCCCAAGGGACTTTTGTTACCTTGTAGCAGTGGTCGGTGTAGAACTTCCGCAGAGTTTTCTCTCTTTCTTTCTCTGAATTTCTGTGCTTTTTTTTCTGATCTGGGATTTGTCTTCTTTTTCCGATCTGGAATCCTTTGGAATGCTCTCCTATTTATAGGCTTTTAGGTAGCCATTTAGGAGGGCTTATGAGCCTTAATTTTCATAAAGCTACATAAAGGGAGGAGTTACAAGATTGAATTCTTTTTTTTGTAACTCCTTTTTCTTGGCTTCTGATTGGTCGGAGGAGATTGAGGGCATTTAATCGCCTTTAATCGCCATGTTGGGAGGAGTTTCATGGGTTAAATGCCATGAATCTCTTGACTTGTAACTCCCGGATGCCTGCTTCTGATTGGGCCATCCAAAGAAATGGATTAATGACTGTAATAAAGCTAGTCAATTAATCGCATTAAGTGGTCGCCGAGCAGCTGAAGAGTCGCGGGCCGTGCCGCGTCAGCGATGATCATCGATGGATTTTCATGTAGATCGACATCGGATGACCATGTAACTTTAGGTGTTGGTTGCCAACAGCAGGTCGGTGCCATCTGTCCTGTCGATTTCTCGATCGGTCGGGTAGAAAGCACACTTTTTTTTGGTTGACCGGTTGGCGATCAATGTTGATTTGGATACTCTTGATGATTGACCCGTGTTTTTGACGGATGTTAGAGGATTTTTTGTCTCAAAAGTATGAATTTTGGAAAATACCAGAGGACGGACGCTTCGAATCACGAAAAAAAGGCGGAAAACGGGGTTTTCGGGGCCCTCCCGGCGATCCCGGGCCCCAGGGCAAGAGTTAAAGTCCAAATAAAGGTTAATCCTCACACAGCAAAATCATAGTATATCCAAGTAAAATAAAGTAACTAAAGAAAAATAATGGGGGAAGGTGCCCCGTTCCCCGGTACCCCCTTCAGATCCCTTGGCAAAATAGGGTTTAAAGGCTGAGTTTTCAAACCAAAATGATGATGCAAATGAGATTTTGATTTGTGATTTCTGTGTTTTTCGTGTGCGATACATGAGTGATAAAAATGAAAAGCCGATGGGTCGTAATTGATTGGAGGTGGCCGATGGGCTAGTGTTTGTTTTAAAGTGGCCGAGGGGCCGTGGTTGTTTAACGATGGCCGATGGACCGAAGTAAAATGTGTGTACAAAATCACTCATCTCATCTCGTCATTCTCATTTATTCAATTTTAGAAGTCAGTTCTTCATTTCCTTTTATCATTAAGTTCAATTAAATATCTGGCACCTGAGGTGGAGGAAGAACTAAAGGAAAAATCTTTTTGGGATTATTTTGTTGGTTTTATAGTTTTTATGGGTTTTTGAAATGGGGCTAGAAGGGCCTAACTAGGAGATTTACTTGGATTTACGTGTTTAATGCTTTATTACTGATCATCAAATTAACCTAACCTACGGTCCTAGACCGCTCACATCTGCTCTCCCAATTCCTTAGCGGGGCTTGAAGAGAGAGTGAGCAAACCTAACTTATTAAAATGAGAGAAACTAAAGGTAGTCTGACCTGACTAGGGGGAGACCTAGATCTGGGTCTGGGGTCTGACCTAGTCAACCTAAACCACTATTTAATTTCTAACTTTATTATTTTTAGATTTTTAATAGTTTTTATTTTTTTTTTGGTCTTTTGGATTTTTATTATTTTTATTTTTTGTTTTTGGTTTTATTTTTAGAATCTAAAATTTCCTAAATTGATTTTCCTAATCCTAGTGAAAGGGGAATTTTTATTAATTAATTAACCTAACTGATTTGGGATTTCCTAAATAAAATCTCCTAATCCTAATGAGAGGGGGGAGGAAATGGAACTTAATTATTAAACCTAATTTATTTATTTTAATTGATCTAACACTTAGGATTCTATTTTTTTGTTCGTTTTTTGTTTTTGTCCTTTTTGGTGTTTTCTGAATTATGCAATTCTAATTTTTATAAAGAAAACAAGATGAACAGATAAGTAAAACACGGTCCTAATTTTTATAAAGTGAATGAAATAGAGAAATAAGATGGAACATGATTATAATGCATGGGCATATTTTAATGCATGGGCATATTAAATGCATGAATAATGAGGCGTAAGATAAATGGAGAACTAAGCCTAATAAAAAAAATAGAATCTCAAGTATGCATGTATGGGTTCGGTTTGGAAGAGTGGGTTCTAAAATGGGCTCGTGAAAGTGGGTCAGTCCTAAGTGGGTTGAGAATGTTGGTTTTAAATTGGTTGGTGGGTTGGTTTGGAGAAGGAGTGGAGATGGCAAAGGTTATTTGGCCCAGCAGATGGGTGTGCGACACTGTGCGTTGGTGCAAGTGGGTGCAAAGGTCCGGTGCAGGCCGTGTGTGTGATGGAGGCGAGCGAGGGTGGAGTATAGGTGAAGTGGGCGCAGCAGGTGTGGTGTGAGGCAAGGTGCTGTTGTGAGGGAGAGGGCTGAAATGGGTGCAACAGGTGCTGTGAGGGAAGAAGAGGAGAGGAAGTGCACAGGTGTGGTGTAGTGGAAGAAGAAGGAGGAGGAAGAGGGGAAGAGAGGGAAGGGAGTGTAGCTGCGTGCAGGTGTAGGGAGAGGAAGTGAGAAGAAGAAGAGAAAGAAGAAGAAAGAAAGAGGGTAATAGTACGGTGTGTGTGAGTGAAGGTGGGTGTAGTGTGCAGGGGAGGAGAAGAAAAGGAAAAAAGAATGAAAGAGAATGGAAGATGATGGATGGGGCACAGGGGCTGTGAAGGTTTGTTGGTGACTGTGGTGCGCAGGGGAGGAGAAGAAAATGAAAAAAGAAAAGAAAAGGAAAGGAAGATGATGGATGGGGCATAGGGGCTGTGGCAGGTGGGTGCTGTGGCTATGCGTGGGTGTAGGTGTAGGGAGAAGAAGAAGGAGGGAGAAGAGAAAGAAAGGAAAAAAAAGAAGATGGGGCGTGCAGGTGGGTACGGGCGCAATGGGTGTGCAGTGCAGGGAATGGGGAAGAAGAGAGGGAGAGAAGAAAGAAAGAGAGGGGGGAGTTGCTATTGTGGCAGATGCAATGCAAAGGGAGGTGGGGAGGCTCCTACCTGGTTCGGAGTCTGGTGGCGCGGGGGAAGGCGCGATCCACACGAGGAAGACGCTAGCGGAGAGAGGCTCTGTGCATGGAGTAGGTTGCAGATGAGGAAGAAGAAGTGGGCGACGATCTGGTTCTGAAATCCGGCTGCGAGAGAGAGAGACGGCGAGGGATGGTGCTGTGGCTGGGGCGGAGATGGAAGTGGATGGTGATCTGCACTGGATCGGTGATGGTGGTCGTGCGCAGGATGTGGGGTGATGGAGATCAGAAGGATGGAGAGGGCTGGCACTGCGAGAATGGGAGGTGATGGATGGTTGGTGGAGGCTGGTGGTTGAGATGGTGGACGCAGAAGGCTTTGAAGGTCTTTGATTTTGAAACTCGGGTATGCATCGAAAAAGCTAAATCAATGCAAGACAGTCACCGGAATAACCGTCACTCTCTTGGGATCTTGGTCTTCACCCAAGCTTAGATGAGAACCCGGGAGAGGATTCGATCATTCTTTTTTGTGCTTATCATGGAGAGTTTCAAGCTACACGGTTTCCATCTTCCAACATCAAGATTTGAGTCGGCGAACACATAATTCATGAGGACATGGTATTATGGTTGCCATACCGATTATAAGCGCTTAAGGGAGGCCTACAGCGACTCAGTTTCCAGGGGTGAGGTAAAATCATGAAAATCATAGTTAGGGGTACTTACCTCAAGAACTTTCTGTAAATCCAACATTGGGGATCGTTGTCGTTTTCTTTCATTGTTTGTTTGCCATAGCTTGTGAACTTGTCATCAATCTCTATCAGTGTTCTTGAAGGTCCTCCACCTTTGGTGTTTTCGCTTTCGCTTTGGGAACCTGTATTGAACAAACACTAAAAGATTCTGCATTTTTTGTCATTAGTATACGGTTTTATAATTTGCAGAGGTAATCATTCTAATTTTATTGATGGCCGGAGATGGCATGAGATGCAGTGCACAATGTTAGATGTATGCGTGATGGGACTAATGTACCTGCAACGGGACCTCATGTGATGGGAGAATGTTTCAGTTCGACGATATGCGCTGCGCCTTTGTGTGTGTTCCTCTTTTGCATCCCCGTTTTTTTTTTTTTTTTTTTTTTTTTGTTTTTTTTTTGTGTTTTTGTTGTTTTTTTTTTAATCTGTGTGTGTACCCTACTTAGCATATAATGAGGTGGGGTATGCAGGTAAATGCATGGATTTGGATTTTGGAATGTTGCATGAACATACGAGTCAATGGTATATTTTAAATTGAATCGACTGACCTGTCCGTCTCATTTGTGCTGCCTCCATTGGTAAATCGGAATGAACCATCACTTTGGTGCTGGTAACCGTGCTGGAATCTTGCCAAAGCCTGATCCTCTGTTTCCATTGCTGTTTGGTTTAATCTCAGGTTTTAGCTTATGGGACCTTTCTGCCTCTCACTAGTGTTATTCATTACCCCAATTCAGTTCAGCACTTCAGCCCTCACTTTTATTCTCACCAAAAACCATTTCTCCATTTTTTTTAAATCTGTTGGGTGAAAGACATAGGGCCAGATTGAATGCGTTTTCATTTCGTTGTAGGTCTATAACATGTGTCTTAATGAGGCTAATTTGGCAAGTGGGATCTGTTTTGTTTTAGTCTTCAGGTTGGATCACAGGTCAAGGTCTTTTGGCTTCCTCTCTATCTATCATTTAACCAATGGGTCATCGCCTCTAAATCAGAAATACTAATTACCATGTCTAGATCAATTTGTCTCTCATGCTGATGTGGACTTATATGTTCTCAAACTCAACCTCTCATCCTAATTTTTGGGCATGGGTTTGTCAGATGGCTAGGACTAAGAAGGCCACTAAGCGTGATCCTACGCCGGTGGACACTCCGGAAGGGGTTGGGGTGGAGCCAGTCATTGCTCCCCCGAGAAAGAAACAAAGGGGTGAGATTAAGTTGGAGAGGAAGCCCGGCCCATCTCGCAGATGAGATAAGAGTTAGCCGGGTAAATTTTTAGCTGCCTCTATAAATCTTATGCTTTATTGGTCTCCATTATCATAGACATTCTTTCCTGTGTTGTTTGCATTGCAGCCTGTCCCTTTCGCTCGGGCTAGGGTGAGTTGGATACAAATGAGGGATTGGTGGATCGAGCTCCCTGATCGCATGAAGGACCGAGTGCGAGCGATGTGGTTTGGGGACTTCATACCTATCGTCGCCTTCCACACCGACTGTGCTCTCATTTGTGCTCTCTCTGAGAGATGGAGAGATGAGACACACACATTTCATTTCCCGCCCGGGGAGATGACAATCACATTGGAGGACATTGCGTGGTGCTGGGGATTTGAGGGTGACGGGCCTCCCCGTTTTCTTAAAGGCGAGTGACGCCAAGGCCTCCATTACTCGGTTACGTCTGCACAGGATGTTCGAGGCACACCCCCAATCTAGTGTGGGTCAGATTGATGCCGAGTGGCTGAGAGAGGCATATAGCCTAGAGAGGAGGAGGATCCTAAATAGTAAGTATTCCGCTACCGCCCTTGTAGCATTGTATCCTTTGTCTCCCATTACTTTTGCTAATCACTTTTCCTTGCTTTATTTCAAAGTGGGCTTGGAACCAGGCAGACTTCTTTGCCAAGTTGGCGGTCCAGGCTAGGGTCGATGCTGGTAAAACTCAATTCCTCATTCCTTTTGAATTGGATCTTGGGTCAAAATTCCCATGAGACTATTGCATTTTACATTTACTATTTGCTCACAGTATCCACAACTTCTTTGATAGGTGAGGGCCCATCTTCAAGCGGATCTCGATATGCAGACGGCCCCGATGATGATGATGTAACAGTGGTGGACGTCGTTGATAGTGATAAGGAGATAGATGGGAGTGATGATGATGCAGATTTCCATAAATCAGAGGGCGAGGCTGTTGCGTCTAACGATGGAGATGACGAGGTTGATGATGGGGATAGTGAGGATGAGGGGGTGAGGCCTCACCGGGTCGCCGCTATCGATATTGACGAGGGAGGTGATAAAGATGTGGGCGAAGGTGACAAGAGGGATGATGCTAGGCCTTCCGGGGGTAAATGCTCGATCTAGCTTTCTTCAACCGATCTCGGGTGCCTTGTATTTTTCTCAACCTTGTTCCTCATATACTTTCTCTTTTGGTTTCAGGGTATGAGTGGCGGGAGGTTCCAGTTGATGGATATACTCACCAAAAGAAGGTAGGGATACCATGTGAGGTGTTCCAAGTCACGAGTGAGTACTGAAATGTTTGGTAACTATTTGCTCCTTATTTCCATCACCGGGTGAATTCCTTATGTCCACTTGGTATTGTGCAGAGCAAAAGCAGGGGAGGCAATCTGAAGGTCGCTTAAGGAGACCCAAGCTGATTTCAGCACGGTTGGGTGACGATGAGCATCTCAGGGCTTTTCTATTATTCTTTTTGGGGAGGTGCCTCTTCGCCAATGCAACTGGTAACTCATCCGGTACCCTCATCTGATTTGTGCAAGACTTGGATAAGGTTCGCGATTACGCTTGGGGTGCGGCCACCCTTGCCTTTCTTTTCCACAGTCTAGATTTGAGGTGCCGCGTTCAGTCTGGATGCAAGAGCCTTCGAAGGTTCGTGCCGATCTTGTAGGTTAAATCCTTATTCCCATGTGTTGTGACCTCCAGTAGTCTTCTTTTCTTATCATGTCTCATGCTTCATCTTTTGTAATAATAGAGCTTCAATTTTGAGTAGGTATGGCTCTGGGAGCACATCGTCTAGTGTTGGCCCGAGCGCTTGCCCGCGAGGCTGAGTGGCGTTGCCCGGGCTTCGCAGTGGTACCCTAATGCTAACTTACGAGGCTTCGCTGACATCTTACCTCCGGAAATGGCCGAGCATATTAAAGCCCTCAGGATGAGGCCGGGTGAGCAAGGTTACCGGTTCATCTTGAATGAACTAAAAAATCATGAGGTATGTATTGTCCCTTATCCATTTGCTACATTAAACACTTACTGCTCTTAGTTCTCATTTGCTGCATATACCATGGTTTGTCAGGGGATTTGGCAGCCCTATCGGGGTGGACCGGATGATGAGATGGTTGTAGTCCGGGAGGGGGTGCCTTATTTGAGAGGGACATATGGCTCCACGTCCTTGGGTAGCAGTTAGATTGGTCATCAGCCGAGTCGCGCGCCAATTGGGATGCCATCAAGTTGTTCCCTCAGAAAAGTCTGTCATGCATCGGTCGTACCCAGGGTGGGGTCTTAAAACATTCAAGCGCCACCATCCTTGTCGGAGAGAAATCAAAAATTGGAGATCGAAAGGGAGGAAGGCCATTTTTGGCGTGGATGCTTGTGCCTGGAGTGATTATGAAGCATACTGGAAGACAGCTTTGCATCGGTATATACTCCTAAAGTCGTACTCATGCGGGGCCTTATATTCCGTTAGCAATTGCGCAGAAGCGGCTGAGGCTTCGTCATCTCCTCGAGTAACTATTGAAGTTTGCTTGCTTTAACATTGTCTTCTTTTCATTGTGAGTCACATTGTTTCTTCCTTTACTTTTCAGGGGGGAGATACCGGCTGGAGCAGGGCATCGGCAGGTACATCCACCATCTGAAGGACAGTGTGAGGTAAGGGTTTCTGAGACTTCCAATCTTGCTTATAAGCTTTGTAATCTCAAAGACATATGCCTCTCCTATTTCTCTAATCGTAACTCTCATGTGTGACAGGGGACATCTAGGGGCGTAGTACCCGATGCGGAGTCCATCCTCAGGGGGGAGGTACTTCGATTGTCTCACCTAGTAGAGAAAAAGGTATGACTACTTGGTTTAGTGTTTGAGTCAAATGGTGTTCATCTCTATTGTAATCCTGATCATTCCTGACATATTTGCATGATTGGTACTTCATAGGATGCGGAAGTCACGGGACTAAGGGCCTCATTATCAGCCGAGAGGGTACGAGAATTGTTAACCCTAATTGGCCACATGCTATCTCTTTTATACCTTCTTTACTCATAGTGCTTTGATAACAGGAGCGCCGCCAGGAAAATGAAGCGATTATCGATGCATTGGCAGATTCTCATGAGGTACGAGGTCATGGGGTTAGTTGTCCATTTTTAATTGATGTTCATGACCTTTGGTCACTAAGCAGGGTAATAGGGAGCGAGACATGCCTGAGGCTATGAGAATCCAAGTGGAGAGTCATCTTCTTACTCTGCGAGCTGACGTGGATCGACTTCAGGTTAGCGAAGTTTGGGTCTCAGTTTGTTGCCCTTGTATTCAAGGCGTATAATGACTAATTCTTAACAATTTGTCTTTGCGATCTTTAGGCAGAGCTTCGTAGTGAGCGTGACAAGGCATTTACGGAGAGAGTTGCTTCAGCGGAGAGAGTTGCTTCATTTTTTTATTCTTCTAACATTGACGTGCTTTGTAATCTTATAGGGTGCAGGTTGACGAGTTGTATACCAAGCTCAGGAGCTTTGACGCCTCTGCACAGGTGAGGGTCTTTCCTTCCTCTTAAATTCCATGTTTCCTGCTACGAGTTTTTTTTAATATAATGCTTCCTCGCATCTCGTCCTGCAGAGCGGTGTTATTGTTGCTTCCGCTCCTCCACCCCTTAGCTTGAGCAAGGAGAGGGCTCTCATTCATGATCAATACGTCGAGTGCATAGACTACATGCAGCGAGGTCATGATGAGGTGCTTGCCGACTTATAGAGGCGCCTTGATCAGTATCGCCAGAGGGCAGAGGAGAGAGGTTATGCGTTTTCAAGTTCGACTCGCGCCCCTTCTCAGTGTGCTCCTGGTCCATCTTTGTTTGCTTCATCAGCTCGTCATGAGGGAGCTGCTCCATAGGGTTATCATTCTTTGATTGGTCTTTCCAGGATCCGACTTTTGTGCATCCTTGTTCCATGTTGTTTCCATGTATGTGCTGGTCATGTATCTATGTCATTCCGTCTTATCTTAGCTCACGGTGTGTACTTGATCTGATGTGTATGTTGTGCACATGTTTATTATGTATGTGTAATTGAGATAGTGTGTACCATGCATGTGTGGTTGATTAATGAGGAGCTTTTGTGGGGTGTCGGAATATATGAAGTGTACTTTTTTCACAGGTAACAGGTTTTTTGTATCCGGAGATTTTTCGGGGTCCAAAAACAAGGGGAAGTGTTGTCGAAAATTTTCTAAAATTTCTCGAAATTTGTGCTCCAGCACAGATATCGTGAAAAAAGAACATTAGAACCTAAGACAAACAAAATGAAATCTATATAATAGAGAAAGCAGATAAACTATCATTTCAACTTTGACTTGGACAAACAATATAGATTCAGGGTTCAAACAATGGGAAGTGCCTGGGTGTGTGATGTTTGAGGCCTAAGCAATTCTATGTTTTAAGGCATTCACATTGTCAGCTATAAGTATAAAGGCAGAAGTTCAACATAACTGCATTTTCAAATTGCATTTTCGAATCGCACAATATATAATATCATAAAAGGATGTGCATAGCATACATCTATAATCAAATTCATCATAGGATATCATAACAGACATAATTTATATATCCCTGATGGACCGCGCTCCTGCTTGGTTCTACCGAGGTCGGCGGACGTGAGAGTCCGTCGGGTCCGACCCTTTCGTAACCGGGGGGCAAGGGCGTGCATCAACATTTCTTTTTTTGTGGCTGTGCCAGATTTTCTATTTTTACTTGGAATTGCAAATGGTGATCCGGAGATCAACCTTCGCAAGTAAAAAGGAAATCAACTTCTTTCAAGTTTTCCATTGCACATATATTTAAGAAAAGAGACATTTTTCTTGATTTGCCGTGAAAGGCGATTTTTTTGGCATTTATAGCCGATTTTGGCGTTTATAGCCGATTTTTGGCGTTTATAGCCGATTTTGGCGTTTATAGCCGATTTACAATCCTTATCAATAATGAAAGACAAGAGTTGTGATTTTTGTCTCTTTTTTTAAAAAAATACAAACTACAATGAAAAGCAAGAAAAGGAGGATCTAACTTCTCAGGAGATTGTGGGGGACTCGTTTAGATTGACGGTCGCAAGCCATATGTGGGCTTCGCCATCATCCATGCAGATGAGAACAGAGGATGCTATTTGATTCGCTTGGCTTGGCTATAACCTCGAGTTTTTAGAAGACAAAGACCAAAGGAAGGTCCTATGTCCAATAAAAAACCGAGTAGACGGGCTGAAAAGCCACATCTAAGCCATTGGAGGCAGGAGGAGAAGGCAAGGACCTTGGGGGGGGTACCCCCCAAGGGACTTTTATCACCTTGTTGCGGTGGCCGGTGTAGAACTTCCGCAGAGTTTTTCTCTCTTTTTCCTTTCTCTGGATTTCTGTCTGTGTGCTTGTGCTTTTTTCTCTGATTTTTCTGATGCTTTCTGATTGGTGTTGTGTTGTGTCCTTTCTTCTTGGAGAGCCCTCCTATTTATAGGCTTTTAGGTAGCCTTTTAGGTGGGTTTATGGGCTTTTATTGTCATTAAGCCGCATAATGGGAGGAGTTACAAAATTGAATTGTTTATTTTGTAACTCCTTTTTCTTGGCTTCTGATTGGCCGGAGGAGATTGAGGGCATTTAATCGCCTTTAATCGCCATGATGGGAGGAGTTTCATGGGTTAAATGCCATGAATCTCTTGACTTGTAACTCCCGAATGCTTGCTTCTGATTGGGCCGTCCAAAGAAATGGATTAATGACTGTAATAAAGCTAGTCAATTAATCGCATTAAGTGGTCGCCGAGCAGCTGAAGAGTCGCGGGCCGTGCCACGTCTTTTGAGATTCTTCTGTTGATGATCATCGATGGATCTTCATGTAGATCGACATCAGATGATCATGTAATTTCAGGTGTTTGTTGCCAACAGCGGGTCGGTGCCATCTGTCCTGTCGATTTCTCGATCGGTCGGGTGGAAAGCACACTTTTTTTGGTTGACCGAGTGGCGATCAATACTGTCTTCGATACTCTTGATGTTTTACCCGTGTTTTGGACGGATGTCAGAGGACTTGGTGTCCCAAAAGCATCAATTTTGGAAAGTACCAGAGGCTGGGCTCCTCGAATCGCGAAAAAAAACGGTGAAAACCGGGGTTTCTGGGGCTTTCCCGGCGACCCCGGGGTCCATGGTCGCCGGCGACCCTGGCCCAGGGTCGCAGGGGCCTGCGACCCTGGGGGGGTTTTCCCCCTTTCGTGTCCCGTTTTGCGTCCGTTTTTGCTTTTTTCTGATTCTTTTTTCTTCTGTACTTTTCCTTGACATTTTGACCATTTATTGGCCTGATTTCTTTGTAGGAAACCTGACGAGAATCCTTGCATTTTATTTTGCAAAGTTTCCAATTTCCTGAGAAAGCCGAAGACTTTGTCGCGCAGAGTTGCCGATTTCCCGTCAGAAGCTGAAACTAGGTCAAACGATGTCGGAATGACCTGAAATTTGGTGTGAAGTCTCCTGAGCAATAAATAAGACCAACCATAGGCTTTTGTTTGAGTTTCGAAGCCGTTTGGGGTCCTATCACCTGCAGACTTGCTTTTTGTCGCGATGAAGATGTCGCGGTTTGATGTGTGGTCAACCGATGTCCGATTGACTTGAAATTTGACAGGGAACCTATTGGAGTTATTTTAAGATGATCCATAGGTTCTGTCTTGGAAACTATGGTCCCCGAGAGCTTTTGTCGCCGAGAGCTCCTTTTCGGCTGTCGGAGAAGCGAAGTTAGGCCAAATGATTTTGAAATGGCCCGAAACTTCTTGTGTACTCCTCTTTTGGCTGTCTGGAAGAATCTTGCAGTTTTTGTTTGATTCTGACAAGATTTTATTTTTGGAAGCAGCATTGCCTATTTATGGCAGGTTGCGACTTCATGTAGCTCTTCGGATCTTGATGAGGCAAAGTGACATTTTTGGTGTCAACAAATGCCCCCTCGAGGTACAGCGGCGAGTTGCTTAACTTTTGTAGTCGATGTGCCTCGAAGAGAATTTTTTTTTTTTTTGAAGGAGAGCCTGTGACTTGACTAAGAGTCTTTGAGCAATCTTTCTTTTTGGTATTTGTAGCCTTTTGAGCTTCAAGGGGAATTTTATGGTAGTGAAAGGGATCACGTACCATCTCGAGGCAAAGTTTTGAAGATGACATCAGGGATGTGGATTTGGGTTTTGACCTTGTGACCTAACAGGCTATATGTGGCAGGTTAGGGGGTCGGGTTTGGTTTTGATCGTGTGACCCAACAAGCTGTATGTGGAATGTTGGGGGATCAATTTTGGTTTTGATCTTGTGACCTAACAGGCTGTATGTGGCAAGTTAGGGGATCAGGTTTTGGTTTTTGGTTTTGGTCTTGTGACCTAACAGGCTGTATGTGGCAAGTTAGGGGACCAGGATTTGGTTTGATTTTTATGAAATGTCAATTTCAAGATTTTGGCTCAATTTGGTAGACGAGGCTGGATGGTTTGATTTTTGGGAGCTCATGAGGCTTGGAATTCTTTTTGTATGGTTGAATCAACTCAAAAGAGGCATGGAACCATTTTTGTATGCTCTTGGTAAGAGGGATTTCTCTTTGACTAAAAGCCCAAAATTTATTTCTTTTTTTTTTTTTTTTTTTTTGTGCCTAGGTGGTCAAACCTGGCTCATATGGGCTAACCCATGGGACCTTAAGCTTTTGAAATGGCTTAGATCTCATATGGTGTCATTTTTGTAAAGAATATCCAAAAATATCTCATTTGGATAGAGAATATCTAAGAATATCTTTACTTAGAGAGAATCTCTCATGATCCCTTTATTTTGGGATAGGATATCTCAAGATATCTTTCTTTTGGGAAAGAATCCGTCATAGATTGATTTTTGGGAGAAAATCTCTCAAGATCCCTTTATTTTGGGATAGGATATCTCAAGATATCTTTCTTTTGGGAAAGAATCCGTCATAGATTGATTTTTGGGAGAAAATCTCTCAAGATCCCTTTATTTTGGGATAGGATATCTCAAGATATCTTTCTTTTGGGAAAGAATCCGTCATAGATTGATTTTTGGGAGAAAATCTCTCATTGATTTCTTTTTGGGAGAGAATCCCTCAAGATATCTTTCTTTTGGGAAAGAATCTTTCTAATTTCTTTCTTTTGGTAAGGTTACTAATTAGTAACACTTACCTCTTTCTTCTTTCCTTCTTTGGTTTGCTCTCCTCTATAAAAGCAAGGAGAAGGTTGGATCTCTTGCTCTTATTACTTTCTTTTGCAATAATCTCAAGAGGGCTTCAAGACCAAGAGCTTTTCTTCTTCAAGATCTTCAAGAGTTTTCTTCTTCTTCTCCATCAATGGCTTCAAGTAAGTTCTCCTTTTTTTTTAAGAAAACTTCATTGTAGGAAAAAAAGTTCTTTCTCTTTTTTTGTTTCTTTCTTTTTCTTTTCTTCTCTTTCTTTTCTTTTTTTTTTCTTTTCCACGTGTTTTCCCCTTTTTTTTTTTTTACACGTGTTTTTTTTTTTTGCTTTCTTTTCTTTTTTTTTTTCATGTTTTTTTTTTTATTGTGTGGGCCGTACGGACAGATCCGTACGGATCTGGCCGTACGGCCACGTGGCCTGTGGGCCACGGCCTGTGGGCCAGCCCGTTTTTTTTTTTTTTCTTTTTTCTCTTTTTTTTTTCTTTCCCTCCCCCTTTTTTTTTGAGAGAGTTTCTTTTCTTTCTCTTTTTTTTTTTTTTTGTTTTCTTTCCCCTCTTTTTTTTTAGAGAAAGTTTCTTTTCTTTTCTTTTTTTTTTTTGCTCATCATGATAATGCATTTTTTTCGCAAATCTAGATGTTCATGCATGCCTTTAATTTGTAAATTAAATTTGTAGCATGATGTGATTGCATACCTGAAAGTGTTTGCAAATTTGGGAACTTGGAGCTCGCAGTGATGTTGAGCCCTTCCTGATTTTGCGGAGACTTTTAGGTTTCGAAAGTTTGGAGTTTCGGAGCTCGCAGCGATGTTGAGCCCATCTTCCAGCTTTCTATTTCTTTCGGGATAGTTCCTTTTCTTCGGAATTGCCCCGTCATCATGTCAAAAGTTTCGCCAGATTTTTTTTTTTAGCGAGATTCTGTCATTTTGATGTTTGATCTTTTTCTTTTCCATCTTTTTCAGGTGGTTCCTCCAGAGCGAACAAGGGTAAAGAGCCTGCTACAAGCGTACCTCGTCGATCTTCTAGATCCTCTAATCCGGCCGTTCAGCAGGCTTTCGAGAAGGTCCAGTATGTTGAGAGAAATCTGGAAGAGTGCGACTCCCTCAACAGAGATGAGATGAGGCAGCGACTGATCACTCTCAAGGGAGAGGAATTCTATAAGATCATGGTAAGCAGTCGTCCATGGGTGATGGAAGATCAGAGCATTTTGCCCAAGCCTACCTTCTTCTTTGGTGATGCAGTCCCTGACGACATTACATACCAGAGGAGATCTTTTCAGTTTTCCTTCACAGCAGATGGTGAGAAGAAGACTGTTACTACCCGGTCGATGTTTGATCGCACCGTCTCGATTCTGAGCCTTGCCCCCACGTGCCCTAAGAGGGAAGATCCTCCAAGTTGGGTGAGGAGGACAAATGTAATCAAGACCGGGGTTTTTGTTGGCGGTTCTCCTGGATATACGGAGAGGTCGCCTGTTGACATGGACTTGTTGATGCCATCCAGCGGCTACCAGGGCTCTGATTATCCGTCGGTCGATTTGAGACCGATGGGCCTTGGTATTTTCAGCGGTGACGGCAGCAATTGGATCAAGCCTTTCCGACTTCGTGGCCGCTTCAATGCTGACTCCGAGTGGAAGTCGTGGACTGATCGCGTCCTGCTGATTGGTGGCGCCGTTTTGAAGGAAGCCGGGATTTTTGACGCGGTCCGTGCCTTTAGGGAGACCGTGATCTTTTCTGACGAGGCCTTCATGGCTATGCTGGAGTCGTTCCTCCCTCAAACCAATACCTTCGTTGTGACGAATGGTGAGATCGATTTTTTCTTTGAAGGAGCTGAGCGCTATTACCGGATTGCCCATCCTCGGCAAACTCTATGAGGAGTTTATGCCGATTGACAGCGTCCTCGAGGGGCAGTCTGAGGAGTTCAGGCTTCTATACTTTCAGCTCGTCGCCTTCTATGATTTTTTGAAGGAGAAGGGGGGTTCGAAAGTTAGATCCAGCAGTTGGAAGAGTTTTTGCTCTTCATTCCCCAACTTTTTTGATAGTAGGGAGCCTTCTGATAGCATGACCCAGGAAGCTGGAGCTCAGGATCCAAAGAAGATCTTGGTCATGCAAGAAGAGTTGAGAGATTTCTGTGCAAGCACGAACGCCATATGTCCTGACATTGCACTGCGGAGAGATCTCGCTGTTTACCTCACTTATTGGCTTGGTGAGGCTGTATTTGCTGGAGGAGATGGAACGCACATCAGGCCGCATTGTATTTTCCCGGCTTGTCAGATGGCGTTTGGAGAGCAGCTTGCTTTGGTGCCTGCTCTTTACTCCTACCTGTGTACCGAACTGCAGGCTGCTGCTTTTCTAGTTCGGCTTGGGCTTCCCATGAATAGGGTATTTTCAGCCCATATATTTTATTCGTGGTATGTATACCACTGTCCTGGCTTCCATCGGCTGGGTGCTGCTCAGGATGATGATCCTCTGATGATTCGACTGGCTAAGGGCAAAGCCGTGTCCGAATCGCTTTTGTTTGCCCGCATGAGGATCCGACGGTTCAGGGACGTCGAGATGGGGCAATCTTCAGTAAAGCTTTCTCCGGAGTTGCGGAAGAAGGCTTTTGATTTTGGTGCCTCCCGAGACTCTACCAGGGCGGGGTCGGGAAGGCATTATTCCTTGACAAATGCAGAGAGAGAGTGGCTTTTTAGCATACGTGTCGGCACGATGGTGTACTGTAGACATCTTTTTGTCGACATCCAGCCGTATGTACCCTCTCGCTTTGCTTTGCAGCTGGGCTTTTCTCAAGGCGTTGTTGGAGCGCCTTCAAGCATGGTGAAGCGCTTTGGAGGCTTACAGGACGGGAGAAATGCATGGGCTTTCTATAGTGCTGAAGACACTACAGCCATGATTTCTTATCCTGTGTTGCTGACTTCCCGGACTGCCGGCTTTGCGAAGTGGTTCGCGGAGAGCTTCTCGGCATATCGGGGACTTTCCAGGAAGGAGCTTGATGTGAAGCTGGCATCTGGAAAGGGCCTTGGAAAGTCGGATGGCATCCGGCGAGAGGAAGTTTGGGCCTTCCTTTCTGGAGAGAAGCACAAGATAGGCTTTCTCGGTGACCAGGGCGTCATCGGTTCTGAAGCTGTTCGAGAAATACCTGACGAGGCTTTGGAGCAGCTAGAACAGGAGGAAGCCGAACTTGGCGCTTGGATGCAGGCGGCACAGAGGCAAGCTTCCGTGGAGTCTACTGGCAAGAGCAGACCATCCAGTGATGAGTCGAGTGGGAAACCTGACTCTGACGGCGGGGCAGGTTCCTCTAAGAAGCGAGCCCGCAGAAGTAAGAGGAGGAGGAGTCATCATAGTAGCAAGGGGCAGCATGAGGACTCTCCTAACTTGGAAGTTCCTCTTACTATCAATGAGGATGTGCCAGTGGATGCTGACGAGCCTCCGGAGAAGAGAAGCCGAGAAGAAGAGACCGTCGGTGAAGGTATGATTCTTCCTTTTTCTCTTTCCATTTCTTTTCATGGGATTTTTCCATGTTATGATTTGCTTCTTGTTTCTGCTTTTCTTCTCTTTTTTTTTTAGCAGAGGAAGACTTGGTGATGCCTGAGGTCCCAACCGATGAGGTGGTGATGGATCCTGTTGAGGCACCTGAAGAAGAACCGAGGGACTCTGGAGTAAATCCAGAATCTCCAATTGGTACGACTTCTTTTGCTCTTTTTTTTTGTTTGTGACTTGGCTTGCTAACACATTTTTTTTTTTTTTGCCAGCTGACTTGCCACAGGGTTCTGATGACTTTGAACCATCGATGGACGCAAATGTTGATGATGCTTTCGATGAGTTCATGGAGGAAGAAAGTGTTCCACCAGTCGTCGAAGAAGGTATTTTGTAGTTATAACTCTGATAATGATTTTCAAACAGGGTCATATTCATACCTTTTTGTGTTTCCTTTGCAGGTTTTGAAGTGGCAGAGGAGGATCCGTTGCTTCCAGAGCAAGAGATGCCAGAGGTTGATCCAGAGGTAGAGATTCCTGGGACCAGCTCTGACAATATTGAGGAGATTCCTCGCGCTGAGATTCCTTCCCGAGCAGGAGCAGCTTCAGCTGGAAAGAGTTCTTTTGTTACTCTTTCAACAGATGATGACATGAGTAGCCGACCAACGGAGTTGGGCGAATCCTCAGCTGGGCCATCTCTTCTTTTTGCGAAGAAGGTGGTGTTGCGAGTCGTGAGCTCTTGGATTGAGACTCTCTTTTCTGGGCACTTGGAAGTCGGATTTGGCATGATCCAGCATGTGCAGGAGATTCTTAGTGATGCTGAAGAGGCTGGTCTGGATGTCACAGGTGCCAGGGCGATCGTTGATAGGATCATTGCACTGGGTGACAAGTGGTTTGAGACCGTAAGTTTGGCTGATGACCAGTTCTTCAAGGAGATGTTCCTGGACCCTGCTGATAAGGCTAAGTCTGACCTGGATGAGGCTACAGAAAGCAGGAAGGTGGCAGTCCGAAAGAGGAATTTAGAAGAGATAGCCATCATCAGGCTGACACATGACCTCAACATCCTTGACAGGGAGGTCGATGAGGCCAGGAAACGTCTTGAGCATTTGCAGGCACAAGTCGCTGCCAAGTGGACTGCCATAATAGAAGCTCGCGACAGGGAGAGTGCCCTGATTCACCAGGTTGCAGATGCCGAACGGGTTCTCAAAAGGAAATCTGATGAGGATGAACAATGGCAAACTGCTCGAGGTAAGCTTCCTGGTGTGAGAGAAGGGGTACAGCCCACTCCAGCATCTCATGGCAAGTTCCTGAAGAAGCGTGCCTTGGAATCCTTGACGGCTGAGGCTAAAAGTCTGCTTGGGGAGCTGAACTCTTGGCTGGAGACCATTTTTGATTGAGCTCCTGTATACAGAAACCATCCTTCTTTCCTTTTTTTTTTTTTTGGTACCACTTGTATTTTTTGGTACTTATTTTTTTGTAGTGCTTGTGAACACTTTCTTTTTTTTTTTTTGGTACCACTTGTATTTTTTTGGTACTCTTTTCTTTTTTTTTTTTGTTATCCCTACGCTCACTTTGAATCTTTTTGTGATAAAAGTAATTGCTAAATGGGATGCTTTTCCTTTTTTTTTTTTTTTATCCCTACGCTCACTTGAATCTTTTTGTGATAAAAGTAATTGCTAAATGGGATTTGATCAAAAGGTTGTCATTTTGTGAAAATCTTTTGTCAAGTGATTGTTTTGGCATGAAAGCCAGGTTTTTTGTTTGTGGCATGGAAGCCAATTTTGGCATGAGAGCCAGCTTTTCTTGTGGCATTGATAGCCTGTTTTTTTTTTTTTTGTGGCATCTATAGCCAATTTTGGTGGCATTGATAGCCGGTTTGTTTTGTGGCATCTATAGCCGGTTTTGTTTTGGTGGCATTGATAGCCGGTTTTTTTTTGAAATCCAAGTTTTTTTTTTTGTTGTTTGTGGCATTGATAGCCGGTTTTGTTTTGGTGGCATTGATAGCCGGTTTTGTTTTTGGTGGCATTGATAGCCGGTTTGTTTTTGGTGGCATTGATAGCCGGTTTGTGGCATTTATAGCCTGTTTTGATGGCATTTATAGCCGGTTTGGTTTTCAAAAAAAATGCAAGTATCGACTAAAAGTCGCCTCCCTGCTGAATGTTCTTGCAAGTATCGATGGAATGTCGCATCCTTGCTCATTCGGTTGCGAGTATCGATGGAATGTCGCATCCTCGCGGATTTGGGTGCAAGTATCGATGGAATGTCGCATCCTTGCTTTTCAAAAAATTTTGGTTTTGCGGGTACTGACTTGATGTCGTTTCCCCACGATTTTTGAAATTTGTGGTTTTCTCGAACCTTTGGGTTATGGATATCAACTGAAATGTTGCGTCTCCACAGTTTTTTAGGTTTTTTCGAACCTTTGAAATTTGGGTTGTGGATATCAACTGAAATGTTGCATCTCCACAGTTTTGGATTTTGCAAGTATCGACGAAATGTCGCTTCCCTGCGATTTTGGAAGTGTCGAACGTGGTTCGCTTGCTTCCGATTTGTGCGAGTATCGACTAAGTGTCGCTTCCTCGCGGTTTTTGAAAAACCATTTTTTTTTTGTTTAAAGACACGAGGGTCATAAATTTTGACCTAAAACCATTTTGGCGGTAAAAGGCAGGGTGGACTAGGGTGGAAATCCCTGAATCCGGATTTTGTTTCAAACCATGAATTTTGGGTTCAAGGGTTGAAAATTTTGGTCAAGTTAGGGAAAGGTTCCTAAACTTGGATTTTTTTTTTTGAACAATGAAACGATGAAAGTAAGCATTGTTTTAGATTTCTAGAAATTTCAACATTTGATATGAAAATTCTAAAAAAGGGTGGGTTTAGCGAGCGTGTACCTGGAAACCGGTTTTGGACATACAGGCATTGCTCTTACCCAGTTGGGTAAGTCTTCAAGGGTAGTACCGCTTTAAGAACTTGCCATTGATGGGCAGCATACATCTGTCACCTTCCATGTTTAGGAGTGCGTATGCGCCATTGGAGAAAACTTTGTCGATGACGTAGGGTCCCTCCCATTTCGGCTCAAATTTGCCTTTGGACTTGTGAGCGAAGACCATTGGTCTTTTTACCGCAAGAACCAAGTCATTCTTTTTGTAGGCGCGTTGCCTGACCTTTTTATCGAAAGATCCCGCCATGCGTGCTTGGTAAAGTTCAATGCTTTGTTGAGCTTCGAGCCGTCTCTCATCGAAATTGTCCAGCTCATGGAGTCGCAATTTGACATTGCTTTCTTGAGTCATGTCATTTTGCAAGGATACCCTCAAGGAAGGAATTTGTACTTCCAAGGGCACGACAGCTTCGCATCCATAGACCAAGGAGAATGGTGTACTATGGGTTGGTCCTCGAACGGTGGTTCGATAGGCCCACAAAGCTTCAGACATTTTGTCGCTCCAGTCTCTTTTGTGATTCGAGATCATTTTTTTGAGGATTTTGCAGAGTGTCTTGTTGAAAGCTTCTGCTAACCCGTTTGCTGCCGGATTGTATGGAGTCGAAGGACAGCTTTGAATTTTGTATTTGTCGCAGAACCTGTAGAATCGATGATCCCGGAACTGTGGTCCGTTATCATGGACGAATCTTTTGGGTATACCGAAACGACAAATGATGTTGGTGCGTAGGAACTGAAGGACTGATGAGGTCTTCATTTCGTTAAACGCAAATGCTTCTGACCACTTGGAGAAGTAATCCGTAGCGGCGAAGATGAAGCGATGACCTTTGCTTGAAGGGGGAGAAATAGGACCTATGATGTCCATACCCCAGGCTTCGAAAGGCCATGAGATCGCTGTAGGATGCAGCCATTCTGGAGGCATGTGAATGTAATCTCCATGAACTTGGCATTGTTGGCAGCGCTTGGCAAAATTGCATTGCGTCAGCTACCATGGTAGGCCAGTAATATCCTAACCTTTTTATCTGATCATAGAGCTTAGGTCCAGCCTGATGAGCTCCGCAAAGACCAGCATGAACTTCTTTGAGTGTTTCTTTAGCCTCTTGTTGTGACAAGCAGCGTAGAAGTACTCCGTTGAAGGATTTCCTGTAAAGGATTTTTGAAGGAATATCCAAATGGAAGCTTGGGGTTCGCCTTTGGATGCTTACCCGTTCTTTTAGATCTTCAGGTAGGATTCCGAACATAATGTAATCAATGAACGGATCCCTCCAGTCGCCAATTGAAGTTTGAAGGATTGAAATCCTACTTCCGACCACTTGGTGGCATTCAGCAACTGCTTGGTGTGTGTTAAGAGGAGGAAGGATTCTTCTTTCGCACACTGTGATTAGCATGTTTTCCCCTTCCTGGATTGCCATGGATGCGGCAAGTCCGGCTAGGGCATCTGCACGTATGTTTTCACCTCTACGAATGTGGGTGATGTGACAGATGTCAAACTTTTGCAGAAGTGACTGTGCCTTGTTGTAGTAGGGCAGCAAGTCTGGCTTCCTGACTTCAAATTTCTGATTCATCTGGTTGAGATCAGTTGAGAGTCTCCAAAGACTTCCAGCATGGTGATACCGGATTCGATGGCGAGTTCCAATCCTAAGATCAGAGCTTGATATTCAGCTGCATTGTTTGTGCATGGTTCCAGTAGCGAGAAAGCGTGTGGAATCATGTATTTGTCGGGGCTAACAAAGAGGATGCCAACTCCCGAGATCAGCTGTCTTTTCTCATTTGTCCTGGTTGCACCGTCAAAGTACATGTCCCAGGAGGCACTTTGTGAGAAAGTCTCCACATTGTAGACTGGTTCGTCTGGGGGATCATCTCTGAGTGGAGAATCTTTAGGCAATGGATGCTCTGCGAGGAAGTCCGCTAGAGCTTGCCCTTTGATTGCCTTTGTGGTACATACCTAATATCAAATTGTGACAGAAGGATGGACCATTTTGCCAGTCGAGCATTGAGAGAACCTGCCTTTGTGACAAGGACCTTCAGAGGTTGACCCTCGAGACCAGGTAGACTGTATTGGAAAGCAAGTAGTGACGCAACTTTTGTACGACGAACATCACTGCAAGACATTCTTTTTCGACTGGAGAGTAGCGATGCTCTGCACCTACTGTTGGAATTTGAGATGAATTTGAGATGACTTGAAAGTCTTTTGATGAATTGAAGAATATAGCATCTCAAGTATTGATTTGAGTTGGAATTCTTGTCAACACATTGTCACAAAACATGATGATAATAAGCTGGTGTTGATAGAGCTGAAAAGAAGAAAACAGAATTGAAACAGTCAGGAATTAAGAATTCTGATGCAGAGCACGCGGTCGACCGGGCTCTTCATGCGGTCGACCGAGCAAGAAGAAACCTGCAGAAACAGAAAAAAGGCACCTCTCAGTTATTTTCGTGACACAGTGTGTCTTCGGTCGACCGGGACCCCAGGATGTCGACCGAGCTCGAAATTGTCTGTTTCCCAGTCAGTGTCTTCGGTCGACCGAGCAAGCCAGGATGTCGACCGAGCACGGGAACCAGAGTTGCGCAGAATTAGAAGTTTTACACGAAAATTCAGCACTCTTATCTAATTTGTTTGGGACTCTTTCTAAACGAATTGTAGCCCGTTTTAAATACAATTAAGGGTTATCAAAACCTATATAAAGGCATGTATGGGTCGTTCTTAAAGAGACACCAGAAGAGAAGAGTTTTAGAGAGTTATAGAGAGAGTTTTGGAGAGAAGAAAAGTGCTGGTGCTGTGTTGCTGTGTTGCTGCATTATCAGACGTTTTCTACAGCAATTGTGGACGAGATTATGCTCTAGAAGATGGTGATTCGTCCATGAGTTAAGTGTCTCTCTTTTATGCTTTAGATTTCAATTTGTAAGGGATTGAGAGAGAGAGAATTGTAGAGGGGAAGGGCTGTAGACAGAATTATCTTCTATTCTGTTTTTACATCAAGTTGGTGCTTGGTGTTTAGGGTTTGGTGATCCTATCTGTGGGTGCAGATAAATTGTAAAGGGAGTCGGTGCTTCCTAGATAGTTGGTGCTATCTGAAACTAAGGGTTGGTGCTCTTTGTCGTTGGTGCGACTAAATAAGATTCAGATCTGTCCCGGATTGGTGTTCGGACAGTCTTTGAACCGTGGACGTAGCCTTTCGGTGAACCACGTTAAAATTGGTGTCATTGTGTGGTTTGACTTGTTTTGTTGTTGAATTGGACCTGTTTTTAGAAATCACTGATTCACCCCCCCCCCCCCCCCTCTCAGTGATCGTGGTATCCAACACCTACTAGCATGCGGCTGAGGTAATATAGAGCAGCTTCTTTTCTTTGATCATTTTCTTGCGCAAGCAGAGCTCCCAGAGAGTGATCAAGGGCTCTTGTGTACAAGATGAATGGTTTTCCAGTGGTAGGAGCAGCTAACACTGGAGGTTTTGTCAGGTATGACTTGATGTCTTGGAAAGCAGCTTCACAGTCAGCATCCCAGACAAAGTTTACACCTTTTTTCATCAACCGGGAGAATGGACGGCATTTCCCCGAAAGATTGGAGATGAACCGTCTGATGTAGGCCAATCTCCCTTGAAGCCCTTTGAGTTCTCTCAAGGTTCTTGGAGAGGGCATTTCTAGAATGGCTTTGACTTTTATGGGGTCAAGCTCTATTCCAGCTTTCCGAACTAAGAATCCGAGGAACTTACCCGACGAGACGCCGAAGAAGCATTTCAATGGATTCATTCGCAGTTTGTGTTTGCGAAGCCGGAGGAAGACTTCTCGAAGGTTTTCGAGATGATCTTCTTTTCTTTTGCTTTTGACGGCGAGGTCATCAACGTAACATTCAACCGTCTTGTGCTGCATATCTTGGAATATTTTCATCATAGCCCTCTGATATGTGGCACCAGCATTCTTCAAACCGAATGGCATGACAGTGTAGCAATACACGCCAAATGGGGTTCGAAAGGATGTATGTTTTTCATCCTCAGGATGCATCTTTATCTGATTGTAGCCAGAGAAACCATCCATGAATGTCATTCGCTCGAATCCACAGGTATTATCAATCATTACCTCTGGTATGGGGAGCGGAAATTCATCTTTTGGGCATGCGCCATTCAGGTCTCTATAATCAATACAGACCCTGATCTGCCCATTTTTCTTTGTCACGGGGACAATGTTGGCCAACCATTCAGGATGTTGTTCCTCACGGATGAAGCCGACGCTTTTGAGTTTTTGAACTTCTTGTTCAATTTTATCCATCACATCTGGACGGAATCTTCTTTGGCCTTGCTTGACAGGCTTGATGTCTTCTTGAAGATTGAGTTTGTGAACTGCTATTTTGGGGTCTAAGCCTGGCATTTCAGCATAAGACCATGCAAAGCAATCAACGAACTCACGAAGAAAAGCGATATACTCGGGTAACTCATCATCCTTTATATTCTTGCCTATGAATACAGGACGTGGGTTATCTGGTGTTCCCAAGTCTATCTTTTGAACAGGATCTTCTGTTGGAAGGTTCGAAGGTGGTTCCTCCACAATATTTTCGGAGGCTTCCAGCTCAACGAAACCTTCTGGGGTTTCAAGGGCATTTCCAGACCAAGGTTTTGTTCCTTTCCACGGGTCTTCTTGATCGGTAATTTTCCCAAGGCTTGCTATGAGATGATCCCAATCGCCTGTTGAAACCGAGTCGAAGTAGGCTACTTCTTTTGGAGATGAGGGTTCTTCTGAGTCAGAAGTCCACACGTCTGTTCCATCGGACAACTCCTCTTCATTTTCGGAGAAATCGTGCCAATTGGATGAGCTTCCTGGATCTTTGTCAGGTGACTCATCAAAGAGATATCCAGGGAGATCGATGTCTTCATGGACTTGAGATGTTGAGGCTTGGTCAGCATATTGACTTTTAAGCCTTTGTGTCAACTGTCTCAGGGGAGTGTCAGGATCATACCCTAACCCGTGTGAAGACTTTTCTACATAGCCGTAGAGTCTCCAATCTTCCAGCTGGCTTTTGGTCAAGACGGGCCCCAATGGCGTGAGAATACCGCGTCCTTCTCCCAAACCGACTGGGTTTTGAGCGTCGTAGCCCATTTTCTTCATAATAGCTTGTGCCACAGAACTGTATAAGGATAGTTGAGGCGTACCTTTATTTTGGAAAGGTTCAAGCATGGAGTTTGATGAAGAAGCATCCGATCTATGGAAGAAGATCGGTTTTTCCTTTGCTGAAGTTGCTGGAACAACGAAGGAAGCTGACGTAGGATCTTCTATGTCAGAAGTTGTCTCCATTGGAGTAAGAGCAGGCTGAACTTGCTGAGTGTCAGCTTGGCTTGACGATGTGTCGTCTTCTGGCTCTGAATCCGAGTCCGTGTCTTGCATGATAGACACGAAAGAGACAACAAATTTGCCCCCAGGCTTTTGTTTTGCCTTCTTCACTTTAGTTGTGATAACCAAAGGTTTTGAAGATTTGAGGGAGATGATGAAGGGAGTTTGCATGCTCTCTTCAGATTTACCGGATGGTTTGTTTTCTTCCGGTGATTGTTGAGGAGCCTTGCCTTTATCTTTCTGGAGATTTTCGGCAAAGGATGCTGTATGCTTCTCCTCTTCTTCTTTTTCACCTTCATACATTTGTGAGTCTGCGAAGTGGATTTCTTTACCTTTGAAGGGTTTTCTATCCGCAAAGACTCGATGTATCATGCCGTCGTCGCCAACAAACTTGATGCATTGATGTAGAGTTGAAGGGACAACACCATTCTCATGGATCCAAGGGCGTCCGAGAAGGATGTTGTAGCATGAAGGGGTCTTTATTGCATACACCGTGACCTCAGAGATAAGATCACCTATCTGCAATTTGAACCTGACTTTGCCGATAGGCCTTTGAGTACTCCCATCGTATCCAAAGATAGATACAGATGTGTGGCTCAGTTTGCTGGGTGGGATGCCCAACTCTTCAAGAGCCGATGTGGAGATAAGGTTGAGTGCAGAACCTGGGTCGATCTGAACTCTATGCATAGGCATTTCCTTGATATACCCTGTGAAGTACAGGGGTCGGTTATGCCTGGTTTCGCCAAGTAGGAGGTCATCCTTTGTGAAGGCGATGGTTGCACTGGCTGCTTTTTTAACCGAGAGGCATTCAATGCATGATCCCTCAGTTTTCTTCTTTTCTCCCTTTGAGGAGGCTTCTGAGTTTTTGACCCGGTAATCCATTTCAATTTGGAGGACTTGCGGGGCATGTTTGTCGACATCCTCATTCAGTTTTTGTAATTCTGAGATGAGATTATCACGAGTGTGCGGAGACATTCGCAACAAATCTAGGATGTGTAGACGTGCAGGTATGTGCTTGAAGTGTTCAATCAAGTCATACTTGAAAGCCTCCTTAGGGCCTGCATGTTCATCATTGTTACCACTAGGGGCGCTTACAACATCTTTTCCCGAAGGATTTACATATGTAAAGGAAGATTGGTTGTAATTTTTGTGGTAGTCCCGGCCAGAGCGGGTGCCTCTACCAACTTCGAGAGCTTCTTGAGAAGGGTCTTCGTTTGGAAGATTTTCTTCAGGATCAAGAGGCTGTCGTTTTTCATTTGCTGAGGATGCATCAGCAGCAGAGTTACCATCCTCAGTGATTGTGTTGCATGGAGCATTTTCCGGGAACAAGTCCTGAACAGCATCCAGCAATCTTTCTTCTTCGTTGACTAATTCATCGTCCCAAGCATCAATGGTTGGGAATTCTTCAGTCAGGAAGGGTGTGAACTTCGAAGTCACAGTCTCAGGAGAAGAAACCTGAGAGGGTGTCATCTCAGTGAAAGTCACGTGAGACGAGGTGGCTTCAGAAGAAACATTGCTAGGCGTCGCCGGAGTGTAAGTGCTCTCATCAGACGATGCTTCGGAAGAGCTATAATCCCGAATTATCACATTACAGGAAGCTCTGACGGGAGACGTTGCCTGATCGGAGTCAGACTCATCCTCGGATGTGAGAGGATCGTCTATCCAGCAATTTTCTCCATTTTCAGGAGTTAAGGGAGGATGTACCTGGTGGTCTTCAGGGACTTCAGGCTCTGGATTGCGAGGAAGCTCGTTGACGCGTTCTTGCTCTTGTTCTAGAGCGAGTCGCTGCAAGATCCTTGCATATTCTTCAAGATCAGGCATGGGAGCCGGATCTTCTTCTTCATCATCTCTTTGTGGCTCAACATTGTTGATTTCCACTGGAGTGATGAGAGGTGCTGGGTCAGCAGCATTTTCTTGTACAGCCTCTTGGTCTTCTTCATCATCAGACCAGGATCCTTGTGGCTGTAGGGGGTTATACCAGATTACTGGACATAAGATGAGACTCAGGAACCCATTCTTCATCGGAGAGATATTCTCCTGTTTCAAGGGACTCCTCCCACTCATCTGTGTAGTTGGGTTCGAATCCATCATCGGTGTCACTGGATTCGTATCCATCAATGGAGAATCCAACTACCGAATTGCAAGAGTATGATGCCTCCTGCATGGCTTCTTTGAATTGAGGTGGCATGAAATCACTGAGAGTGAATTTCCTTACCCCCTTTGAAGTCTCTGGAAGGGATGTTTTTGTTACCTCCAGTGAAGCGGTAGAGGAAGCCTCTGCCTTTTCTTTGACCTCTAGTTTTGGCTGGGTCTTCTCTTGCCGTTTGAGCTTGAGGAGATGTTTCCTAGCCTGCCTTCGCTGTTGAGCTGTAGGCTTTGTTTTCACGACCTCCCAATTTTCATCTTCCAGGAGATCGGGATGTACCCATATCGGTTGTCCGTCTGGTGTCGGGTAAGGAACCAGTTCCTCGGACGCTTCGATTGAGTTTATCACCTTGAAGGAAGTAGTGATCTTCTTCTTCGGTGATCTTGTTGTTTGTCCACATGTCACCATGTTGACGGAGGCAGACCCATAGTTTTTGTCAAAGGTGATGACTCCGTTTTTCCACATCTCATTTATTTTCTCTCTCACAACGAAGCATTGATTGAGAGGATGCGAGATCATCTGGTGGTATGGACAGTACCGAGGATCGTTGGTTTTGCCAACATCACCCGGTCTTTTTGGTTCAGGCAAGGTGAGCTTGCCGTTTGCCACAAGAGCCCCGAAGATTTCATCAACATCTTCATCAAACGGGTATTTCTTCTCTACTCGTTCTTTGAAGGCATCAGAGAGTTCAGGTCTCTTACCAGCAGCTTTGTTTTCAGCTTTCTTTGATGGCTGAGGAGCTGGCTTGGTCTGCACATTGAGGACCTCTTTCTTCTTTGGCTTAGAGGTTGCAATGGCGGTTGGCTCTTTTCTTGATGATTTCTGACTGTTGAGGTCTTTAATCACCGTTTCAGCTTCCATGGAAGCTTCTAGGAGTTCTCCCAGGTTTTTTGATTTGTTGCCGATGATCATGGAGCGGATTCTGGCTCTCATGTTGTTTCGGCAGATGTCGACTAGCGACGCTTGTGGCAATACATCAGAGCATTTGTATGCCATTGCTTTCCACTTGTGAATGAAGTCATATGTTGATTCATTCTCCCCCTGTTTTAGGCTGCACAGCTGAGCCATAGTAGCGGGATGATCCTCACCTTTGAAGTGAGTCAGGAAGCGTGTCTCTAGCATGGCCCAATTTTGGATTGAGTCCTCCGGCAGAGTGGAGTACCAATCGAAGGCCGTACCTTTTAGGGTACTTGCAAAGAGGCGGATCTTGAGTGCATCTTGATCCGCGATAGCTCCCGTCAGGATCTTGAAGTGGATGACGTGCTGTCTGGCTGATCCTTTCCCCGTATATGTTTGGAGAGTAGGATGCTTGAATTTGGTGGGGAACGGGACCGAGTCCATCCATAAGGGATATGGTGGCTTGATCCCATGCTCCTTGAGTATATCCTCTTCTTTTGCTTTGGCGAGGATACCGTCTACGTCCTTTTTGGTAAGGGCGCGTGACTCATTTTCTTCTCTATTTACCTCGTCGTCTTGATGATTCGGAGGAGGTTCATTGTTCGCCTGATTTTGGAAGGCGAGGAGAAGGTTTTCCATCAGAGTTTCAATCCTCTGCTGGCCCTGTTCCAACTGCTGGATGCGGGTGATCGCATCTTCTGGAGGTGGATTGCGGGGTGGTGGCTCAGAATTTGTAGCCAAGACATTCATCCTTCGTGATTCGAACGAAGAAACTGTCCTGGTGACTGAGCTGGGGCTCATTCTTTTTGAAGAGGAGCCTGAGGAAGGATCACTCTGCTGTCCTTTGCTTGAAGGAGCAGGGGATTCTTCCGAATGTCTTCTTGTCCTCGAGACGCTGCGGGTCATTGGACGTCGGACATGGATTTTTGTTGCTGATTTTTGGCGCCTTCTGGTTTTTCCAACCATATGGACGGCAGCAACTTGGTTGGGTCTTTCTTTTTCGACCCATTTGGGAGAGACTTGAAGTGTGGGAGGCTGGGTCCTTTGCTTCTGTAGTCTCTTTTGTCGGTACGACGCGCGGCGGCGTATACGACGAGCAATTTGAGCTTCGGTCAGCTCTGACTGGGCTTTGACAATGAAGGATGTGCTCCCTCGGGCGCAGCAGCCGAGTCTGTCTTCTTTGTAGCTGGGCAAGGACAGGATGCGAACCCTATCCTTCGCCAGTTGCAGCGAAGCTTTGAATTTGTGAAGTTCGGCCCCTGTAGATATGAAGGGTCGAACTGCAGATTTGTAGGCCTTAGCAGATGCTTGTGGAGGCCTTGTGATGCATGACTTGATTTTGTGCTTGTAGGAACAAGCCGGCTCATGCTGGGATGACTTTGAAGTCGGGTTGGAGATGGGTCTCTCCTCTTTCATGTAAGCAAGAGGATAGAACTGGTTCTCCTTGAGTGGGGCCAGGAATGCTGGCTTAGTGGATGCCTGGGACCTTCTTTGTTTTGGTGAAGGTCTTGGGGACCAAGTCTTGGGGTAGACCTGGTTGTTTGCAGGTTGAGGCTTCGTGGGGCTGCCACGGGCTTCAGGCCTTCTTGTGCTCGCCTTTGGTGTCACGGTAGTGACACGTTGAGAGGCGAGTTTCTGCTTCTTGGAGGGAGCAGCTTGTTCCTCAGGAAGTGGGAATGGTCCCAGCGTCCCGAAGACGATAGTCCGGGGAGTCGAGGTCGACCCGGAGTTCACAGAGTTGCCGAGGGAGTTGACACTTCGGCAGCTGATGGGGCGCTTGTAGGTGCGCGTGGTTTGCTTCTGTTGAAGCATGAGTTGGTGCTTGCTTTCGTCGAAAGTAATGGTTAGTGAAGCTGCCATTGTTAGTTTTTTCGAAAATTTCTGAAACAAGACCACATCCATTAGTAATCACAAGAATATAATGATCATAAATGGGAAGTTCTATGGTTTCGTCTTTTCAAATTGCTCGAGGTAGATAACCCAAACAATATGAGGAAGGCAAAATGCCATAGAGGGTACAATTGTTCTGATCGCAGGTGTGGTAAGCCCGGAATGGGCATCCCAGTGACTGCTAGAAGCAATTGTGAACTTAAATTCGACTTATCGAGAAGCAGAGCTTGCTCGAGGTAAGAAGAATATAAAGTTGGAGTTACAGATGTGCCGGTCGCAATACAGTAGACCCTGAAAGGGCGTACTAGTACCGCTAGACACAAATGTTTTGAGACCGCATCTATGAGATGAGATTCTCTGTTTTGAAAGGTCAAGATTGGATTCATCAAAGAGAGCAGATGGTATTCCAATCTGAACACGGGCTCAGCGATTTCCGCGAGCGCCAGTGCTCAGAAAGAAATGAACCATGATTTCTCGGATCTGAATCTAAAAATGACGAGTTTTTTTTTTGAAAGGCCAATATCGGGTTCATCAAAGAGAGCAAAAGGCACTCTAATCTGAACACGGGCTCAGCGATTTCCGCGAGCGCCAGTGCTCAGAAAGGAGAAGACCAAGATTTCTCTAATCTAAACCCAAAATGACGGAAGTTTTTTTTTTTTGAAGTTTTTTTTTTGAAGATTTTTTTTTTTTTTTTTTAAATCTTTTTTTTATTTTTTTTTTTTTTTTTATTTATTTATTTTTTTTTTTTTTTAAGATTTTTTTTTGAAATTTTTTTTTATTTTTTATTTTTTATTTTAAAATTTTTATTTTTAAAAATTTTATTTTTGAAAAAAAAATTTATTTAAAAGACGAGAGAGTACACATAGGCCTCCTAACCCGGTCTTATGAAATCTTGATTGATAGAATTGCCCCCAGGTAAGGGTAGGATTACTTAATGAACCCGTTTGGAGGACCCTTGCCTAGAACAGTCAAGCTGTCTCCACACTCTGGACAAGGCTTTTCTTTGAATCAACCATGATCAAAGAACACAGTTGGTTTAACCTTAGTGGTCTATGTCCTTTTTTATTTTTATATTTTTTTTTATTTTATTTTTATTTTTTATGAATTCATCGAAGAGAAACCATGGCCCAAAACCTTAGTCGAACAGGCTCAACATTTCTGCAAGCGCGATGAACGATAGGAACAGATCAAGGTTTCTCAATTTTGAATCCAAATTGAGAAATCTAAAATTTTTTTTTTTATATATATATATATATATATTTTTTTATTTTTAATGAACTCATCGAAGAGAAACCATGGCCCAAAACCTTAGTCGAACAGGCTCAACATTTCTGCAAGCGCGATGAACGATAGGAACGGATCAAGGTTTCTCAATTTTGAATCCAAATTGAGAAATCTAAATTTTTTTTTTTTTATATATATATATTTTTTTTATTTTTAATGAACTCATCGAAGAGAAACCATGGCCCAAAACCTTAGTCGAACAGGCTCAACATTTCTGCAAGCGCGATGAACGATAGGAACAGATCAAGGTTTCTCAATTTTGAATCCAAATTGAGAAATCTAAAAAATTTTTTTTATATATATATATATATATATTTTTTTTTAATGAACTCATCGAAGAGAAACCATGGCCCAAAACCTTAGTCGAACAGGCTCAACATTTCTGCAAGCGCGATGAACGATAGGAACAGATCAAGGTTTCTCAATTTTGAATCCAAATTGAGAAATCTAAAAATTTTTTATATATATATATATATTTTTTTTTTATTTTTAATGAACTCATCGAAGAGAAACCATGGCCCAAAACCTTAGTCGAACAGGCTCAACATTTCTGCAAGCGCGATGAACGATAGGAACAGATCAAGGTTTCTCAATTTTGAATCCAAATTGAAAAATCTGATTTTTTTTGTTTTTTTTTTTTTTTGAAAAGAGAAAGAGTGGAAATAAATTCAAAGAATTAGAAATTTCCAAACAAAAAATCTCATCTCATTTTTTATTATGCGGAATTCAACATAGGCCACCAATTATAAAGTAGCCAAGGAATCGAGAAAAGAAATATAAGCATAGAGCAAAATATATGATATGCAAATATTTCATTTCTAGCATCGTGTTCTCAAATAAACGGGTCCCACCGGGTGTGCCAGCTTGATGGACCGCGCTCCTGCTTGGTTCTACCGAGGTCGGCGGACGTGAGAGTCCGTCGGGTCCGACCCTTTCGTAACCGGGGGGCAAGGGCGTGCATCAACATTTCTTTTTTTGTGGGTGTGCCAGATTTTCTATTTTTACTTGGAATTGCAAATGGTGATCCGGAGATCAACCTTCGCAAGTAAAAAGGAAATCAACTTCTTTCAAGTTTTCCATTGCACATATATTTAAGAAAAGAGACATTTTTCTTGATTTGCCGTGAAAGGCGATTTTTTTGGCATTTATAGCCGATTTTGGCGTTTATAGCCGATTTTTGGCGTTTATAGCCGATTTTGGCGTTTATAGCCGATTTACAATCCTTATCAATAATGAAAGACAAGAGTTGTGATTTTTGTCTCTTTTTTAAAAAAATACAAACTACAATGAAAAGCAAGAAAAGGAGGATCTAACTTCTCAGGAGATTGTGGGGGACTCGTTTAGATTGACGGTCGCAAGCCATATGTGGGCTTCGCCATCATCCATGCAGATGAGAACAGAGGATGCTATTTGATTCGCTTGGCTTGGCTATAACCTCGAGTTTTTAGAAGACAAAGACCAAAGGAAGGTCCTATGTCCAATAAAAAACCGAGTAGACGGGCTGAAAAGCCACATCTAAGCCATTGGAGGCAGGAGGAGAAGGCAAGGACCTTGGGGGGGGGTACCCCCCAAGGGACTTTTATCACCTTGTTGCGGTGGCCGGTGTAGAACTTCCGCAGAGTTTTTCTCTCTTTTTCCTTTCTCTGGATTTCTGTCTGTGTGCTTGTGCTTTTTTCTCTGATTTTTCTGATGCTTTCTGATTTGTGTTGTGTTGTGTCCTTTCTTCTTGGAGAGCCCTCCTATTTATAGGCTTTTAGGTAGCCTTTTAGGTGGGTTTATGGGCTTTTATTGTCATTAAGCCGCATAATGGGAGGAGTTACAAAATTGAATTGTTTATTTTGTAACTCCTTTTTCTTGGCTTCTGATTGGCCGGAGGAGATTGAGGGCATTTAATCGCCTTTAATCGCCATGATGGGAGGAGTTTCATGGGTTAAATGCCATGAATCTCTTGACTTGTAACTCCCGAATGCTTGCTTCTGATTGGGCCGTCCAAAGAAATGGATTAATGACTGTAATAAAGCTAGTCAATTAATCGCATTAAGTGGTCGCCGAGCAGCTGAAGAGTCGCGGGCCGTGCCACGTCTTTTGAGATTCTTCTGTTGATGATCATCGATGGATCTTCATGTAGATCGACATCAGATGATCATGTAATTTCAGGTGTTTGTTGCCAACAGCGGGTCGGTGCCATCTGTCCTGTCGATTTCTTGATCGGTCGGGTAGAAAGCACACTTTTTTTGGTTGACCGAGTGGCGATCAATACTGTCTTCGATACTCTTGATGTTTTACCCGTGTTTTGGACGGATGTCAGAGGACTTGGTGTCCCAAAAGCATGAATTTTGGAAAGTACCAGAGGCTGGGCTCCTCGAATCGCGAAAAAAACGGCGAAAACCGGGGTTTCCGGGGCTTTCCCGGCGACCCCGGGGTCCATGGTCGCCGGCGACCCTGGCCCAGGGTCGCAGGGGTCTGCGACCCTGGGGGGGTTTTCCCCCTTTCGTGTCCCGTTTTGCGTCCGTTTTTGCTTTTTTCTGATTCTTTTTTCTTCTGTACTTTTCCTTGACATTTTGACCATTTATTGGCCTGATTTCTTTGTAGGAAACCTGATGAGAATCCTTGCATTTTATTTTGCAAAGTTTCCAATTTCCTGAGAAAGCCGAAGACTTTGTCGCGCAGAGTTGCCGATTTCCCGTCAGAAGCTGAAACTAGGTCAAACGATGTCGGAATGACCTGAAATTTGGTGTGAAGTCTCCTGAGCAATAAATAAGACCAACCATAGGCTTTTGTTTGAGTTTCGAAGCCGTTTGGGGTCCTATCACCTGCAGACTTGCTTTTTGTCGCGATGAAGATGTCGCGGTTTGATGTGTGGTCAACCGATGTCCGATTGACTTGAAATTTGACAGGGAACCTATTGGAGTCATTTTAAGATGATCCATAGGTTCTGTCTTGGAAACCATGGTCCCGGAGAGCTTTTGTCGCCGAGAGCTCCTTTTCGGCTGTCGGAGAAGCGAAGTTAGGCCAAATGATTTTGAAATGGCCCGAAACTTCTTGTGTACTCCTCTTTTGGCTGTCTGGAAGAATCTTGCAGTTTTTGTTTGATTCTGACAAGATTTTATTTTTGGAAGCAGCATTGCCTATTTATGGCAGGTTGCGACTTCATGTAGCTCTTCGGATCTTGATGAGGCAAAGTGACATTTTTGGTGTCAACAATCCCAAATTTGGTTACCATCACTTTAATCTTTTCAAGTCATGAGGGGTTGTGCACAAAACAATACCCGTAAAAAAAAATGCCCCAGCTTGTGGGATGTTTTGGATGTGATCGGTGTTAGGATCCCTATAAGGTCTCAAAACAAACTTGTTAGTTTAATATTTTTAGACCCTGTGCATAGTTTGGTTAAGGTAGCATTTTTCTTTCTCGGTAAAAATATGGAGGGGTTTTAGCATGCAAGCTTTCTCTTCTTTTTTTTCTTTCATTTCTTTTTTAATTACAAGATGGAAATGGGACCCTAGGGATATATTTTTCTTGCATCCAACCAAAAGTCATTAGTAGTGAAAGCATGCATGAGGTGAGTGTGTGTAGGCTAGTGAGTGCTCGTGGCAGTTGTATATGTGATGAAGACCCATATTGGGAAGCCGTGTGAGATAAACATATATTCGTATGCATATATATATATAAAATGCCCCAGCATAAGACTAGTGTTCATTCTAGCCGTGGGTGAGAGCGTGAGAGTGGATCAGCCTCTCGATCCATGATTGTCACCTTACTGGCAAAGTAATCTTCCCTAACTATCCTTTGGAGGTCGAGCCCTCACAAGCCCCAATTGTAGCTGCTTAGTCTTTTCAGCTAAACTTTAGAAAGTACATGACCGCCTCCGAGGCTCATTTGTGAGTAGTGTTCGTGTGTGGGGGTGGTGAGTCACCGTGTTTCCTTAGTGTTGTGGTTTTAGACCACCTTTTGCTTCGTTCGCCTGATGAGTACCCATGTCACTCCAGCGAGCCTAATTCTAATAGATTTTTTTTTGGACATGTGACTGTGCAATGACTAGGTCCCTTAAGCTTTCTAATTAACCCATGTAACGAGCATTAGGCCAATGACTCCCAAACCAGACGGCTTTAGGGACTAGGTACGTAAATACCCCTACGGGCTTACTGGCTCGGGTTAAAAAGGCTACGAACCCAAACTAGTCACAAAACTTTTATTCTTTTCGAGACTTCTAACTAAAAACTTTTTTTTAAGCATCTAACTGCGCAATGTCTAGGTCCCTTAAGCTTTCTAATTAACCCATGTAACAAGCATTAGGCCAATGACTCCCAAACCAGATGGCTTTAGGGCACTAGGTATGTAAATACCCCTACGGGCTTACTGGCTCGGCTTAAAAAGGCTACGAACCCAAACTAGTCACGAAACTTTTATTCGTTTCAAGACTTCTAACTAAACACTTTTTTTAAGCATATGACTGTGCAATGTCTAGGTCCCTTAAGCTTCCTAATTAACCCATGTAACGAGCATTAGGCCAATGACTCCCAAACCAGATGGTTTTAGGGCACTAAGTATATAAATACCCCTACGGGCTTCCTGGCTCGGGTTAAAAGGGCTACGAACCCAAACTAGTCACGAAACATTTATTCTTTTTCAAGACTAATTCTAACTAAACACCCTTTTTTTCTGGACATACGATCAAAAAGCTTCCATGACATGGGCGAACTCACCTACAAACTTTCACATGGGATGGCTTCAATCGTGCGGAATTTGTGTGGGGCAAACTCACCATTTTGTGTATTTTTAAGTGCTAGTGTGTGTTCAAGTTCCAAGCTTGATCAGAGTGCATCTCTTCGGTCCTCTTACGGGACTTCTACAACTACGCCAAGGAGCAAGGAGGATCATACTCCGCAAGAAATAGGGAGGGGTCATACTGTGTACCTTTTCAGGTTCATAGCGTTCCATGGATCGGGGAGCTCCTCCCCTTCGACATTCACGAGTCTATATGCATTTCCAGGATATACTTTCTTAATTACATAATGGCCTTCCCAATTGGGTCGTAACTTACCTCTAGGATACGGTAGCTGGGATGGAGTGATGCGTTTTAGCACAAAGTCGCCAACCTTGAATTTTCTTTGTTTGACATGTTTGTCGTAGGCTTTGGCAATTCGCTTCCGGTATACTTGTGCATGCTCTGCTGCTTTCATTCTTTTCTCGTCGAGTAGGTCTTTTCTCCGCCGGGAGCTCCCGTTCAGCTGCCAGAGGAGCGAAGTTAGGCCAAATGATTTTGAAATGGCCCGACCTCTCTTGGCTATCTTGAAGAATCTTACAGTTTTTATTTGATTCTGACAAGATTTGATTTTTTTGAGAAGTAGCATCGCTTGTTTGTGGTAGGTTGCGGCTTCATGTTGCTTTCTTGAGGTTGAAGAGGCAAAGTGATATTTTTGGTGTCAACTGTCCTCTTTCATTTCCCATCAAAACTCCATCAAATCCAGACCCAGATCTACACCAATCATCTCCATACATCAGTTACCCTTCCCACATCATGATTTTATCACAAATGGGCCATTGATCTTCCAAATGGGGGATTCCCATCCATCAATGGCCAAAAATAAATAAGAAAAGCTTCGAACAACAATCTCATAAATCATATCACTCAATCAGCCATCCAATTACATAAATTAGGGTAAACAACCATAAAAGACAGTAATTAACCAACAAAGCATATCAATTAATCAAATTAAGAAATCTAAGCATGTCTACTTACCTAATTAGAAAGAAAACTCCTCAATTAACTTCGTCTTCTCTCCAAATACACTAAAATCACTCAAATGGCTAGATCTACAATCTCTACACCCATTCCCAAAGAGAGAAGTGCATTAGAAAGGGGATTTTAATAGAATATGCTATTCTACAAGGAGTTGGAAAAGGGGAAAGGAGATTACCTTCATTTGGAGAGGGGAGAGAGATCTAGAAGGTGAGATGAGTTCCCTAGCTTGGAGATGGCTAGACCTTGATGAGAGCCTCTTCTTCTAGCAATTGGTAGCCCTATATCTAGAGAGAGAAATAAGAGAGAGAGAGAGAGATGGTAGGGAAATGTAGTGAAATGAGAGGGAGGAGTGTATGAAACGTTTGGGGAACTTTGGGTGGATTCCTTTTATAGGAATTAGTGGAATGGGAATGGGAATAGTCTAAAGTGCCCTCTATTGCTAGTGCAAGTTTAGGGTAGGGAAGAGGGTATTTGGGGAAATCTTAGTTAAAATGACTAGGAAGCCCTTGGCAAGTTAATTTAAATAAGCGATAAGGACTAGGGTAGTTTAGGTATCTAGCTAGGTTTAATGAGTAAGGTACCCTTGGTTGAGTGGTTGTAAATGAAGGGACCTAAGGATAATAATAAAGGTCGGTAAATTGTAATGACTAGAGTGCCCATGTTTACTTGGTTGATAATGAATGAGGCCAAGGTTATTTAAGGGATTTGGGTTTCCAATTTGGAGAAATAGTTGGGCGGAATGACTAGAATAACCTCCTATGGGTAATAGGCTAATGGGTAAGGCCATGTGTAATTGGGTCATTCTAAGATAGTTGCACAATTCTCTAAGAGAAAACCCTCCTATAATTAGGATTTACAACTAAGGCTTCTAATTAGCTAATTACTTCTAGGAAATCCAATTAAACTCCTAATGAAACTATTAATCTCACGAGGGTCCTAATCCTATAAACTATGCTTAATTAGTGGGAAATTACTAACTACTCATGCTAATTACCTATTAAATAGGATATCTAGGGTTGATTTGGTCAAACTGGATCTCACTTGGCATTTCTAGGTAGGGCTGTCAAAACGTCACACGACCCGTTAACACGACACGAACCCACCCGATATTAACGGGTTTGGGTGACCCCTTAATGGGTTCAGGTCGTTAATGGGTCGGACCCGTTAACCCATTAAATTAATGGGTCATTTACGAATAAACCCAGTAACCCATTACGACCCGATATAACCCGCCAAAAAGCCATGCTGCCAAGTATGCATCACATTACCATACAAAAAATCAAAGTGTGGGTGACATAACTTTTGTTCAGTGGAAGATGCACTTAATCATAAGAGATATAATATTTACTTAGAAATTGGGCCTAGCCTCAAAACATAAAGTATGGCTTCATGATTTAGAAAAGAGATACTTTTTAAGTTTAATGAATGTTTTTTTCAAAATTAATGGGCTAACGGGTCGTGTCATACGACCCGTTTAATAAACGAATTGGGTTCGTATTTGGTTTTTTTGACCCGTTTTCATAATGGGTCGTGTTCGGGTTGAGGTGATTCTAACCCGAATTTGTTTGACCCGCAACCCGAATTCATTGACACGACCCAATTGACAGCCCTATAATTCTAGGGATGGGTCTTTACATGTGGGACTTCATAAGAATGGCAATATGAATGTGATTTCCATGTTAGAAGACAGTTCCCAGATTGATGTGCGATTTTGAACCCCGAAACGTCTGACTTGGAAAATATTATGTAATATAATTTGTAAATATTTGAATAAGCTTTCCAATGCTCGGGAGATCACGTCAATCGGACACCCGAATAAAACGTTATGGTCAAAATACTAACCCAAGTTTTTTATTTTAATTTCTTCTTCTTATTGGCCTAACTTTGCCATTTCTTCATCAATTGCCTTTCAAACTTATCCTTAATCTCTTTAACTCTTGAATCTCAACTTTAGTTTTCAAATTAATCTTCAATTAACACCTACAAAGAGAAATCAACATAATTGAGAGTATTTCCAAACATATTTTGTATATAAGCCATCGGAACTCATATAAATGCATACAAATGAGCCATCTATAATGGGAAAATATGATGAAAGCATGATGAAGAGGAAAATTATGATTTTTATGTTGAAAAATAGTGTTTTGAGTTCGTTTATCTTTGAAAACTCTTAAGAATAATGCTATAAAAGTGTCACTTTTGTGAACTCATCACCTCCCCCACAAATAATGTATAAATAAGGGGATAGTGGGTCCCCTTGTCTCAATCCTCGAGCTGGCGTGCTCTCATCTGTTAAACTTCCATTGACAACCCTATACGTGGGTAGTAGAGACACATTCTTTAATCTTGTCTACTAAGTCTGAATCAAGCCCTAGATGACGTAGGCAATCATAGAGGAAGTTCCAAGAGACAAAGTATAAATTTTCATCAGAAAAAGAGCAGTTTCTTTTTATATATATAAATAGAGTTTTCTTACTCTAAATATCTAACCAGTCACGGATAATTTCTCATGATAAAGAGTCCAGACAATTTAGTTGGAATTCTAAATGCTCCACCAAGAGTCAGGATTTGGAATTCCACCTCAAGGGGATAGCTTTTGGAGAATTTGAAATCCCTCTTGTCATGAATTATTGGGATTATGGCAAAGAAACATGCCATGATGGTCACTTTGTCATTTTGTGGTCAATGAAGGGACCTTTTTGAATAAAAAAAAGAGCCCCCCAGAAGGAGAGATTGGTTTTTTAATTAACCTTTTTTTTAAAAAAGAAATAGTTTTTGAAATTCTATAGTTTATTTATAAGACCCCCTACTTTTATTTTCTCTTAAACCAACACTTCAATTGAATTCACTTTACAAGTGAATTACCCAAATGGGCATACAATAGTTATTTGAGATTTTTATGAAATTATTAGCATTAAATACTGAGTAGATGAGAAAATAAGCAGATTAGGATGTAATACCTTTTATTTTATAGAATTACCCACGTAACGGTATCGTTATCGACATAACGATATCACTAGTCACATAACAACCATTTTGCATATATCCCACCCAATATAAACAAACCGCTCACTTGGCCCACTCATTCTTTCCAAACTACAGGGGTCAAATCCACCATTAGATAGGATCCACCTAGGGATGTAAACTGGTCGGTTCCGGTCCAGGTCCATGGTGGGATCCGAAATTGGAACCGTTAATGTGAAGATGGACCCGAAACTGGAACCATATATGGTACGAGTCCGGTCCAGATCTAGGTTGAGAATGATATGGGAGAAAACCTAGTTTTTAGGAGAGACTCTTGAAAATTGAGGTAATATGTCATGTTCATGGGTTCGAACCAAGGTAGAACTAGACCTAGATCCGTTTTGGCGAAACTGGACCCGTTTTGGCCACGAGTACAAAAAAAAAAAAAAAAAAAAAACACGACCCGGAACCGGACCAATTTACTTATCGAGGCCTAAATAAGGACTCAAACCCGATTTGTAACAGGTTGGAACCTCCGAATAATCAGAGAATCGAAGACCCATTTACATCCCTAGATCCACTGATAGTTAGATGTTCCATAATTCATTAATGTGTCCCACTATGTTTAGGGGAGTTGAATCTAATGGGTATTATGTGGGTCCAACATACATTGGTAAATGGACTTTATTTATCACACTATTTGTATGATTTTAAGTTATTTGGAGTACCCGACCTAAGGATTTAATATAAAAAATGTAAATCAAAACGACATTTTTGTGAACATTAGAAGAAAGGAAATTCTATTTGCACCCACGGTTTTTGCTGAGCCGGTTTTTGCTGAGCACATCCACCTCTATGAAAAAATTCAGCAAAAACCGTGGGTGCAAATAGAATTTCCCTTAGAAAAAATATAGAGTGATCACTGCACTTAGAACTTTTTCACCTCACAAATCTATTTCCACGATTTACAAGCATCTTTTGTGAGGTAAGCAATAGATTTGTGAGATTAAAAAAAAAAAAAAAAAAACGTTGGTGAGGAAATTGACACGCGGACGTATTGCTGTGGCCTCTCTAATCCCCTTGTAACGCCCTGAGATCCAATATCCTTGGGTCTCTCAGATTGTACACAAAGCAATCCAATTATAGAATTCTTGAAAACCCATAAAAATATGCTTTACCATAGAAAAAAATAAAGTGATATGTAATAGGTTTCACAAACATCGACTGTTTTAAAATGCAACCTTATGTAAATTCAAAATTGCATAAACAACCGGACAAGCATAAAAATAGAATGCATCCATAGGCCCTGTAAATTTGGGCATGAGTCTGGCCCGTGGGCATAAAACACGGCAGAAGTCAGCCAAGTGTTGCTATTGCTGGCTAGGCCCATTACCCCCTTCCCTTCCTTTTGAGTGTGCTTTCTTTCATCCAATGCCTCGGTGTGCTTTCTTTCATGCTTGGTCCCAGGTACAAGCACAGGTGTGTGGTCGTATCCGTCAAACTGCAGTGTGCTTTCAAGACTTATATGAAATATCTGGATTCCCTTAAAAACAAAATCCCAATAAAAATTGTAGGTCCATTATCAAAATCTACATGAAAATTTTTGGTTTGCTGCTAAAACCAAACTACCTATTAAGATCCGCACCCATCAAATGAAAATTTTGGGTCCGCCACTGCGGCACCAAACAAGGCTAACCTGGTTTTTTTTAATCCAATAAGGGCCTGAGCAAAAGAAAAACAAGGGTCAGCCCCCCCTACTGGCATATTGAATTCTTACCCCACTTGTAGGAGTGTAACTTGGGTCATAACTTGGGTCATACCTAAGGCAACCGGTTTCCTATTCCATATCATAATTAGACTCCCAACGTTAACGGGATTTTAGGGTAATAAACATACTTTCCAATATAGATTAATTGTTTGGATGCACAAGAAAACACAAGAAAATAATATTTTATATAATAATCTTTCGTTTTTTAAAGAAAAAAAATCTTGTGCGTTTGGTAATTAAAGAAAAACTTGAAGAAAAGATTATTTTCTTTCAAAAAGCTCAATATTCTTTCCTACAGCCCCCCCCCCCCCCCCCCGAAGAAAATTTTTCTACAAGATAAAAATATTTTAAAATGATGATTATAAAGTGGTAGATTAAAGTAAAGACTTTAGTTCACCAAATCCATCATAATGTGTATGTTTACATATATGGTAAAGTAAAGCAAAAGTAAATCTCACAGGACGGTAAATGTGAGATAAAGTACATGGTGAAGTAAAGTGAGAAGGAAGTAGTTTCTTTTTTTTACTTTACTTTATCACATTTTATCGTATCTTTATATGGTAAATAAAAAGTTACTTGTTTACGGGTGTGGTAAAGTAAAGTAAAGATTGATGTAATATCATGGTAAAATGCAAAGTAAAGCAAGGTCAGATGAAGTATGTGGTAAAGCAAATTGGGAGAGACAGTTAGAAAGTAATTTTTTATTAATTTTACTATACTTTACATGATTTTATGTGATAAAAGAAAAGTAACCTATTGTAAAAATATGAAAGTTAAACTTTACTTTACCACGTTACTTTTTTATCTCGATGTGGTAAATTACATATAAATTAAAATATTTAATTAAAAAATATTCTTATAATGTAATTTACTTTAATTATAACACATTCCAAACAGCTCAATTTAAAATCTGTAATATTCTTCAAAAATTGTCAAACGGTAAAAATATTATACTATTATAATATTACATTATTGTATTCTATACTATTTTATTCTTGTAATATTTAAATATATAGATATTTTATTCTGTACACATCCAAACGGGCCCAAACTATCCTTCTAAAATCCAAGAAACTTTTAATAAATAGAAATAGCCCTTTAAATAAGATACCCAATAAAGATACAACTATAACTATCCTTCTAGAGTCCAGGAAACTTTTAATAAATAGAAACATCCTTTGCAATAAAAACTGGAAAGCAACTTGCTTTCGAGCCGTCCAGCTCTCAAGCATCAGTCGCACAAGGGCCCGTTTGGCAATTTACTAGGTTAGTAAAAAGTAATTTTAAAACCATCATTTTTCAGAAGAGGGGTCACATTAAAAGCACATATCTAAAAAATTTCCTCCTTTTAAAAACAAAATAAATAAAATAAAATAGAAATCTCCTTTCTCCATTGAATGACAAAAAAAATACTAAAATAAAATAAAAAAGCAATCTCTTTTCTCCATTGAATGACAAAAAAACACTAACTTACGCAAAAAGTAAAAAAAAATAAAATATTTCCTACCAATCTACTCAAGACAAAATACCATCAGAACTCCTTATATTTTTTCTCTTATAATTTGATGTTTTATTTTATTTTCACTTTAATAGTAAACTGGCAAAACAGGCCCGCGCTAAAAATAAAAATATATATATATATATTCAATTTGGACTGTTTTTTAAGATAGTAAGAAGAAAATATATCTAAAACCATTATTATATATCACTTATCATTTTTAAAATCATATTTATCAACAATTATTTAAAATGAGAATGTGCAATAAAATCACATAATTTGTAAATCAAATTTGAATTTATAAAAGCCCACATATTTAAGTTTCTCATGTAAAAATGCATAAGAATTATTTATAGTGCAGAACAGAATGTAACGCAAATATAGTAATTCCTTTTCGAAAAAAAAATGATAAGCCAATTTGAGGGTTGGAGTAGGACAATACCAAGCCTTACCCTCTTACTTATTATTATAAAAAATTCAATAAATATTAATACTAAGTTTCTATGTATTCCAGTTTTATGCAAAATAAACATGCCCGTTTCAATCAACTTCTTCGAATGAATTCTAATTCCATTAGGATAAACAGCCCCCTTTGTCAATTACTATATATAAACTTCCTCCTAAAAGCTTGCAAGCCATCAAAGCTCTAGGTTTTCTTCCTACGTGGAGTCTTCCGGTCAACACATCAACCAATCTAAAAGTAAAAATTTTCTTTAGTATGTGCAATGTTAGAACAAAGAGGAAAGTCACGGAAGTCCTTGGTTTTTCTAATATAACAGTCGAGGCCGAAATAATTTGAGCATGCGGTCAGAATAAATTGGCCGAATTTTCAATTGAAATCAGTTGAATGCATTTTCACTTTTGGATCTTGTGTCAGATTTATATCTTTTCATTGAGCATGCTTTCTCATGGCAGCACCACCACTACAAATAAAAACTTTTACAAGAAACATAATGATCAGAGATAAAGGAAAAATTAAGAACCAATAAGACATAATTACCAGATCAAATATTACAAGCACACATTAATCCAAGGAAAAAAACAGTAAGATTAAATCAGACATGGAAAACCCCATCTACTATGTAATCCAATACGACCCAATACCCCTTTTTTCTGTTCAAACAATGCAAATATACGTTGAAATAAAATAGAAAAAAAAAGTCAAATTAAAACATAAAGAGCATTAAGATAGTAGAAATTGGCGTCAATGAAGTTCTTAAAGTCGCCTTGAGTCCTTCATGATGAACTTGATGGTAACTATAACTTTCCACAGCAATGACGGGAATACTATTTTAAAGTGTTCATATAAGGAATGGAAGAGTCTGTTAGCTTAAGATCCCTCAATCCACAGGAGGATCTCTTTGGGTTTAATCCAAATGACACTATGAAGTAAATATAAGTAATCTGAGAATGGGGAGGAGCTTACCGGACTCCATAGATCTTTCTTGAAGATAATAGAAGCTCCTTGAAATGACATACACTTGAAACTCGCGTGGGGTTTACAACTCCTTTGACTTTGCTATTCTTTCTTGCTTAGTGATGGAGGCAAGAAACTATTAACGAAAGGAATTACCCAAGCGATCCTTTTATAGAAGATTCCTACCCACAAGGAATCATTAACCTCCAACTATCACCTAACCCTTTAATCTCAGCCCATTATTAGTTTGTTGGCAAATGAGCTCAAAATAGCTAGGTTTTTTAAATGTGCAGATAAGTGGGTATGATTAAAGATCCTTAATAGGCTTGTGGTCATGAGGGCCACACCCATTTAATTTAATAGAGTCCAGATCACATGAAGCTGAATATATTGCTACTGGAAGTTGTCGTACACAGCTTCTATGGATGAAACAGATGCTGAAAGATTATGGAATTGAAAAAGAAACAATGACTGTGTTTTGTGATAATCAGAGTGCTATCAACATTTCCAAAAATCCGGTACAATACTCTCGAACCAAACACGTAGACATTAGGCACCATTTCATTCGTGATCTTGTGGAGGAGGACATAATTTATTTGCATCACATTCCTACTGAAAATCAATTGGCCGACATTTTCACAAAACCATTGGATGCAATGCGGTTTGAATCTCTACGTAAATCTCTAGGGATTTCTCTTATTCCCTAAACTCCATAATTTTTTATTTATTTAGGTGCACATACACATTTTCACATGACCAAGAATGTTTAATTTTTTTTTTGCACCTCGCGGATCATTTTCGATTCTTTCACGACTCTCTTCGTCTTTATTCTTTAAGAGATGCTTTGGTAATCAGATTAAACCAGAGGATCAGGGCTAACTACGAATATGTGTGATAGCTTCCACTTGATTGAAAAGTTTCATTTGGAGAAGGCTACCATGTTCATTAGTGTGAAAGTCACCCATGATGGTTCAATCTGCCCCCTGAATTAAAAAAAAAAAAAATAAATTGATATTTCCACCTGAGCTGCAGCTCAGGTTGAAAGTAAGCTGCCAAGGCGTGCGGGCGGAACGCAGCGTGTGGGCGGAACATAAAATTCAATCAGGTGAGTTTTTCACTGGGCCCGCTCATTTTCATTTTCCCCCTTCTTAGACCTACCCGTCCCTGTCTCTCGCCTCTCTCTCTTTCTCGCTGGTCTATCTCAGCTCTCTCTCGCCTCGCTCTCATCTCTCACTCTCAGCTCGATCTGTGCTCTCGCTTTCAGCTCTCGATCTCTCCCTCTCAGCGTCGCTCGTCGAGATCTATAGAAGCTCGCCAGTTGCCCTCTTTCTCTTGCTGCAATCTCTCTCTCTCTCTCGTTGCCCTACTGCTGCTTTTTCTCATTATCAGCTCGATCTCTCTTCGTCGAGGTGATCTCGGCGATCTCTCTCTTAGCTCGATCTCTCTCATGTCTGAGATGTTTAAGTGAGCCGGTGATGACGACATCATCACCATCAAGGCTGATGATGGCAGCGACACCGTCACCTTCATGTTCGAAAGCCCCAGCGACACCGTCACCTTCATGTTCTTCTAGAGAAATTTGTTTTCCTGATTTGGGTTTTTTTTTCTGCCCTAGAACTTCATTTGGGCCTAACATGGTTCAGATTGCTGCACAGAGGACTCAGATTGCCGCTTATCATAGACGGAGAAGGCGAGTGCTTTTGGTTGCTGCTTGGGTTCGTTCTTTTTTTTTTTATGTTATGTGTCTGGGTGGGACGTTTTGCTATTTCAGAAAGATGCAAATGAAGAGAGTGATGATGACATGGTTTTCAGTCTATTTGATTAATGGGACGTTGCTGCTTCAGTCTTTCTTTTTCTTTTTTTTTGCAGTTTTAGAACTCACAGTTCTCTGTTGCATTGTTTTAGAATGGGAAGATAATGAATAGTGCCACGGTAACTTTTAGTTTATTCTAAAATAAGTTCGTTTTTAAAAGTATCAAATATCACTGGGAATCATCTGAAATTAGTTCAAATGAACCCAAGCTAGAAGAGAAAATCGATCACAATTTGACCCGTTTTCTAATGAAACTGAAATCATCGAAAAATTTTATCATTTGAAAATTTTCATAAAATCAGAATTACAAATAAGTCCTTTTTTTTATAGAAAATACCCTTTTTTAAAAGATTATACCCGGTTCAAGAATTCACAAAGATGGAAAAAGTTTTCAATATTTTCATATATGGAAATTCATACAACTGTAAATCTGAAAAGGTATGGACCCATAGAATCCTACATTCATTATACTCGAAGGACTGTTATGTTCTCTTCTCCTAACAATAGACCCTTCTGGAGCAAACCAAGCTGTGGAACTGAATGTTCTGTGCCATTTATATAAGTTCTGGATGTAGGTGCAGAAAAATATGACCCACAATAATCGGGGTGCCTTACAGGACTTATCCAAATGAAGAAGATAACTTGCTGCCTGAAAGCCTAAAAGGGAAGAGCAAACGGTCAGAGGACCATGGCCTGAGCGGCACAAGGCTCTCTGATGCCTAAGTCAGTAGGTGAACTGGAACAAAGGAAAGAGAGGAAGAAGAGAGGCAGAGTAACGACTCTCAGGTCTTGATTGTGCGTACCTTGCATGTGAAATGAGGCTCTATTTATAGACGACTGGACGATATCTTTGGATGATATTTTGGTGTGGGTCCCATGACTTGATAGGGAAGTCATCATCAGCCCACAAAGTAATAAATGCAGTCCACTCCAGCCCACTTTGCATTTAATGCCAGTCGGATCAGCCCACATCGCATTAAATGTGCGTCATGTTGGGCCAGATCGTGTTGGGCGCCTTTGGCGGTAGAGGTACCATCGGATCCACCCTCGGGCCTTGCCCTGATTTGGCTTCAGCCGCTGAATGCCGCCCTGTCAGTGATCTGGCGAAGATTGTGGACGGCTGGATGCCGCATCTGTCTCACTGGCTCGCGCCCCTATTCCTCCACGTATCTGATGACGTGGGGGGGCGAAGGGCGCGAGTGGAGATTCCTTCCTGCTTCGGCTTTCGTCCCGGCTCCTTCGGCCGAGGTCAAGCTTTCAGTCGAGGTGGGCACCTGGGTAGCCGAGCTCGGCGCCAGCGGCCCTGACCTGTCTAACTTCGGCTGAGGCCTCTGTCCTGGCAGCCGAGGTGAGTCTGGTGCCATGTGGATGGCATGCGGATGGCACGTGAGGCACGTGAGAATGCTTAGTCCCATCTGATGGCTGTGATTAGCGTAATCTTGGAGCTTTGAAAATCTCCCCACACAATTGCCCCCTAGCTTTTGACCTCTTAAGCGTCCTAGCCTTTAGTGGTCAGAAGCTAGAGAACCTGTCTGGAGATGCAGCGATCATTGCCTGATGTCGCTTCAACTTTTTTGAGGCAATAAATGCTTCATCCTGTCCGTCTTGGGAAGCGAACCGACGGCTACACCTGTAGCTTCTTCACTGATTGCGCTGTCTCATTGATGGAACAGGGCGCGGATTGCGAAATCCGTCTCTTCGAATTCGAAAGTGGCGCCCAAAGAGGGTTTTCTTTCTATAAATAGGGTCGTCTTCTTTCTTTCTTCTTTCTGATTTTGTTCGCCCTCGCCTTCAATTTCTGCTCCGCTCTTCGAGATTTCTCTGGCGAGGAAAACTGTAGGACGCGCCCAGATCTGTTCTTGACTTGCCCTCATGTTTCTGTAAGTAACTTCATGCCCCTGTCTGATTTTTTAGGGTTTTTCCACCCTTAGGGTTTCTTTCCACTATCTTCTCCTTTTAGACATGGGCACCCCTAGGTTTCGGTTAGATACAGACGAGGGCATAGCTAGGTTTAGGGCTACTTACAACATCCCGGAGGGAGTTCGCCTCAGGCCGGCGGACCCCATCGACCATGCCACGCACGGCTGGTCCTACGGCTGGATGCCGTTCCCTCTGATCTCCGTGATTGAGGGCGGGGTCAGATTTCCTCTGCACCCCTGCTCAGGGCTTGCCTTAGTGTCTGGTCGATTACCCCGTGCCAGCTGATGCCCAATGGCTTCAAAGTCATTATGGGCATGGCAAAACTGAACGAGATCTTGGGGACCAACCTGGTGTCCATGACATCGAGGACGTTTATGACATCTGCAAGGCTGGGGGAGACAATTACTATCTCCGGGTGAAGTAGCGCCGAATAGGCTTCGTCCTGGCCCTGGAGGATTCCAGTAAGAACGCTGAGGAGGACCTCTTCTGTGTGTCAGGGGACTGGGAATTCGGCGCTGGTGAGGACAGGAGACTGATGGTCCCTCGCCACCTCGGGGCCGTCCCAAGTAAATACTGCTTCTTTTCTCTGTTTATTTTGCTTGACCTTTATGTTGCCGAGCTGATACCCTTTGTTGTTTGTGGTGCAGAACTGCACGCGAGGCGACGCCGGGCTGTGAGCGAAGGCTGGAGGAAGAACGTCGACGACCACAAGAAGGTCGAGAGGTATAAAGGGCACGAGACCAGATCGGCCTGGAGCTACTGGGGTATACGCCGAGGTACCGCGGCCACTAAAGGAGAATCGGAGCAGCTCCGGAGGACGAGCCGCAGCTTGATCATCCTCCTGTCACCTTGGCCGTGCCTGCCGGGGTCTCTTTGATCGACCCTGCTGCGAGCCGAGCTGTGTCTGGCACTGAGGCATCCACTTCTTCCAGCTCGGGGTCGCCGAACCTGAGGGAGATAGTAGACGCCTACTCGTCTGATCAGGAGGAAGGAATGGAGGGGGGCTCGAGAGTGCCTGGTACCAAGGACATGGCGGCTAAGTTCAGGCAAAGATCATCTTCTTCTGTGACACCTTCGTCTGCCAGCACCCGCGCGGCTTCGGGCTCGGGGGGTGCTGCTGCCACTTCTGCTCCTGCCCCCACACCGAGCGAGGGAGCGCGGCGACGCTCGCCGGATCGCCCGAGGGAGGGGTCCCCGCCCAGGAAGAAGTCTAAGGCGGGCGAGAAGGACTCAGGGGCTGAACAGCCTCCGAAGGGTAAGACTCCTGCGCGAGCTCCTGGGGGTAAGGCTCCGCCTGAGAAGAGTGCGCCGGCCAGCAAGGTGACTGGCGGGGCGGCTCGCGAGCTCACCGTCTCGATAGGGCAAGGGTCCGGATCGGCTTCCGAGCCTCGTACTCTGCCCGGCGGCATGGTGACCTAGGATGGAGACGCAGCCCGGGAAGCCTCTAAACGTCGAGGACCGGTTGATGGGGAACACCGACGTCATTGGAGCCCTCGCGAAAGCTTACACCTTGCTGCGAGACATGGAAGTGCACGCGAGGTATGACAACGAAAGCCTGATGGTCTCGGCGATTCAGGCTAATCTTTTTGTAAGTGTCTTCAACGCTTTTCTTCAAGTGCTTTAGCTCGGCTGCTTCTGTTTGACTTACTTTTTCCTTTTGCAGAACGTGCAAAGGCTCCTGGCAGTGATGGAAAGGAGCGACAAGAACGTCGCGAAGGTTACCCAGTTGGAGTCCGAGAGGGACAGGCTGAAGAAGGAGCTGGAAGAGCTGAAGAAGGGTAGCGCCGAGGCAACCGCACAGCTGGAAGTAGCTATGGTCAGCGTTACTGATCTCACGTCGAAAGCCCACCAGCTAAAGGGTGACATCTGGACGAAGACTAAGAGGATCGCCGAACTGGATTCGAAGCTGGCCAGATCGAGTTCTGAATCGGCGGCTGAGGCGATGAGGCTGCGTGGCGAAGTGCTAGCCGGGCATGCTGAAATAGAGAAGCTGAAGACAGGGAATGCCGAGCTGAAGAAGGAGAAGGCTTCTCTACTGTCTGAGGCTCAGTCTTCTTTCCGAAAAGGGGTGGACCAGGCCACTGAGGAGTACTAGAAGCAGGTGGAGGAGATTACCTCCATTCTGTTCGAGGAAGGGTGCTTGGCCGCACTGAGGCGTGCGGGGGTTCCCGAAGACCACCCGGTCTATCGGAACTTGCCGAAGTACTCGGACCCAGTCCCTGAGCCAAACTCTACTCCTTTGGGCGAGAGTACCCCAGTCGAAGCCCCTACAGCTGATCCTGCCCCGGACGGTGCTCCTACCGCTCCGCCTGCCAGTGATGCCCCAGTCGCGCCTCAGGGTGACGCTCCTTCTGCCCCTGCTGCTGGCGATGCATCAGACAAGGCCGCGGTCGTAGCCGAGACCGCTGGTTCATCAGAGTCGGTGATCATACTGGTGGAGTCGCCGAAGCTGCAGTAGTTCTATCTTTCTTGCTCTTTGTGATCTTTCTTTTCTACCTTTTGTATGTAACCTTCAGCCCTGTAATATCCTTTGCCTTTAATGAAAAACAGAGCTCCTTTACTTGCGCATTTTCTCTCTTTGCTTTTCTTTTTTGAGTTCGGCTCTTTTACGCTTGAGTCTGGCTGAGTGCTTTTAATGTGACGTGACGTGAGAACCTTGAGTTGGAGAGAGTACCGAATGATCTTCATAGTTATCTGTGCTGATTCTCCGTATTCTGGAGACCATAAATGGCAGTTAGTGTGGCGGTATGGCCAATGAGGAAAACGAGCGGATGGTTCCACGTGGCGCCATCGGAACCGCTGGTCAGCATATAGGAAGACTTGCATTTCACGTAAGGCGTGGGAGACCTCGCCTCATAATTCTCTTTGAAGATCGGGCCCTTCTTCTTCCTATAAATAGGAGTGGCAAGCTCGCCATGGGAGAGAAAAAGAACCAGGACATCTGGCAGTCATGCTTGGTAGATCATTAGGGACATTTGACCCGGGGGGAACCCTGTTGGGATTGGTGTATGCCCTAAAGCCCACTAGTTGCATTCTCATCTTTTGTTACTGGATATTTACTGGTTATTTAATTGAAAGACTCTTTTATGCTTAAACATGTATATATGTATGGTTGTGTAAGGCCCATTGTTTCTAGTAAATGAATTAGGTGTGTAGTGTCTGCACACAGATAGGTCTTATTCATGGACAACTGGAAACATCATATTTGTTCATAACTGAAAGATGGAGCTGGGCACTTCATCTTGGTAGAAGTTATAATGAGATACTCTCCTATATAGGGTGACATACCTAAGTCATGGGAGGCCTTTCCCGGATCTATCTCATTAGTGCATGTGTCATGCATTGAACAGGACCGTTGTAGGTGTGATCTCTAAAATAGTACTATCACAGAAAAGAGATCAAGTCACCTCATGCTACTAAGTAACCGGTGCTCTTAATCTTGAGCATTTGTGGATGAACTGACGAAGTCAAATTCTTGTGCTTTAATTCACTATGGGTGAGATTCTATTCATGGGTCAACAGCTCTGTGTTTTGGGTACTCGGACTTGATTAGTTGGGACGTGCAGATGCAATATAGAATCTATGCCATCTGATGATGGAATAATCGTCCCCTTAGAATTATCCGATTAATCATCAAAATCTAAGATCTTAGTATATGGATGTTCCATATGAATATTGAACTTGTGGGTCGCTCCCTGGATCAAGAGAATGATATTCGAATGATGATTATGTTTAAGGATATGAAGTTTTAAGGTTTAGATGTAATCGGGAAGGTTGATAGTACATGTGATAACCTGACTCGATTATGGATGTTACATAGAGGGGCATTCAGGTCATTACACTTAGTAGGTCGAAGACAACCGTCATTTTATGACGAGCTTATTATATTATATATTTGTCCTTGGAGTTCAACCATAACTCTTTAGTGGAATGAGTTAAGGTTAAAATGGTCTTAATGTTGCTATGGGTTTAGCATGGACATTTTGGTCATTTTGGGAGCCAATGGCAAATATGTCTTTTGGTCCCTTCTCTAATCACTTACCAAGATTGGCATGGTTTCCTAAGATGTTTAGATAACATAAGGATGAATTATTTTAGTGGAAAAATAATTTTGAGTTTAAATTCAAATAGGCCTTTGATGGCATACATGAATTTAACTCTAGATAAATTGTATGTGGGCCATGGTGTGCATTGATATGTGGGATGTCCATAATAGGATTTCCATGGGTAAGGTTTCCAACTTTGAGTAGGACTCTACTTGGAAAGTTGGACTCCTCTTTGGATTAGCATTCCTATGAGTTAGTTTCCTTTTTGGATTAGGAACTTAAAATTAGTAAGTGTTCTACAACTAGTATTACTAATTGTATGGAAAGTTCCTTTTGGTTTCCTTTTCTAATTAGAGTGTGTCTTAAAGGAAATAAGTCTTTCCTTTTTGGACATAAATTAGAATAAGGAGAGATAACTAAATAGGAAAGGCTTCCCATAGTTTCTATAAAAGGAGAACCATCCCCCTTGGACGTCCACTATGCTAAGCAACACTTTTGTAAGAAACTAAGAGCCCCACACGTCCAGCCCCTTGAAGTCCTTTCTTCTTCCTTGAAGAAAGTTGAGGTCTGAGATTTTTCATGAGAAAAATAGTTCTTATTTCCTAGATTAAGATCCCACCATCTTAGCCAATCAGATTTGGAAGTGAGATAGAGGAGAAGATCAAAGGCAATACTAGTGCAAGAAAATTCCAGCAACTTGTTTGCAAATTGCAAGTCTGAGTTCGCGCCTTTGGATCTATTTTTTCAGAGATTTGAAGTCTACAAATCTTCGAGGTAATAGTCTTCTATCATCTCTATTAATTAGACACATGTTGGTCATGATTTAATGGAGTTTCTATGCGATTCTTTATGGCTGATTTCCGCTGCATAGTGCAGAAATCAGATTTTTTAAAATCTGTCATGCTTTGCATCAGCCTTAGTAGTCTCTTTATGAGAAGTTTCAGATCTGAATCGCGATTTCTTTCAGTGGTATCAGAGCCACTCCATATGAAATCATGATCCCATGTTGTGTGTAATTAATCCTAGATTGATTATGGGTATGGTGGCACCCTATTAAAGTTATGTTGTGATGCATGTTGTGTGCAAGTTTCATTAACATTGCTGGAATTTATTTTTCAGATTTGTTTAATGATGCACATAGTGAGTTTGCATGCACTAACCTCTTTGTTTGCAGCCATAATTAGCATCCTTGATGGTTCGCATGTATGTTGTGTGGATTTGGATGTTTTTTAATTAGTTGGAAAGTGTACGATTGCGCGGTTAGCAATCATAGGAAGTTGTAAAGTTTCCTTAATTTTATTCCAACTAGTCTTGATGTAAGCTTTCTTGGAAAGCATAGGAATCTCCAATGTAATTTTGGTTTTGTTTCAAGACAAGAAGGTTGCAAGAAATTGGAGTCCTTGGAGATCAAGGAGTCAAGACTTCTAGATGCATGAGGAGTCCTAATTCGATTAGGATTTGAAATCCTAAGAGCAAGGAGCCATCAAGGAATGCATACTTTTATTTGCTTTTATATATGGAATGCATGGATGAATGCTTTATATAATTGCTATAATTGTCACCTAGAAACATGGCCACCATTAGGCTCTAAAATTGGCATCTTTATTGTATTAGATTGTTTTTAGTTTGGCAAATTGTTTTAAACGGAACTTAGACCAGCACCTTCTATTTGTCTAAGGTTTAAAATTGGATAGGGTTTAGTTTATCTTGGTACCCTTGGTTTCCAAAGAATGCTAAACTAAAATCTAATTAGATGCTACCTATGGGTTTTCATAACCCAAGATAGGTTTTTGACTCTTTGAAGGGATTTGCTCAAATGTTTTAAAGCAAAGGCTATTTAATTTTAAGATGACTTAAGTCATGAATTTAATTAACCAAGTTTGCTAGATTTAAAAAGAGTTTTTGAGTAAAACAATGTAAAGGTCAAAAAAGTATAAACCCTAGCGATAAATAATCAAGTGGGAGAGGGGTTTTAGGAAAGACCCCACGGCCTTCCATTTTCGGTTCATGTTACCTCATTAAAGTGTTAGTGGGAACGGCCATCCCTTCGGTGGAGTTCTTTAACTAAAGAACGCTTTGATGGGTTAATGGGTGAACTAATGTGAATATTCGTAATGAGGTGTTAGTAGGAGCGGCCATCCCTTCGGTGGAGTTCTTTACTAAAGATCACTTCTATAGAATGTCAATGAAGTGTTGGTGGGAGCGGCCATCCCTTCGGTGGAGCTCTTTTCTAAAGTTCACTTCTAGGAAGGATAAAAGTCTCTTCCCTTCGGAAGACTTAATCATAGACATTCTGGGAATTTCATAAGAGATGGTTATACACTTGACATAAGACGGTGATGACCTCTCCTTAGGAGTTAAGGGTTATTTGTCATATGAGGCCAAACCAATCAGTGATTGGACTACCACTGGATGTGTGTCCAGATAGTGATAATCCAAATAAGTCTGCCTTAATTCAACGTGACTGTAGGCTCGGCCATCCCTTCGATGGAGGGTCTATGAGGAGGTTGAAACACTGATACATTATAATTGGGGTTGAATAATGTAAAAAGTTTTCGTGCTTTGTTTTTCCTTTTATAAAGCACCATATGCATATTACATATATACTGCATGTCTAATTATAAACCGTTTTATATCCAGAAAGAGATGGGAAAAGACTCTTTTAGTCCGTTGATGTGCATTATTCGTGAGAATAAACTGACTGGCCCCAACTACGTAGACTGGAAAAGAAATCTTGACATAGTACTCACAGCTGAGGAGTACAAGTATGTCTTGCTGGAAAACTGTCCCGAAATTGATGCTAATTCTACTGATGACCAGCGAGAGGCTGAGAAGAAATGGAAGAAAGCGAATAGCATGGCTAAATGCTACATGCTCGCTTCCATGTCCAACGTGTTGCAAACACAGCACGAACAAATGGACACAGCCTATGAAATCATGATGTCCTTGTCTGAGATGTTCGCAGACAAGAGCAGGCCAGCTAGGCAAGCTGCTATGAGGACCATCATGAATGCTAGGATGGCTGAGGGAACACCTGTCAGAGAGCATATGCTCAAGATGATAGATTGTTTCAATGAAGCTGAGATTCTAGGGGCTGAGATTGATGCAGGGAGTCAGACTGACATGATTCTCGAAACTCTGCCGGAATCTTTCAATCAGTTCAAGCTCAACTTCAATATGAGCAAGATGGACATGACTCTACCTGAGTTAATGAAAGAACTCCAGGCGGCAGAGGCTATCATGAAGCCCAAAGCCCAAGCTCATTTTTTCCAGTCTTCCTCTAAACTGAACCCGAAAGGGAAGAAGTCCAAGAAGAAGCAGAATAAGGGAAAAGGGCAGAAAAAGGACAATGCTGGTAATAAGAAGGACAAGGGTACAGATGGAAAGCCCAAAGGGAAATGCTTCAAGTGTGGCCTCAAAGGTCATTGGAAGAAAGATTGTCCCAAGTTCCTGGCCTCAGTTAAGAAAGGTACATCTTTTTCATACTACATTGAAACTTGTCTAGTGGTTGATTCTACTGACTCATGGATAGTAGACTCAGGAGCCACTAATCATATCTGCAATTCATTGCAGGGGTTTCAGATAATGCAGAGAATTGAGAAAGGAGAGTTTGCCTTTAGAGTCGGAACTGGAGCTAAAGTTTAGGCAGTTGCAGTAGGAGTAGTTACCTTACATTTTCCATGTAATAGGATATTAGTTTTAAATAATGTTTTCTATGTTCCGGACATGAGGAAGAATTTAATTTCAGTTTCCAGATTGATTGAATTTAATTATTCAGTTTCTTTCCATTCTGGTGTTGATATCAGTAGAGATGGAAATATTATATGTTCCGGTAGAATACATGACAACTTATTTTATATATATCCTATTGCTCCTACACTGCATAATGTACAACAAGAAAGCTCAACTTCCCTTAAGAGGAAGGTATCTTCAATCAATGACACATATCTTTGGCACTTACGTTTGGGTCACATTAACCCAAAACGGATTCAGAGGTTGGTAGAAGATGGGCCCTTGAGCTCATTAGATTTCGAACCTTTTCCTCAGTGCGAATCTTGTCTCAAGGGAAAGATGACCAAACGGTCATTCTCTGGAAAGGGACTTAGGTCAAAGGAGTTGTTAGAATTGATTCACACTGATGTGTGTGGTCCTATGAACAAACCGGCTCGAGGAGGGTATGAGTATTACATCACCTTCACTGATGATTACTCTAGGTTTGGATATGTATACCTAATGCGACGCAAGTCTGAGGCGTTTGATAAGTTCAAACAATTCAAGGCTGAGGCGGAGCTACAACTAGGAAAACATATCAAAGCCCTTCGATCTGATCGAGGTGGCGAGTACCTCCTGGGTGAGTTCAAGGAGTACCTCACACAACATGGGATTGTGTCTCAGTTGTCTGCACCGGGTACAGCCCAGCAAAATGGTGTAGCAGAGAGAAGAAATCGTACCCTTCTTGATATGGTAAGGTCCATGATGAGTCATGCAACCCTACCGATATCTTTTTGGGGATATGCCTTAGAAGCAGCAGCATACATTTTAAATCTGGTACCATCTAAGTCAGTACCTAGGACACCACAAGAAATATGGACAGGTCGAAAACCTAGTTTAAATCATATCCACATTTGGGGTTGTCCAGCCTATGTACTGAATGATAAAGCTACCAAGCTAGAACCCAGATCGGAAATGTGCTACTTCATTGGGTATCCTAAGGGAACGAGAGGTGGCATCTTTTATCATCCAAAGGAGCAAAAAGTGCTCATCAGCACTCATGCTAGGTACTTGGAGGATGATTGTATGATGCACCAAGAGCTTAGTTGTAAAGAAACCCTTGAGGAGATTCTTCCGGGATCTCCTATAACATCTGTACCAGATCCTGAAACAGTAGATGAACAAGATATTCCTTTAAACACTCCGGAGCCTCGTCGTAGTGGGAGAATTTCTAGACAGCCAGAAAGATATCTAGGAGTGTCTTTTAAGACAGACTCTGGAGATCTGGTTGAGGATCCTACTAGTTATGATGAAGCAGTAACGGATATAGATGCTGACATGTGGCAGCAAGCGATGAAATCTGAAATGGATTCTTTGTATTCCAATCAAGTCTGGGAACTTGTAGATGCACCTGAAGGGATCAAACCCATAGGGTGCAAGTGGATCTACAAGAGAAAGAGAGGAGTGGATGGGAAGGTGGAAACCTTCAAAGCAAGACTGGTGGCGAAAGGATATACTCAGAAAGAAGGTATCGATTATGAGGAAACCTTTTCACCAGTGGCTATGCTTAAGTCCATAAGGATTCTCTTAGCCATCGCATGTCATTATGACTACGAGATATGGCAGATGGATGTCAAGACAGCTTTTCTTAATGGAAGTCTTGACGAATGCATCTATATGATGCAACCAGAGGGCTTCATTGCTAGTGGCCAAGATAACATGGTTTGTAAACTTAAGAAGTCCATCTATGGACTTAAGCAAGCATCTAGAGCATGGAACATCAAGTTTAATCAGGCAGTCAAATCCTTTGGCTTTGATCAAAACATTGATGAACCATGTGTGTATAAGAAAGGAAATGGGAAAGCAGTTGCATTTTTGGTTCTATATGTAGATGACATATTACTCATAGGAAATGATGTAGGTTTATTGTCATCCACAAAGGTTTGGTTATCCTCTCAATTTCAGATGAAGGATTTGGGTGAGGCCAGCTATATCTTAGGGATCAAGCTTTTGCGTGATCGCAAGAATAAGATGTTAGCCCTATCCCAATCTTCTTATATTGAGAAGATATTGGTCAAGTTTAACATGCATGACTCCAAGAAGGGCCTCCTACCTTCTAGACATGGAGTACCACTGTCCCGAGATCAATGTCCAAAGACATCTGAAGAGATAGAGACCATGAGGAGAGTTCCATATGCATCCGCTGTTGGAAGCCTCATGTATGCTATGTTATGTACTAGACCAGACATTTGCTTTGCCGTTGGCATGGTTAGCAGATATCAGTCAAACCCTGGACCTATGCATTGGACAGCTGTTAAGCATATATTCAAGTATCTTCGGAGAACGAAAGATTATAAGCTAACCTTTCGAGCAGATGATCTAACGCCATTGGCGTATACAGACTCTGATTTCCAATCTGATAGTGATGCCAGAAAGTCTACCTCAGGGTACGTCTTTACTTTGTCAGGAGGGGCTATATCATGGAGAAGTGTCAAGCAATCCTGTATAGCTGATTCTACCATGGAAGCAGAGTATGTGGCGGCATTGGAAGCTGCGAAGGAAGCGGTATGGCTCAGAAAATTCCTGTTGGAATTGGGAGTTGTTCCTGCAGTGCATAAACCGATTGTCATGTACTGCGATAACACTGGTGCTGTAGCACAGTGCAAAGAGCCCAGCAATCACAAGAAAGGCAAGCACATTCAGAGAAAGTACCACTTGATCCGGGAATTCATTCAGGATGGAGAGATAGTGGTGGAGCATATTGCTTCAGCAAATAACTTAGCTGACCCATTCACTAAGACTCTTACTGAGAAAGTCTTCACTTCTCATGTTGAGTCTATGGGTGTTAGGTTAGGAACAAGTGATCTTTAGTGCAAGTGGGAGTTTGTTGGGATTGGTGTATGCCCTAAAGCCCACTAGTTGCATTCTCATCTTTTGTTACTGGATATTTACTGGTTATTTAATTGAAAGACTCTTTTATGCTTAAACATGTATATATGTATGGTTGTGTAAGGCCCATTGTTTCTAGTAAATGAATTAGGTGTGTAGTGTCTGCACACAGATAGGTCTTATTCATGGACAACTGGAAACATCATATTTGTTCATAACTGAAAGATGGAGCTGGGCACTTCATCTTGGTAGAAGTTATAATGAGATACTCTCCTATATAGGGTGACATACCTAAGTCATGGGAGGCCTTTCCCGGATCTATCTCATTAGTGCATGTGTCATGCATTGAACAGGACCGTTGTAGGTGTGATCTCTAAAATAGTACTATCACAGAAAAGAGATCAAGTCACCTCATGCTACTAAGTAACCGGTGCTCTTAATCTTGAGCATTTGTGGATGAACTGACGAAGTCAAATTCTTGTGCTTTAATTCACTATGGGTGAGATTCTATTCATGGGTCAACAGCTCTGTGTTTTAGGTACTCGGACTTGATTAGTTGGGACGTGCAGATGCAATATAGAATCTATGCCATCTGATGATGGAATAATCGTCCCCTTAGAATTATCCGATTAATCATCAAAATCTAAGATCTTAGTATATGGATGTTCCATATGAATATTGAACTTGTGGGTCGCTCCCTGGATCAAGAGAATGATATTCGAATGATGATTATGTTTAAGGATATGAAGTTCTAAGGTTTAGATGTAATCGGGAAGGTTGATAGTACATGTGATAACCTGACTCGATTATGGATGTTACATAGAGGGGCATTCAGGTCATTACACTTAGTAGGTCGAAGACAACCGTCATTTTATGATGAGCTTATTATATTATATATTTGTCCTTGGAGTTCAACCATAACTCTTTAGTGGAATGAGTTAAGGTTAAAATGGTCTTAATGTTGCTATGGGTTTAGCATGGACATTTTGGTCATTTTGGGAGCCAATGGCAAATATGTCTTTTGGTCCCTTCTCTAATCACTTACCAAGATTGGCATGGTTTCCTAAGATGTTTAGATAACATAAGGATGAATTATTTTAGTGGAAAAATAATTTTGAGTTTAAATTCAAATAGGCCTTTGATGGCATACATGAATTTAACTCTAGATAAATTGTATGTGGGCCATGGTGTGCATTGATATGTGGGATGTCCATAATAGGATTTCCATGGGTAAGGTTTCCAACTTTGAGTAGGACTCTACTTGGAAAGTTGGACTCCTCTTTGGATTAGCATTCCTATGAGTTAGTTTCCTTTTTGGATTAGGAACTTAAAATTAGTAAGTGTTCTACAACTAGTATTACTAATTGTATGGAAAGTTCCTTTTGGTTTCCTTTTCTAATTAGAGTGTGTCTTAAAGGAAATAAGTCTTTCCTTTTTGGACATAAATTAGAATAAGGAGAGATAACTAAATAGGAAAGGCTTCCCATAGTTTCTATAAAAGGAGAACCATCCCCCTTGGACGTCCACTATGCTAAGCAACACTTTTGTAAGAAACTAAGAGCCCCACACGTCCAGCCCCTTGAAGTCCTTTCTTCTTCCTTGAAGAAAGTTGAGGTCTGAGATTTTTCATGAGAAAAATAGTTCTTATTTCCTAGATTAAGATCCCACCATCTTAGCCAATCAGATTTGGAAGTGAGATAGAGGAGAAGATCAAAGGCAATACTAGTGCAAGAAAATTCCAGCAACTTGTTTGCAAATTGCAAGTCTGAGTTCGCGCCTTTGGATCTATTTTTTCAGAGATTTGAAGTCTACAAATCTTCGAGGTAATAGTCTTCTATCATCTCTATTAATTAGACACATGTTGGTCATGATTTAATGGAGTTTCTATGCGATTCTTTATGGCTGATTTCCGCTGCATAGTGCAGAAATCAGATTTTTTAAAATCTGTCATGCTTTGCATCAGCCTTAGTAGTCTCTTTATGAGAAGTTTCAGATCTGAATCGCGATTTCTTTCAAACCCTTGCCCCAGAAGACGGCTTCCTCCGAGGGGGAAAGTCTGTCGTAGTCTGCGCGCTCTCTGAAGACGATCCTCGTGGACTACGCGCTCTCTGAACGCGGGTCCACGGCCAACCCTCTCCGACGCGGCTGCATCGGAATCTTTGCAGTCGTGGGTTGGTGGCGCCCCATGCGTTTGGCGGTCTTGTTTTCATCCCACAGGGTCCTGCGTGGAACCATGCTTCTTGTGCGATGTCAAGACCTCCGAGCGGCGGGCAGGATCGAGAGGTCCTCGGGCTGAGAGGGCCCTTGTTTGCAAACTTTGGTCTCACTGACCATAGGGTATTGTAGAGCTCAGTGAGATTCAGAGTCCCCCAAAGCCTCCAAACAGTGGACCAGCGAGGATCGGAGTTTTCAAGCTTGCAGTCTAGAGGGCGTTGAAGAGCTCAGGGCGCTGGAGACCGGACTAAAGAGTCAGTGAAGATCGGAGCCTCCCAGCCTTCATTTCTTTTTCTGTTTTCTGAGGACTGCGAGCCTCCTTTCTGTAACCCTTGTAATGAAGCAATTACAATGAATAAAAAGAATAATTTTTGTGATCATACAATCTGTGTACAGTACTTCCGTATTCTTTTTTGCTTTTCTTGTACTGTTTTGTGATACTTGTATTTTTGTGCTGCTTTTTTGCACTTCAGTGCTTGCACTGCTCTTTTTCTTTTGAAAACTGTCATTGGCCGAAATGGACCAGCATTGGCCGAGACGAACTGTCTTTTGCCGAGATGAACCCAGAGTCTCGATGATCTCAGCTGGGCGAGCCTGAGTTCGGGAACGATCTCGAGGGGTGTATGAACCCCGAATTTAGGAAGCGACTGGTTGTATGAATCCGAAGCCTCTTCCAGGGTTAGGAACCCAAACTTTAGGAAACGACCGGATGTATGAATCCGAAGCCTTTTCCAGGGTCAAGGATCCAAACTTTAGGAAACGACTAAGTGTATGAACTCGAAGCCTTTTCCCGGGTCAAGGACCCAAACATTAGGAAACGACTGAGTGTATGAACTCGAAGCCTTTTCCAGGGTCAAGGACCCAAACTTTAAGAAACGACTGAGTGTATGAACTCGAAGCCTTTTCCAGGGTCAAGGACCCAAACTTTAGGAAACGACTGAGTGTATGAACTCGAAGCCTTTTCCAGGGTCAAGAACCCAAACTTTAGGAAACGACTGAGTGTATGAACTTGAAGTCTCTTCCAGGGTCAAGGACCCAGAGCTGCCGAACTCAGATAAGGAGAGATGACAAAGATTGACGACAGGGCAAATGCTGCTTTCATTGATTCGGAGACTCATGTTACATCTTTAAAAATAGAATTTCTTCAAGTGGGATGCATTCCATGGTCTCAGCAACGGCTTGCCTTCTAAGTCTTCGAGCTTGTAAGAGGATCGTCCTGCCAGTGAGACCACCCTAAATGGACCATGCCAGTTCGGGGCCAGTTTTCCTTCGTTCGGATCTTTGTCAGCTGGCAGGGTCTTCTTCAGGACTAGCTCTCCTACGGAGAAACTTCTTTCTCTGACTTTTTCATTATAGCCTCTGGCTAGCCGCTGCTGATAGTCAGTCAGTCGTAGGGCTGCTACTTCTCGACGCTCGTCCGCTAGGTCCAGCTCCATTGCCAAGTTTGTCTCGTTTCGGCCCTGGTCGACCAACTCTGTCATCAGGGTGGGGAGGCCAATTTCCAAGGGAATGACCGCCTCCATCCCATAGGCCAGAGAGAAAGGTGTCGCCGAGGTGGATCGCCTTGGAGTCATTCTGTATGCCCACAACATGCTGGGAAGCTCCTCTACCCATCTCCCTTTTGCCTTGTCTACCCGCTTCTTCAGGCCGTCCAGGATTATCTTGTTAGAAATTTCAGCCTGGCCATTGCTCTGTGGATACGCCGGAGTGGAGTAATGGTTTCTGATGCCATGCTCTTGGCAGAAGTCCTTGAAGGATTTGGAGTCGAACTGAGTCCCGTTGTCCGAAATCAGGGTCCTGGGGATGCCGAACCTCGTTATGATGTTTTTCCACACGAAGTTCCTGGAGTCCCTATCAGTGATGGAGGACAGCGGCTTAGCTTCTATCCACTTTGTGAAGTAATCCGTAGCAACTATCAGCCATCTCTTGCTCCTTGGAGCTCGGTGGAGAGGCCCCACAATGTCCAGCCCTCATTAAGCGAAGGGCCATGGACTAGAGAGGGGACTCAGGTCTTGCGCTGGCTGATGAAGAGAGTGGGAGAACTTCTCGTATTTCTCGCATTTCCTGGCGTATACTTGCGTATCCTTCTGCATGTAGGGCCACCAGTAACCTTGGCTTATTGCCCTGTAGGCTAGTGATCGGCCTCCAATGTGACTGCCACAGATTCCTTTATGGATCTCATACAGGAAGTTGTCCACCTTGGTCGGATGGACGCATTGGAGGTAGGGACCCGTGAAGGATTTCTGTAAAGTTTGCCTTCAGGAGATAGCCAGAATTGAGCTGCCTTGAGTCTGATTCGATGGGCTTCAGTCTTGTCCTCGGGGAGCTGGTCGTCCCTCAAGTAAGAGATGATTGGGTCCATCCAGCTCGGGCCGAGATCAGCACAAAGGACTTGTCGAGGTGAGTGGAGCTCTAGGCTTGATCTTGATATCGATCCAACCTCGACAGTCCTTTTCTTTCCTGCTTCGACAGCGGAGGCCAGGTTTGCAAGTGCATCAGCGTGCGTGTTGGTATCTCTGGAGATCTGCCTGACCTCGGTTGTCTGGAAATGAGAGAGTAGTTTTTTCGCGAGGGCTAAGTAGGCCGCCATCCTGTCGTCCCTGGCCTGGTAGTCTCCAGCGAGCTGGCTAGTTACTAGTTGCGAATCGCTGAAGATCACTAGGCGCTGGGCTCCGAGGATTGGGGCGCTGTTCAACCCTGCTATCAGTGCTTCATACTCTGCTTCATTGTTTGTTGCTTTGAAGTCCAAGGTGAAGGCTTGCTCTATGACTAGTCCCTCTGGCGATTGGAGGACTATGCCGGTGCCAGCTCGCTTGGAGGTGGACGAACCGTCAACAAAGACCTTCCATGCCGAGGCGGGAGCTTGTTCGACCTCGGTGACTTCAGGCTCATGCCCTATGCCCCCCAATTTCGTGCCGGACTGGGGCGGAGCCGAGCTTGGCGAGACGAAATCCACAATGAAGTCTGCTAGAATATGGGCTTTGATCGCAGTCCGGGGACGGTACTGAATATCATACTGCCCCAGTTCGACTGCCCACTTTGAGATTCGCCCTGAAAAGTCAGCCTTTTTGAATATAGAACGGAGTGGATGCTCCGTGATCACCACAATGGTGTGGGATTGGAAATAATGGGAGAGCTTGCGGGAGGCGCTGACGAGTGCCAGTGCGAGCTTCTCCAACAAGAGGTATTTGGTCTCGGCGTCAAGCAGGATCTTGCTTGTATAGTAAATTGGCTTTTGGACCCCTTCGTCCTTTCTGACGAGGACGAAGCTCACCGCATGATCCGAGACCGCAAGATATAGATACAAAATCTCCCCCTGAGTTGGGGTAGAGAGTAAAGGTGGTGAAGACAAATAAGTTTTGAGTGCTGCCAATGCTTGGTCGCACGCAGGGGTCCATTGGAATTTTAAATTTTTTCTCAGAAGCTGAAAGAAAGGCCTGCACTTATCTGATGATCGACTGATGAAACGATTGAGTGCTGCAGCCATGCATGTGAGCTTCTGGACTTCCTTTGTAGTAGATGGGCTCTGGATGCCCAAGATTGCGGTGATCTGGTCCGGGTTGGCCTTTATTCCCCTCCACGTTACCAGGCTTCCGAGGAACTTGCCAGAAGCTACGCCGAAGGCGCACTTGGAAGCATTCAGTTTGAGCTTGAACGTGCGAAGGATGCTGAAGACTTGGGCCTGATCCGCCAGATGGTCGCCGGAGCGCTTGAACTTGACGACCATGTCGTCAATGTAGACCTCCACTGTCTTGCCGAGCTGAGCCTGAAACATCTTTGTCACGAGGCGCTGATATGTTGCCCCCGCGTTCTTCAGCCCGAAGGGCATGACCTTGTAGCAATAAGTGCCGCGGGGGGTTATGAATGCGGTTTTCTCCTCGTCTGGCTCATACATCAGGATTTGATGGTAGCCTCTGTAGGCGTCGAGGAAGCTCATTCGGTCGTGGCCGGCGGTGGCGTCAATCATCTGATCGATCTTCGGAAGGGGGAAACTATCTTTAGGGCAGGCCCTGTTGAGATCGGTGAAGTCTACGCACGCCCTCCATTTGCCTATCTTCTTCTTAACCACCACCGTATTGGCCAGCCAGACCGGGTACTGGACCTCCCGGATTGCGCCTGCCTCCAGCAACTTGTCGACCTCTTCAGCTACTGCGTCTGTCTGCTGTAACCCCGTCCTATGGGCTCTCTGCACCACTGGCTTGCAGCTGGGATCCACATTCAGCCGGTGGCACATGACCCCGGGGTCGACCCCAGGCATTTCGCTCAGGGTCCAGGCGAAGACATCCACGTTTTGCATTAGAAACCTTGAGAGCTCGGCTCTCTCTTCATCTGGTAGCTGCGTGCCAATCAGGAAAAATCTGTCGGGGTCTGCTGAGTCGAGCCTGACTTCGACTAGGTCTTCTATACTCTTCTTGTCAGGGTCTCAGCCGATCTCATCTAGACCCTTTTCAAACTCCGCCAGGTTGACGCGCTCTGGCTCCTTCTCTGTAGGGACCACGGCCAGCATGCACTGCCTAGCTTGCTGCTGATCTCCTTCCACTGTGACCACCTCCATCTTGCCCTCCTTGTCTTCGAGGATGAACTTTAGCTTCTGATGAAGGGAGGAGGGGACTGCTTCCAGCTTGTGGTGCCACGTTCTGCCCAAGATGACGTTGTAGGGAGAAGGGGCGTCCACTACCAGAAAGTCGGCCGTCACGGAGGCTCCGCCCACTCGGGTTTCCAGGGTGATTTTACCCTTGGGATAGACTGGTTTGGCGGATAACCCTAGCAAGGGCGCATGGACCTCAGTGAGGTTGGCTTCTGAGAGGTTCATTTTCTTAACGCACTCATAGTAGAGGACCTCGGAAGAGATGCCGGAGTCGACGAGGATCCTCCTCACAGTGAAGTCCTTCAGCTTCATGGTCAAGAGCAGTGGGTCATTGTGAGGGAGCTGGATTCCCTCCAGATCTTTGTCTGAGAATGAGATTGCTGGTCGGTCGCGGCGCGCTCTCTTGGGCGCTGGCCCGAGTTCGGCTCTCATCACTTCCTTCCTGTGCGAGGCCCGCCTGGCTTCAGCACGAGCCTGAAGGCTGTCTCGAGCTGAGGGAGAGGGGGCTGAGGGCGCCAGGTGGATCACATCGATGATCTTTTTAGAGTCTTCACTGTCTGGATCCCTAGTCGCGCTCTGATGAGCTCGGCTGCCGCCGCCGCTGCCGACATCTCCTGCCTTCACGAACTCAGCAAGATGGCCTTCCTTGGCGAGCCTCTCCAAGTGGAATTTCAGAGTTCTGCACTCCTCAGTCATGTGCCCGTTACCCTTATGGTAGGCATAGAACCTGGTTTGTTCACGGGTGGAGGGATCGCTTGACAAGGGACGAGGCCACTTGAAGAATGGCTGGGTCTTGACTTTGTTCATAACCTGGTGGATTGGCTCCTTGAAGACGATGTTCATAGACTGGTAGGTGTCGGAGGGAGGTCTGGCCCTCCTGCTGCCCCCGGACCTGGACGCTGAAGCTCTCGCCGAATTGGAGACCTAGGCTTGCTTCGGCTCTTGCCTCTGGTATGGCTTCTTACCCCGCTGCTGGGGCTGGCTGCTTCTTTCCTTGGGTTCCGGGCCTGCGATCTCCCGGCCTTCCTCCTCCCAAGCCCGAATTTCATCCTCCTCCTGGGCGATATAGCGTTTTATCCGGGACATCAAGGCCGGCATGGAGGGAGCGGGATCTCCTGCCAAATCTTTCCGCAGCTCGTGCCCTGGTAACAGAGCATTCTGGAAGGCGAAAATCGCCACTTCTTCTCTGGTATCATCGATTTGGCTGTAAACTGCCCAGAACCGCCGGGCGAACTGGGTGAGGGTCTCGCCCTGCTTTCTTTCTAGAGCGAGGATGTCAGCATCGGTCTTGGGGACGACGCTGTAGGCTTGGAACTTCTTGAGAAAAGAGAGCTGGAGCTCTTTCCAACTCGAAATAGACTTCTCTGGCAGAGCGCAGAACCACTTTAGAGGGAGGTCGCTCAAACTGGAGGAGAAGATCTTGCAGTTGAGATGGCCTTCGTTCCCCCAGATAGACATCTTTTGGGAAAAGTGACGGAGGTGAGCGGATGGGTCAGACAATCCGTCATAGGGGACGAACCGCGGGACTGAGAACTTCTTGGGCAAGGGAGTTCTCTCGATGTCCCGCGTGAAAGGAGAGGCCCCCAAATCGGTGGGGCCACAGATTTCTTGCTGATCCCGCATCTCCAGGTTACGCTGGAGAGCCAACTTGATGCGCTTGTCGAGCCGCTCCTGCTCGTCGTCCTTCTCTGGCATCAACGTTCTTGGCTTCCGCTTTGCATGGCCTCTACCATGGTGGCTATGAGCTCGCCCGTCGCGGCCACGATGGCTACGGGTGTTGCTCGAGCCCTCATCATAGGCATGGCAGCGCTTCTGATCCAAAAAGGCTCTTAGATCCTCTCGGGATGGCTGGACTACCTTGCTCTGGACAGATATTTTCTCGCCTTAGGGTTCTGAGGGCTGCCTTAGAGAGGCATTTTGCACCGCCCTCAGCTGCTGTTGGAGCTGGTGGATTATTCGCTCCTGCTCTTGGAGGAGAGCGTTTTGAGCTGCAATGTCTCCTCCAGCATCAGCGGGTTGCACACGGCGTGGCTCCTCCACTGCTGGAACTTTGCCTTTGAGAGGGCGCTCACGTCGACGCTCGTCCCGTTAGGGAGGCGCGACTTCATCGTCAGAGCACGAGGTCTCGACTCCCTCTCGGAAGGGAATCTCGATGAAGGGTCGCGAGCCTACACGCTCTTCGCCTGCAGACGCGCCATGGTCTGCTCCGGACCGTCCCTGAGGAGGGACGTCCGTCGACGGGCCCGGACGCTCGAATATCGCTCTCTGGGACTCTCCGCCCTTCTTAGCTTTCGGAGGCATGGTTTTTGGGAAGATTGAGAAGATTGGGAAGGTTGGGATAGTACTTTCCCACAGACGAAGCCAATTGTAGGTGCAGAAAAAATATGACCCACAATAATCGGGGTGCCTTACAGGACTTATCCAAATGAAGAAGATAACCTGCTGCCTGAAAGCCTGAAAGGGAAAAGCAAACAGTCAGAGGACCCTAGCCTGAGCGGCGCAAGGCTCTCCGATGCCTAAGTCAGTAGGTGAACTGGAACAAAGGAAGGAGAGGAAGAAGAGAGGCAGAGTAGCGACTCTCAGGTTTTGATTGTGCGTACCTTGCATGTGAATGAGGCTCTATTTATAGACGACTGGACGATATCTTTGGATGATATTTTGGTGTGGGTCCCATGACTTGATAGGGAAGTCATCATCAGCCCACAAAGTAATAAATGCGGTCCATTCCAGCCCACTTTGCGTTTAATGCCAGTCGGATCAGCCCACATCGCATTAAATGCGCGTCATGTTGGGCCAGATCGTGTTGGGCGCCTTTGGCGGTAGAGGTACCATCGGATCCACCCTCGGGCCTTGCCCGGATTTGGCTTCAGCCGCTGGATGCCGCCCTGTCAGTGATCTGGCGAAGATTGTGGACGGCTGGATGTCGCATCTGTCTCACTGGCTCGCGCCCCTATTCCTCCACGTGTCTGATGACGTGGGGGGCGAAGGGCGCGAGTGGAGATTCCTTCCTGCTTCGGCTTTCGTCCCGGCTCCTTCGGCCGAGGTCGAGCTTTCAGCCGAGGTGGGCACCTGGGTAGCCGAGCTCGGTGCCAGCGGCCCTGACCTGTCTGACTTCGGCTGAGGCCTCTGTCCTGGCAGCCGAGGTGAGTCTGGTGCCACGTGGATGGCACGCGGATGGCACGTGAGGCATGTGAGAATGCTTAGTCCCATCTGATGGCTGTGATTAGCGTAATCTTGGAGCTTTGAAAATCTCCCCACACACTGGGGACTACCCATTTCACATTATCTCATACAAAGATGACAAAAATAGTCATGATCCTTGTATCCACTTGTAAATGGTTATATAAAAGATAATACACATGTGCATTGGACATCTCCATTCAAAAAAAAAAAAAAACACTAACTAGAAGAGATATCTATCCTCATGTTGAGGTGGTCTACTACAAAAGTTTAACAATCAAATGTAAGCATCAATCTCTCTCCTGCTGTAGACGTGACACAGAGTCTCTCGACAAGAGAGGGAGACGGCAGCGCAAAGAGACGGCCTCAAACTGGGCGCTGGGAGATGCGAGAACACAGCACTGGGAGGGACATGTTAGCATTTGCCACTAAAATAATAACAGCCACTGAAATAACAACTGCCATCATTTCCCAGCCAAGAGCCCAAGTTAGCATTTTGACAAACACATTACATGCACATCAGCAGATGGCATCCTTACAATGGCATGAGACTCTGCTTCCGGAATTCTAAGATGCTCGCTATCAATGACCATCAGCTTCACCTCAAAATCTACAATCTTATCTTGAGCTTTGGTTGGCAACAGAAAAGGAAAATAGAGATTGGGCCCAAATGAAGTTCTAGGGCAGAAAAAAAAACCCAAATCAGGAAAACAAATTTCTCCAGAAGAACATGAAGGTGACGGTGTCGATGGGGCTTTCGAACATGAAGGTGACGGTGTCGCTGGCATCATCGGCCTTGATGGTGATGATGTTGTCATCAACTGCGCACTTGAGCATCTCGGACATGAGAAAGATCGAGCTGAGAGAGAGATAGTCGAGATCGCCTCGATGGAGAGAGATCGAGCTGATAATGAGAATAAGCAGCAGCAGGGCAGAGAGAGAGATATTGCAGCTAGAGAAAGAGGGCAGCTGGCGAGCTTCCAGAGATCTCGACGAGCGACGATGAGAGGGAGATATCGAGAGCTGAGAGCGAGAGCACAGATCGAGCTGAGAAAGAGATGAGAAAGAGGCGAGAGAGAGAGCTGAGAGAGACCAACGAGAAAAGGAGAGAGGCGAGAGACAGGGACAGGTAGGTCTAAGAAGGGGAAAAATGAAAAATGAGTGGGTCCAATGAAAAACTCACCCTGATTGAATTTTATGTTACGCCCACACGCCTCCAGCTTACTTTCAACCTGAGCTGCAGCTGAGGTGTCACATCCCAGACCCGAGAATTCCCTGTTTAGGGTGGTTCCCAAGGAGTGACACGTGTACTCCCGTGAACTCGCACTTGTTCCGGACCAAATCCGAATTCACGGAGGAGAAAATTCCACATTCAATCAACATTTAATTGTGGAAGCATATATAACATTAATATCAAAGCCATGAGTAGTCCATTAACCAATCCATTAAACTACAAAGTAATCTTTAACAAAGCTAATAACTAAATCTTTTAAATGCATAGTACAAAAGTACTCTAATGAATATCAACTAGATGTTTATCTCAAATGAACATAATTCTAGTACAAATGTGATGGACCGCGCTCCTGCTCGGTTCTACCGAGCTCGGCGGACGTGGGAGTCCGTCGGGTCCGACCCTTTTGTAACCGTGGGGTAAGGGCGTGCATCAACATTTCTTTTTTTGTGTGGGTGTGCCAGATTTTCTATTTTACTTGGAATTGCAAGTGGTGATCCGGAGATCAACCTTCGCAAGTAAAAAGGAAATCAACTTGTTTCAAGTTTTCCATTGCACATATATTTAAGAAAATAGGCATTTTCTTAGTTTGCCGTGAAAGGCGATTTTTTTGGCATTCATAGCCGATTTTTGGCGTTTATAGCCGATTTTCAATCCTTATCAATAATGAAAGACAAGAGTTGTGATTTTTGTCTCTTTTGAAAAAATACAAACTACAATGAAAAGCAAGAAAAGGAGGATCTAACTTCTCAGGAGATTGTGGGGGACCCGTTTAGATTGACGGTCGCAAGCCATATGTGGGCTTCGCCATCATCCATGCAGATGAGAACAGAGGATGCTATTGATTCGCTTGGCTTGGCTATAACCTCAGGTTTTTAGAGAACAAAGACCAAAAGAAGGTCCTATGTCCAATAAAAAGCCGAGTAGACGGGCTTGAAAAGCCATGTCTAAGCCATTGGCGGCAGAAGGAGAAGGCAAGGACCTTGGGGGGGGGGGTACCCCCTAAGGGACTTTTGTCACCTTGTAGCGGTGGTCGGTGTAGGATTTCCGCAGAGTTTTCTCTCTTAGATTTCTTATGCCTCTTTCTGTCTGAGTTTCCGGATTTTCTGCAGTCTATTGTCTGTGTGTCTGCTGCTCTTTCTTCTTGGAGAGCTCTCCTATTTATAGGCTTTTAGGTAGCCATTTAGGAGGGTTTATGAGCCTTGATTGTCATAAAGCTACATAAAGGGAGGAGTTACAAAATTGAATTCTTTATTTTGTAACTCCTTTTTCTTGGCTTCTGATTGGCCGGAGGAGATTGAGGGCATTTAATCGCCTTTAATCGCCATGATGGGAGGAGTTTCATGGGTTAAATGCCATGAATCTCTTAACTTGTAACTCCCAGATGCTTGCTTCTGATTGGTTCGTCCAAAGAAATGGATCAATGACTGTAATAAAGCTAGTCAATTAATCGCATTAAGTGGTGGCCGAGCATCTGAAGAGTCGCGGGCCGTGCCGTGTCTTTTGGGATTCTTCTGGCGATGATCATCGATGGATCTTCATGTAGATCGACATCGGATGACCATGTAATTTCAGGTGTTTGTTGCCAACAGCAGGTCGGTGCCATCTGTCCTGTCGATTTCTCGATCGGTTGGGTAGAAAGCACACTTTTTTTGGTTGACCGGGTGGCGATTAATATTGTTTTCGATACTCTTGATGATTGGCCCGTGTTTTGGACGGATGTCAGAGGATTTGGTGTCTCAAAAGTATGAATTTTGGAAAATACCAGAGGCTGGGCACTTCGAATCGCGAAAAAACGGCGAAAACTGGGGTTTCCGGGGCCTTCCCGGCGACCCCGGGCTCCAGGGTCGCCGGCGACCCTGGGGGGTTTTCCCCCTTTTTGTCCCGTTTTGTGTCCGTTTTTGCTGTTTTTCGATTCTTTTTTCTTCTGTATTTTTCCTTGACATTTTTGACCATTTATTGGCCTGATTTCCCTGTAGGAAATCTGATGAGAATTCTTGCATTTTATTTTGCAAAGTTTCCAATTTCTTGAGAAAGCCGAAGACTTTGTCGCGCAGAGCTGCCGATTTTCTGTCAGAAGCAGAAACTGGGTCAAACGATGTCGGAATGACCTGAAATTTGGTGTGAAGCCTCTTGAGCAATAAATAAGACCATCATAGGCTTTTGTTTGAGTTTTGAAGCCGTTTGGGGTCCTATCACCAGTAGACTCGCTTTTGTCGCGATGAAGATGTCGTGGTTTGATGTGCGGTCAACCGATGTCCGATTGACTTAAAATTTGACAGGGAACCTATTGGAGTCATTTTAAGATGATCCATAGGCTCTGTCTTGGAAACCATGGTCCCGGAGAGCTTTGCCGCCGAGAGGCCTGATTTGGCTTCCGAGCGTCAAACTATGGTCAAATGTTGTCGAAATGACCTGAAATTTGACATGTAGCCCTTTATAAGCATTTTGAAGCCGTCCATGTGCTCTATCTGATGAGTAATGGCCTCGGTGGTTCTCGCCGCCGAGAGGCTTGATTTAGCTGTTCGAGGGTTGATGTAGGGTCAAACGTTGTCGGTTTGACTCGGAACTTGACGTGGAGCCTTTTGGAAGTATTTTGAGACCATCCATCGGCTCTAATCGAAGATTTGGTGTCTCCGATGCTTTCGCCGCCGAGAGCTCCTTTTTGGCTGTCGGAGAAGTGAAGTTAGGCCAAATGATTTTGAAATGGCCCGAAACTTCTTGTGTACTCCTCTTTTGGCTGTCTTGAAGGATCTTGCAGTTTTTGTTTGATTCTGACAAGATTTGATTTTTTGGAAGTAGCATTGCCTATTTATGGCAGGTTGCGACTTCATGTAGCTCTTTGGATCTTGAAGAGGCAAAGTGACATTTTTGGTGTCAACAAAATGCAAAATTACTAATCGTATGCATTACCTTAAGCTAAATGAAGTATAAAATACTTAGTCTCAACCAATTTACCACTCGGATACGTACTCCGGCTATCTTAGCTAACCAATGAGCTTACCAATCGAATCTTTAATATGTATGATTACTAATTAATCTTTTCGATGTCTTGGATCCCTGTGACACCAAGAGTAGTATCTCAAATACAACGATTTGGCAAGTACAGGCAATAAAAAGGATATACATAATGTTTCAAATGGAAAATATGACAATTAAATTAATAAGATGCCATTTGTAAGAAATAACTTAAACAATTGTACCATAATAGATAAAACCATGTTTTCGAAAATCAACCAATAATACATCTATGTTTTCGAAATCAAATCAATAATAATTTATATACAAATTTGGCTACTACGTGAGCTCATCCTCTCAATGAGAGCGGATCTAGTTGGGATGTCACCAGCGGCCCGGCCAAAGGCTAGCTGGCTACCCGGTTCTGGAGTTCCGGTGCTCGAGATGACATATGGCAGTAGTCTCTATAACTAAACCAAGTTTAATCTCCGTCGAGCATGACAAGGTCGAAGCTAGGTAGTGCTGATAAAAACTAAATCAATAACAAATCAAATCTGAGTATCTTTATGTACTCGTTCACAAATCAAATCAAATAATAATCTCAATGATTGAATACTTACTCAATTCAAATCATTCATCAAATATCAAATAATTATATGACAATTGGATAACAAATTGGAAGTAAATGATTGAATCAAATAATGTAAATAATGTGACAACTATATCAATTAAAATTGATAATGATCAATTCCGATTTAAAGGTACAATGCAATTTATTTAAAGAAAATCCAAACATTTATTAGCCAATTTAATTATTCATAAAGACTATTACTATCCGATACAAGATAGATTTAGAGAGTCAACGTATTACTACTTACTTGGTGTCACTTATTATAAAAAAAATATGTTGAGCCTCTAAATTAATCTTCATGCTTAATAATTAGACTACTAAATGCATAAAACGTATGAGAGATTTAATTTAAATTAAACCTTCATAAAAATGTAATTTCCATTAGTCAAATGAAATGGTTAAGGGTTCCATTCTAGAGTCATATATGTCATTTTAAATTTTTAATCACCTATTAGTTTAGGGTTACACCATATTTCTCATTAGGGAGAATTATGAAGGGTTATCATAGAGTAAGAGTACAATCACACTCCTCTAGTATGGGCCAATTGGGTCGAAAGCCCAAATAAATGGTTTCAGATTCATTACCAGTGATCCGTTAATTTCATTCAAGGTGCCATTTTCTAGGGTCCCACAAGTACTCAGAGTCAAAAACTCCTAATTGGTTTAGTAAATATATAATATAAAAGTATTCATCAACTTTTGATGGAAAAATAAACATTTTTAATAAAAGTTTCGGGCCCAAACAGAGACCCACCTCGCTATAGCGAGGACACGTTCTGTGCCCACTCCTCGATTTCCTCTTTTTCTTTGTTTCCAATTCAAACACTATTCCACCTGAACTTAATCATTGAAGCCCCCACCTGTACTACACATATACGCAATTCCACATGTTTTCAATGTAAAATCTGCACATGTTTTCAAAGGTATAAATGCACATAGTTTAATCCATTCACCACTCATGTGCAGAAAATTGGTACACATGTAAATTTTGTGTTTATTTTAACACACTACTTCACCATCAATTTAATCTTCTCTTACCTTTAAAAATTAAGGACTACTAACACCAAGGCAATCAACCCATACTAATATCATTCTCAAATTATAATCAAAGAGGCTAATCACCATAAAGAGGTAAATATAGAATTGATAATCCAATCAAGGAATTAAATACTATGTATTCTTAAATAATGCTTATGACTTGCCTCTATTAAGCTTGCCAAAACCCCGTTCTTCACCACTTGGTTCAAAGACACAAAACACCCAAAATATAAACGCAGAATCAAGAAAATCCATAGAAAAATTATGAGAATGCATGCATGTGGGTATATTAGTCTTTGCTCGACTCTAATACAACTCAAATCATGAAAGAAGAGGTTTGTTGCTTCCTTGAGATAATTCGAATTTGGGAAGAAAAGGAGGAAATAAGGGAGATGTTACGTGTCACAAGAGTAAAAAATGAAATGAAGGGGAGAAGAAGCGCCAAGCTTTACTCCCAAAAGTCCATGCCATAACCTCCTAGATGATTGGAGAAGGAGGGAAGTGAAGATAGTAAGGAGAGAAGAAGAAGAATAGTAGAAAGAAGGAAATGAAAGGGGTTGGCTTGCTTATAAAGGAATAAGATTGTGCATTTTGCACAAAAGTCCACCCATTGGACATAATTTGGATAAAGAGTTTCCTAATGATAATGGGCTTGGGTTTTGTAAATGGGCTGAGTTGGGTTTTAATGAGTTGGGTCTCATTATAGAAATGATGAAGGGAAGGTGTTTGATGAAATGCTCATGAAGGTCCACCACATTTAATACACACAAATTATCATGGTTAACAACTAAGCATAATTAATTTAGTTTAAATATTATTAATTAGTACTAAACAAGTTTAACTTGGGTCGGGGTGTAACATGAGGTGAGCTCCCCCCAACGAAAAACTCACCCTGATTGAATTTTATGTTCCGCCCACACGCTGCGTTCCGCCCACACGCCTTCAGCTTACTTTCAACTTGAGCTGCAGCTGAGGTGACCTCCCCCCAATATATATATATCATCAAAAAGATGAATTGCCTAACTTCTTGTTGATGGGTTTTGTACTGCAAATCCTTTTGTAATTCACTCCTTTTAAGCAAAAAAAAAAATTTGTACTAGCAACGGACCTTAACACTGCAACAGTAACAAAAGCTACAAACATCATAACCTTGTTATTAAACAGGAACTGTCCTGCTATGGCTACTCTACTACTACTCCATCTTCTCCCTACCAACATCATCTGCATCTTCATTCTCTCGGACATCTCTTCCAGAGATTTTCCTTTCGATTCCAGCACAACGAAAGTGAACAGTAGCCCAAGCTGATTACAAACTAACAACACTATCAACGCATTCTTAACTAGAAATAATAAAGAGTTTGAAAATAATTAAGACCTTATCTCAATTGGGAACTTAATAGGATTAAAGATGAGATTAAAGCAAGATGATGCGGATAAGAAAAGGGAAACTCTATTTAATAGGAAATGTAAGAATTCCTAAAACTTCTCCAATTCAAAATTGAAACACAATTGAAATATCAAAATCCCTAAAATTTCTCCCAAAAATTTGAATTGAAGGTTGTGTGGGGAGATTTCCAGAGCTACAGGATTAAGCTAATCACAACCATCAGATGGGGCTAAGCATTCTCACGTGCCATCCGCGTGCCATCTACGTGGCACTAATCTCACCCCGGCTACCAGGACAGGAGGTCCGGCCGAAGTCAGGCAGCTCCGGGCCCTTAGCGCCGAACTGGCCCACCTCGGGCGTCATCTCGGCAAGGAGTCCCACCTCGGCTGGGCCACCCCGGTGCCATCTCGGCTGAAGCCACCTCGGCTGAAGAAGCCAGGACAGTAGCCAAAGCAAGAAAGAACCTTCACTTGCGCCCCTCATCCCCCACGTCATCAGGCACGTGGAGGGGTAGGGTCACGAGCTAGTGGGACAGACACGACATCCAGCCGCCCGCTATCTTCATCAGATCGCTGACATGGCGGCATCCAGCGGCTGAGGCCACATCAGGGCAAGGCCCGAGGGCAGATCCGCTGGTACTCCAACCGTCAAAGGCGCCCAACACAATCTGGCCCAACAAGACACGCATTTAATGCAGTGTGGGCTGACCCGACTAGCATTAAATGCTGAGTGGGCCGGATTAGACAGCATTTATTACTTTGTGGGCTGATCATGACTTCCCAGTCGAATCATGGACCCACATCCAAGATATTCTCTGAAAGATACGATCCAAACCTCTATAAATAGAACTCCATGCACCATGCAAGGTACGCACAATCTCACTCATAGAGCCCTTACTCTGTCTCTCTTCCCCCTCTCCTTCCATTGTTCCAGTTCCCACACTGACTTTGGCATCGGAGAGCCTTGCGCCGCCCAGGCCAGGGTCCTCTGACCGTTTGCTATTCCCTTTCAGGCTTCCGGACGGCATCCAGACATTCCAGACACCATCATCTTCTCGGATAAGTCCTATAAGGCTCCCTCTTATTGTGGGTCATTATTTTCTGCACCTACAATTGGCGCCGTCTGTGGGAAAGTAATATCCCAACCTCTCAAAGCCTTCCCAACCTCCTTAACCTCATCTTCTCAGAAGCCATGCCTCCGAAAGCTAAGAAGGGCGTAGAATCCTCAAGAGCAGCGCTCGAGCTGCCACCACCGCCAACGGACGTCCCTCCCCAAAGACGCTCCCGTACGGTGCATGGCACGACTGCAGGCGAGGGCCGCTTAGGCTCTCAGCTCTTTATCGAGTTCCCACTCCAAGAGGGACTCGAGGCCTCGACCTCGTCAGAAGAAGTCGCGCCACCCGGACGCAACGAGCGTCCCCGGAAGGACAAAGCCGTGGCCGTAGGAGAGACGCGCCACGTTCAACCCCCTGCCACTGGAGAGGTTCCCGAAGCTGCTCTCCTTCAGAAGCAACTCCAGAAGCAAGGGCAGCTGATTCGCGAGCTCCAGCAGCAGCTGAGGGCAGTGTAAACTGCCTCCTTGAGGCCGGTCTCTGAGCCTCAAGGGAAAAAGAAGGGCGCCCCCAGCAGGGCAGCCCAGCCTCCCCGCGAGGAACTCAGAAATCATCTGGACCAGAAACGGAGCCAGATCCGTGACGAAGGCTCGAGCAACAGCCGAAGTCACCATAGCCGCGACGGCCGAACTCATAGCCGTCGTAGCCCGAACCATCACAAGCGAAAGCCCCGAGCTCAGACTCCAGAGAAGGACGACGAGCAAGAGCGATTCGACAAACGTGTCAGATTGGCTCTCCAGCACAACTTGGACATGCGGGACCAGAAGCAGATCTGTGGTCACACCGATCTGGGGGGCTCGCCCTTCACAAAAGAGATCGAGCGCACCCCCTTGCCCAGGAAGTTCTCCGTCCCGCGGTTCGTCCCCTATGACGGACTGTCCGACCCATCCGCTCACCTCCGGCACTTCTCCCAGAAGATGTCCATCTGGGGAAACGAGGGTCACCTAAACTGCAAAATCTTCTCCTCCAGTTTGGGTGACCTCCCCCTGAAGTGGTTCTGTTCTCTCCCGGAGCAGTCAGGTTTCAGTTGGAAGGAGCTCCAGCTCTCCTTCCTGAAGAAGTTCCAAGCCTACACTGTCGTCCCCAAAAAGGAGGGGGACCTCATCGCCCTGAGAATGAAGCAGGGCGAAACCCTCGCCAAGTTCACCCACCGATTCTGGGCGGTCTACAGCCAGATCGAGGGCGCGAGGGAGGGGATAGCCATCTATGCCTTCCAGCATGCCCTGATCCCCGGCATCGACTTGCGAAAGGACTTGGCCGGGGACACCTCAGAGTCCATGTCAGAATTGATGTCCCGGGTGAAGCGCTTCATTGCCCGGGAGGAAGAAGAGATCCGAGCTAAGGATCAGGACGGGCATCCGGAGCCCGAACAGAAGAATGACCAACCTCAGCAGAGAGGCGGGAGGCCCTCCCAGAAGCAGGAGCCTAAGCGGGCCTGGGTCTCCAGTTCGGCGAAGCCTTCGTCGTCCAGGTCTGGGGGCAATTGGAAGCCCAGACCTCCCTCCAGCGCCAGTCAGAGCGTCAACGTCGTCTTCAAGGAGCCGATCTACCGCATCCTGGCCAAGATCAAATCCAAGCCGTTCTTCAAGTATCCTCCGCCCATGCAGAATGAACCCACCGAAGGAGCCCGAAGTAAGCTCTACTGCTCCTTCCATAAGGGCAACGGGCACAGGACCGAAGAATGCAGGACTTTGCAAGGGTATCTGGAGAAGCTGGCCGAAGAGGGCCACATCCCGGAGTTCATCAAGGCAGGTGATGCCGGCGGCAGCGAGGGCCGAGTTCACCAGAGCACGGCCCCGGCTCCAGACAGTGAGGACTCGGAGAAGATCATCAATGTGATCCATCTGGCGTCCTCAGCTCCCGCTTCCTCATCCCGGGGAAGCTCTCAGGCCCGTGCCGAGGCCAGGCGGGCTTCGCACGGGAAAGAAATAATGAAAGCCGAACTCGCTCCGGCATCCAAGAGAGCCCGCCGCGACCGACCCGCCATCTCGTTCTCGGATCGAGATCTAGAGGGAGTCCAGGTCCCTCACAACGACCCCCTGCTCCTCACCATGAAGCTGAGAGACTTCACCGTGAAGAGGATCCTCGTCGACTCCGGCAGCTCCTCCGAGGTCCTCTACTACGACTGCTTCAAAAGGATGAAACTCTCCGAAGCAGACCTCACGGAGGTCCGGGCACCTCTGCTAGGGTTATCCGCCACACCAGTTTATCCCAAGGGTCGGATCACCTTGGAAACCCAAGTTGGTGGAGCATCCGTGCTGGCCGACTTCCTGGTTGTGGACGCCCCTTCTCCCTATAATGTCATTCTGGGCAGAACATGGCTCCACAAGCTAGAGGCAGTTCCTTCTTCTCTCCACCAAAAGCTGAAGTTCGTCCATGAGAGCAAGGAGGGCAAGATGGAGGTAGTCACAGTGAAGGGAGACCAGCAGCAGGCCAGGCAGTGCATGCTGGCCGCAGTCCCAGCAGTGAAGGAGCCAGAGCGCGTCAACCTGGCCGAGTTCGAGAAAGGCCTCGATGAGATCGGCCGGGACCCTGAGAAGAAGAGCATCGAGGACCTGGCCGAGGTCAGATTGGACCCGGCAGACCCAGACAGGTTCTTCCTGATTGGCACCCAGCTGTCGGACGAAGAAAGGGCCGAACTCTCTCGGTTCTTGATGCAGAATGTGGACGTCTTCGCTTGGAGCCCAAGCGAAATGCCTGGGGTCGACCCTGAGGTCATGTGCCACAAGCTCAACGTCGACCCCGACCACAAGCCAGTAGTGCAGAGGGCCCGCAGGACCGGGCTACAGCAGACAGATGCGGTCGTCGAAGAGGTCGACAACCTGCTAAAAGCAGGGGCCATCCGGGAAGTCCAGTACCCGGTATGGCTGGCCAACACGGTGGTGGTCAAGAAGAAAACTGGGAAGTGGAGGGTGTGCGTGGACTTCACCGACCTGAACAGGGCTTGCCCTAAGGACAGTTTTCCCCTCCCAAAGATTGACCAACTGATTGACGCCACCGCCGGTCACGACCGAATGAGCTTCCTTGACGCCTACCGAGGCTATCATCAGATCCCGCTCTACGAGCCCGACGAGGAGAAAACATCGTTCATCACCCCCCGCGGCACTTACTGCTATAAGGTGATGCCCTTCGGGCTGAAGAACGCGGGGGCGACCTATCAGCGCCTCGTCACAAAGATGTCCAGGCCAGCTCGGCCGATCGGTAGAGGTGTACATCGACGACATGGTCGTCAAATCTGTGCGCTCCAGCGACCATCTGACGGATCTCGGCCAAGTCTTCGGCATCCTTCGCGCCTACAAGCTCAAGTTAAACGCTTCCAAGTGCGCCTTCGGCGTAGCCTCTGGCAAGTTTCTCGGCAGCTTGGTGACGCGGAGGGGGATAGAGGCCAATCCGGAACAGATCACTGCTATCCAGGGCATCCAGAGTCCCTCTACCACGAAGGAAGTTCAGAGGCTCACAGGAATGGCCGCCGCACTCAATCGCTTCATCAGCCGCTCATCAGATAAGTGCAGGCCTTTCTTTCAACTTCTAAGAAAAAATCTGAAGTTCCAGTGGACCCCTGAGTGCGACCAGGCATTGGCCGCACTCAAAACTTATTTAATGTCACCACCATTACTCTCCACCCCGACTCTGGGGGAGATTCTGTATTTGTACCTTGCGGTCTCGGATCACGCAGTAAGCTCCGTCCTCATCAGGGAGGACGAGGGAGTTCAAAAGCCAATCTATTATACGAGCAAGACCCTGCTCGATGCCGAGACCAGGTACCTCCTGTTGGAGAAGCTTGCGTTGGCTCTCGTCACCGCCTCCCGCAAGCTCTCCCATTATTTTCAATCCCACACTATTGTGGTGATCACGGAGCACCCACTCCGTTCATTGTTCAAGAAAGCTGACATTTCAGGGCGCATATCAAAGTGGGCAGTTGAACTGGGGCAGTATGACATTCAATACCGTCCCCGAACTGCGATCAAAGCCCAGATCCTGGCAGACTTCATTGTCGAATTCGCCTCCCCCAACCCGGCTCCGACCCAGCTCGGCACGGCACTGGGGGGCACAGGGCAAGAGCCAGTAGAAACAGAAGTCCAGCAGTCTCCCACCTCGGCATGGAAGATCTTTGTCGATGGGTCGTCCACCTCCAAGAGAGCTGGCCTCGGCATAGTTCTCCAATCGCCAGAGGGACTGGTCATAGAGCAAGCCTTCACCTTGGACTTCAAAGCGACGAACAATGAGGCAGAGTACGAAGCAATGATTGCAGGGTTGAACAGCGCCCGAATCCTCGGAGCCCAGCATCTAGAGATCTTCAGCGACTCTCAACTGGTAACTAGCCAGCTCGCTGGGGACTACCAGGCCAGGGACGACAGGATGGCGGCCTACTTAGCCCTTGCGAAAAAACTACTCTCCCAATTCCAGAAAGCCGAGGTCAGACAAATATCCCGAGATACCAACACGCACGCAGATGCGCTTGCAAACATGGCCTCCGCTGTCGAAGCAGGAAAGAAGAGGACCATCGAGGTCGGGTCAGTATCAAGGTCAAGTCTGGAACTCCATTCATCTCGGCTTGTCCTCTGTGCTGACCTCGGCCCCAGCTGGATGGATCCAATCGTCGCCTACTTGAAGGACGACCAGCTCCCCGAGGACAAGACTGAAGCCCACAAGATCAGGCTCAAGGCAGCTCGGTTTTGGCTCTCTCCAGAAGGCAAACTCTACAGGAAGTCCTTCACATGCCCATACCTCCAATGCGTCCACCCTGACCAAGGTGGACGACTTCCTGTACGAGATCCACGAAGGAATCTGCGGCAGCCATATAGGAGGACGGTCATTGGCCTACAGAGCAATCAGCCAGGGTTACTGGTGGCCCTACATGCAGAAGGACGCCCAGGTCTACGCCAGGAAATGCGAGAAATGCCAGAAGTTCTCCCATTCCCTCCATCAGCCAGCACAGGATCTGAGTCCCCTCTCTAGCCCATGGCCCTTCGCTCAATGGGGCCTGGACATTGTGGGGCCTCTTCACCGAGCTCCAGGGAACAAGAGATGGCTGATAGTGGCTACGGACTACTTCACAAAGTGGATAGAGGCTGAACCGTTGTCTTCCATCACGGACAGGGACTCCAGGAACTTCGTTTGGAAAAACATCCTTACGAGGTTCGGTATCCCCCGGACCCTGATTTCAGATAACGGGACTCAGTTCGATTCCAAATCCTTCAGAGACTTCTGCCAAGAGCACGGCATCAGAAACCATTACTCCACCCCGGCATATCCACAGAGTAATGGCCAGGCAGAAATCTCCAACAAAGTGATCCTGGACGGCCTGAAGAAGCGATTGGACAAGGCAAAGGGCAGATGGACAGAGGAGCTTCCGAGCGTGCTGTGGGCATACAGAACAACTCCAAGGAGGTCCACCTCGGCAACACCTTTCTCTCTGGCCTACGGGATGGAGGCGGTCATTCCCTTGGAAATCGGCCTTCCTACCCTGAGGACAGAGCTGGTCGACCAAGGCCGAAATGAGACGAACCTGGCAATGGAGCTGGAGCTGGCGGACGAGCGACGAGAAGCAGCTGCCCTGAGACTAACCGACTATCAGCAGCGGTTAGCCAGGGCATACAATCAAAATGTCAAGGAAAGAAGGTTCACCACGGGAGAGCTCGTTTTAAAGAAGACCCTGCCAGCCGACAAAGAACCAAACGAGGGGAAGCTTGCCCCGAACTGGCATGGCCCGTTCAGAGTAGTCTCACTGGCAGGAAAGTCGGCCTACAAGCTCGAAGACTTGGATGGCAAGCCGCTGCCGAGACCGTGGAATGCATCCCATTTGAAGAAATTCTATTTCTAAAGATGTAATGAACTTCAGAATCAATAAAAGCAGCTTTTGCCTTGTCGTCAATCTGTCTCTCTCTGGTCGACTCCGGCAACACAGGCTCTACGCCCTGGAAATGGCTTCGAGTTCCTACACTCAGCCTTTCCTAAAGCCCCGTGTCTTGGACACAATCAAGGCTCTACGCCCTGGAAATGGCTTCGAGTTCCTACACTCAGCCTTTCCTAAAGCCCCGTGTCTTGGACACAATCAAGGCTCTACGCCCTGGAAATGGCTTCGAGTTCCTACACTCAGCCTTTCCTAAAGCCCCGTGTCTTGGACACAATCAAGGCTCTACGCCCTGGAAATGGCTTCGAGTTCCTACACTCAGCCTTTCCTAAAGCCCCGTGTCTTGGACACAATCAAGGCTCTACGCCCTGGAAACGGCATGGAAGAGTTCCTACACTCAGCCTTTCCTAAAGCCCCGTGTCTTGGACACACTAAGGCTCTACGCCTTGGGAATGGTCTAGAGTTCCTACACTCAGCCGTTTCCTAAAGTCCGGGTTCATACACCCCTCAGAAGGCCATTGCCGAACTCACTTTCGCCGAGCCGAGGCTAACGGAATGGGTCCACTTCGGCACGACGCAGCTCATCTCGGCCAAAGCCAGCCTTTTCGGCCGAGGTCAGTGCCAGCATTCAAACAAAAATCCAAGCATTCCGGAACAGCGCAAAGAAATGAGAAAAAGAACTCAAAAGCACTGTACACAGTTTGGGCAATCGGAGAATTCCTTTTTATCCATTGCAAACTGCTTCATTACAAGAAATACAGAACAGAAAGCAAAGTACAGAAAGGAGGATCACAGTCCTCTAAAAACAGAAAATAGAGAAAGGCTAGGAGACTCTGTTCTTCACCGACTCTTCAGGCAGAAGGCTCGAGGACGCCGGATCACCGCCTGGAGGTTCTGAGCGATCCTGGACCTCGCTGGGCTCTGCAACACCCTCGGCGGCCAGTGGGACCAGCCAAGCTTGAAGAAGCCTCCCGGTCCAGCGGGGCCTCATCCCGCCTTCCGTACGACGGGCGCACAGGGCCTTGTCGAACGAGAATGCGCCACCGTCCCCCAGCAGCGCATCCTCATTCTGTCTGGCCAGGGGCGGATGGCCGTGAACCCGCGTTCAGAGAGCGCGTGGTCCACGGGGAGTTCCTTCAGAGAGCGCGCAGACCACGACAGCCTTCCCCCCTCGGGGATAGCCGTCCAACGGCGCAGGGTTCCCCCCGGATCAAATAACTTCGGACACCTCCCGGACATGGCTCCTACAACTATGTTCTTTCCTTCTCCCATGGCGAGCCTGCTCCCCCTACTTATAGGGTGGAGGAAGGCTCAGTCTCCGAAAGGAGTTATGAGGGCGAAGTCTCCCACGCGTTACTGGGAATGCACGACTGTTGACCAGCGATCCCTATGGCGCCACGTGGAGACATCCGTCCGATTCCCTCGTCAGCCGCGCCACCATGTCTATCGCTATTCAAGATCTGCGCAAATACCAATGAAGATCACCTAAAATACGGAGGATCAGCGCGAATACCAATGAAGATCACCTAAAATACGGAGGATCAGCGCGAATACCAAAGAAGATCACCTAAGTTCTAACGTTCCGTCACAGGGAGCACTCTGCCGAACTCAAGCATCAAAGTACCAAGCTTAAAAGAGAGAAGCGCAAGTATTTGAAGAAACTTTCAATTGTACTAAAATATCACTCATTACAGTGTTCAGCAAATACAAATTGAAGAAAATTACAGAGCATAAAGCAGGAAAGCGAATATCCCGAGGTCCCGAGGTCATGACCGGTCAGTTGCACGGGCTGCGGCGTCAGAGGCTTCGCCGGATGGACGGGCAGAGGTCGGCACCGGAAGCGTGTACGGGGGAGGCTCCCGAAAGGAGGGGTGGCCCTCCGAGACCCCGACCTCCTTCAGGCCGGCAAGCCACCCTTTCGCCCAGGCCTTATCCCTCACAACAAGAACCCTTTCCTTGTAGTGGGCGGTGACCTGCACTTTGGCATCCTCGAACGCAGCATCGCACTCGGACTCGAGCTTCGCCTCGGCCTCATCCGCCCTCTTGGACTCGGATTCAAGCTTCGCCTCGGCCTCATCCGCCCTCTTGGACTCGGCTTGAAGCAGGGCCGCGTAATCGTCCCCCATCTTCGAGATGGAGACCTCGAGCTCGGCCACTCTAGTCCTCTCCGCCTCGGCTTCTTCCCTCACCTGCTCGAGCTTCGCCGCGTATTCCTCTTCCACCCTGGCCAACTTCTGGCTAACAGCGTCCAGGGATTCCTGCAGGCCGTTCTTCTCCACGGACAGCTCGGCAACGTCCGCGCTGTACCTGCGGATCCTGTCAGCAACGGCCATGGACTTCTGTGCCGCCTGTCAAAGAAACAAGACGTACGTGTTAGATCCAAAAAGTGCGTCAGGCACTAAGCCGCTGGTTTGACGAAGGGAAATGAAGATTTACCACGAAGTTGGACTGCAACATCGACAGGATCGGCTTCTGATCGGTGTACTTGTCCAGCCGCTCCATGTCCCGGGGAAGGGCGCAGGCTCGCCCTAGGGCCTCGAGGACCGGGAGATCGATCTTGTGAAGAATGCAATCCTCCATCGTCATCGGCCTCCCCGGCCCAAGCATGAAGCTCGGCTCCCATAACGGCGGCCCCTAGGGCAACGAGGCAGCAGCCGAGCTAGGGCCCGCGTCGGTCCTCGGCATCTTCAGCGGCCGAGTTTCCTCCTGCTCAACCTCAGCCGGGGGCGGGCGTACCCCTGGACCAACAGGGCCAAGGGGCGCGGGAACCTCCGCCACCTCTGCAGGAGAGACCACCCGAGCCCTCGGAGACGGATGCCTCGGAGAATTTACCGGCTCCTGGGGGGCTCGGGCGTCCTCCACTCCAAGCGCCAAAGCCTCGAGGTCCTCGAAGGACAAACGCCTGTTGTGCCTCATCTCGGAGCCTGGCGAGGGAGATCGGGCAGGCTGACTCGATTCCCTTCCTGAGACCTGGGGAAGTCTCGATCCCGATGTGGAAACTAGGGTTCCAGACGTGGCCCTAACGTCAGACGACGCCCGCGAGGGCTCTGTGACCTCCGGAACGGCCTGCTCCTGACCGACCTCGGATCCGGCACCTTTACTCTGGATCGGCTCTACAGTGCCCCTCAAATACCCGCGGTACTTCGGATGATACCCTAGCAGCGACCAGGCCGCCCTACCGTCATGACCGCTGTATCGCTTCACCAGGCGGAGCCAGGCCTCGTTCCTCTTCCAGATGTATCTGGCAGCCCGTTTTCTCTCCTTCAAAGCTGCAACAATCAGAAGCATAAGCGCGGCAGAACAAAGAAGAAACTTATGAAAAAAGGAAAAGACACGAAGGGTGTTTACTTGGAATGGTGCCGAAGTGGCGAGGGACCTGGTAGCCTCTATCGGTGTCGGCCTCCCCAAACTCCCAGTTCCCCGAGACGTACAGAAGATCGTCTCCGGCATACTTGCTCGAATCCTCCAAGTAACGGACGAAGCCGTCCCGGCCTGGCTTAGCCCGGAGATAATAAGAATCCCCGGACTTGCATATGTCATAGACGTCCTCAAGGTCGAAGACGCCGAAGTCGGTGCCCAGGACCTCATTCAACTTGACCGCGCCCATCACGATCTTGAAGGCATTCGGCAGCAGTTGACAGGGGCAGAGACGCCACTGACTAAGGCACCTCCTGAGAAGTGGGTGAAGGGGGAATCGGACCCCGCCTTCTATCACGGCCACTAGTGGAAAAGGCATCCAGCCTCCCGAAAAGTCGCGAGGGTTGTAGCCGCGGGGTTCAGCACCCTTGACTTGGACATCAGCAGGGATCCTAAAGGCTGACCTGAAACCCTCGATCGCTGCCTCGCCCTCTAACCAGTGGCTATAAATCCCCATTCCTATCCCAGTCTAAAAGCAGAGAAACCCGCAGATGAAGAGGCAGGGCAGAAGGAACTTACGGAAGCAGAACGAAGATGCTGGGCAGCAGAGAGACTCAACTTCAGCAGCGCACCACTCCTCAGATGAAGCTCCCTCACAGTAGCTTGCCCACCTCTGATGCTCGCCTCTGATTCAGAATAGCAAACGAAGGGTGAAGCGGACCTCGACTGCCCTATATATAGCAGAGAGGCCCCCTTTCCAGAAACCCTAATTGGGCGTGCCAGGGGGCGCCCCCTGGGATTTCGCGCGAATCATTTCAAAAATTGATCACGCCCCTGACGAAACGGCGCGCAAATCATTTCAAAAATTGATTGCGCCCCTGACGAGACGGCGCGTACGACCTCGAGGAGACAAGACAACTAGCCAAGAGATGACGCGTGGAGCCGTCGACCTGTCTTCAGCATTGAATAGGGGACGCCATTTATTACCTCGAACATCCAAAGCGACAGCGAGTCAGGGCCGAAAGAGGCTTTCTCCTCCAGATAGACCCGGCACATAGCTCCCGACCTCACGACACTGACGTTCTACGCGAGATCGGAAGCTAGGGGCAATTGTGTGGGGAGATTTCCAGAGCTACAGGATTAAGCTAATCACAGCCATCAGATGGGGCTAAGCATTCTCACGTGCCATCCGCGTGCCATCTACGTGGCACTAATCTCACCCCGGCTACCAGGACAGGAGGTCCGGCCGAAGTCAGGCAGCTCCGGGCCCTTAGCGCCGAACTGGCCCACCTCGGGCGTCATCTCGGCAAGGAGTCCCACCTCGGCTGGGCCACCCCGGTGCCATCTCGGCTGAAGCCACCTCGGCTGAAGAAGCCAGGACAGTAGCCAAAGCAAGAAAGAACCTTCACTTGCGCCCCTCATCCCCCACGTCATCAGGCACGTGGAGGGGTAGGGTCACGAGCTAGTGGGACAGACACGACATCCAGCCGCCTGCTATCTTCATCAGATCGCTGACATGGCGGCATCCAGCGGCTGAGGCCACATCAGGGCAAGGCCCGAGGGCAGATCCGCTGGTACTCCAACCGCCAAAGGCGCCCAACACAATCTGGCCCAACAAGACACGCATTTAATGCAGTGTGGGCTGACCCGACTAGCATTAAATGCTGAGTGGGCCGGATTAGACAGCATTTATTACTTTGTGGGCTGATCATGACTTCCCAGTCGAATCATGGACCCACACCAAGATATTCTCTGAAAGATACGATCCAAACCTCTATAAATAGAACTCCATGCACCATGCAAGGTACGCACAATCTCACTCATAGAGCCCTTACTCTGTCTCTCTTCCCCCTCTCCTTCCATTGTTCCAGTTCCCACACTGACTTTGGCATCGGAGAGCCTTGCGCCGCCCAGGCCAGGGTCCTCTGACCATTTGCTATTCCCTTTCAGGCTTCCGGACGGCATCCAGACATTCCAGACACCATCATCTTCTCGGATAAGTCCTATAAGGCTCCCTCTTATTGTGGGTCATTATTTTCTGCACCTACAAAGGTGATTCGAGATCCAATTCAAATTGAGTTGAGATTAGAGTCCAATTTTACAATCGATTAGCAAATTGGACTCTAATTTCGAAATCGATACCTACGTCTATAATATATATATATATAATAGAAAAACATGCCTGTGCTAAGCAGAGGGAATATAATCATGATATTAAGATTTGTAAAAAAATAATTTTATGATCAGTTTCTTTAAAATTAAATGCAAAAGGTTATGGACTTATGGTCTGAGAGAGAGGGAAAAAAAGTCCAAAAGAATTCAATACCTAATACCTTATAATTGGGAAAAAAAAAACACAAGCCCATGAAAATTGAAGATTAATGACCAAGAATACTAAAAAATAAAATCAAAACAAACAAATAATATAAACTATTAATAAAATCCAATAAAATTTGAAAGACACATAAAAATAAAACATGGAAATGAAAATCCTTAATTAACTCAATAACATAAGCAATTTAAAATAATCAAACATCCATGGGAAAAAAAACTCGAAAATGGAGCACAAAAGGGCAAAGACAAAAGAACCCACAAATTCATGAAAAACCATCATAAAAAAATAAATACCCATCATAAGTGAGAAATAATAATAAAAAAATACAAAATAAATGAATTTTTTTAAATAAAAAGGCTATAAATATATATATAAATAAAGATCCATAGACAATACAATGATAAAAGAAATTTAGAAGAACCAGACCAACTTATGATAATGTAATACTCAAAAATGAAAATCTGAAGCCACAAAAGAAATAAGAAAATTCCATAATATGATTTCACAAAGAAAACTAAAAGAACCCAATGGAAGTAAAATAAATAATTAACTCATAACAATAAGCAATAAAAAAAGAAAAAAATACAACATAAAAAGAGAATTCACAGAAAATCCCATGATAAAAAGTGATTTAAAAGAAAAAAACCAAGGAGAACCCAATACCCAAAAGTTGAGACAAAGAAGGGAAAAAAAAGAAACCCATAATCTATGAAAACCGTACAAATACAAATCATAAAAATATTGCAAATCTATAACTTTTTTTTTAAATGATGATTCTTTTGTATAAATTATATTAAAATGACATAACTAAAATTGCTCAAAAAAAATGATGAACTCAAAAGTAAATGAATTAAAAAAGGTTTACCTCTCAAATTGAAACGTTTAATAATTGCAAAAATTATCTCAAGATGCTCACATTTTAAAATGGGTTGAACACTGATCTAAACTAAACATGTAAATGAGACATGAGATGGTACTAAAAAGAGACACAAAGAAACAAAAGAAATATTGAAGTTGCTATAATGAAATACAATGTACAATCAAAATCAATGAATAAAAAAGAAACCCAACAACCCAGAATTGAGAGTGGATTAAATAAAAAGGACTAAGGATTAAATAAACCAGACAACTCAAAACTCAGCATTTCATATTCTAAAAAAAATAAAATCCATACAGTCAGAACAAAAAAAATACTTGAAATTCCTTAGATTAGTGGCACATGGACACTGGGGCCCATTAACACTCAAATGCTATTGCCTTCATAGAAATAGGATGATATTGGGAGTTTCTTAATAGAAAAAAGGCATGATGGAGAGTCCAAATCACAGAAAAAACTTTATTGAGAAAAGTCCGGTATTTTGTGTTTTTTTTTTATCAGAGAATTAATTTGACCGTGGAAATAACTGAGATTGAGGTGAAAATTGGGGATATCCCATAAATAACAAGGTTGTTTATCTTAACGATTGTGATTTTTAATAGATGGGATTTATTGTAGTGTTCCATTCCTTTTACATCATGATTTATAAAAGTTAAAGCCACACACACACACAAAAAAAAAATCAAACTCCACCCTGTCTCCCTTGGAAAGCGTGCATGGTTGCACATCGGTTACATGGAAAATTTTCCGCTTCCTCTTTAGCTCCACGCTATTGTCGCAAGTTTGTCTTTTTTCAATAATGTTGTCATTTTCTTATTAATTATGAAACTTATTATTTTTGTTGATCAATTCCATATATTATTTATTCATTTGGGTTTAGTTTTATTGTAAAATGGTTATCATAGAAAATTAATGACTATATGGGAAATCATATAAAATAGTTACTTCAAAAGTTTGATCACCTATGCTTAAAGGACAATGCATAAGTATGAAAATAATAACAATATTATTTATAGGGGTCAATATTCTAAATATATAGTTACTTTTATAAATAACTCGTAGATAAGTTCCAACTCCCGGTCAATATTCCAAAGTGGAGCCGGGGTCCCTTCCTCATTAACTAATTTTAAGTTTTTGTTGATAACTATTAGCATAAAGATATTCTGTGGTGTAGTAGCGGAGTCGCCCCTATGAAATTCAAACTATCATGAGTTCAAGTCTTGGCACATACCATGATTAATTTTTACCACGTCATTAAAAATACACAGGTCGGGTCTAATGCGGGCTAGACGGGTTAGCCTAACCCGAGACTTAATGGGTGCGAGTTGTAGGTAGGTTTGCAACCCAGTTTCATATGCGGGTCTGTCACGTATTGGTGGTCCAAAAAGTGTGCTCTACCTCTGGCCTGACCCGACCTGTTTGCCAAGGTCAAACTTAATTATATTTGATGAGTCAAAATCAATTGGAGCGAATTGGAACTAATTTTAATTTGAAACTAGTTCGCTTCATATATATACTAGAAAACATGCCCATGCCAATATAATTATAATATTAAAATTTACAAAAAAAAAAGAAAAAAAAACTTAGTGATCAATTTCTTTAAAATTAAATGCAAAAGGCTATAGTCTGAGAGAGAGGGAAAAAAATTCCATAAGATTTCAATACCTAATACCAAATAATTGAAAAAAAAAAAAACACAAGCCATGAAAATTGAAGACTAATGATTTATGAAAGTTAAAGTCACAAAAAGAAAAAAAAATCAAACTCCAGTACCTTTTCTCCCTCGGCAAGTATGCATGGTAGCACATCGGTTACATGAAAAGTCTCCCTCCTCTTCTTTAGTTAGTTCCACGATATTGTTGCGAGTTTGTCCTTTTTTCAATAATATTATCATTTTCTTATGAATTATGAAACTTATTATTTTTGTTAATAAAATCTATTTATTATATATTCATTTGGATTTAGTTTTATCATAAAATGGATATCATAGAAAATTAATGACTATATAGGAAATCATATAGAATAAGTATTTCAAAAGTTTGATCACAAATGCTTGAAGTACAATGCATAACTATGAAAATAATAACAACAACATTTATAGGGTATAGTTACTTTTATAAATACCTCCTAGATAAAGTCCAACTCCTGGACAATTTTCCAAAGTGGGGCTAGGGTCCCTTCCTCATTAACTAATTTTAATCTTTTGTTGATACCCTAAGATGCTTTGTGGTGTAGTGGCAGGGTTGCCCCTTTGAAATTCAAGTTGTCATTAGTTCAAATTTCGACATTTACCATGATTAACTTTTTGCTAGGTCATTAAAAATGCACGGGTTGGGTCCTAATGCGGGTTAGCCCGACCTGACCCATTTTACAGCCATGCTAAATGTGGGGACAAAGAGAGGGGTCAAGCTAAATTAAATTAACCTGGACGAGTCAAAATCAATTGGAGTGAATTGGAGTTGATTTCAATTTAAAACCAGTTCACTTCATATATGAGGCCAGCTCCCCTAAGCTCAAGCTTAGGATAAGGTAAGCTCAAGTGTGTGGTGGGGCTCACTTGGGGACCCACATGGGGATGGGGGGTGGGGGGGATTTCAAGGACTCCCTAGGATCTTCCTCCCTGCAAAAATTCAGCCACAACCGTAATTTCTATCATCTCCATATGACACAAGAGTTTAATGGTCAACAATCCATTTGGATTGATATATATATAGTCAATCCAACGGTCCAGTAAATCGGATCTTACCGAAAGTTGGTGGACATGTGCAATTTAAGGAGGTCATGTGTTTGGTCTATTTGGATGTACCAAAGATGGGCCCCACAAGCACGAGCTTATAAAATTATCTCCCTAAGCTCGAGCTTAGGGGAGCCTTGGCCTATATATGAGGCCAGCTCCCCTAAGCTCAAGCTCAGGATAAGGTAAGCTCAAGTGTATGGTGGGGCAGACTTGGGGACCCATATGGGGATGGGGGTGGGGGGGGGGGGGATTTTAAGAACTCCCTAGGATCTTCCTCCCTGCAAAAAATCGGCCACAATCCATATGACACAAGAGTTCAATGGTCAACAATCCATTTGGATTGATATATATAGTCAATCCAACGGTCCAGTAAATCGGATCTTACCGAAAGTTGGTGGACATGTGTAATTTAAGGAGGTCATGTGTTTGGTCCATTTGGATGGACCAAAGATGGGCCCCATAAGCACGGGCTTATAAAATTATCTCCCTAAGCTCGAGCTTAGGTTGGGAGCCTTGGCCTATATATGAGGCCAGCTCCCCTAAGCTCAAGCTTAGGATAAGGTAAGCTCAAGTGTGTGGTGGGGCCCACTTGAGGACCCACATGGAGATGGGGGTGGGGGGATTTCAAGGACTCCGTAGGATCTTCCTCCCTGCAAAAAATCAGCCACAACCGTAATTTCTATCATCTCCATATGACACAAGAGTTTAATGGTCAACAATCCATTTTTGAAATTACCAAACGGCCCCAGAATTACAGGTTTGGTCTCTTTTTGAAATTATACTTTTTCACCTTGATTTGGGCTTTAGATTTTCCACTGTGATTTGGGCTTGTGCTCTAATAAAGACCTGTGATTTTCAACCACATGATCAAACGTTGCAGAAGCAATGTGAGTAGTAGTTTTCAGCAAGTGCTCCTTTTTTTTCTCTTTTCTTTCTGAAAAATAGGAATTGACATAAGCATCTATCATGTCCCATAAACCCAAATCAACCCGTCACAAACTCGAGATTTTTTATACGATTGTTTGATACTACGATTTACGGTCGGTTGTATGCCAAGAAGTTTACGATATTTCCATTATTTGATGAAAATCAATAAGTTTGAGGCTTCAATATTGAATGTCACGATTATCCTGAGTATATCCCTAGTAAAGCAAGTGGGCCTCGCCTAAATGCATGACAAACCATGGAAAAGTGCTTCCATGAACTCTAGGAAGAATATTAAGGGGCATTCGACGACAGATCCTGAACATTTCACTTTCTGACAAATCTTTTTTGATAGTGTGGTAGGTCCTTCCAAATTTGAAGATTTAAAATGTCCAAGTTATCATTTCTTTAAATCATATCCCATGATTAGTGGGATATGCCATTAATAATGGTCAACTACCATTTAATTGGGCACGATTAATGAAATCTCATTAATGAGATTTTCAAATAAATTCTAACAAAATACAAATAAATTTCAAAAAACGCAATAAATTTCAAAAGAAAGCAGATAAATTTCAAAAGACACAAATAAATCTCAAAAGACCCAAATAAATCTCAGAATATATAAATAAATTTTAAAAGACGTAAATAAATTTCAAAAAATCCAAATAAAATTTAAAAAAATAAAATAAATTTGAAAAGACGCAAATAAATTTCAGAAGACACAAATAAAATTTAAAAACGCAAATGGATTTCACTAAATGCAAAATAATTTTTCAAAAAAAACTCAGATAGAATTTTTAAAAATTCGGACAAATTAAAAAAAAACTTAGATAAATTTGCCAATAATACAGAAAAAATTGTTCAAAAACTCAGATAAAAATTTCAAAATGGAGATAAATTTGTCAGAAACTCAGATAAATTTTCCAAAAACTCAGATTGATTTTACAAAAACTCAGATAAATTTTTCAAAAACTTAGAAAAATTTGTAAAAAATGCAGATAAGTTTTCCAAAAACTCAAATGAATTTTTCAAAAACTCAGATAAATTTGTAAAAAACTAAGAGAGATTTGCTTATGGGCTTCTGGAACTAGGTCACACTTGACCCAACTTGACTCGGATTGGAACCTACCCTATCTGGGTCGTCTTCTTCCTCCTCTCATTCTTCTGTTCCCGAGCAGGAACCGAAAATGTTCCTGCATCTCCTTCCTCTTCGGCGATGATGCAGCGGCAGGTCAGCACGGGGATTAGGCAAGGCGGCAGCGGTGGGAACCCTCCTTCTCTGGCGACGAGGAGTCCAGTGATGTTGGTCTCTACCTGATGATGGTGATGAGATTATGGAACGCATGGTTTAACACCCCTGGTTAACTATGTGTTTTGGAAGATATATATATCTCATCATTATCAATGCATAGCATGATCTTGATCAAGTGGGACCAATTCAATTTAGCCACCGGACCCATCCCCAAGCCAATGATTGGCGACCACTACATGGCATGGAGTTGTACCTTGATGAATTTGGTGGGTCCCATGAAGATCTCTTGAATTCACGAGGATGTTCAAGCCAACCTTTATAACAATATCATCCCAGGTCCAATGAAACCCAAGCCAAATTTTTGGGCCTAAGCCACATGATCAATTTTGATGATGGCCTGAGCCATATGAATTAATCCATGCCAATTTGTGGCCAATTTCTCGCCTGAGCCATATGAATTAATGCCAATTTGTGGCCAATTTCTGGCCTGAGCCATATGAATTGGTCCATACGGCCAATTTTGATTGAGTAGAGGATGGGCATTTCTGGCCTAAGTATGTGACCAATCTTGGTCTAAGCCAAAGTTAATTTCTGACCCAGGCTTGACCCAGGCTAAAAATGATAATCTATGGGACATAAAAGCCATTGTTGCGGGACCTGTTTAGATGGGCCTAAACCCAGCTATGCATTGGGCTCACTTATGTATTGACATGCTTGAATCTATTTAGCCATTGGGCTCACTCCCAATTTAATAATTGGCCACCTGTTTATGTGAATCACACCTCATGTTAAATCCTATGACTAGTAATGGATCTCTATCCAATTAATTTCCCATGACCCATCAAACTCTCTCATATTTATGTGGTAGTGTGTTGGGGCCAATTAATATAAGACCTGGCTGATTTTTGTGACCATGTCATGCTAGGTAGGTGATTATGGGTGGGCTGTTATATGTGAGCCCGGTAATTTAGGCATGGTATCAATCATGTGATGGGGCCCAGGTCTTTTATTTATGTGGTCAAATGACAGGTGGAGTCAAGAGGAGTACCCACTCCTTAGATGAAGATGCCACATGGGTAATGCAAAGAAATGAGCCGGTAGATGAAATTGAATAACAACATTATTGAATAAAGACAAATCCACACTAACAATGTATACAGGAAATGGGTAGCAAATTAAAGTGGAGAACAAGAGGCACAGCAACTACTTCGTGGATGGATCCAAGAAGCCTATAAAAGGTCACTACCTGGTGAAGAAAAAAGGGGAGGAAGAACACCAAAAACTCTGCAGAATTTCATACAAAAAGAGAGGACTACGCTGCCATTTTCCGACGACGCGCTGCCAGAATTATCAAGCGAAGAGATCATTCCTGAAAAAAATATTTGAAGCAGGTTAAGGACTAGGATCATGCCTCCATCAAGGGATGGAGCATGATTTCCTAGTTTTGAGCCATATCCCTACATTTTTTTTTTTTACTGTCTATCTGCATTTCATGTCAAGTGAGAAAATGGGAATTGCATGTCTAGAATCTTTTTTATTAGTCTACATTTTTTTGCTTTCTTTCTGAAATTTATTGCTTGTAGATAATGTGGCATTGTAAATTTCTTTTCATGAATACAAAAAAGAAGAAGAATGAATTGATGTCTTTATCAGTGGATATTCATCTCAAGTCTTTTTTTTTTTTGTGTGTGTTTGTAGGTGTATGGGGGTGTTTTCACTAAGCCGAGATCAGCACTAACCCAGGCATCCGGACAGAATGATTATGCCTCCCCTAGGCCAAGGGTGACCGCGGCTGAAGGACCGCGGCATTCGCCGAGGCGGGAGCCCCCGAAGACTGACCTACCCGACCTCGGCATCGACCTCCGGCAGTGTGGATTTGACAGAGACTGATGGGACCAGCGACAGAACAACGGCGCATGCCAAGGCATGCCCTGCAGATTATCATTACTGACAAAACGGCGCGTACAGGACACGTGCGCCCCCAGGGCATGGCTCCGGGCCAGGCCTGATGGGACCTGGCCCAAAAGTCAGAACCGCCGCCTGACCCAGCAAGCCAAGCATTTAATGAAGCATGGGTCAGCATTTAATGCGTTATGGGCTGAGTGGACGCAGCCACTCAAGTGGCCGGCCCAGTCTTGGAACTCGCCCACGAAAGTCAACCCCATCGCCTATAAATAGCGCATCCACTTCCATCCAAAGGTACGCAACCCATAATACACACTATCACTCTGCGATTTCCTCTCCATCTCCCTTGTTCGTTCACTGAACTAACTTAAGCATCGGAGAGCCTTGCGCTGCCTGCAGCCAGGGTCCTCTGACGTGTTTTCCTTTCTTCCTCCTCAGGTCCAGTCGGAGCCACAGCAATCTTCATCAAAGCCACCCGAATCAAGGGTCCTAATCCCTGCTTTGAAGTCCTTAATTTTTAGGCACTTACAATTGGCGCCGTCTGTGGGAAAGTACTAACCCATACCTCAAAACCTTTCCCAAAACTCTCTCAAAAACCCTTTCCAATCACCATGGCTCCGAGGAACAAGAGAGGCGCAGAGCACCCGAAGTCCCTCCCCGCTGGGCCACTGGTCCTCCCTGGGCCATTGCCCTATGCGTCGGGAGGGGCCGCAGAGGTAGAAAGCTACCACACCGAGTCCGCGTCGTCCCCGCTAGAGCTGGGGGGCCCACCACGGCTAAACGCTCCCCTTCAGGAGCGCTTCTCGAAGGGCAAGGCCCCGGCGGCGGAGGGGTCACATCGGTCCGGGCGCCACTCGGACCGCGATGGCAACAGAGCCGACCCCGCTCAAGCCGCAATAAGGGCTCAGAATCTCGCCCTCCAGGAGAAAGATGATCTCATCCGCCAGCTCAGGCAGCAGCTCCGAGAGAAGGGAGTAGTCCCCGGGGGCGGTGATCCCATAGGCAGGAAGGATCCCGTCACCGGCAAAGACTTAAGAGATCATCTGAACGATAAGAGTCGGGAGCGAAGTCACGTCGGGAGTTCTTACCATGACCATGAGGACAGGGGGTCGGTGCCGAGATCGGAGGCGGCAGACCAGCAGGCTCTAATCAACCGCCTGGTCAGGCAGGCCCTCCAGAACACCCTGAAGGAGGCAGGGCTCGCCCAAAGTCAGCTGGACCTCCCCGACTTCGCTGGCCTCGACTCGTCACCCTTCACCAGAGAAATAATCGAGTACCCCCTCCCCAAGAAGTTCAGTGTTCCAAGGTTCATCCTCTACGACGGGACCTCGGATCCAGCAGCGCATCTCCGCCATTTCACACAGAAACTGTCCGTCTGGGGTGACGTTGGGCATCTCAACTGCAGAGTCTTCTCCTCCAGCCTGGGGGACCTACCCCTCAAATGGTTCTGTGCGCTCCCCGAGGGATCGATCTCGAGCTGGGCCCAGTTGCGGGACTCCTTCCTCGGGAAATTCCAGGCGCACAGAGTCATTCCCAAGACCGACAGCGACATCATGGCCCTCAGGATGAGGTGGAGCGAAAGCGTCACTCAGTTCGCAAAGAGGTTCTGGACAGTATACAGCCAGATTGACAACTCCTCCGAGGACGTGGCAATCAGATCTTTCCAGCACGCCCACCTGCCGGGGTGCGAGCTCAGGAGAGAGCTCGTCCGAAATCCTGTGCCCTCCGTCACAGCCCTCATGACGAGGGTAAATAAATATATCGAGCAAGAGGAGGACGAGGCGCGCGCCAACGAAAGTTTCGGCGTCTCCAAGGGCCGATCTCGGCAGGGAAACCGATCTCGGCAGGATGGCCGATCGCGGCAGGACGACCGATTCAGGCATGAGGATCGGTCCGCAGACGAAGAAAGGAAGACCTCCCGTAGAGATGAAGCGAGCCGAGAAAATCGCTCGGGCGACCGGGCCTCGTCTTGGGCTCGCACCTCGGAAGGAGGCAAGAGACACAAACCATCTTACCGTTCGCGGGAGAGGGTCAACACGGTTTTTACAGAACCGATTCACCAGATCCTGGAAAAAATCCAGGGAAAACCATACTTCAAGTGGCCGCGTCCCTTGCAGGGCGATAACTCCAAGAGAGATCAAGACAGGTTCTGCGCTTTCCACAAGCAGAACGGGCATAACACCAACGATTGCTACTGTCTCAAGGACCATCTCGAAAGGCTCGTCAAGGACGGGCACCTGAAGGAGTTCTGCAAGGCAGCGGGTAGCGGGGGCAATGACCGACCTCGACATCGACCCAGGGAGGACCACGACAGCGACGGGTCGGAGAGACTGATAAGCGTCATTCACCTTGCCCCTACCAAGCCGAGCAGCGTTCAGGCACGCGCCGAGGCCAGGAGGGCCTCCCATGGGAAGCAGGTCATGTCGGCAGAGCTCGGAACAGCCTCTAAAAAGGCTCGCAAAGAGAGGCCAAAGATCTGGTTCTCGGACGAGGACCTGAAAGGGGTTCAGCTCCCTCACAATGATCCACTGATCATGACCCTAAAGTTGGGGAGTTGCAAGGTGCAGAGGATCCTCGTCGACTCCGGCAGTTTGTCCGAGATCCTCTACTTCGACTGCTTCACCAAGATGGGGCTCACGGAAGAAGACCTCCAGGAGGCGCGGACCCCACTAATAGGGTTCAGCGCAAAGCCCGTGTACCCCAAAGGGAGAGTCTCCCTCAAAGTCCAAGTAGGCGGCACGTCAGTGGTGGCCGACTTCCTCGTAGTGGACACGCCTTCTCCCTACAATGCCATCGTAGGAAGGAGCTGGTTGCACCAGATAGAAGCCGTCCCCTCCTCCTACCATCAAAAGCTCAAATTCCCTTTGGAAAGGGATGGCGGAGTCGAGGTGGTTACAGTCGATGGGGACCAGCAAATGGCCAAACGTTGCATGATGGCCGTGGTGTCCGGCGAGGAAGAGCCAAAGCAAGTGCACATGGCAGAGCTAGAAGCAGAGCTAGAAAGGGTCGGCCGTGATCCAGGAGAAAAGAGTATCGAGGACCTCACCGAGGTCAGGATCGACCCCAGTGATCCAGAGAGGTACTTCCTTCTTGGGAGCCAGCTCGCCGAGCAGGAGCGGTCCGAGCTGCTCGGTTTCCTATTGCAGAGCAGAGATGTCTTCGCCTGGACCCCGCAGGAAATGCCAGGCGTGAACCCAGAGGTTATGAGCCACAGGCTAAATGTAGACCCTCAGGCCAAGCCAGTGGTTCAGAAGGCAAGAAGGTCCGGAATCGACCAGTCTGCAGCCGTGGTCGAAGAGGTGGAAAAACTGCTCGAAGCAAGCGCCATCAGAGAGGTCCAGTACCCGAAGTGGCTGGCAAACACCGTGGTGGTGAAGAAGAAGACCGAAAAATGGAGGGTCTGCGTCGACTTCACTGACCTCAACAGAGCATGTCCCAAAGACTGCTTCCCTCTCCCGAAGATCGACCAGATGATTGACGCCACCGCCGGTCACGAAAGGATGAGCTTCCTCGACGCCTACCGCGGTTATCATCAGATACCCATGTACGGACCGGATCAGGAGAAAACGGCATTCATCACTCCTAGGGGAACCTACTGCTATAAGGTGATGCCGTTCGGCCTCAAAAATGCGGGGGCAACCTATCAGAGACTGGTCACCAAAATGTTCCAGGAGCACCTCGGCAAGACAGTCGAGGTATACATCGACGACATGGTCGTCAAATCCACCCAGTCTCTCAACCATCTGGCGGATCTCGGGCAAGTTTTTGAAGTTCTTCGGAAGTTCGGGCTGAAGCTGAACGCCTCCAAATGCGCCTTCGGGGTCGGGTCCGGCAAATTTTTAGGGAGCCTCGTCACACGACGCGGTATCGAAGCAAACCCGGACCAGATCTCCGCGATCCTGGGAATTCAGAGCCCGGCAACGACAAAGCAGGTCCAGAGGCTCACCGGCATGGCTGCCGCCCTCAACCGCTTCATCAGCAAGTCGTCTGACAAGTGCCGCCCTTTCTTCCAATTGCTACGAAAGAACCTGAGATTTGAATGGACCCCAGAATGCGATTCGGCCCTCCAGGAACTCAAAGCCTATTTGGCCTCGCCTCCGCTGCTATCAACCCCGAAGAAAGGCAAAGCGTTGTACCTGTACTTGGCGGTCTCCAGCCACGCGGTGAGCTCAGTCCTGATCAGGGAAGATGAAGGGCAGCAAAAGCCCATCTACTATACAAGCAAAACCCTCCTCGACGCAGAAACAAGGTACCTGCCAATGGAGAAACTCGCACTGGCCCTCGTCAGTGCCTCCCGGAAGCTCTCGCACTATTTCCAGGCCCACACGATAGTGGTGGTTACGGAGCACCAACTCAAGTCCGTCTTCCGGAAGGCCGACTTCTCTGGGCGAATTTCGAGATGGGCCGTGGAGCTAGGGCAATACGATATCCATTACCAGCCCCGGACAGCAATCAAGGCGCAGATTTTGGCAGACTTCATCGTCGAGTTCACTCCTCCGAGTTCGGCGCCGAGCCCACTCGACCCCGCACTGGGGGGCAAGGGGCAGGATGGCCTAGTCCCGGAGACTGATTACGAGCTATCTCGGGACACCTCCCGAGATTCGGGAAGGTCTTCGTTGATGGGTCTTCCACCTCTAGAAGGGCCGGCGTCGGCGTAGTCCTCCAGTCTCCAGAAGGGCTAGTGATCGAGCAAGTACTGACCCTTGACTTCCGAGCGTCAAACAACGAGGCGGAGTATGAAGCATTGCTGGCAGGGCTGAATAGTGCCAAGGTTCTCGGAGCTCAACAGCTGGTAATCTACAGTGACTCGCAGTTGGTGACGAGCCAGCTCACTGGAGATTACCAGGCTCGCGACGATAGAATGGCAGCCTATTTAACCCTCGCCAAGAAACTCCTCTCCCAATTCCCGGAAGCAGAGATCAAACAAATCGGCAGAGACTCTAACTCGCACGCCGACGCGCTCGCCAACTTAGGCCTCCGCCGTCGAGGCTGGAAAAAAGAGAACTATAGAAGTGGGCTCGCTAACATCGCCGAGTATAGAGCTCAGCCCACCACGGCAAGTCCTGTGTGCCGACCTCGGGCCCAGTTGGATGGATCCCATCATCGCATACCTCAAAGACGACCAACTCCCCGAGGACAGAGCGCAAGCTCACAAGATCAGGCTCCGGGCAGCCCGGTTCTGGCTCTCTCCAGAAGGAAAGCTGTACAGGAAATCCTTCACGGGCCCTTATCTCCAGTGCGTCCACCCAAGCCGAGTTGAAGACTTCCTTTACGAAATACATGAAGGCATCTGCGGAAGTCACATCGGAGGAAGGTCACTAGCATACCGGGCTATAAGCCAAGGATACTGGTGGCCATACATGCAAAAGGACGCACAGATGTACGCTATGAAGTGCGAGAAGTGCCAGAAATTCTCGCACAACCTCCACCAACCTGCTCAGGATTTGAGCCCGCTCTCCAGTCCATGGCCTTTTGCACAGTGGGGGCTGGACATTGTGGGTCCTCTCCACCGAGCTCCGGGGAATAAAAGGTGGCTGATAGTGGCCACCGACTATTTCACAAAGTGGATCGAGGCAGAAGCATTATCTTCCATCACAGAGCGGGACTCCAAGAACTTCGTATGGAAGAACATCGTCACGAGGTTCGGCATCCCTCGAGTCTTGGTCTTGGACAACGGGACCCAGTTCGACTCCAGCCTCTTCAAAAACTTTTGCAAGGAGCTCGGCATAAGAAATCACTACTCGACTCCGGCCTACCCCCAGAGCAATGGCCAGGCTGAAATCTCCAACAAGGTGGTCTTGGATGGGCTCAAGAAAAGACTCGATGGGGCCAAAGGAAGGTGGGTAGAAGAGCTGCCCAGCGTGTTGTGGGCCTACAGGACCACTCCGCGACGCTCCACCTCAGAAACTCCTTTTTCCTTGGCATACGGAATGGAAGCCGTGATCCCTCTCGAAATCGGTCTCCCGACCCTCAGATCTGAACTCTTTGACCAGGCCCAGAACGATAAAAACCTCACCCTGGGACTGGACCTGGCCGAAGAACGCAGAGAAACCGCTTCCATCCGTTTAGCAGCCTATCAGCAACGACTGGCAAGGGATTACAATCAAAAAGTGCGGGAAAGGAAGTTTTCCATCGGAGAGCTGGTCCTGAAGAAGGCACTGCCCGCAGATAAGGATCCGAATCAGGGCAAGTTGGCCCCGAACTGGCGCGGTCCGTTCAAGGTAGTCTCGACCGCGGGGCGGTCCGCATATAAGCTTGAAGATATGGACGGGAAACTGCTGCCGCGGCCATGGAACGCGTCGCATCTGAAGAAATTTTACTTTTAAATGTATTCAGTTTATGCAAAATCAATGAAGGTCATTTTCTCTCAAGAAAGTTTCTTTGTCTGTGTTCTAAATCAAAATTGCTCCAAGGAAAGGACCGCGGCAACAACAACGACTCCCCAGCACGGCCCCTGGTGACGAGCCAGGGGGACTTCTCCATTTCGTGCGCATCTCGGCTACGCGCCAGATAGTCAGCACGGCCCCTGGTGACGAGCCAGGGGGAACTTCTCCATATCGTGCGCATCTCGGCTACGGGCCAGATAGCCAGCACGGCCCCTGGTGACGAGCCAGGGGAACTTCTCCATTTCGTGCGCATCTCGGCTACGCGCCAGATAGCCAGCACGGCCCCTGGTGACGAGCCAGGGGGAACTTCTCCATATCGTGCGCATCTCGGCTACGCGCCAGATAGCCAGCACGGCCCCTGGTGACGAGCCAGGGGGAACTTCTCCATATCGTGCGCATCTCGGCTACGTGCCAGATAGCCAGCACCGCACTGGCCACGAGCCAAGGGAATAGCTCTACGCGCTAAGATCACCGCACTAAATGATCCCTGGCACTCACCGAGGGAATAGCTCTACTCGCTCGCCGTCACGAGCCAAGGGAATAGCTCTACTCGCTCGCCGTCACGATTGCGAAAAACGCTCGGATCAAGCCTACATCACGCCCTATAGGAGGCCACGTCTTCTAAGTACGATTAACTGATCGCGGGTCTCTAAGGCATGAAAGTTCAAATCACACAGCCGAAGCAAAGCACTTGAAAAAATAAACGGCAAAAAAGGATTTTTCATTGACTTCAAAGGTTTCGTACATAAACAGCAATGAAAAATTACATTCGGAAAGATAAAGACAGGTAGGAAGCCTCATGCGGCAGGCGCCAGGGCGGCGGGATCCGCGGGAGGAGTCGCGGCAACGGGAGGAACTTCGGAGGAGGAGGCGACGGCAGGAGTCGTAGCGGCGGCAGGAGCCCCAGTCGACAGGGCTGTATCCGGTCCCGGCGCGGCTGCAAGATCCCCCTCAGGGTCTGCCACGGGAGTCGGGTCGGCCTCGGGACGTGGGAACTCGTCCGGGCTCACATATGCAGGGTGATCCCTAGGGATCCCCGCCTTCTCGAGAGCCGCTCTCCAGGCCATCTCCCAGGATGAGGCCCTTATGTCATCGACCTGCGCCGAGTACTCCTCGCCCGCTACATCGACGCCATCCTGGAAAGCCGCAGCGACCTCGGTCTGAACCCGGTGCTCAAGCTCGGCCTTCTGCCTCTCCAAGCCCGCGATCCTCCTCTCCAGTTCAGCCTCCCTCCTCTTCACCAGCTCAAAGGCCGACTTTGCCTTGTCGAGCTCGGAGAAGAGGGCCTGGTGAGTCTCTTCGTACTCCTTCTCCCTCACCCTGCTCTCCTCCAAGGCCTTCTTGTGCTGATCACAGTTGGCCTGGACCCTCTTGAGCTCGTCGTGGCATTTTTGGACCCGGGTCACTGAGATCTGGGCCATCTGCACGATCTGCAAAAGCAACCAAGTCAGGAAAGCTGTAGCTGACAGATAAAAAAAAAGACCAAGAAAAGTTCAGAGACTTACGCTCAGGCTCGCCCTCATCTGCGACGCCAGGAGAGAGATGTCGTCCAGCTCATCATGCTTTTCCATGTCCCGGGGCAGGGCACAAGCACTGCTGAGACTGGCGACCACCAGGGGCCCCCCAGAGAGACGGTCCTCGACCGTCATCGGCCTCCCAGGCTGCAGCATGAAGCTCGGCCTCCAGAGGGCGGGGGTAGCCCGCGTTGACATGCCGCCACTCGAAGACTCCCCCGCGGAGCCCTCGACTCTGGCCCTTTTCCTGGCCAAATCCTCAACCCGCGACGCCGGGGGAGGAGCGACCGCGGATGTGCTAGCCCCAGCCGCGGAGTGCGGCGGCAGTGTCCGCAGTGGAGAAGGTGCCGACGACGACGAGGGTGCGCTCGAAGAAGAAGGCGCGCGAGAGGAGGAGGCAGCGCCGCGGCCTCGCCCCCCAACGGGCTGGGCCCTGAGATTCTTGAAGACCGGCTTTGGGCGGGTCCCGTCCATCTCGCCTTCCGGATCGCTCTCTGAAGATAAGACGATCCTTCCAATCGTCTCAGCGTTGTCCTCTTCGGACCTCGAAGTCGATGCCTCGGAGTTTGACGCGGTACGATCTCCGGAGTGAGCCGCGCTCCCTTCTCCGTCTACTTCCGCCGCGGCCTGGGAGCGGTGGGCAGTGTGCTTCCTGCTCCGATAACCTCGGTATCTGGGTTCGTACCCAAGTAATCTCCACGCCGATCTGTCCCCGTGGCCGTGGTAATTCTCCAAGGCGCGGATCCAAGCCTTGTTCAACTTCCAGCCGTCCCGGGAAGCGGCCGCTCTCCTCTGGCGAGCACCTGCGGGGGCAAACAAAAGACATTAGTCCAGCAGCACGGAGAAGCGAAAGAAATTAAAAAGTGTGCTGGGGCTGTAATTACTTGGAGGGGTGCCGTAGTGGCGAGGAACCCTGAAATTTCTTTCCGCGATGGCCTCGTCATCGCTGAACTCCCAGCCACCCGTGACCATCAGGCGGTCGTCTCCAGCATATTTATTGGAGTCCTCCAGGGCTTGCACAAACGGCCTCCTACTCGGCTTGATGCGGAGATAGTACATGTCCCTCCTGGACTTGCAGATATCGTAGGCATCCTCGATATCGTGAACACCGAGACCGATGCCCAAGATTGTATTGAGGGCATCCGTGCCCATTATGATCTTAAAGCTATTGGGCATCAGCTGGCAGGGACAGAGGTTCCATGCCCTGAGGCACTCCCTGAGCAGAGGGCGGAGGGGAAACCTAACCCCGCCCTCGATTATGGCTACTAAAGGAAACGGCATCCAGCCGTTGTAAAAATCTCCAAGGATATCGGCGACCAGTGGGGCCGCCATAACCTGAACCCCCTCGGGAATATTGTATTTGGCCCTGAGATCAGCTAATCCCCTCTCAGACTCTACCCAATGGCTAAAGATACCCATCTCACAGGGGAGAACGCTGAAATGAAAGGGGAAAATTCGCTAAGAGGCAAAAAGAAATCCTAGACAGAGGCTGAACAGGGGAAACCCTAGACGGAGGGATCCCAAAACAGAGCCGGATCCTAAAAAACAGAGTGCAATGGAACGGAACAGAATGGAACAGAAAGAAGAAGAAGACTTACGGAAGGCTTAGGACGCGAAACGGAGTCTTGACAGCACCTCTTTCGGAAAAAGGCCCGGAGGATCCCTGCAACGACCCCCTTCGTTCAACAGAGAGAAAGGAAGAAGAAAGCGAAAAGGAAGAAAGAAGCAAGCAAGAAGAGAGACAGAATGCGAGTAAAAGAAGAAGAAAGGGGGGCGATCCCTCATTTATAGCCAAAAATTGGGCGGTTAATCATGGCGCCTGTTCGAAATTCGAAGAGGGCGCGTCTTTTCACTGCACGCGCCGTCGAGAAATGACGGGCCAACCAAATAAAGAGAGACGCGTGGAAGCGTCAGCTTGATTCTCGTGCGCCATTTAATGCCTCGGGTACGGAAGCGACGGCAGGTAGGGGAGCAGACGCCAGCTACCAAAATCGGGGTAGAATTCCGAAAGCCAAGGGACGTTTGAGCCCCCCCAGGCCCGGGCAGGAAGTTATCGGAGCACCGCGGCATATTGCATCTCGGCGAGACCAACTCAGCTTCCGACCTCAAAGAGTTGACACCCTTAAGAGCTCGGAAGACTGGGGGGCAATTGTGTGGGGGTGTTTTCACTAAGCCGAGATCAGCACTAACCCAGGCATCCAGACAGAATGATTATGCCTCCCCTAGGCCAAGGGTGACCGCGGCTGAAGGACCGCGGCATTCGCCGAGGCGGGAGCCCCCGAAGACTGACCTACCCGACCTCGGCATCGACCCCCGGCAGCGCGGATTTGACAGAGACTGATGGGACCAGCGACAGAACAACGGCGCATGCCAAGGCATGCCCTGCAGATTATCATTACTGACAAAATGGCGCGTACAGGACACGTGCGCCCCCAGGGCATGGCTCCGGGCCAGGCCTGATGGGACCTGGCCCAAAAGTCAGAACCGCCGCCTGACCCAGCAAGCCAAGCATTTAATGAAGCATGGGTCAGCATTTAATGCGTTATGGGCTGAGTGGACGCAGCCACTCAAGTGGCCGGCCCAGTCTTGGAACTCGCCCACGAAAGTCAACCCCATCGCCTATAAATAGCGCATCCACTTCCATCCAAAGGTACGCAAACCATAATACACACTATCACTCTGCGATTTCCTCTCCATCTCCCTTGTTCGTTCACTGAACTAACTTAAGCATCGGAGAGCCTTGCGCTGCCTGCAGCCAGGGTCCTCTGACGTGTTTTCCTTTCTTCCTCCTCAGGTCCAGTCGGAGCCACAGCAATCTTCATCAAAGCCACCCGAATCAAGGGTCCTAATCCCTGCTTTGAAGTCCTTAATTTTTAGGCACTTACAGTAGGTATAGTAAACCATAAGTCATTCAGGTAGGGGCCGTCACCATCCAATTTAAGAAAATGAGTGTGCACAGCACACTTAGCTTCTTATGGATGTGGCTTTTGTTTGACTCCCACCTGTTGAAAATATACTTTGAATCAGCACAAATCATTTCATCCTCAAAAAAACTGATTCAGACAATTCTCTCTATATGTTCCAAAATATGATGGGTGGAATAGTTTGTGGGGTTTACTGATTTAAAGTTTCATGAGCATTTTACTAAATGACAGTTTCTATTTTTAGTTAATCCACATATCATCCTGCATCTAATGAGCTTACTGGATTCCACAAACCCACTGAACTCTCAAACTCTCATGATAATTTCTGCGTGTACAGAAATTTGGCATACCTGGTGGGACTACAGCTCATTGTTTCTTTCTTCTTTTCAGGTTACATAACAGAAAGTCTCTCAAGTTTTGTCGTCAAGTTTCATCAATGGCAACTAAGTTGGTTATCACTTTTGACGATACCAAGTACAAGGCTTACCTTGAAGCCAAAGTCCAAGCAAGAACTTCCCTGCAAGTGATCAAGACTCATGTAAAAATTGCAAAAAGAAAGTTTGGAGAGTTGCAAGAAAAAAAACACAGTTTTGGAAAATAAGAAGTTTGCTTTCTCTAACACTTATGAAGTGCCAAGAGAAGACAAGTTTCAGCCTTTTCGAGTTGATCTGCTAGCTATTGGTCTTCGACCTCACAAAGGATTAGCAAACTGTCAAACTCCAAAGGACATGCAAGAGGCATCTAACCAAACAGCTGATTGTCAGTTGACTAACTTTCACCCAATTCCATCAACATATCAATTTCAAAATAAGGTATGTTTGAATGGATCCAAGTTTGGTCAATCTATTAAATTCCAATCAAATATAAATTGTCAAATGAAAAATGATGAAGATAATTTTGTAGTTCCATGCACCCACACCTGCCCCACCAAAACGGTATGGTTTATGGGTCATGGACGCTCAAAAATGAAATAAAAGCCCCTTGTATCTAGCACTTACCTCACTAGAGTGGTAAGGAAGACTAGAACTTGGGATGATGCTAACAGGTTGCGTCCTAGTGCTTACCCCACCAAACTGGCTAAGCCTGGCCGGAGGCAACGGCCTAGGAAGACTTCAGAGTGGGACCGATTGTCGGTACCCATTGAAAAATTTTTCAAGCCTCTCACCTTGCTTAAGGGAGAGAATGTGATAATGGGTGAAAAGGGCCCACAACGCCCCCCAAAAGAAAATGAGAGGTCCTTTAGTTGTCAAATTCTCACTAGGCTCAAATGATCACCGAATGATGACAAGGAAGAACATGCCAGCGGAATTAAGACCTCAAAGCAAAAAAGGTGATTATTACTTCGTTGCAAAAAAGCAAATGGTCTGACCTTGAGTTCTATCCAAGAGCTATAAAAGAAGAATTAACAAGCGAGTCAACTCAAGAGGGACTCCACCGATGCAGACCCAATCCCTTCACCAAGTCAAGCAAGACAAAGCTCATCGTTATGCCAAAAGGGCTAAGGCAAAAAAGATAATTGATCCAACCCAAGTCAAAATTATGGAACGACCCTCAAATGATGCCACACCTCAATTGATTGTGAAGCTTAAAGAAAAGGCACCATCTAATTAGGAGATAAGTGTAAAAATGGCACACCAACGGGCATCTAGAAGGAAAAGAAGAGCGGCCCACAAGGCCCTTGAATTTAAGATCGCACCCATGTGGATCCCCAAAGAGCTTGAAGAATCAGTTATGTCGGTCAATATGGTTGGTAAAGGTAAGAAAAAGAAAGAATCATCGGCCTATATTAAGGAGATGGTGGAGTTATTCGACACCCAGCGGCCACAAACAAGGAGTGTTGCGATGGCCAAAGGAATGAAGGCAACAAGAAAAGATCTCATTTGTGATTCAAGTAGTTCACAAGGATCATCTAATGAACAAGCACCAAAAACATCGGGAGTATTAGGTGAGCTCACAGGTCTTCTCTCATCAGAATCAAGTGTAGCTCCTGTCTATATGACAGGCCAGGAGGGTAACCCAGAGTTCTCAGAGTCCAATCCCCCACCAGGTTTCATGCAAAATATGTCCAGGATACAAACAAACGATTTGAAGAGATGATGACAATCATGGTTACTCTTCAAACCCAGATTAACCAAAGGGAGTTTGGACGAAAGATATTCTCGAAATGATCACAACAGACGTGATCAAAGAGATAGTCATGATCATGATATGGACCATAATGATGAGGAAGAAGAGTTGAGCAAAACTCGAGTCACGGTTGAAGCGGGGAGCAACATCATCCAAAAAAGGATCAAACCCACCTTATCTAGCCTAGATGGATGACGAGCCATTTCCACCTAAGTTCAAGCAGCCTTATTTGCAGTTTATGATGGAAGCACTTCATCTTATCAACATCTATGTTACTTTAAGGTGTTGACTAGAGAGATATCTAATAATGATGCATTAAAAATCCGATTGTTCACCAGTACATTCAAAGGAACAACATTTGATTGGTATAAAAGGGTACCAAGCGGTTCCATAAAGACATGGAAGGATATAGAACAAAAGTTTACTTATTATTATTTTTATGCTGACATTTCAGTGACGACAGCTCGCTTATGCACAGAGAAACAAGGCAAAGAAGAATCAGTGATTGCCTTTATCAAAAGATGGCAAGCTTTGTCATTCAAATGTCCAAAAAACCTTTCACATGAGTCCTTGACGAACATGTGTAGGGCAAACTTACATTAAAAAATAAGGGCTAAGTTGGTCGGGAATAAAGCAAAGGACCTTGGTGAGTTATTAGAAGCAACAATAGAAGCTGAAACAATCATTAAAGATCGAGAAATAGAAAAGAAATCTACCAGGAAGATTGAACCACACAAAAGTGGGGGCAAAAAGAAAAAAGCTATGGCAGTTCAAGTAGCTTCACCCCTTGAGTCAAGGAAACTTGAAAATTGTCAGAATAGAGATGATGAGGACCAAAACAAGATGAAGAGAAGTCAGACTTTAAATGAAAGAATGTCTCAAGAATATGATTTTGCTATTGAAGATTCTGAGTCAATTTTCATACTCTCCTAAAAAATGAGAAAATCAAGCTTCCACCATACAAAAGACCAGAAGAAGAAGCCAAAAACAAATGACCTAAAGTATTGCATATACCATAGGGTCATAAGTGATGGCATAAAAGATTGCTAGGTCTTTAAGAATAAGGTCCATGAGTTACTTGACAATGGGATCATCACCTTGGCTAAAGAGGATAAGAAGGTGACAACTAACATGGTGTCTGTTCACTTTGGAAGTTTAAAACAACCAGTTAGAATTTCCACTGTACAAGAAGAAGAGGGAGATGTCGAGTTTCGCTTGGTAAACCCATTGGAAAGTAGGGATGGGTTAGTTCCAGCAGAAATTCCAAACGATGTGAGATGATGTGGGTCCATCCAGATATCTTGTCAGAAGAAGGGTGGGAAACAGTAAGAAGCAAATCACGCTCTGTTGCAACGTCAAGTCCTTTTTTGAATAACAACTATCCTATGAGAAATGCTATATTGGGGGCAAGCAAACAAAAGAAAATGCGTAGGCCAAATAACAAGAAAAAGCCTAGTAAATCCAAGGAGGTTGTCACCCCAGTAGATTTGTTAATACAAGAACCTCGGTTTACATTTACTCTCAGGGACTTATTGCCACTTGATCTCTTTTGGTCTTTAGAAAATCAAAAGCAGAAAGATGAATTAAGTGAATCAAAATATGATATATTCCCATGCAACTGTCTCTCACTGGTAGAGTTGAACGAAGAACTAGATCAAGATGATGGTAATTATGGCCTTAGATGGGGGTATAGAGATGGCGTGAGTTCTTCCGAAAGTTCAGGTGAATTAAGTCAAGATTCAACCAGACGACATATTTTTACTCAAGGAAACCACGATAAGCCATACTTTATTCCCATTCAGCGCATTCGGTTAATCCCTGACCCCCATCGACAGAGAGTGACAGTGGTCCATCGGAACCCTCGAGTTTGTCAGCCGACCCAGATGATGACAATGAATTGTTTGATAATGATGATATTAGGAGATGGATTGAAGGCATAGCGAGAATTTTCGTTTATACTGCATCCATATGGAATTTGACTCCAAAATGGCAAACAAAAGATCTTCCTACAATTATCATGGGAGAAGTAGCCGATGAAAATCCAGATATTGATAGGATTGATGAAGTGGACAAGTCCTCGGATGTAGGTGATAGTTCTCTCGCACTTGATGGGTATGATGCTGATGGTTCAGATTCGGACTCTGATGTGTGGATCTTTTACTCATCCAATAAAAAAAACATAAGATCATATGAATATGTATCAAAGGAAGATGAAGTTTGGGCACATGATGATGTGGCTAGAAAAGAAATCAAAGAAAAAAGGATTATTCATGCAATGAGCCACATGCCCAGACCAGTTGGGCCCCTCAATCCTTTAGACCCAATTCCATGGTGTTTTGCAGGAGGACCCGGGACCCCCCAAGCAATTGAAGCCTTAACATGGGATAATGAAACCCCACGGGATGCTGATGAGGATGTCAAAGGATTATATTGGCCATACAATATGGTTGGGATCGACCATTAAAATTCCGATGAAGAGAAAAATGAAGATGAAGACAAAGTAGAGAGTTCATCAACGTCTGAACCATCCAATTTGACATCCTCCGAATCTTCGGAAACTGCAACAGCAGATAGCGAAGAGATTTCCTTATGTTTTCTTGAGGTACAGGAGGTAGGACAAGGGACTCGCTCTGGGCTAGATTATCATAAAAATTATGATGCAAATGTTAACCAAGGCAATGCTACAAAGCCTACAGAAAGAAATGTTAAGACTGCTGGTTTGCCTAGCCTTCAGGAGCTCTTTAGATTTGATTTTCTTGAACATCTGGCACGCACCCCCGCACGTATAAGCATGCATGACATGTTGAGTCTGTCTCCAGACATTCGAAAAGCTGCTACAGCGGCTGTCATGAACCCAGACCAATATGCATCTCATGTCCACCAAGTACAAGTAAAGCAAAGTGAAAAGTAAAGAATGCTTCAATTTAAGAACAGCCATGGTTGCTAGAATTAGCTTCACGAAAGATGACAAGTTACTTGGGGACGTAAAGCACAATCGGCCATTATACTTCACATGATATATTGGTGAAGTTGAATTACCAAGAATACAAATTCACCCTGGATCAGCAATTACTCGTGCCACTACGGGCCTTAAAATATTTGGGAATCCCAACTACACAAAACTCAGCATATCGGCATACAATGGAGAAACACAAAAGGCCATTGGTAGGATAGTTATTCCATATCAGATTGGAGACATGAAACCTCAGGTCGTGGTTTACGCCATTGATGCCGAAACTTCTTACAATTTGCTCCTCAGAAGGCCATGGATTCATGAAAACTATGTAGTCCCTTCAACGTTACATCAATGTATCAAAGACATCGATAAAAATTCAGAAGTACGTCGAACCTTTGCTGACAAGAAACCCTTCAAAGGGATTGAAGCATATTGTGGATGCTAGATTTTACACGTCAGAGCCTAACGATGATGTAAATGAAAGCACATCGGAAGCATTGATTGTCCAAAAGTCTAAAAACAAAAAGAAGAATTTCAAGGTATCCGTACCTCCTCCCCCAAAGCTACTAAAGGGTGTTGAGATAATAATGGTGAATCCTCTACCAAGGTTGCCGCAAAAGCACCTGAATGCTCCAAGATCAGCATTCGTCCAAAGCTTGAAGAGACAACTTTCATTAAGAAAAGCCTAGTAGAGGTTCCAAGTGCCGGATCAAAAGAGTCTCAGTTGGCGTGATATCATTTGTGGGAGAAGATGAAGGTAGAGGGAAAGAGCCACTTATCGACTTTGTTAAACTCCCTATCCCGATGATATATCTTCTGAGGCCTCCAGAACAACCAAAAGGAGCAATATTTGTTGTGCCCATGAAAATTTGTTAGGAATTTTGTGGATTGGCAATTGATGGAATGCTATCATTTTAATCATCATTGATTTCTCACCCTTGCATTATTTTAGAAAAATTTGAAATCTTATTTTATCCATGCATTGTTTTTAAATATGGTAAAGCTCATGTTTTATGCATGAATTGGGTTAATTTTGGATCATGATGTTGTAAAAGGAATTCAAAATTTAATCTTAGCCTAGTTTAAAGTTTCAAATGATTTGTGGCTTTTTATGATTCATGATTTTAAAAATACTTAGATTGATTTAAATCATGTTTCAAGCTTGATTTAATGGCCCCAACAAGTCCCACATCAAAAATCTTTGAAAATTGCAAAAGTATGCAAAATGGGAAAAGTGACCCAGGGCCCAGTGTACTCGGTCGACCGGGTACACATCTCGGTCGACCGCGTACACTGCGGGTCGACTGGGCAGAGAGCCGTTTGGCTCTCCAACGGTCATTTTTCTGACCGTTAAGGGTCGGTCGACCGGGCCTGTCATGGGGTCGACCGGGGACACGCAGAAACTCTGTTTTCTGTGTATAAAAAGGCTTCATTCCCTTTGAAAAAAGTTGGAACTTTTGAGGAAACTTGGAGCCTTCTTGGAGGTGTTTGAAGAGAAGATAAAGGGGATGAACCAAGGGGATTAAGAAGGTCATTAAGGAAGCTAAAGCTTGGATCATGAAGTTAAATCTCCAAGTAAGCTTTGCTTAATTTAATCATATGTTTCATGCTTGATTTTAAATCTTTGGTAAATGTTTTTAGCGTGATAACTATGATGAAATGAATTCATTACTTCCATTCAATCTTTGATATTAAGTTGTAATGAATTCTTTTCTTTGGTTCAAACTTAGTTTAGTTTTAAACTTTGTTAAACATGTTATGTTTGAAACTTTGATTTCTTTATAACATGTTAATTTAACTTGTTTGAATCATCATTGTTGTTTTCAATCTTTTTAAAACCTTTGTTAATTCTTGTTTTTGAAAACAACACTACAAATGCATCACATGTTTAAGCCAAATTAATTTCATACAACTTGTGAGCCTTTATGTTTTAAATCATCAACAAGTTAGTATTTGTTCATGTGATTTGCATTTAAACTTCAATCAATTCTTTCTATGTGCTTTAATCTTTGAATTGCTTTGAGCATATATTCATTGGACTTTACTTTTTAGACTTGATTGAAGTTGTCACACACACACCTCATTAGCATACATCTTTGCACTCATTAGTGTGTTGTGTGAGTTTAGTTTTCACTTTCAAATTAGCCTATTAAAGAGGCATTGTAATTGTGCTTCAATTGTAATCTCTTAGAGTGTCCTTTGGAAGACACTTTCTTTGAGAAATCATTTCTTTGTAAGGTTATTGCTTAGCCATATAAAAGCATAGTGTAAGGGTTGTTGTTTAGCCTAGAAAAACATCATTGTAAGGTTATTGCTAAGCCTTGGAAAGCATACATTGTAGAGGTTATTGCTAAGCCTTGGAAAGCATCTTGTAAGAGGTTATTGCTTAGCCTTTTGAAAAGCATAATAGTGGAAATCCGGTGGGGTGTGAGGAACACAAGCCGGTAGTGGATGTAGGCACGTTGGCCGAACCACTATAAATATTGTGTTGTGGTGCATGCTCTTGTGGTGATTGTATGTATTTAGCTTCCGCATTGTGCTTGTTATCATCACTAGTGACTAGTTAATTGTAAAGAAATTAAATTGCCGCCTATCGTGTTTTAAAGAGTATCGCACCCTTTACAGATGATTGTTGGAGAGATTCTTATCGAAGGGAACCTCGTATTTCTCTATGTATAGCTATAATGCTAAAACGATAATGCGAATGATGGGTTATGATGTTACCATCTGGCAAGGATTGAAGCAGGGTCGTGACATTCCAGTTCTATTGGAGATGCACATAAGATTGTGGAAAAATCATGGACATGTTAGATTCATCCCATATGGTCTAGGATATTGTCCGGCATCAACAACAACAGCCAATCACCGTTACTGCAACAAGCTCTTGACACCCTCCCACAAAGAAGAATAAGAAGACTTGAACTTCAAAATTAGTTCATCAAGTTGGGCTGTATTTTCAATTAATTGCATTTCCATTTCAAGTGAGGACATAGATGAAAATGAAGAAATGTGCTTTGAACTATAAAAAGAGACGGAAGATGTAAAACCAAGTCCCCCCATGGAGGATAAGGTTTAAACAAATTAATATGGGAACAGAAAGTGATCCCTGTCCGATCTTTGTAATTGCAGAATTGAATAAAGATGAAATTTTGGAGTATACTTGTCTTTTGAATGAATTTAAAGATGTTTTTGCATGGTCTTATTCTGAAATGCCTGGCCTTGATCCAGGAATTGCAATGCATAAGTCAAGTTTAAGAAAAGATGTTAAACCCATTAAACAAGCTCAAAGAAGATTCCAACCAAACATAATGGATAAAATCAAAAAAGAGGTTCAAAAGCTAAAAGATGTTGGCTTCATTAGGGAGGAACAACATCCTGATTGGTTAGCCAACATCGTTCCAGTTACAAAGAAAAATGGCCAGATTAGAATCTGTATTGATTTTCAAAAGTTAAATGAGGCTTGTCCTAAGGATGAATTCCCTTTATCCATTGTAGAAATCATGATTGATAATATTTTTGGCTACGAAAGAATGTCTTTCATGGATGGTTTCTCAGGATATAACCAAATCAAAATGCATCCCAATGACCAGAAGCACACTGCATTTCAAACACCTTTTGGAATCTATTGTTACACCGTGATGCCTTTTGGTTTAAAAAATGCAGGGGCCACTTATCAAAAGACAATGATGAAAATCTTTAAAGATATGCAACATAAAAAGGTAGAGTGTTATGTAGATGATCTTACTGTTAAAAGCAAAAGAAAGGAGGATCACCTCAAAGACCTTAGGGAAGTGTTTGAAAGGCTTCGACGGCATAAACTCCACATGAACACATTGAAATGCTTTTTTGGTGTTTCTTCGGGAGTTCTTAGGGTTTATTGTTTGCAAAGATGAAAGCAAGTGTTGACACCAAAAATGTCACTTTACTTCTTCAAGATCCAAAAAGCTACATGAAGTCGCAACCTGCCATAAATAGGCAATGCTACTTCCAAAAAATCAAATCTTGTCAGAATCAAACAAAAACTGCAAGATCCTTCAAGACAGCCAAAAGAGGAGTACACAAGAAGTTTCGGGCCATTTTAAAATCATTTGGCCTAACTTTGCTTCTCCGGCAAGCTGAAAAGGAACTCTCGGCGGCGAAAGCATCGGAGACACCAAATCTTCGATCAGAGCCGATGGATGGTCTCAAAATACATCCAAAAGGCTCCACATCAAGTTCCGAGTCAAACCGACAATGTTTGACCCTACATCAACCCTCGAACAGCTAAATCAAGCCTCTCGGCGGCGAGAACCACCGAGGCCATTACTCATCAGATAGAGCATATGGATGGCTTCAAAATGCTTACAAAGGGCTACACGTCAAATTTCAGGTCATTTCGACAACATTTGACCAGACTTTGACACTCGGAAGCCAAATCAGGCCTCTCAGCGGCGAAGCTCCCCGGGACCATGGTTTTCAAGAGAGAACCTGTGGATCATCTTAAAATGACTCCAATAGGTTCCCTGTCAAATTTCAAGTCAATCGGACATCAGTTGACCGCACATCAAACCGTGACATCTTCATCGCGATAAAAACAAGTCTACTGGTGATAGGACCCCAAACGGCTTCAAAACTCAAACAAAAGCCTATAATTGGTCTTATTTATTGCTCAGGAGGCTTCACCCCCAAATTTCAGGTCATTCCGACATCGTTTGACCTAGTTTCAGCTTCTGACGGAAAATCGGCAGCTCTGCGCGACAAAGTCTTCGGCTTTCTCGGAATATTGAAAACTTTGCAAACCAAAATACAAGGATTCTCATCAGGTTTTCTACAAGAAAATCAGGCCAATAAATGATCAAAATGTCAAGAAAAAATACAGAAGAAAAAAGAATCGAAAAACATAAAAAACGGACGCAAAACAGGACAAAAAGGGGGGAAAACCCCTCCAGGGTCGCCGGGTGGGCCCCGGAAGCACCGTTTTTCATCATTTTTTGCGATTTGAAGCGTCCGACTTCTGAGATTTTCCAAAATTCATACTTTTGAGACACCAAATCCTCTTACATCCGTCAAAATCACGGGTCAGTCATCAAGAGTATCAAAATCAACATTGATCGCCAACCGGGCAACCAAAAAAGTGTGCTTTCTAGCCGACTGATCGAGAAATCGACAGGACAGATGGCACCGACCCGCTGTTGGCAACCAATACTTGAAGTTACATGGTTATCCGATGTCGATCTACATGAAGATCCATCGTTGATCATCGCCAGAAGAATCCCAAAAGACACGGCACGGCCCGCGACTCTTCAACTGCTCGGCGACCACTTAATGAGATTAATTGACTAGCTTTATTGCAGTCATTAATCCATTTCTTTGGACGTCCCAAACAGAAGCAAGCATTCGGGAGTTACAAGTCAATTGATTCATGGCATTTAACCCATGAAACTCCTCTCATCATGGCGATTAAAGTCGATTAAATGCCCTCAATCTCCTCCGGCCAATCAGAAGCCAAGAAAAAGGAGTTACAAAATAAAGAATTCAATCCCTCCCTTTATGTAGCTTTATGACAATTAAGGCTCATAAATCCTCCTAAATGGCTACCTAAAAGCCTATAAATAGGAGAGCATTCCAAAGAATTCCAGATCAGAAAAATCACAGAGATCGGAAAAAAACAAACAGAGATCCCTGATAAGAAAAAAGCACAGGAAATCCAGAGAAAGAAAGAGATAAAACTTTACGAAAGTTCTGCACCGCCACCGCTACAAGGTGACAAAACTCCCTTGGGGGGTACACCCCCCCCCCCCCCAAGGTCCTTGATTTCTCCTTCTGCCTCCAATGGCTTAGACGTGGCTTTTCAGCCCATCTACTTAGTTTTTTTATTGGACATAGGACCTCCTTTTGGTCTTTGTCCTCTAAAAACCTGAGGTTATAGCCAAGCTAAGCGAATCAAGAGTATCCTCTGTTCTCATCTGCATGGATGATGGCGAAGTACACACATGGCTTGCGACCATCAATCTGAACGGGTCCCCCACAATCTCTTGAGAAGTTAGATCCTCATTTTCTTGCTTTTCATTGTAGTTTGTATTTTTCCAAAAGAGACAAAAATCACAACTCTTGTCTTTCATTATTGATAAGAATTGTAAATCGGCTATAAACGCCAAAAATAGGTATAAACGCCGAAAACTGGCTATAAATGCCAAAATCGGCTATAAATGCAAAAAAATCGCCTTTCACGACAAATCAAGAAAATGTCTCTTTTCTTAAATATATGTGCAATGGAAAACTTGAAAGAAGTTGATTTCCTTTTTACTTGCGAAGTTCGATCTCCGGATCACCACTTGTAATTCCAAGTAAAATAGAAAATCTGGCACACCCACACAAAAAAAAATGTTGATGCACGCCTTTGCCCCCTGGTTACGAAAGGGTCGGACCCAAACAGACTCCCACGTCCGCCGACCTCGGTAGAACCGAGCAGAAGCGCTGTTCCCTCATCAAGCTTGATCCAATCAAGATAAAAGCCATTTTAGAAATGAAACCTCCAAGAAATCTAAAAGAGCTAAAAGGACTCCAAGGTCGATTGGCCTATATTCGAAGATTCATTTCTAATTTATCTAGAAAATGCCGGCCATTTTCACGTCTAATGAAGAAAGGAGTGAATTTTGTATGGGATCAGGCATGTGATGAAGCCTTTGAAGATATCAAGAAATATCTTACTAGACCTCCTATTTTAGCTGCTCCAGTGCAAGGGAGACCATTCATTCTGTATACACGAGCCCTTGATCACTCCTTGGGGGCAATGCGGGCACAAAAGAATAACCAAGGGCATGAGGTGGCACTTTACTACTTAAGTAGGATGATGGTCGGAGCAGAACATTGATATCCACCAATAGAGAAAGAATGCCTCGCTCTAATGTTTGCAATACAGAAATTTAGGCACTACTTGCTATAACAAACAATTTATCTTGTCTCATGTAAACCCATTAAAGACCTTAGTAACAAAGGCGGGATCTTTGAGTGCAAGATTAGCAAAATGGTCCATTCTCATTGCCCAGTATGATATCATATATGTGCCATAGAAAGCAGTGAAAGGGCAAGCATTAGCAGATTTCTTGGTTGCACATCCATTACCACCTGATCCCAAGCTAAGGGATACTTTTCCAGATGAACTAGTTTTTTTATGTTGAGGTCTTTTAGACCTCAAAACAAGAAGCTTGGGAGATGTAGTTTGATGGTGCTAGTAGGACAGAAGGAAATGGAGAAAGGATATCAAGTGAATGATCAATATGAAGTTAAGAAACCTGACATTTGCCCCTATCATAAGATGGCTCAACAATTGATGAACAAGTTCATTTATTGCAACATTGAACATATCCCGCGAAGCCAGAATGCAAGAGCAGATGCATTAGCAAGTCTAGCTGCCTCGATGGCCCTTCCCAAAGGAGAAGTCCTTAAAGTATTGGTTTGTGAAAGACGGATCCTACCGCCATTAGATACACATGAAGCCATTGCTGAATGCCAATTAGTCAAATCAAGTAGACTTTCTGTATGCGAAATGGCGATTGGAGACTAGCATGACCCATTTATTGATTATATGCAGTTTGAAATTTTACCAGATGACCCAAAAGAACGGACAAGCATAAGAAGGAGGGCTCCTAAATTTTACTATGACGTCAATACCAAAACTCTATATAGAAAGTCATATGATGGTATTTTACTTCATTGTTTATCAAGTCAGGAGGCAGATCAAGTCATAACCGAAACTCATAGTAGGACATGTGGAGCACATCAACCAAGTCCAAAATCATGTGATCGAATTAGAAGGATGGGTTATTATTGGCTAACCATGATTAAAGATACACATGAATTAGCCAAATGATGTAAGGCTTGTCAACTTCATGCTGATTACATGCACAGGGCCTCTAAACCTTTACACCCTTCAGTGACATCCTAGCCATTTGAAGCATGGGGAATGGATATAGTGGGGCCGATTAATCCTCCATCATCAAAGGGGCATCAGTTCATATTTGCTGTAACAGACTACTTTTCTAAATGGGCTGAAGAAGTAGCCTTGAATGAAGTTAAGACCACTGTTGTTCTTAACTTTCTCAAAACCAACATTATATGTAGGTTCGGAGTCCCGAATAGGTTTGTCCATGATAATGGACCGCAGTTTTGAGACCATCATTTTTATAAATTCTGCGAGAAATATCACATCAAAAGTATTTCCTCTACAACTTATTTTCCACGTGCCAATGGTTTAGCTGAAGCATTCAATAAGACGATATGCAAATTGTTAAAGAAAATGGTCTCTAAAAACAAAAGAGATTGGCACGAGCGATTGCCAGAAGTGCTATAAGCCTATCATACCATAGTTCAATGAGTAACTCAATTCACACCTTTCTCACTCGTATATGGCTGTGAAGCTATTCTACCACTCGAAATTCAAATCCCTTCACTCTGAATTGCATTAGCTAGCAGCATCAATGAAGAATGGAATGCTAAATCACAACTAAAAAAATTGGAATCTCTTAACGAAGAAAGGCTCATCGCTCATCAAAACATAGAGATCTACCAATCTAGAATGGCAAGTGTGTTTAATAAAAAAGTACATGAAAGGGTATTTAAAAGGGGCAATTTGGTCCTCGCTGTTAAAAGACCAATGATCATCACCCATAAATCTAAAGGAAATTTTACAGAAAAATGGGAGGGACCATTTGTTATCGATTCTGTCTACTCTAATGGCTCTTACAGTTTAATTAATCAAGATGGTGATCGATGCCTTATGCCCATCAATGGTAAATTTCTTAAGAAGTATTATCCATGAAAACATGTCCTCTTATCATCTTCGATTTTCGATATGATGCCTCGAGTTATAGAAGTCTCGATATAATGCCTCGAAAGCCGAAAAGTTTTGGACCTCGACACCAAGCCTCAGAATTTTTAAAAGTTTCGATATCATGCCTTGAAGTTCATCATATGTCAAACTTTGATATCAAGCATCAGAACATTTAATGTTTTGATACCAAGCCTCAAAGTTTGCAACATGTTGTTAAGTCTCAAAACCTCAAAAGTTTTGACACTATGCCTCAGAGATTGAAACTTGAAATTTAACATTTCAATATCTCATGTGAGCCTTGACTTTGGCTTTTGAAGATATGTGCCAAAAAAAAAACACACTTTAAGCTGAAACTAGCTTGTCTCAATCTGTCTAGTTGGTATGAAAAGAAATTCTCTAGCTTGTGTCACTCAATCAACATGCATGTTCAATTCACAACAATCGCTCAGACCAGGTCAGAAAGTCAAAGATAAGAAAGACAGACAGAAATCCCACTGCCAAGCTCAAACTTGTGTGGATAAATTCTGAGTAAAACCGAGATGACATATATACTTTATTTTTGACATTTGTACGTATGCAAAAGGGAGTTGTCCAAGCATGGTGCAAGTAATATTATTGGCTCCAAGTCTAAATGCATTTGTTCAATTTACTATTTACATAGAGTATTGGTGGGGACCTTGAACCATGAAGTTAGAAATGAAGGGATATAACAGAATAATATCAAGCCTTAAAATCACTATGAATTTAGTCTCTAGAATTTGATGTTCCTTTCATTTATTCACATAAAAAATGATGATGTGCAAATGAGTGTATAAAAAATGAAGATAATGCAGGATGAGCAAAAAGGAAAACATAGGCTTAAACCTGTAAACTTCGCTATTTGTCCAGCTGTTGTTCAAATTGACTTTGAAGATCTTCCAATGACAAAGTCTTTACCTCCACCTGGACTTCATTGGCAGCAAGTTCATCATTGATGTGAACAATCTTATCTTCAATACTTTTTTACTCATCTGAGGCTAGCTAGAGTACCGGAGCTTGACTCTTCCTGATATGTCAACTTTCGCACAAAGGTGTCTACACGTGCAAGATCCTTTTTTAACTGACGCAACATTGTTTCTGCACTAAGAACTTCAGAAAAAATCTTCTCCTGCTGCACTTTATATTCAGATAGACTATTGAAAAGAGCTTTCTTTTTTTATACATGCTGCTTCATGCGCAGTTAACACCTCATCTAATCGAGTCTGATATGTGACACATGAAGCTCTGAGTCCCTTCTTTAAAAACTCGCGGCCATTCACCTTAAGTGCTTCTGAGTACTTAGTGGCAATTTCAAGAATAGCACCATATGTAGACTCAACCATGGACGTGTCAAGGTCAGCCTCCCGTGCATTCCGAAGTGCTATTTTCGTTATACCAAAATATGATGAAACAACTTCTAAATTGCTCGACGTGACTGTTTTGACAGCATTGTTGAGAATATTTTTTGCGAATATACGAGCTGGCTCCCGATATACATCTTCAGTTGTGTTGTTTTGGAAAGTGCTCTCAACTGTCAACCAAGGATTCAAGGCACCCTTACCCTCTAAGGACGTAAGTGCAAAAGAAGCACCCTGTTCACACTACCAACCGCGATGGAATGAGGCGTGTCTGTAGTTCCCAAACCTTTAGCCGCTTCGCTAGTCGATCCTACACTCGACATAGGCTTCAAAATTGAACCCACATTTTCTCTCTTTACATTAGCAAAAATTGGTTCATCTGCCTTTAGTAATGACAGTATGTTCCCCTCCTTCACTCCATGTAAGGAGTGGATAATGTTTGCACTCTCTCATACAGCGTCAAAAGGGGGTTTTAAATGGACGAGCCCAATGAGAGAGCCATATGGAAAAATCATGACGCGATGGGTTCGAGGCACACCTGCACCGGAAAATTCCTCGTTGGCGATCCTCAAAGGGGGCATTTGTTGGAAGATAAATATATATATATATATATATATCATCAATGCTTAGTATGATCTTGATCAAGTGAGACTAGATCAATTTAGCCACCGGAACCATCCCTAAGCCAATGATTGGCGACCACTACAAGGCATGGAATTGTACCCAAATGAATTTGGTGGGTCCCGTCAAGATCTCTTGAATTCACGAGGGAGATTAATATGATTAATATAGGTTCAAGCCAACCTTTATAACCATATCATCCCAAGTCCAATGAAGCCCAAACTAAATTTTTGGGCATAAACCACATGATCAATTTTGATGATGGCCTGAGCCATATGAATTAATACATGCCAATCTGTGGCCACTTTCTGGCATGAGCCATATGAATTAATGCCAATTTCTGGCCTGAGCCATATGAATTGGTCCATACGGCCAATTTTGATTGAGTAGAGGATGGTCATTTCTAGCATAAGTATGTGACCAATCTTGGTCTAAGTCAAAGCTAATTTCTGGCCTATGCCTGACTTAGGCCAAAAATGACAATCTATGGGACATAAGACCCATTGTTGCGGGACCTGTTTAGATGGGCCTAAACCCAGCTATGCATTGGGCTCACTTATGTATTGACATGTTTAAATCTATTTAGCCATTGGGCTCACTCCCAAGTTAATAATTGGCCACCTGTTTATGTGAGTCACACCCCATGTTATACCCTATGACTAGTAATAGATCTCTATCCAATTAATTTCCCATGACCCATCAAACTCTCTCATATTTATGTGGTAGTGTGTTGGGGCCAATTAATATAAGACCAGGCTGATTTTTGTGACCATGTCATGGTAGGTCGGTGATTATGTGTGGGCTGTTATATGTGAGCCCGGTAATTTAGGCAATGTATCAATCATGTGATGGGGCCCAGGTCTTTGATTTATGTGGTCAAATGACAGGTGGAGTCAAGGGGAGTACCCACTCCTTAGATGAAAATGCCACATGGGTAATGCAAAGAAATGAGCGGGTAGATGAAACTGACATCAACATGAAGGACTATCCAATCCTTAGAAAAAGCAAATACCCATGGGAAATGGGTGGCTAACATGGCAGCAAGCTACAGGAAATGGGTAGCAAAGTGGAGAACATGGGGGACTGCAACTACTTCGTGGATGGCTCTAAGAAAAAAGGTCACTACCTGGTGAAGAAAAAAGGGGAGGAAGAACACTGCATGAAAAAGGGGAGGAAGAACACAAAAAAGTCTATAGAATTTCATACAAAAAGAGAGAACTGCACTGCCATTTTCTGACGACGCGCTGCCGGAATTATCAAGCGAAGAGATCATTCCTGAAGAAAAGACTTGAAGCAGGTTAAGGACTAGGATCATGCCTCCATCAAGGGATGGAGCATGATTTCCTAGTTTTGAGCCATAACCCTTTTTTTTTTACTGTCTATTTGCATTTCATGTAAAGTGAGAAAATGGGAATTGCATGTCTAGAATCTTTTTTTTTTTAGTTTACATTTTCTGCTTTCTCTCTGAAATTTATTGCTTGTAGATAATGTGGCATTGTAAATTTCTTTTCATGAATACAAAAAAGAAGAAGAATGAATTGATGTCTTTATCAGTGAATATTCATCTCAAGTCTTTTTTTTATTTGTGTTTGTAGGTATAGTAAACCATAAGTCATTCAGGCAGGGGCCGTCACCATCCAATATAAGAAAATGAGTCTGCACAGCACACTTAGGGCACGTTTGACAACCGTCAGCAAGGATTTGGAGAGGATGGACTGAAGACTTCCATGTGATTGAATATTCTTCGAGTCAGACCTCTCCCCCTCGGATCCGTTGATTCCGCAAATTGACGGATTTGCGGAGCTACAGTAGTATCTGACGTTAATATCAAGCAGTTCGATTTTTGCAATTTTTTGGTTTTTATGGGCCCCATAATCAAGATCTGAACCGATGATTATGTTAAGAAGGTCCATAACGGCTATGTCCCAAAATTTCAGCCGTTGAGTCATCCTAGATCATGAGATATTAAAAAAAATGGACAGTAACGCACAGTAACGATAAGGATACTAGCGGTAATATGGCCCTAATACGTTTTTGCTTTGGGAATGTACCTTTTAGATTCCCTAATCAAGATCCAAACCGTTAGTCACCTTTAAAAACTTCAAAATGTCCACCTCACCAAATATCAGCCGTTAATTCATCTTATATCTCGAGATGTGTGCCAAAAGCCATTATTGTTCACTGTTAATCATAGTTAACTTGTACCGGTGCCAAAAACAGTCGTTTTTTTGCATTTTCTTTATTTCTGTGGGGTCCACAATCAAGATCGGAACCGTTCATTATTTCGGAAAGTTCAGACACGGCTACCTTACCAAATCTCAGCTGTTGATTCATCCTATATCTCGAGATATGTGTAAAAACGTGATTACTAGTAACAGTACATGCATACCGGGTGCCAAAACAGTCCATTTTTTTCCATTTTTTGCTTTCTGTGGGGTCCACAATCAAGATCGCAACCGTTCATTATTTCGGGAAGGTCAGGCACGGCAAGGTGATCAAATTTCAACCGTTGATTCATCTTATATCTCGAGATATGTGTCAAAACATCATTAATGTTCAAAGAAAATGCATACTGGTGCCAAAACAGACAAAACATGGATCTCTTAGCCACGGAATTATACCTGATTCTTTGGAGATTGAGAGAATCCTCTAAACCGATGATTTCTCTCTTAGCATGGACTGTTGTCAAACGTGCCCTTAGCTTCTTATGGATGTGGCTTCTTTTTTACTCCCACCTGTTGAAAATATACTTTGAATCAGCACAAATCATTTCATCCTCAAAAACCCATTCAGACAATTCTCTCTATATATTCCAAAATATGATGGGTGGAATAGTTTGTGGGGTTTACTGATTTAAAGTTTCATGAGCAGTTTACTAAATGACAGTTTCTGTTTTTAGTTAATCCACATATCATCCTGCATCTAACGAGCTTAATGGGTTCCACAAACCCACTGAACTCTCAAACTCTCATTATAATTTCTGCAGGTACAATGTGGCTTCATTATCTTTGATGGTACTCTTTTGTTGTAGTCAATGATGACGTGCCGCTTGAAGAGATTTTGTCTCCACGCGCCCCATTGGATAACAACTCTAACCGGACCATCATATCCTTCAACAACTCTGCCAACTCAGGGTTGGCTACTACTACCCAGTGTTGGAAAATTCCATCATGTGGGGCCACACATGTAACCATTAAATGTGTTATGCTATCTTTGGTTAAGCCTAATTGAAGTGATCTAATTAAGACTTAAAGTTTTAAGGCTTAAGGGTATAATTGTCATGGGATTAATGTGTAGATACCAGAATACTAATTCTAATTTGATGAGGGGATTAGAATTAGCAAATCTCATTATTATATATTAGGGTTATGGTCCCCAATTCATATGGTAAGTTCCTATTCTCTCTGACATCCCATCATCAGAAAGAATCAAGAGGGTTTCTCTGGGCAGCCATATTGGATTGGAAGATCAATAACCTGCAAACAACTTTCACTATGGATCAAGGTATGTTTCCGCTTTACATCTCCCGATGATTTGACATGGAGGATCTTGGTTGACAATAAAGTTTTCTGGATCATAGATCTAGATCTTGTTTTCTAACAAGAGATCAACAACCTGTGAACAACTTTCTCAATGGATCAAGCAATCTGTTGGCTACGTTCAACGATCCTTATCGTGTAATCATCCTTGTGTGAGAGATCACAGTACGCCTGTTGTGATATTTGGATCAAAAGTATGTTCATGCACTGTAATATGATTCTATATTTTATATATGTTGTTGACATATGAATGCAAGAGATGGGTTTTGACTTTTAATCAAGATTTGCACGTGTTTTGATCCAATTTTTTCTTTTTCTGTGTCCTTTTCTCTATTGATCAAGCATCATGTTGGAAAAATTACATCATGTCTGGATGATGTCTTGGATCCAATGGGAATAAAAAAAAAATTGCATCGTGACATGTGCAAAAAATTTTTATTAAGATCCTCGTGACATGTGCGCCGGATGCCATGTACTATTATATTGTTTCATCTTGACATGTGCACAGTTGTGTTTCATTGGGACATGTGCACAAAACTTGGATCAAGTAAATTTTTTTTTTCCTTTCCGTGCGGTTCAAGTAAGTTTTGTTTTTCTCAAAGCTATTCTGTACAATAAAAAAAAAAACTTTGATACAAGTTCATTGGGACATGTGCATTTCTATTAGCAAATATTGTAATAATAATTCTTTTCTGGTTAGGTCAGGACAGTTTTATATCCGGCCCGGCCCACTTCGAAAAGATTAATGAGGTTTTCTTCAATAAAAACGGCGTAAGTTTTGGGCGGGGGCGCAACAAAACCTAAGGTTTTCTACAAGACAAATTCAAATATTTTATGGTATATCTTTTGTGATTCAATAAAATTGTCCATCATTCTAAATGGGCTAATTGAAATAAGATGTCACCCAAGTGACCTCTCTTGTGTAGATTGTTCATGAGGAATATTGGATGTTTGTGTGTGTGTAAATTCATGCGGGTCTTAGTCAGCCCAAAGGAAGGTTAATACTTGGCCGGATTGCATACACACCTGTGGTGGTAAACATGTGACAATTATAAGGTTATACATGTGAATAGTAAGTCGATCCAAAGATAGATTTATTATTTGACATAAATTATTGTCAATGTTCGATCACTACAACAAGAGTACCATTTACAATTAATATTACTGTCTAAAGACTTGATATTAATGTTGTGCTAGGTATCTTGAGATGAGACTTACCATTATTTGAATATGTTGATTATCATATTTGGTTATTAATATGAGCTTGTTTGTCTGTTTATTTTTTGTTCTCTTTACAGCAAGTGTTTCTACTATATCTACTAATATCAACTCAATACCTGTGCTTAATGGGACTAATTTTAAGGATTGGAAAGAGAACATAGAAATTGTTCTCAGCTGCATGGATCTAGACCTTGCACTATGGACTGAGCAACCCGCTTCTCTTACAGCTGAAAGTTCTCCTGATGCAAAGAAGAACTTTGAGAAGTGGGATCGCTCTAATCGCATGAGTCTATGATCATCAAGCACGACATTCCGGAGGCTTTTAGGGGTGCGGTATCTGACAAGTTAACCACAGCCAAAGAATTCCTCGCCGAGATTGAAAAGCGTTTTGTGAAAAACGATAAGGCAGAATCAAGCACGCTTTTGCAAAGCTTGATTTCTATGAAGTATAATGGCAAGGGGAATATACAGGAGTACATTATGGATATGTCTCATCTTGCTTCTAAGCTTAAGGCACTAAAGCTCGAGCTGTCTGACGACTTGCTCGTGCATTTGGTATTAATATCACTTCCTGCACAATACAGTCAATTTAAAGTCAGTTACAACTGTCAAAGGGAGAAATGGACTCTTAATGAGCTCATTTCTTATTGTGTGCAAGAGGAAGAGAGATTGAAGCAAGACAGGACAGAAAGTGCTCATTTGGCTAACACCTCTAAGGACAAGGGCAAAAAGAGAAAGAATAATGATGTTGTTAAGGGTCCAGCCCAAAAGAAACAACAACAAACAAATGAGGGTCCAGCCCAAAAGAAACCACAGCAAGCAAATGAGGGTTGTTTATTTAGCAACAAGCCTGGACATGTGAAGAAGGACTGTACCAAATATCACGCTTGGCGTGCAAAGAAAGGTACATTTCTTACTTTGGTCTGTTCTGAGGTAAATTTAGCTTCAGTACCTAGAAACACGTGGTGGTTAGATTCTGGTGCTACTACTCACATCAGTGTTTCTATGCAGGGTTGCCTGAGTTACTGAAAGCCAAGTGATGCTGAAAGACACATCTTTATGAGCGATGGCAACTCGGTAGAAGTAGAGGCAATAGGGCATTTTAGGTTATTATTCAAAACTGGTTATTATTTGGATTTATTAGATACTTTTATTGTACCGTCTTTTCGACGGAATTTGGTTTCAGTTTCTTTATTGGACAAGTGTGGTTATTGTTGTTCATTTGGAAACAATCAATTCAGTTTATCTATAAATTCGAATGTTGTAGGAACTGGTTCTCTATGTGTATATGACAACTTATATTTGCTTGATATAATTGTTTCTTATAATGAATCCTTGCATGTGGAATCACGAGGTACTAAACGCAAATTGAGTAAAGAAAATTCAGCCACATTATGGCACAAACGCTTAGGTCACATCTCTAAGCCTGGAGTTGAGCGACTTGTGTCTGATGGAATTTTAGATTCCCTTGACTTTACAGACTTTGATGTTTGTATTGCTTGCATCAAGGGTAAACAGACCAAAACGAAGAAATTAGGTGCCAATAGAACTACAGGCGTCTTAGAATTGATACACACAGATATCTATGGCTCATTCCCTACGGCTTCTTGGAATGGCCAACAGTATTTTATATCATTAATTTATAGACGATTACTCTCGCTATAGGTACCTATTTCTCATTCATGAGAAATCACAGTCTTTGGACGTGCTCAAAACATTTAAAGCTGAAGTTGAGAACCAGCTCAATAAAAGAATAAAGTGTGTCAGGTCTGACCGTGGTGGTGAATACTACGGTAGATATGACGGATCAGGTGAACAACGTCCAGGACCGTTTGCTAAATTCCTAGAGGAATGTGGAATCGTCCCACAGTACACCATGCCAGGGTCACCTAGCATGAATGGTGTTGCTGAAAGGCGAAACCAGACTCTTAAGGATATGGTAAGGAGTATGATTAGTCATTCTTCTTTACCAGAGTCACTCTGGGGAGAAGCAATCAAAATAGCAGTTTATATTCTAAATAGAGTGCCAACTAAAGCAGCTGCAAAAACACCTTATGAGCTTTGGACAGGCCGTAAGCCTAGTCTCAAGCATTTTCACATTTGGGGATGTCCAGCTGAGGCAAGGCCTTACAGGCCACATGAAAAGAAATTGGACTCCAAAACTGTTAGCAGCTACTTCATTGGCTACTCTGAGTGATCCAGGGGCTATAAGTTTTATGATCCCACACTTAAGTCAATTTTTGAGATGGAAACTGTAACATTTTTTTAGGATGTTGAGTTTGGGGGGGAGAAATAAGGTTAGAGACATTGTCTTTGAGGAAGAATCGGTTTCGATTCACACTATCGCTATTGACAATATGTCGATTTCTATGCCTGTCATTGATCAAGAAGCGAATCCGAATCCTTAACTAGACAATGTTGATCAACCCCCTATTCAAGATGAGGTAATCGTTCCTGAGGAACAAACTCAACAACCTCAAGAACCAGTGCCATTAAGGCGATCCACTAGAGAAAGGAGAAATGTTATTCCGGATGATTTTTTTGTATTTCTCCAAGAACATGAGGAAGAAATTGGAATGGTGGAAAATGATCCAATCAACTTCCACCAGGCCATGCAAGGTTCCAACTCTCAAAAGTGGATTGATGCCATGAATGAGGAGTATAAGTCTATGCAAGACAATAAGGTTTGGGAACTTATTCTATTACCAGAAGGTGCGAAACCCATTGGTTGCAAATGGATTTTTAAAACCAAAAGGGATTCGAATGGTAATGTGGAGAGGTATAAGGCTCGTCTTGTAGCTAAAGGCTTTACCCAAAAGGAAGGGATTGACTTTAAAGAGACTTTCTCTCCGGTTTCATCGAAAGACTCTTTTAGGACAATCATGGCACTTGTTGCACATTTTGATCTTGAGCTTCATCAAATGGACTTCAAGATAGCTTTTCTCAATGGTGACATTGACGAAACAATTTATATGATGCAGCCAGAAAACTTTGAGTTGGGAGACCCAAAGAATATGGTCTGTAAATTGACAAAGTCCATCTATGGACTCAAGCAAGCTTCTCGTCAGTGGTATCACAAGTTTCATCATGTGATTATCTCGTTTGGTTTTGAGACAAACGCTGTTAATAATTATGTGTATCACAAATTCCAGTGGGAGTAAGCACATATTCCTGATTTTGTATGTCGATGACATACTGCTTGCCACAAATGATATAGGCATGTTGCACGAAACCAAGAGATTTCTATCAAAGAAATTTGAGATGAAAGATCTTGGTGACGCCTCCTTTGTATTAGGGATCCTAATACAACGTGATCGTTCTCAGGGTATTCTTAGATTATCACAAAGGCGTTATATCGATACAGTACTCAAAAGATTTGGCATGCAGGACTGTAAACCAGGTGACACCCCTGTCGCTAAGGGAGACAAGTTCAGTCTCAATCAGTGCCCTAAAACTAACCTTGAAATTAAGGAAATGCAAAAGATTCCCTATGCATCAGCTGTAGGTAGTCTAATGTATGCTCAGGTGTGTACTCGTCCGGATATTGCGTACATTGTTGGCATGTTAGGCAGATATTTAAGTAATCCTGGAATGGATCATTGGAAAGCAGCGAAGCGGGTTATGAGATATTTACAGAGAATAAAAGATCACATGCTCACATATAGAAGATCGGATCAGTTGGAGATCATAGGGTATTCTAATTCCGATTTTGCTGGATGCAAAGACAGTATGAAACCACATCAGGCTACCTCTACCTGTTAGTTGGTGGAGCTATTTCTTGGATGAGTGCCAAACAGACACTCGTTACTGATTCCACCATGGCAGCAGAGTTTGTAGCATGCTATGAGGCATCCATTCATGCTAGGTGACCCTGGCATGGTGTACTGTGGGACGATCCCACATTCCTCTAGGAATTTAGCAAACGGTCCTGGACGTTGTTCACCTGATCTGTCATATCTACCGTAGTATTCACCACCACGGTCAAACCTGACACACTTTATTCTTTTGTTGAGTTGGTTCTCAACTTCAGCTTTAAATGTTTTGAACACGTCCAAAGACTGTGATTTCTCATGAATGAGAAATAGGTACCCATAGCGAGAGTAATCGTCTATGAATGATATAAAATACTGTTGGCCATTCTAAGAAGCCCTAGGGAATGGGCCACAGATATCTTGTTTTCTAACACCCAGTCCATCATCTTCAGAATGCTTGGCCATTGCCACTTCCTGAAGAAGAAGTCAAGCCCATTAAAAGCAAAAGACTGCCTTGGGTCAAGTCATTCCTGCAACACTCAAGGAAAACTCTCTTAACACTAAGAAGCCCGAAGCTCGTAGCGCTCCCGTAAAGCTTCACCCCTTCAGAAACCAAGTCAACTTCAAGACTTGTCCACAAAGCCTTCCCTAAAACAAAGGAGGCTCTAAAGATAATCAAGGCCAACATATTTTTCCCCACTCATAAACAATTAGTTTTTTATCCTCTCTTTTACATGAAGGAGGAGAAGCCTATCTTCCACACGACATCAAAGTCAACCCTGTGTGAAAAAACTCGGTTATACAAAACCAAAATCGGTTTGCACACTTCAGGGCCTTCTTATTAATAGAAAACCTGGAAGCCCACCCCGCTTCTTTCGACTCCTTGTCTCCATGGGAGCTGAATTCGAGAAGTTCAAGACATCTCTTCGGCAGGCAAAAGGACTGAGTCAAGATCTTGTCGATGCCGAACTTCAAGGTAGACAAGCTAACTTACTGCACACGAGGTAGCACATCTTTCATCGCCAAAGGTCACGCATAAAAACACATGGTTTAAGTAAAAAATTAATCAAAATCAATCATATATTTTACGTATGATCGATTCAATGGTAGAACTTCAACCATTAATTGATCAAAGTGGGTGTATTTGTACAACCTCCGTTTTCCATTACATTCAGGAGATTGGCCAAACGGCCCATGCCCCCATGGCTTCTCCCTCAAAGGGTTAAATAATGAAGAAAATAACATTATGGCCATAAAATGAGTCCAAGTTTAGTTAGGGTTAGGATGGGATCTCTCGTGCGTTTATATACATGTATTTGAGCTGGATCTTGAAACACTTGTTACACATCCCATCTACTGCTTTTTTTTTTATAAACATTACATTTTGATTAGATTTGGTAGGGGTGCGCCTGGCCTAGGGGTGAAAATCTGGGCCGTGCCGGCACACTGAAGACCAAGCCCAGTTGTGCCCGGGCCGGTCCGACGCGGCCCATGAATTATATGTAGGCCATGCCGTGCCAGGCCCAACCTTCTGGGATCAGCCCAATACGGCCTAGGGCATTGCTCTAGTCGTGTCGTGCTGGGTCGGGCCCTAATCGGGCCTAGGCTGTGCAGCCCGTGGGCGGCACACAGATCCCCCTCCCCTTTTTTTATTTTTTTTTAATTTTTAAAATTTTTTTAAGTCTTAGAAACTTAGACTCTTGGTCTTGGACCAATTTCATTAAAATAAAGAAATTAAGAGAAATAAACAAGTAGAATAACACTAATGATGTTTTGAAAAAATACATCAAATAAATTGTATTTTCTTGAAATTTAAGTTATAAAAGTTCAAAAAAATTACAAGTTTGAACTTGGATCAATATATATCTAATGAAATTCAAACCTTTTGATAAATGAAAAAGAATTACAACTTTAGAAACCTATGATACATTCTAAAAAATAAATTATAACTTTAAAAACCTATGATACATGACCCAACCTGCGTATTACCCACTTAACCCGACCCGTTTGATAGGCGGGTCAGTCACGGGTCAAGTATTCATGACCCGCAATTAAGCGGGTCGGGTTATGGTTGACCCATAGAACCCGCTTATTTAAGCTAAAATTGAATTTGATTGTTTTAATGCATATGCTAAAAAAGAATGAATGAGCCTTAACCAATTCAACCCCACCATTTTTATTAATGGAAAGCAAGGTAATGCGCATTAAATGATTGTTGAAATGAGATTAGACTAAATTTGAGCTTAAAAGTCAGTTTTGGTCAGGCTGGGAACCATGGTTGAGTCAATTAATTCACTAAATGGATGTGGGTTATGCATGTCTACCTGACCTGTCTAACCCACAATGGTTTTGTGGGTTTAAGTGGGTCAGGTCGGGTTAACCCGTGATGGGTGCGGGTTAGAGGTTTTCAACCTATTTAATAAACAAGTCAGATACGGGTTAGGCTTGTCTAACCCGTTTAATAAATGGGTCCAACCTGTTTAGCACAACCCGACCCGATTGCCACCACTACCCACGGTGACGTAGCGAACTGTAATTGGACTCACGGTCACCATGGCGACAAATTGTTGGAGAAGTGCCAACTGGTTGGAGAAGAGACTATGTTCCATGTTCAGAACCAAGATAAAAATTGCACCACATATGAATTCACGGGTGTTGAAACTTGAAAGCAACATTCCCATTTGATTATTGCAGTTCATTGGGCATTCCTTAATCATTTTGCTTAATAGGCTTATTTCTAAATCTAGGAGACGTTGTCTACTTTGGATCTTGAGTCGGCTAGGACCGGTCAAATATATTGGTGTGATACCGATATCGGTATCAGTCATTGATATATCCTCAAAATATCGGCCGATATATCGGCTAAACCGATATTTTCGGCCAAGATAGGCCGATACTTTCAGAATATTGGCCAAGTGGCATAAACCCCACTCTCATTCTCTTCCTTTCTCCGCATCTCCTTAGCAGCCCCTCCTCCTTGGCTCCTTCTCTTTCATATTTCCGCCACTCTTAACTCTTAATCCTTTAAGAAATCATTTTATGGAGCATATCTTTTTTAACCCATACCGACTTGGAATTAGGCTGTCATACTCATTGGTCTTGATATTTTACACTAGTATATTGATCATGAGCCAAAATAATGGTTGCATTATATGAAATAGTGGAGAAGACAGCGAGTCGGCGATATAGGACTCATGACTTAAGGCGATATAGGACTCATGACTTAAGGTGACCGATATTTTGATTTATTGTTGTTACTAATGGAAAAAAAATATTATTTTCTAGCATTTTCTAATATTCTGGACACACCGATACCTAGGCCCGTCAATGGGACGCGTTGAAACGGGTAAAAAGCCCGGCCCGGCCCGTCCCAAGCCCGAAAATACAAGGCTTTTAAAAAAATTTGAACCCAGTGGGCTGGGCTTGGACAATACATTTCAAAGCCCACCCAAAATGGGACTGGGACTGGGTAGAAACAACCCAGCCCGTTCAGGCCCGGCCCGCCCCGCCCCGCTACAAAGTCATTTAGCATAGGAGGGAGGGTACTTGACCCACATAGGACTTCTTTGAAACAAGATACGGTAGAAGCATTAGTTTGTGCCCAAGATTGGTTTAGTCATGACCCAACTAGTGATGGTGATTTTGACAATGATGGGAATGCACTAACTGATGTTTTAGACATGTTAAAAGAAAAATAATTTATGTTGATTTCTTTTTTACATTACTTGACTCATATAGGATAATCATTCTCATTCATTTTATTGATTTTCTACATCACCAGTAAAAAAAAAAAAAAATTTCAACCGATCTTGCATTACTTTAACTTGACTCATATAGGATACTCATTCTCATTTATTTCTATTGATTTTCTACTTTCACTGGGAAAAAAAAAAGGTTTTAACCATTCCGACATTACTTAACGCATATAGCCTATATAGGATACTCATTCATTTCTATTGATTTTCTACTGTCACAGGAAAAAAAAAGTTTTTAACTCCGCCATGTTGCTTGTTGCATTACATTGCCGGTCCCAAGCCCAAAAAAAAGGAGGGTTTAAAGTTCGGTTCACACCGGGTGTCTGGAGACAGTAGGAATAATTAGAAAATATTTTCCTTATGTCCAGGATCGGGCTAAGCCCAGGCCCGGTCCTGTCCCATCCCAGGCCCGTACGGGATGGGATTAGATGTAGGCCCGTTCAATTTAGGGCCGGGATTGGGCAACACCTAGCAGGCCCGTCCTATTTTCGGGACGGGATTGGACAACCCAAGCCTAGGCCCGGCCCATTGACAGGCCTACCGATACCATATCTATTTTTTATACCGGCCAATACCGTGATTTCAAACCATGATTTTGATACATCCAATCCACTTATATATATATATATCACATTTTGATTAGATTTGGTAGGGGTGCGCCTGGGCCATGCAGTAGTGTGTTAGGGGACGCACAATGCAACACATAGGCGACGCACAAGGACCCCAATAGCAAGCTACTGTTGTGGGCCCTTCCCCATAAAAAATTAATTTAATATTATGTGACCAAATGGGCCACGTATCAGATACTACACTTGATCTTAGCCAAAAGGCCGAGAAAGGTATGCATTGTAATGCTTCTTTCATCTCCTTTTATCCACAAAAGGTGTCAACTCTGTTCCTCCACTCAAAACGATGTGGGATGATATGCTGGTACATTAGCATCATCAGGACTATTACTTTAACTGCATGCCATTAGATGGCCTGATGTTTGATTAGCTGGTGGGCCTCCTTGTGAAGGTTTTTTTTTTTTTTTTTTCTTCACATGTGTCATGAGAGACAGATGGCATTAGGCTTGGTAACCACCAAACAGTAATACATCCAATTGGTATTTAGGAATTTGCCCACTCTTTCCAGCTCTTAGTTGAGGTTGTGTATGTATCTATTCAACTCAGGTTGTTCATGGGTTACTGATGAGGGTCCTGTGGCCTTATATATGACTTGCCTTTTTAACCTTTGACCATTAACTTCTCTTAATTGTCTAACTTTGGGCACCCATCACTTGATCTTCATAAGGAAGATTTGAGACGTTGTATTGAATAGGGGGCCTATCAGATCAATGGTCCAGATTTTTAGAGCTGGGTTGCTTCAGGATATGATCCACCAGGGCTAGATAAATCTTTTTTCTTCTTTCTGACCAGAATGGTACATGTTTGATGCAATTAAACACATGTACATATTAGGTATCTTTGAAGGGAGTTTTATCCTATGGTGACCGTAAGTGGACCTATCACGGTCCGTCACATCACTGTCTGCCATTCACGGGGGCTGCTTCACGCCCACGTTGACTTGGTGGACCCTAATTGGTCTACTCACGGTCACCATGGCGACAAATTGCTGGAGAAGTGCCAACTGGTCGGAGACGAGACTGTTCCATGTTCAGAACCAGGATAAAAATTGCACTAAATATAAATTCAAGGTGTTGAAAGTTGAAAGCAACAGTCCCAGTTGATTATTGCAGTTCTTTTGGCATTCCTTAATCATTTTGCGTAATAGGCTTATTTCTAAATCTAGGAGACGTTGTCTACTTTAGATCTTGTATCGGCTAGAACCGGTCAAATATATTGTTGTGATACCGATATCAGTATCAGTCACTGATATATGCTTAAAATATCGGCCGATATATCGGCCAAACTGATACTTTTGGCCGAGATAGGCCGATACTTTCAAAATATCGGCCGAGTGGCATAAACCCTATTTTTTTTTTTTTGCTTTTCCACTCATTCCCTCATCCTCTTCCTTTCTCCGCATCTCCTTAGCAGCCCCTCTTCCTTGGGTCCTTCTCTTCCATATTTTCACCACTCTTAACTCTTAATCCTTTAAAAAATTATTTTATGGAGCATATCTTTTTAACTCATACCAAAGAAATGATGATGATGATGTCGAGCATGGGCGACACTCCACTTGGAATTAGGCTATCATACTCATCAATATCTCTCTCTAGTCCCCCCCCCCCCCCCCCCCCCCCCTCCAATTTCAGGTAGACCATAAATATTTTTATGTCCACGTGCTTTATGATTTATCTATATCACTATCATGTTTCAAATTTTAATATATTATCTTCATGGTCTTGAATCTCACAACTTATTTGATGACTGAGCGACTGATAAATAATAATTGATATGTTATCTTTATTTTCTTATATTTTACACTAATATATAGATTATGAGCTAATATATAGATTATGAGCTAAAATAATGATTGCATTATATGAATTACTGGAGAATACATTGAGTTAGCGATACAGGACACATAACTTAAGGTGACTGATATTTTGATTTATTATTATCACTAATAAAAAAAATTTATTATTATCACTAATAAAAAAAATATTATTTTTCAGTATTTTGGACACACCAATACTGTAATAAATTTTTTTCCCAGCCAATATCGTGATTTTTAACCATCATTTTGATACGTATCCCATCCACTGTTTTTTTTTTTTTTCTTAAACATCACATTTTTTTAATTAGATTTGATAGGGGTGCACCTGGGCCATGCACAAAGACCCCAATAGCAAGCTACTGTTTTGGGCCCTTCCCCATAAAAAATTAATTTAACATCGTGTGACCCAATGGGCCACATATCAAATATTAAACTAATAAAAACATCTACTACACTTGATCTTAACCAAAAGGCCGAGAAAGGTATGTTTTGTAATGATTCTTTCATCTTCTTTTATTCACAAAAGGTGTCAACTCTCTTCCTCCACTTAAACGATGTGGGATGATATGCTGGTACATTAGCATCATCAGGACTATTACTTTAACTACTTTGCCATTAGATGGCCTGATGTTTGATTAGCTGGTGGCCCACCTTGTGAAATTTTTTTTTTCCACATGTGTCATCAGAGACAGATGACATTAGGCTTGGTAAACACCAAACTGTAATATATCCAAATGGCATTTAGGATTTTGCACACTCTTTCCAGCTCTTAGTTGAGGTCGTGTATGTGTCTATTCCACTCAGGTTGTTCATGGGTTACTGATGAGGGTCCTGTGGCCTTATATATGACTTGCCTTTTTTACCTTTGACAATTAACTTCTCTTAATTGTCTAACTTTGGGCACCCATCACTTGATCTTCATAACTTGAAGATTTTACACGTTGTATTGAATAGGGAGCCTATCAGACCAATGGTCCTGATTTTATGAGCTGGGTTTCTTCAGGATATGATCCACCAGGGTTAGATAAACCCTTTTTCTTCTTTCTGACCATAATGGTACATATTTGGTGCAATTAAACATGCACATCGCTTGATATTAGGTATCTCTGAAGGGAGTCCAAATCCCGTGAGGGTTTATCTTATCATGGTCCGCCGCGTCACCGTAAGGCTATTTCACAGTGACATGACGGACCGTTATTGATCCACCCACGGTCACCGTGGTGACAAATTATAGGAGAAGTGCACCACATATGAATTCATGGGTGTTGAAAGCAACATCCCCATTTGATTCTTGCAGTTCATTGGGCTTTCTTTAATCGTTTTGCTTACTAGGCTTATTTCTTAATCTAGGAGACGTTGTCAGTTTTGGATCTTGTATGCGGAGATAAACTTGAATTCGTTCTCATCATCGCACCATTGAGAATCATTTGATCTACCAGTTGCTGCTTCAAGGTGGCAGAGCGATTCCAAGTACCAATCAAAGGCAACATTAAATTAAATTATCATTTCATTACTTTTTGTAGTATTTCTGTGAAACCGATGTAGAAACTCATCATTATATTTGTATCTCAAAGCCTTCAATGAGAAAAGTATATTATTAGTATGTAATCGACAAATACTAAATTTTCAGTGTTATCTGTTAAATTAAAGTAGTGCTTGAACCTATAATGAGAAATGGGGAGTTGGGTTGGGCTTTTAATGGGAACTGTAACAAATTTTTGTTAAGGTGATCACCTCTGCCTAAATGACTAAGGATTAATGAGGATCAGGTTTTTCCTTAAAGTATTCATGAAACCAAGATATAGATACTGTTGGATCGTTTATAGGGCTGGCCCACATGGCCACAATCCTTATTATAAGAAACGGTTATCCCCCTCTTATATTCCATTTATGGTCAATAAGAGGTATTTACATGTTTCCATTAAATGCTAATTTTAAGGGACAATTAAAGAATCATTTCTCTTCTTAATGGAAGGAGAGAATCAGGGCCTATAAAAGGTAACCCGGGTAACTCTCTTGACTACCGTAGTTTCTCTGCAACCATCACTTACCGGAGAAGAAAAGACAAAGCACAAGAGAGTTGTGATTCCCCATTGAAGACCAACCTTCTGTTGGATCAGACTTTCAAGATGGCACAGTCAGGTACCATAATACTTCTCTATTGGTTTAGATTAAATGTTTATAGTATTATTGGATTGATTCCACAGAGGGTTTAAATACCCAAAGATTTATTTTCTAAACATTTGGTATCAGAGCCTTTGGTTTCAATCCAATGATCTATTATTGTTTTATCGGGGCTTACTGGATTCGTCCAGAATAAAAAACTCAAATACCCAGAGGAAAGAAAATTTTGGGTATTTGATAAAGGGTATTCGATCTATTGGATAATGATAGCCTCAGAAATGAGGATTATAGTGCTTTCATCTCATATTTGGTTACTGTTATTATTTTTTGGGCATGTCAGTAGCATGATAATCATAGCATGAGAGTATGTCAGAAAAGTTACTGAGATGATATAATTGAGTGGTTGGGCCAGGCCAGCAGGTCGGGTCAACCTGACCTTACTGGCCCGGCCTGGCTGCCCAAGCTGGATTGTTTATGGGCTGGGTCAGGTTCTGGTTTGGGCCAGTTGTGGTTTGGCCTGACCCGTTAAGGGCCCACTAAGCCCATTTCAGTTTTAGAGAAAAATTTTTCAATTGAACCCACTTGTTAGACGGTACATATTTATACAATCAATTGACCAAAATAAGCTTTAAAAGTGACCCAAATCAAAGTTTAGAATTTGACCCTAAACTATGAAATTGTATATTAATAGTATGATTGATGTTTTTGATTATTCAAATGATATTTTTTACCATCAAATCATTCTATCAGACATTAATAGGGTCTAATTGAATTCTGAAATTTTTTATTGGGCATTGATTGGTCAAGATCAAATTAGATTGATTATTAAAGTTTGATTCTAATTATTCTTAAATTTTGTTTATTCAATCCAATCATAGCCGTTAAATTGATAGTATTGGCCATAAATAACATTCTGAATTCATTGATCAATTTCAGAATTGAACAAATTGGTCAATAATAAACGGTCCAGATCTTATTTTGATCATAAAAAACACATATGAACATGGCTCGACGATCCGTTTTCTTCTGTGTATTGATGGCATTGAGATCTATCACTTGTACAGATCTGATGGACTGATTAATCACTCTATAAATTAGAGCATATTTTATTTTTAACATTATGTTTAATTTTTTTTATATATACTTCCGCTGCAAATTTTACTTATTTAGCAAAAATCAAAGTTCTATTTTATTGTTAATATTAAGATATGCTCACTATGGTTTAATATTTAGAGTTACTTATTTCTTGGATTGGATAGATGTATGATTATGATGAATCAATTAAAGATATTAGGCATTGATCAATGATCAATTAATTATAATTTTGACCATTGATCTATGAAATGATGCCTAATCAACTTAAATGTGATATAATAAAGTTATTCGGAAATTATATAATGGTGCATATGAACCAATATTATGATTGATTGGTTCATCACACTTAATGACCGAATGAACTAACTTCATCACTTAATTGTTGTTATCAATTTAAAGAATTTAACAATTTCTTAACATGGTAGCCGCCAAAGCGACCCAATTACAGATAATTGTTTAATTTTCTAAATTGAGTTAAGGATATGACAACACTTAAAATTTCAATTTTATTTAGGAAATGGTTCAATCAAGCCCAAAGGTACGATTGTCCATAATTTAAAATTGGAATATGACATGGTTAATAAATGTATTATGCTTGTATTTGATTTATACCTAAAGGAATATATTCAATACAATCACATCACATATTATAAACATGGTCATATTAATCAAAGAAAAAGTAATATATTTACATATTGTTTTTCCAACCCAAAGGTGGTTTTCCAATGATGTACATATCACTTTTAAATTTCAGTATATTGCGTAGAAAAAAATTCAAAGCATCACATAACTTATTGTTATTTATTTATTTTTCTTCAGTTACAAATTCCATGGCATCACTTTCGACTTTAGGGAATATACCAATACTAGATGGATCAAACTTTATTGAATGGCTGGACATGTTATTGTTAGCTATTACTTATTTGGACCTTGATATGGCTTTGGATGAGCCTAAGCCAACAATGCCCACGGATGTGAGCTCAGTTGATGAAATGGCTACCTATAATAAATGGATTAAGGCTAATAAGGTTGTGATAAGAATTATTACGAACTCAATTTCGAGGACCATTAGAGGTTCCATGGAAGCAAAAGAAAATGCAAAGGACTTACTAGAAGCTATAAAAGTTCAGTTTCAAATAACTGATAAAGCTCTAGGTGCATCCTTGATTAGCCGACTTACAAGCATAAAATATAATGGAACATTGGGAGTAAGAGAGCACATATTTACAATGACAAATATCGCTTCTAAATTAAAGGAAGTTGATATGACTGTGTCTGAAAAATATTTGGTGCAATTCATTTTCAATTCTCTTCCTCCCGAGTTTGGCCCATTTAAAGTAGCTTACAACCAAAGTTCAACTCCGTGGTCATTGAATGAGTTGATCGCAAAAGCTGATCAAGAAGAAAGGAGGCTTAAGGCTGAGGGACAACTAATTGTTAATTTTGTCTCTCATAACAAGTCCAAAGGAAAAGGAAAAGGCAAAAAGAAAGCCAATGTTCAGGATGCAAAGCCCAACAAGAAAGAGAAAGGTGCACAAAAGAAATGTTTTTTCTGTGGAAAGACTGGACATTTTAAGAAAGATTGCCTAAAGCGTAAAAGCTGGTTTGAAAAGAGAGGTACAAATCTATCTTTTGTATGTCAAGAAACCAAATTAGCTAATATCCCATCAAATTCTTGGTGGGTCGACTCTGGAGCAACCATTCATGTATCTGGTTGTGTGCAGGGATTCCTTTCAAGGCGGACTCCAAATGATAGCGAGAAAACCATTACGATGGGGAATAAAAAGGAATCAAGAGTCGAAGCCGTAGGCACTTATAGGCTGGTGCTTGACACTGGTCATGTCCTGGATTTAGATAATACTTTCTTGGTTCCTGATATTTCTAGAAATTTGATTTCAGTTTCCAGACTTGATTGTAATAAGTTTAATTTCAACTTTGGACATGGTATTATGCATATTTTTAGCAATAATATTTTGATTGGAAATGGTTATATGTGTGATGGTTTGTATAGATTAAAGCTAGATTCTATATATGAACAAACTTTACACACACCTCACATTAATTGTGGAATGTACATAGGCATAAAAAGAGGGTCACTAAATGAGAACTCATCAAGGCTATGGCACAAAAGATTAGGGCATATCTCTAAACAGAGAATAAAAAGATTGGTGACTGATGGTTTATTGCCCAATCTTGATTTCACCGATTATGGTGTTTGTATTGACTGTATAAAAGGAAAACAAATCAATACAAACAAGAAAAGTGCCACAAGGAGTTCTGCACCCTTAGAAATTATTCATACAGATATTTGTGGTAAAATTCATGTTCCATGTTTTACGGGAGAGGAATACTTTATCACCTTTATAGATGATTTTTCACGATTTGGTCATGTCTATTTGATTAAAGAAAAATCTGATGCTTTGAAAGTTTTCAAAATATTCAAAGCAGAAGTAGAAAAGCAATTAGACAAGAAAATTAAAGTAGTGAGATCCGATAGAGGTGGTGAGTATTATGGAAGATATACTGAATCGGGTCGTAACCCGGGCCCGTTTGCTAGATTCCTAGAAATGGAAGGTATTGTAGCACAGTATACAATGCCGGGCACACCACAACAAAATGGTGTAGCCGAAAGAAGGAATAGAACGTTAATGGATATGGTACGGAGTATGGTTAATAACACCAACTTACCCGATTCAATGTGGGGAGAGGCACTAAAGATGGCAATGTATGTATTGAATCGCGTTCCTACGAAAGCAGTTCCCAAAACTCCTTTCGAGTTGTGGACTGGTAGGAAGCCCAGCTTAAATCATTTTCGAATATGGGGTTGTCCATCTGAAGTGAGAATTTTTAACCCACAAGAAAGAAAATTAGACCCTAAAACAATCAGTGGATTTTTCATTGGTTATCCGGATAGGTCTAAAGGGTATAGGTTTTACTGTCCGACCCATACAACTAAGATTGTTGAATCTGGAAATGCCAAATTTTTAGAGGATCATGAGAAAAGTGGGAGTGATCACAATAGAATTGTGACTTACAATGAAATAAGGGAGTCACAAGAGTCGCTTATTGAACAAAGTGGAGTTGTTGTCCCACTTGATAATCATTATCAAGAGGAACAACAACCACACAATTTTCAAAATCCGATCATTGAGACACTCCCCGCACAAAATAATGATCCACTTCAAAATACACAACAACAAAGCATCAATGAACCCGATCCGAAAATGTTAAGAAGGTCAACTCGAATGAGAAAACCTGCTATTCCGGATGACTATGTAGTGTATTTGGAGGAATCTGATATTGGTATTAAAGAAGATCCTAAGACGTTTAAGGAAGCCATTAAAAATGAGAATTCCGATAAATGGTTAGATGCCATGAATGATGAGTTAGAATCAATGGCCACAAATGAAGTTTGGGATATCGTTGAACTACCCAAGGGTTCTAAGGCCGTTGGCTGTAAATGGGTCTTTAAGACCAAAAGGGATTCCAAAGGGAAAGTTGAACGGTTCAAGGCCCGACTCGTGGCCAAAGGTTTTACTCAGAGAGAAGGTATAGAATATCATGAAACCTACTCTCCAGTGTCTAAAAAGGACTCATTTAGAATTGTTATGGCAATTGTAGCTCACTTCAACTTAGAGCTACATCAAATGGACGTCAAAACAACGTTCTTAAATGGAGATCTAGAAGAAGAAGTGTATATGGAACAACCTGAAGGTTTCGTAAAAGAGAATGAAAATAAACTAGTTTGTAAATTAAAGAAATCGATATATGGTCTTAAACAGGCTTCCAGACAATGGTATTTAAAGTTCAATCGCATTATTACATCTTTTGGTTTTACTGAAAATACCGTTGATCATTGTATATATCTCAAGGTTAGTGGGAGCCGATATATGATTTTAGTCCTATATGTCGATGACATTTTATTGGCTAGTAATGATCTTGGAATGATTTACGAAACTAAGGAATATCTTAAGAACAATTTTGATATGAAAGATATGGGTGAAGCGACCTTTGTAATAGGAATCGAGATTTATCGAAATAGATCTCGAGGATTACTTGGGTTATCACAAGAAGCCTATATTAAAAATGTACTTAAGAGATTTCGTATGGAAGGGTGTAAGGCACAAAATGTACCTATGACAAAAGGTGACAAGTTTAGTAAAGAACAATGTCCAAGAAATGAAATTGAAAGGCAACAGATGGAAACTTGTCCTTATGCGGCTGCAATCCGATGTTTAATGTATGCACAAACATGCACTAGACCCGATATCAGTTTTGCAGTTGGCATGCTTAATAGATATCAAAGTGATCCGGGAATGGCACATTGGGTAGGAGTTAAGAAAGTTTTGCGATACCTTAGTGGCACTAGAAATCACATGCTCTCTTACAGAAGGTCCGATCACTTGGAAGTGATCGGTTATTCGGATGCTGATTTCGCTGGTTGCCTTGATACAAGAAAGTCGACTTCAGGATACATCTTCCTGTTAGATGGCGGGGCAGTTTCATGGAGAAGTGCAAAACAAACTTTAGTGACTCCATCCACATTTGATGCTGAATACGTGGCAAGCTTTGAAGCCACAGGTCATGCTCTATGGATGCGTGATTTTATCTCAGGATTACGTGTTATGAACACCATTTCTGAGCCCTTGAAGATTTATGGTGATAATGATGCTGCAAGAAGATTTGCTCAGAATGACAAGGTTTCCAGCAAATCAAAATTTCTGGAAGTAAAATACCCTGTACTAAAAGAAAAGGTACGAGATCAGTTAGTGTCTATCGTTGGGATCCCAACAAGCCTCATGGTAGCAGATCCTTTAACAAAGGCATTGGCGTCAAAGGACTATAAAGAGCATGTTAGAAATATGGGCCTGATTGAACTGCCTTGTTGAAGATATGTAAAGACACTGTCATATTTATAACTGAAATAAGATTTCGTATTTTCTTACTTTATTGAAATTATTGTCACATGTGATTGAAGTGTATAAAGTGAGAAAATTAAAGAAAAATGGCTTTATTGTACCCAATAAAATAGGATTACCATGATAATCATCCTATTTCACCCTTATTAAGGATTATGTTAAGTAATAATGCTAATGTTGTAATTATGGAAGGAAACACACCGTTAAAGGCATGTAACCGCCATAGTTCACGTTATCAGATTTACTTAGTCATAAATTAAAGACTTAGCATGAAAACTTTGATGGCAAGTATTTTTTTTAAATGGTGATCACCAGTCAAGGTCGTTTTTCGAAATTAGTTTTTCCGAAATTTTTTGTTTATTTTATTTTTTGTGGTCATATGGACCAAGTGGGAGAATGTTGGATCGTTTATAGGGCTGGCCCACATGGCCACAATCCTTATTATAAGAAACGGTTCTCCCCCTCTTATATTCCATTTATGGTCAATAAGAGGTATTTACATGTTTCCTTTAAATGCTAATTTTAAGGGACAATTAAAGAATCATTTCTCTTCTTGATGGAAGGAGAGAATCAGGGCCTATAAAAGGCAACCCGGGTAACTCTCTTGACTACCGTAGTTTCTCTGCAACCATCACTTACCGGAGAAGAAAAGACAAAGCACAAGAGAGTTGTGATTCCCCATTGAAGACCAACCTTCTATTGGATCAGACTTTCAAGATGGCACAGTCAGATACCATCTTACTTCTCTATTGGTTTAGATTAAATGTTTATAGTATTATTGGATTGATTCCACAAAGGGTTTAAATACCCAAAGATTTATTTTCTAAACAGATACATGAACTAAAATAGTGTTGGCTTTATCTGACTTAAAAAATTAAGAAGTTCTATGTGATAATATTTCCAGTTTTGTCACTAGAAGTCATTAATTCAAAATTATAGCTATTAGACAGTTCAACGGGTCCTTGAGTTATTGTTACTAAGTGAAGGTCCTAGTCCACAAGGCACTTTTCATTTATGCCTGAAACTTTGAGATATTTATACTGGAGTAACTTTTAATATGTGGTCTTTTGCAACTTCTGGTCTTTTGCAACGTATAAAATTGTGGGTGGTTCATCTAGATGCAAAATTGTGATGGTCTTGATGCACTTTCTGAAAGTGCAAGCTAGGCACCAATTTAAGTTCAGGAGGGGGTTTGATCTATCATATGTCAAGTTATTCAAAGTATTCTAGGACTAGTGAATCAAACGTCAAAGAAACAAAGTTATGACTAACTAGCACATGTATTCCAAATTATAAATGTAAAACAATGAAGCACAAAAGAGATGGAGGCACACAACGATTTATAGTGGCTCGGTCCTTGACCTACGCCCACTCCCAAGGAAACCAGATACCAATGGTCGATTGACTTTCAATATGAGCACCTAACAAGCCTTTACACCTATATTTTTTTGATACGGTGGTTCGATCATTAAGGTCTACTCCACCAATACCAATTTTTTTATGTGGTGGCTCGATCACAAAGGTCTACTCCACCAACTCTGTTTTCTTATAGTGGTTCGATCACACAGGTATAATCCACTTTACAATGATGTAAGAATAAAAAGAAAAAAAGAACGCTTGCCTCTTTGTAGATGAGTCTAACTTGATGTGCATTTCTTGAAACTTGAACTTGAACTCCAAGCTTTGACTCCTTTATTTGCTCCTTTGTGAGGAAGATGTTTCAATTGTGTTCAATCAAGTGAGGAAGGAGGTTTAGGACTAGGGTGGCTAGGATTTGCCTAAGAGGTTAGTCCAATCTCTAGAAATAAATCTTTCCATACACTCTTAAATGAGCTTTGAATGTTCAAAGATATACCCATGATGGTCTTAGAGTATGTAGAAGAAGGTCTTGGAGGTCTAAGAGAAGTTTGCCTATGAAGAGCAATCACACTTCAAAACACTAGATACTAATTAACTCCACTAATCACTCTCTCTTGAGCTTTGAATTCTCTTAGGTCCAACTATCAAATCCTTTGAGAATGAGTACAAGAGGATTTTGAGGACTCCAAAATGAGTTTAACAAAGGGTGAGTTAGTGCTTAAGGAGGGCTCTCAAAATCACATTCATTATAACCATTAAAATGAGCTCAAGTATATATAAAAGAGCCCTCAATGGCTAGTCTATGGTTAACTGTGAACTGACTACGATTAGCCATAAATCCTAATGGCTAGTTTGATTAAACAACCAAAATAGACTATTGTTCTAAATTAGCCGCAAGCTTGGCATAGAGCAAAATGGTCCCAAATGGCTCTCTAGAAAAGCTCACTGAAGAACAGTTATGGTGAGCTACCTGGGCACTTATGTGGTTAGCCGTAGCCCTATTATGGATTGTCGTAAGGCTTTAAAACTGAGGAACTCTATTGTTCAGTTAAGCCATTTTAACTCTATTCATTTAACTATTTGGTTTGAGGGTTTTAAGTGATTTTCCGTTGTTTGCCTAAGGTCCAATTTACCTTAATAGGTTAACACAAATCGGGATACATCTTGATGTAGCTCTGGCCTTCCGAGGCTTGAATTTCTGAGCTTTATCTTGATCTCCCTTGATGACACTTCCAGAGTCAAGGGATTAGACTTAGACACATAATTGACAACCAAGAGAAGTGTAGATTTGACTATGACATTGACACTTTCTAATCTTGAGGGGGTTTACAGAAATTCTAAAAATTTTGGGTTCTATTTGAAACTTTTGGAAATTGTAAGGATTCTTGGATTCTTTTTTATAAAAAAAAAAATGAAAATCCAATGCTTGGAATTTGGTTTTTTAGAAAACCCTTTTCATAATCATGCATTTTTCATGTAGAAAAAAGTACTGTTGGAAATCATATGAAAAATAGCAGTTTTGATCATTCATTCCTTGTTTGAAAATATCCCTTTTGACTTCTTTTATATAGAGTCCTATATTGGATAAGTTAAGGAGGAAATGAATTTACAAGGGATCCTTTAACTAACCATGTCTATCTATTAGGCTTTGGCCCTTACCGATGGTTTGGGTTTGAAACTATAGTCACAATAAGGAGACCTTGATTTTGTAGTTTATTGAACTTGACCATGTTGACCCAATTCCTAGTTGAGCTATGTTAGATTGCTTCTGGGCCGGGTTTAAGTTGTTGGGCCTAGAGATTAGTTATGGGTTTTTGTCATTGTCGTTGTTAATTGTTATTATTATTTTACATAATGTTATGGGTTGTTATTAATTACTGATGGTTGTCTATTTCTTTTCTTTTCTTTTTATTTTAAATGCATATTGGAGGAATGTTAAACTATCTTAATCCAAGTCACAGGGATCATACCTAGGGTGATCCACTTTCGTGCTCCATGCTCCCACTTTCATGCTCTGCCACAGGACTATCTTTATCTGTGCATCTCTAGGGTATGCCCTGTTGTAAGTGCTCCACCACAGGACCTCCACCTTGTGCTCTATTCTTGTACCGGTGGTGAGATGAAACACCCTTTAGCACTTGGGTTTTATCTGGTTCTTGACATGAACTATATATGGTAGTTATTGTCTTAAAAGATTTGTTTGTCCAAATGGATATATTTCTTCCAGAGTCTTCGATCCGAACTAATCTCTTCCTATAGGTCTCTCCCAGCGTTCGTAACTCCAAGAGTTGCATTTATCTCATCTCCCACTCAACATTTTGTTTTCTGGCAGGTCATTGGGTTCTACAATTGGGTCCTTAAGAGGCTGTTGAGTTAAGGTCTGATTTTTCAATCAGTACCCGTAGATTAACATCAGCTTTAGCCACGCTTCATTTTATTCTACGGAAGGTTCGTCTGTTAACTCATTATTGACTTAATCCGACCAAGTATATGGCCAAAAGTGTCAATACAACTTACATTGTACTCCGCTTCATTAATAGCTAAATTAATTTTCAAGGAGTGTCATAAGTTTAGTAAGTTGGTAAGGCAAATTCATACTACAAAAAAAAATTTATTTGATATTGGAGGGTGTACCAATCCTTAGGGTCAAACTAATTCCTTTAGGCCCGGGGTGGGCCGGGTAAATCTTATGTGGCCTCATTGTAGTACTGCAATTTCAAACCCTCAATCTTCATGAGCAAACCGTGGTCCAAACTAATTGAATTACAGTTCATACCAAAAAAACATATTATAAAATATGAAATATGTAATTCATGCTGGTGCGGTGCACCATGCAATTTCGTGCTCCCACCACCTATATGCTCCAGAGCACTTTCTTTGGTCGAAATCAATCGAAATCAGTTCCATCAGATAGGATTTTTTTCCTCTTGTCTTTTGCTTTAAATTTTGTACCAGGAATTTCACTTTAGCTTTTGATACTGCTGAGGTTAATATAATAGAAAAAAAATGCTTGCTTCTGTAGCTCCACCAGCCAACTTCCTTTTCCACAGATTCGGTTGCTTTTCAATATGGTTGGTGAATGGGTTAGTACTTAGAAGCCATCTCAATGGAAGTGGACGTTTGGTTAGGTGGAGTTTCACCAATTAATTGTGTGCAATACGTATTCGACTGATCACAATTGAAACTCAACTCTGTGTGCGTTTCATTTTCGGCAATTAGAATTTAACTCAAGGACGAGGTAAAAAAATATAGTAGAGTGAAGTTAAATAGGCACTAACCGTCTAAAATTTCAACTCTATTCCATTTGGAAGAGTTTGGCCCGATAGATGATAGATGAAGTAATGTTGTGATCCACATATACTCCATTTCATTTCTTCGAGTAAAAGTGGATTCTACTCCAAGTCTTAACTTCAATATAAGCATCCAAATGGAGTGAAGTGAAGTACTCTACTTTAACTTCAACTTACTTCTCTTCACTCCACTCCACATGTGAATTTCACTTCATTTTACTCCACTCCTCATTTATCCAAACAGGCCCAAATTGGAGTGATTTTTGAAAAGAAATTGGGCTTGTTAGGGATTTCTGACATGACGTGACATCTTCTCTCGTTGATCTTTTAAATACTTTGTTTGATTGATGTAAGAAATCATAATTCCAAAGCACATGAAAATGCACTTTTATCTTTATAAATTTCTCAAATGTCAGAGGGAGTCGAGTATTTGGAATTCTATTTTGGAGACAGCATTTGAAATTCTCCCAGATAAGAATTCTCACAATTTTTCCAAACAAACATACCCTATGTGTGCATCCGCTGGGGATCACCTAGAAGCTCTGTTGTACAAATCATTATTTTTTTTTCTCTTTTTTGTGTCTTCTTGATTTTTCTGTGTAATACCCATGACCGAGAGGGGTGCCTTTTATCACAAAGAGAGCTGCTACCTACACACTGAATTTTCCTCTCTACCCACTGCATTTTTTTAAAAAAAGAAATTCCTAAACTACCCTTATTCCTCTCCATCCTTCTCTCTCCTCTCCCTTCTCCGGCGACCCTGCTCCGGTGAGCCGCCGACCCATCTCCTTCTCTTCCTCTCCTGCTCCGGCAGCCCCAGCCGCCCTCATCCCTATCCTCAGCCCATCCCAGACCTCCCCCTCCCTCTGGTCTCTCTCTTTCTCCCCCTTTCCCCGGCAACCCCCAGCCCACCACCTGCCCTCTCCCTCCCTTTGGTCTCTCTCTCTCTCCCCCCCTCTCCCCGACAGCGCCAACCCTTTGGTCTTTCTCTTTCTCCCCCTCTCCCCGACAGCGCCAACCTTCTCCCCTTCCTCTCTCCCTCTCCTTCTTAATGGCAAAGGAAGCTCAACATTTTATTCGGGCTCAAATCGAGTTTGTTCGGCGTCGCAGGGCCGAACAAATCGAGTTCGTTCGGCCTTATGTGGCCGAACGAATCACATTGAACATGAAAGCTCGGCGAATCTAATTCGTTCAGCCACATAAGGCCGAACAAACTTGATTTGTTCGGCCTCGTGTGGCCGAACGAACTCGATTTGTTCGGCCCTGCGACGCCGAACAAACTCGATTTGTGCCCGAATCAAAATGGCAGAAACACACTAGAAATGTTGAGCTTCCTTTGGCCATTGAGAAGGAGAGGGAGAGAGGAAGGGGAAAAGGTTGGCGCTGTCGGGGAGAGGGGGAGAAAGAGAGAGACCAAAGGGAGGGAGAGGGCAGGTGGTGGGCTGGGGGCTTCCGGAGAAAGGGGGAGAAAGAGAGAGACCAGAGGGAGGGGGAGGTCTGGGATGGGCTGGGGATAGGGATGAGGGCGGCTGGGGCTGCCGGAGCAGGAGAGGAAGAGAGGGAGATGGGTCGGCGGCTCGCCGGAGCAGGGTCGCCGGAGAAGGGAGAGGAAGAGAGAGGGATGGAGAGGAATAGGGGTAGTTTAAGAAATTTTTTTTTTAATAGCAGCTCTCTATCACAAATATCCCAAACATCAGAATGCAAGTTTCTCGAGAAAATGTTACTCCTTGCACGTTCACCAGTAAAGATGGGTAAGTGGGAGTGGCTCTTTTGTGGTCATCATGTGTGGGCCACGGACCCACATGCCGACAATAATAAAGTTAGATCATTACCAGTAAAACAATAAATTATGTTATCTTATACTAGTTCAATTATATCTAAGTTAAAACATAGACAAGAAAGGAATACCTTGGGACATTGCCTATTCATAATGAGGTTGGTGCTAAATTCAAATAGTTATTTTGATAAAAGGAGTTTTTTTTTTTTTTTTTTTAACTGAGAGTTCTCAATCCTTTAGCCTGGATTAATCTTTTCTGATCGTGGACTCATCAGTGACGGAGAATACATAATAAATACCTCTTAACTCTGGAAAATAAAGCAACCGTGCCCTCACTCAGACCAACCCCTTTATGTTAATTTTTGGTGCCTCAAAACATCACCGGCATCAGCGGAACCTCACGAACATAACCCTTCTATGATTTTTTTTTTTTTGTCATTTTCTTCTCTTCTGTTGGGCAGAGGAATTTGATGGACTGAAAAGTGCAGAGGCTTTGTACAGGGAAAAAGGGTTTTGCACATCATCACTATTTTAACCGGTTTGTCGTTTGGTGGGGTCTTTTTAGTTTTTACTTCTCTGCATTATTGAAAGAGCTGTTTGAATGTGAAATGGGTTCTGGACTGTAGAGCAGCAGAGCGATACAATATTTTCTTGTCTTCTTGTTCTTCTTTTCCCTTGTATGTTTTGGCTTTTGCCATCTCTTTGTTGTTTCACGTGCTTTCTTGGGCCTAAAATAAAGCTGTGTTGAATCTGAAAATGGTTTCTTATTCTAGTTGCAGGAGATGAAACAGGTAGGTTAACCTGACCATAGAGATGATTTCTTCCTCTTTCTTCTTTGTCTCTTTGATAAACGATGTATTTGGAAGTACCCCAAATTGGAAGATTGATTTTTTTTTTTTTATCCGTTCTTTGTGTGTTTGGGACAATATGGGTTCTACTTCCAAGTTCATAACCATTTTAACAAATCTTCAGGGCGCTTTACATTTGGGGGCATCCTAACACACCCACCCACTGTTTTGTATGGAAGATTGAAGAGAAGGTGACTTTGACTGTGAACTGAGTTCCTATTATTTCTGCAGGAGGAGGAACAGTTTTTGATTTCATGACTCCATCCATGGAAACCATGATTTCATCTTCTTCTTTAACCATTCCTCAAGAGGTCTCCACTTATGATGGAATCTCCATGCAGCAGAGCTTACTTTTCTCAGACACTCTCAAGGTACTACTCTCCTGTATCCTTCTCTCTTTGTAAATTCTCTATTTGTAAAGACAAGCTGCTGAGGTTCACTGTGAGATAACAGAAGCTGATGGGCATTTGAATGTGCTTTTTAAGTTGTCAATGAGTTGAATAACTTAAGTTGGCAATGAGTTGAATAGCTTGGGGGAATTGATTTATGAAATTTGCTCTGAAATTTTGCCCCAAAATTGGGATGGATAAATGGGTAGTTCTAGTTATGATATGGGATGAAAAATGTGTTGGTTTTATATATGATTTAAACTTGAAGAAGATACCAAGTAGGGTTTGTCTGGTGGGTTTGTCGGCCGACTTGCATGTGGCTCATTTTAATATATATATATATATATATATATATTAACTATTCTGTTCCCAAATGTGCACTAGTTTGGGGTTTCTTCTTTTCTTTTCATTTAATATCTGCAATTTATATGATTCTTGATTATTGAGGTCTATTGAATAAAATTTTGAAGTTATATAATCTTGAGGCAATTATTTACTTATTTGGAACATTAGGACCACAATGATTACCATTTTTATGAGAAGTGAGGAACCCCAAAAGTTTTGGACTAATCTGAATGTTCTACCGTGCACATAAAAATTAAATAAAATAAAACATTAGATAACATTGATGGTTTCCTTTGTAAGCTGTTGTGTGATTTTGAAAATGCCAATTATGTGTGGAGGGTAATAGAAAGGGAATATCTGACCTAGAATGTGGGGTAAAAAATATGTAGTTGAACTCATCATGCTAGCTATATATCGTTCCCCCTGTGGTCTACCTCTTAAACCAAGAAATACAGTCATATATAACGAAGAGATAAATATTAAAAGTATTGATCACTCAATTTCTTCCTAAATCGGTTAAAAATGAAGGAAAATCTATTTATAATTCTACTCCATCCTATCAATAGTCAAGATTAGACCACGTCACTCATTGGAATGATGAAAACATTCTGGGAACTTCTTAGAATATTTCACACATCTATACGTATTCCAATAATATAGAAAAACAACCTAGGAATTGACATAAGAAAATTAAGGATCAATACATGTCTTGACGGCCAACTCTAATATAGACAAGATCAGATTGTAAACCTGCGGGTTGGTGTGTCCCTCGGTCTCAAAACAACAAGAATCAAGCAATCAGAATCTACGTATCAATCTTTATAGAACCATTGATAAAAATAAGAGAAAAGAGGTTTTATGCTGTGTGTGTAACAGAAAATGGGAATTTAGCCAAAGAATGTCGCCATCCATAATAGAAACCACAGGATAAAATGACCAAAATAAGAAATGAAAACACTAATTGTGTGGCCGGCTGTTGTGTCAGAGATAAACCTGGTTGGGAACCCCAGAGATTGGTGTTTCAACATGGGTGCGACCCACCATGTCTATACCCTCTTTCGAGTGAGAGGGAGACAGTGTAAAGCTATTTTATGGGTAAATCCTCTATAGAAAAGCTAGTCAGGTAAAGGTCGTACTACATCTGTCGTCTGGGAAAGATGTGCCATTGCTCTGTAAGAGTCTTAGCTTCTGGCTATGTTTTGACTATTAATAATGAGCTGCTTATGGTGCTTTATTTTGTTGATCCTTGTGACACAGCATGCGAGCTATGATGCATGGATACGGCATGGATACGGCAAGGACACCCCATAGACATGGAAGGGACATATTTTACACATAAAAAGTGAAGTATCGGATACGATACGGCATGATACGTTGCCCATTTTGAAGTATCCGTGCATCATAGCATGCGAGAATAGGACATGCAAATTTTTCTTCAAATAAATAAGATGGAAATACAGTTTACCTAGACATGAATTTTAATTTTAAAGGTGTGTGTTAAATCTAAAATATTTTTATGACACCCTTTAAAATGTAGAAGGAAATTTAAAACTTTTAGTATCACCTTATAACGATATATGTGATTTAAATAATGCCCTAAATAGAGGTGGAAAATTATAAATCATAAAATTCATTGATGATTATTCAAGATGTACCTGGGTTTATCTACTGAGAAGTGAATCTGAATTCTGAAGCCTAGATAAAGTTAATAATTATAAATTGAAAGTAGATATTTGCTCCTTTTTTTTAGCCTTTGGGAAGTGAGGCTTTGTTGTAATGCTCTTGCATGCTATAATGCCCAGATATGGATATGGACACGAACACTGATACAGGGATTGCGGATACGACTCCTCACTTTTAAAAATCTAGGACACCGATACGGAGACAGGTGTCCTAATTTTTTTTCTTTATATCACTTTTGAATCAATAAAATTATCATTGTTTTCGTCCCTTTCTAACATTTTTTTATGGTGAGAAGTAAAAATATTAAAAGAACTATATGAAATAAAGGTCTTTATAAGTAGGATATATTAAGCTTGTTCTCTAGAAGTATCGGTGCAGTATCAGGTACCAATACAAGTGTCATATCGGTCCAGTACGGATAAGTTGGGCTTGTACAAGTATCTGGGGATCATAGCTTGCATGTTTGTGGAAGTACAAAGCTCCACCTAGGGTCCTTGCCTTTCAATGGTTGGCATTGCAAGATGGTATCCTTACCTTTGGCAATCTTTGCTTGTGAATGTTTGTCCTATGTGTTTGGCAGCTGCAGAATCCATAACACCATTTGCTCCTTAAATGTTGGCATTCTCAATTGATATGTAGGTCGATTTTAAATGTGTTAGGGTGTTATGGGCTGCTTCCAAATTCTTCGATGCAACTTTATGAAGCTTGGAAGATTGGTGTGGGTTGTCTTAGAAGAAGGATTATGTGGAAGCTTTCTTTTCTAGCTACCATTTGGACTATTTGAAAAGAGAGAAATAGGCATTGCTTTGGAGGGAAATCAACTATCGAGCCTATAATCTTACATAAAATGAAGTTCCTTGTTGCTTTACCGCTCTTCCCTAATTTCAAGATATCCCTATAGCAATAATTTTGAGCAAATGGAAGATGTAGTCTTTTCCTCACCAGCTGAGTTTTCTATTATGCCTAGATGGTATCCTACTCCTTTGGGCACTTTGAAATTAAAATTTGATGGGAGTGCCATAGGGAACCCAGGATTAACTGGCGTACATGGCATTATCCATAGTGATAAAGGGTCTGTTGTTCTATCCTTTTTTGGTCCAGAAGGACACTGTTCCATTAACCAAGCTGAATTAATGTCCTCAACACTGGTCTTCTTGAAGCCTATAGTTGCTATCTCCAAGGAATCTTATTTGAAGGGGACTCTTTTTGCATTATTCGATGGGGCTTCAGGCCAAGCTTGAGCTCCATGGTATCTTGTAGACATTTTGGTAGAAGTAAAAGACCTGTGTTAGAGATTGGATGCTTCTTTTTATTAAATCAATTGGATTGCTAATGCTGATGCAGACTGTCTAGCCAAAGAAGGAATACGCCATTCTAATTTGGTGCTATTCTTTTGATTTATCTGCAAAGAAGGAATACACCATTCTAATTTGGTGCTGTTCTTTATTTATCTGCTTTTTTGTATTCAGCTGATGTTTTGCTTGCTGTGTTCTTTTGTGGCGTGTTCTTTTGTGGCCTTTTATGGCTCCTTGTGATTTGGTTAGATCTCTTTTACTGTACAGTTGTCTATAATACAATTACTATTAAAAAAAAAGAAAGAAAGAAAAGAGATCTGTTGAATGTAATTATAATGTTTTATAATTTCACCACATTTATTTGATTATTTGGAACTTGAGAACAACAAAATGGAGAGAAATAGTTCCTCGCCTAATGTGGTTTTTATAATGATTGGTTTGCTATTTGTTTAGGTGCATGTATGGCGCAGTACAAAATTTTCTGTGAAATTCTTACCCCAAAATGATATCTGTAACCTGTGCCAATCATGATGTGAGATGGAAAACGAAGAAAAGCATTATCCTACCAAATATGGTTTTAATTGCATTTGGATGGATGGATGGTTGCTTTTATATATTTGGATGGTTATCACTTCTTGTAAACGTTTGGTGTGGTAAAATATGTACTTTTGGCCCATTTGGATGTTAAGAGAAGTGGAAAGAGGAAAATTTTTCTCTAAAATTTTTTTCTCTCTTCGTCTTAGATTTATCTTATAGGAGAAATTCATACATAATTCTCCTCCTGAGTCCTGACTGTATTTTAAAAAACCACTTTTTAAAAAAATTTGGAGAAATGGTTTTCTCCTCAAGGGGTGTAGAAAACACCATTTTCTCTATTGACTTGATTTATGTTTTTACTAAAAAGTGACATTTAACCATTTATTTATTTGTTTACTATTGGTTTGAATAAAGATTTCAGAGTGGTTTTCTCCTACATAGATTTTTCTGTTCAAATCCGAACCTATTAGAGAATCACTAGAGAGAAGTGGTGAGTCGCTACAAGGGTATCCTTCACCCCTGTATTTCTCCTTATTTCTTCACCTTGTGGTGATCTTAACTTGCCAAGTTCTTCTCATGGAAATGGCCTCTTTGACTTTCACACCCCAAACCAATAGCCACAATCTATTCCAATTATTTAAGAACAGAAAAATAGTATTCCACCTAATGTGATACCCAATTTCTGCACCAATCCCAAATGCATGACAGAATTTATAACTACCTGTTCTACCAAAATATTTGAAGCTCTAGGATTTTGTGAACATGCAAGTTCAACCTTATTGTACGGTCCCTGTCCCTCCCACCCCCACGCCCTCCTCCCTCTTCCTATTGTCAATATTCATGAACACATTATTTGTCATGCCCCCAAATCTGGAATCCTGAAACCGCATGGAACACTGAGTTTGGGGACGCTGACATCCAAGATCGAAGTCCGCTGTGAGGATAATTTAATAAAGCATTTTGCAACATTTAATAAAGAACATTTAAGCGGAAGCAAATAAGGTAAGGAAATAATGTGGAAGCATTAGTGAAATTCAGCGGTAGCAATGAAACATAGCCCCCAACATAGGTATCATCCACATATATCAAATGAATATAGCAACTCCATCTACAATGTTCGGTTCAGTTCTAAATGAAATGAAATGTTTATTTACAACCCAACACTAAAACAAAAAGCTAAGACAACCGAATATAGTCTCCCTGTTCACGTGACGCTCTCATGCAGCTGTGGTGATCACGCTACATCACCAGTGCCCCAGTTGTAGTTCACTGCACTTGGCGTCCTAAGGAACTCCTCACCCTCCGAGGTATCGGAAGGGAACTCACCGCCTACAACACCAAGTTAAAGGAAAGTCAGATTTATAAGATCTTGCAAGAACAATATATATAAAACATAGGATGAATACATCAAGAGAAAATAAAGACAATGAACATGATCAATAGAGTAACAATAATAGAGAGTCTAGGCAATAGTGCAAGAATATAGTATCAATATCAATCAATATGTACAATAACCTGCACAATCCATCCATCTAGCGAGAAGGCACATTCACATCGGCTGGTACCATGGAAAATCATGTCTCTACCCTCCTATACTCCTAAAAGTTGCAATGGGATGCACGGGATAATAAGCCTGGCCAAGAATAAGAATCACCGGAAAAGCCGGCCAAGAGTTTGGTACCAAGCATAAAGAGGTACCCAATGGCGTACGTCCACTTAAATAATCCCAATCTATAGATGGCAAGAAGATTAGTCCCTGTCACAAGTGATCAGCCAATGGCTAGACTTACTCAGCCGAGGGGTGCCTTGACTCAAGGAATCACAAGAATAGTGTCTGGTTAGGTTTCGCTTGTGTGAGCAAGAATCCCAATCAAGCTGAAGGAACTACTTCAAGGTATCCATTCAATTACTTCAAGAGTTATCTCAAGACATTCCAAGTACCCTAGTTCATTCCAAGATAATCATCAATATACAATCTAGTCGAAGAGATAGTTCCCACCCTTCAAGGCCATTGAATAACAAACCTAGCCCATGACATGGGTATTCCTCAACCTTCGTCCATATACACAATCCACATAACCTTAGGTCCATCGTCATCATTTAATCACAATTAAGGTGTCAAGTATAACAATATAAACCAAAGACGAGGTTAACAATAACGAGACAATATAAAGATCAATCCATCAATACTCATCAATGAACGAATAAAGTAATCAGACCAAACCTAGGTCAAAGGTTGTCATTTAGGTATAGGTGTTAGGTCAGTCAACACAATGATTGAACTAGGGCTTCAGATTAGTTCTTGGTGCTCCGAAAGTCAATGACATCCAAATATCCCCAATACACCATGACCTTGACTTAACTTCACCTCCTATTCGCTACTTTGAGCTACTGATGGGTGGATGCTAAGCTCAACCATCCACACATCACAGGGCATCCATTTACAAGCTATTATATAGGTGAAACTAGGTCCAAAGGTCAAACGATACAATTTTAGCATTATGGGGAACCTAGGCTTACGTTTAGCCTTAGCCCTGTTTCGGTCAACCGTGTGTGCCACGGTTGGTTCACGGTGGGCCGTGGTTAGTCCCATGGTTAGCCATGAGGTAACTGCTGAACGAACCCTGAAAAATGCACAGTTGTGGAAAAGCAACCGTAAGGGGTGCTACGGTTAGCTCCATGGCTAGCCGTGGGTTACCTCCCACGGTTAACCATGAGGTAACCATTGTACCTAAAGATCAAATTTACACAGTTCTGGATAAGCAAACGTAGTCATTCACAGTGACTTGCTGAGATCTCACGATTAACTGTGGGTGATCCATGGTTGACCGTGACTTCCCAGAAATCACAACTCCAAATTCGAATTCTCATCCAAACCAATCCAAATCTCCACCAATTCAATCCAAACACCTAAGATACATTGTTCCCCATATACTACACCATATTACAACATCAAATCAAAGGGTCTCAAAACACATAAAAGAGCTTAGATCATGGAATTCTCTATAGAAATCAATGGAATTCAATGGAATTCTGCATAAGAATCAATGAAAGCAGACATGCATGCCATGATTCATATATATTGCACTTGCCTTTGGTCCAAGTAGGGGTGGACCTGCATGTAACCATGAGTGCACCCGCGAGGTTCGAGAAATTTCATAAATAACACTATAAATGTTTTTATTTCATTATTTAACTTTTTAACTTGACCATTGCCCGCACCACCCAAATGAAAATCCCGAGTCTGCCATTGGGTCCAAGCTATGAGAAATCCCTCCAAACCAAGCCCTCTAGCTAAGAAAACCCAAGATGTCTCTAAAAAACCTCAAAATCTCAAGATCTAAGCCTCTTGTCTCCCACAACCAATTCCAAGGGAGAAACATGCATTAGGGATGAAATTCAACAAAAGAAACCCTAGAGAAGGCTAGAGATGGAATTAAGGCTTGAAACTCACCTTGATAGAGAGAGAAGAGAGAGATCTAGATGGAGGTTCTTGTAGATTTGAGGAAGAAGGGTTGGAAATCTTGTTTTGTTGCTGAATTCTCCAATGAACTCTCCAAGAATTGAGATATGTTGCCCTAGCTTGTAAAGGAATGAGAGAGAGAGAGAGAGAGAGAGAGAGAGAGAGAGAGAGAGAGAGAGAGAGAGAGAGAGAGAGAGAGAGAGAGAGAAATGGGAAGGAAAGAAGAGAGTGAAGTGAAATGAAATGAAAGGAGGGGTCGTTGGGTTAGTTGTGTATATCGCAATGATGGGTGAAATGACTAAAATGCCCTCACTTAAGTTGTCTTGCAAAGAAGGGTCCCAAATGTATTTTTTGGAAAAACTCAAGTAAAGCACAATTTCTCCCAGGGACCTTATAATCAACTAAACTACAACCAAGGGCCCTATTCCCTACACTTTCTAAAATTACAAACCCCCCCACCACCACCCTACACTCTCAAAATGACAAATAACCCCCTAAACTCCAAAACAAAGGCCCAAAACCACTATGAACTCCTATAACTAAGCATCTAAACCCACAAAGTTACACAAACAAGAAGAATTAACAAAAATAAAGCTGGAAAAAGGCTGGGACCTTACATTATTTGCTAAAGCCAGTTCCATGATTGTTTCATATTGTTGCCCTATTGTAAGTTCAATCATTGAGAGTTCTTTGAATTTTCTTATAAATTGTCAACCAACCTTTTCTTTCATTTTGTTTCCTTTTTCACATTGCATTTGGGTTTTCAGGATTTAAAGAATCTGAGGGCACAGCTGTACTCTGCAGCAGAGTATTTTGAAGTATCCTACACAAACGATGTCCAGAAACAGATGTGCGTCTCTCCAATTTCTTATTATGGTTTTTGATTTTTTCTCAAGGAATATGAGCCTTTTTTTTACTGGTTTGAGCTTCTTTGTTTATGTAGAGTGGTGAACACCTTGAAAGATTATGCAGTTCGGGCCATTGTAAATACCGTCGATCATTTGGGTTCTGCATCATATAAGGTAAATGGTCTTGTGGATGAAAAGGCAGAAGAGGTTACAGTGACTGAGCTCCGGGTCTCTTGCATTGAACAGGTAATTCCTTGAAATTTTATTTAATAGATAGTCAGTGGTATGGTTAATGACACAATTTTTTTTATAGAAATTAGCTGTGTGGAAAACTTTATGCTTCAATAAATTCTAAACATTTTATTTTATTTTATTTTATTGCTACACGCCTACACCAAAGATTTGAACTCACGCACTCAACTCACATATCCATGTCCCTAACCAGTAACCAGCTGAGCTACAGCTGAGGGACCGAATTCTAAACATTTTTAACACGTATATGTTGGGAACTTCTAGTAAGCAATACTTGTTATTAATAACCAAAAACGTAGAAGACTTGCTCTGATCTTTATTTTATCTATTAGTCACTATAGTAGAAGTGTCAAGGCCATGAATCGAAATGCCACCATACTGAGTTGCTCCTTTTTTTTTTGGATATTTTAGAGACTTCGAACATGCCAAGAGTACAGCGATCATGAAGGTCTTTCCCAGCAATCTCTAGTAATTACAGCTCCCAAGTACCACAGGCGGTACATTTTACCAGGTGAATGTTATTGAAGTTCTCCATTTTCCTTCGTAAAAGGCAAGAAACCAATGTCCCAACCCGATTCTGTTAAATTTCCAAAACTTGCTTCATAAAAAAATGTCACCTGATTCAAAAAAATAAAATAAAATGTTACCTGATTCCTAAATAATCATGCTAAGAAGGATCTATGGTGTTTCTGGCTTTCTGAATTTTTATTCAGTTGAGGAATCCATTAGTAACTCTGCACAGGCTGGGGAAAAGCAAAGTAGCTTCAGCATAGACTTGGGGGATTATGGATTGCAACAATTTCGGACTGGTAATGTTGCATTTCTTTTTATATCAGATTCTCATGGGTGTGCAATGTTTCCTAAGATCAATGCATTTGTCTTGTCCACGATGGAAGATATTACTAGATTCACATTATATTAGAAAGATTTGATCATTTTAACGTTTGATCTTTGTATTACAGCAAATCAAAAGACGACTAGAGACATTCCATCCTCAGTCCGGTAAATAGCTTGAGCGCTTTGAAATATTATTATATTATGCTTTTTGATAGAAATTAATTGTGACTCATGATCGGATGCGTCCTATATCTCTTCCCTATCAGATGGTCCTGTGTATTCCATCTTTGGTTTGCTAATAAACAGCTAAAGCTAAATATTCATCCAACGATGGAAAGATTTTAGTTTTAGGATCATCAAATTGGGGACACTCTTGGGTATCTCCAATCTAAGGCATTGCCAATCCAATGAAAAGTTTTTACTACGAAATTGAACCTTTTGGTTTCACATGCAGGAAAGCTCGTTCTCCTTCACCTTCACCACGATCTAGAGAATTTCTCTTTGCAGGGACTATTTCATCAAGTTAGCCTCATTGGACTGATATGTTCTTCTGTGTTCAAGATCTTTTCAAAGGGGTTTTATTAACAGTGTTTTATTTCTAACCCAGATAAAAGATCAGTTTCACCTGCATCTGTGCCCGATTCACATATATTTCGTTCTGGATCTTTGTCCAGCAGACCGACCACTCCAAACTCTTCTAATACACGAAGATCGACCAGTCCAAATTCTTTTCAGACAGGGAGATCCAGCACTCCAAATAGGCGGCAACAGGTAAGAGGGAAGCCTATTGTATGATCTATAGGGGGGTGTTGCCATTCGCAATAGTTTCTTTTCAGGGTTCTGATTCCAAACTAATATAAATGAACAGTATGCAGATTTGAAAAATAGAGGAAATAACATTGTTCAGACCGTAAGATGTACATTTTATTTTGGTTTTTAACTGCTCACCAAATCTTCCTGGGCCTGGTTTTGTTAAATTTCACAACTTGAAACTTTCATTTACTAGAAGTAATGTCCTAAAATTTCCAGAATTTAGATCAATTATAATCTTGTTATGAGATCCATCATAACCTGGTTATAGGATATCTTTGAACTTCCCTGAGCTGATGACTATGCAGTATTACTAAATCAATGAATCCCATTTTTGGGTATCCACCAAATGCTTTGTACGTGTCAGATTCCGTTACTCATGTTCATGAACCAGCTAAACTGATTTAATCCTAGATTATGCCTCTACTGAACTCGCATTTCTCAGTACTCTTGCACCAGTACTGCATAACAGATTTCTGGTATGTTAAAGAGGAAATATTTCTCTTTTAGACCCTTTATATGTAACAATAAAAATGATTGCAGTTGTTTCCAAAATCTTCATAGAAATTTATTTTTGAATGGTCCTCTTATCAATATATCGATCGATTTTACCTGCAAGGTTCTCTGTTTTTTTTTGTGTATACAGTATCCCTCTGAAACCCGGAAATCAGCATCAATGCATCTGCATTCTGAAAAAGATCCACAGAAAGATACTGATCAATATCCAAGCAAAGGTAAACGTCTACTCAAGGCGTTGCTCAGCAGACGCAAGTCGAAGAACGATCCTATGCTGTATAGTTACTTGGACGAATACTAAGAAAAAGGATCAATCTGTATTACTGCTTTCTCCCTTTCCTTTCTCTCTCTCTCTCTCTCCTTTTTTTTTTTTTGTATCCTTCTTATTTCTACAGGGGAAGATGTTTATGATTGCTTGTACTGATTGTTTTAAGGCGTATGTCTATTTTGGGTGGTCCCACACGACCACATATGAGCCTTGCTTTGTTTGTTAGATTTAGCATTATGATATTTTGGATTTTCTTATTTAGGAAAAACTTTGATTACAAGTCTTGTCAATGCCTAACTTAAAGATTTTCTGGTAAGGCTAAAATAAATGATGGCATAAGAGGAATTCCCTAAAAATTTGGCATCCTTGCTTGATCAGGGGACCTTAAGGCTTAATTATATATCTTGTCAAATCGTTCCTTGTAGCCATTTCTACTAAGCAAATAGGAAGCTATCATCCTTACTATAAGGGGGACCTGCCAAGAAGATGCGACCATCATTGTTAAATATCCCATCTGCTCAATTTAAAAGAAGGATTCAGGTATGCCTAAACTTTTCTCTAGTTTGATTTTCTGTGCTTGTTAACTCTAAGATCCAGCCATGAATGCTGTAAGGTTGAGTATCTAACATGTAGTAGCAGAAAAATACTCGAGTTAGATCAGTCTTTTCATGTCTATCAACAGCAATGGAGACATAATGATCTGTATATTACATGCTTTTAACCGACTGTAAAGCAGAAGATTTGTGGTCCTTTTTCTCGTCTCAGTTTTCTTTGACATTTTTATAAAAGAATACAATGAATTTGATTTTAGAGGAATTTACTTGAAAAATTACCTTAGATAGCCACTAACCAAAAAAGGCCTCTGGAGTTCATATAATACAAAAGTGGTCTCCTAGGACCGCTTTTATTTTATTTTTTATTATAGTTTTCATTGAGCGTCGTTTAAGACTTACAAAACCACCGAAACCCTTTTTTCTCCTTTCTTCCTCCACATCACCGGTACGAATGCATCTACTCACCACTGGTACGAATGCATCTTCTCCTCTTGTTCCTTTTAAGATTTGATTTTTTTTCATTTGATATTCATTTTTCATTTGTTGACTTGAGTCTGGTTTTGCCATTTGTTGATCTGGGCTCTCTCGTGGTTGGGTCATGCAGTGGGAAGTGTAATTTTGTGCAATTTGTTGATGCTCTCTTTGGTCGGGTTGAGTTCAGGAATTTAGGGTCGAAGGAGGTAGGGTGAGGCATGTCCTCCTACATGAAGGCCTATAATCCTTTAGAGTAGCCCCTAATTCAAATCGCAGGAGAGTTGAGGGAGACGACCAATCAGTACTTGAAATCACCCCCCTCTCTACAAGCTCAGTAAAGCTTGTGTAGCTCTTCCTCTCGAGAGTTTCTTTCGTTCAGATCGGCCATGTTGACCAGGGGAACTTGCAGAGAAGGGTTACAGCAATCGGAGACTGGATTGTCTACCACGTCGCGTACGTAGCTCTGTGGGACTGCATCCAACGGCTCTCGTGCGAGCTCTTCTACGCTTAGGATCTGCTTTCTCGCCTTGATGTTGGACAAAAGAGCCATTGTTGGTCGGTCAATGGAAAGAAGAGGAGCCCGTGTTTGACTTTTTCAAGGCAAAGCTCCTCCCTCCCCTTCTCCTTTCTAAATGGAAATGTAGGGGTTGGTGGGACATTTTTTCTAGAAAGAAATTCTTTGAAGTTTGGTAGGTCTTGCTTAAACTATCAGCAGAGGTAGTTTTGGATTCGAATTCCCCATCCTAAATATTCTAATACTGCAGTTTTTCTTGGGTCACAGTCAAAGCTGAGAACATTGTCAATGAATCTTGATTTGGAGGAAGTAATTAACAATCAAGATGGTAGGAAACTTGAGCGGCAATGATCCTGAGACCACAACCTTTTTCATTTTCATTCTAAATATACCTGCTGCTACATTTGTTCACAAGAAAATATGCATCCAACAACCACCAAGCACTACTTTAAATGCCAGCCCTTGATTAAAAAGTCACCATTAATCTCGCCCACCAATTCTCTTCAAAATAACTAAAGTAGGTATCGAATCTAATTAATTTTTATAATTGTGCTTGCAATAAAGCAAGCTGAGGATGTATGTTGGTTTCTTTGGATCATGTAGTGTGTGTGCGCATCATAGTAAATCTAATGAATCTTTCTTTTTTTTTTTTTTCCAAACTAAGATTATCGTCAACGTCGTTGCCAACCGTTTATGAAGTCTTGCAAAATGTTAGAATGAGCGACGACTTCGCAGAATCTTAACACACTTGGTCTCATTGAAATGCGCGACGACGTCGACACTCGTTGAAAATAGGCAAAAATAGAGAAAAGTTTGGCGGAAAGACCAGTATTATTTTATAAAAACTACTTGGGCTTTTTTTGGTTAATAGCCATCTAAGGTGATCATTTGGATAAATTCCTCTTGATTTTTCCATTAAAGGGGTCCGTACATGTTCTGCAGTACCACCTGTGAATACTTCGCTGTATGAAAGTTCTGAATGTTTAGTTGACTTGCCAGTTCGCCTTTTGATTGACCCAAAATAATACCCATTGCTTCTCCCAATTCGACCAGGCTGCCATGAGTGGGACTTTGACCATAACATTATTCACAGATTCAAGATATATACTCCTCCTAAGAAAGAGAGAGAGAGAGATTACTATAAGCTCACCTCAATGTGGGCCTACATGGGGCCCACTTGTGATTGGGACCTGGGTGATCGAAAGATCTCCATGGGCCCTTCATCTCTAAAAAAAAAACATTCCCATTGCTAAATCCTATCATCTCCATCCAGCCCCACAATTTTAACTGTATAAAGTCCATTTAGATAGGTGTTTAGTCAATCCAATGGACAAGTCTATTCAGATGGGTGCAAAACCCAAGGGCATGTGAAATTCACCGGGGTGTGTGGTCCGTCGGATGGACCATCAAATGGGTCCAACCACCTTCCATTATATATATGGGCAGTGCTAGATATTGCCCTGGCATTTTTTAGGACCATTAGGATGCATGATGATTATAAAAGTCTTTTGAATGGAAAGATTTATATGACATATCTATATACAAAATCTGGACTCCATGAGATCATCCTAAACCTTTGATCCATTATCCTAAAATTTAATGATTTAGAGACATCATTTTCTTATTATTTCAATCCAACGGTGAAGAAAATGAGTGTCAGATTTGGACTAGATTCATGGTGGGGTATTATTGTAAAAAAGCTAGATTGACTCAAGGTGGGGCCCTATGACAAAACATGAGGGGCAAATTTTAAAGTGGAGCATTTTGGAGAGCAAAGAGCTAGACAACACCTCGACATTTTTTTATGAGAAAAAGCCCTTCTTAGTTGGGCCCACTGGGATGCATGATGATCATGAAAGTCCATTGGCATGAAAGATCTATATGAGTCATTTTTCAAATTTAAGGAAATTTGGGTTTCCTCGGTGGAATATTGCAATATTTTCAAATTTGGGTTTTTTCTCCAGATATTCTTGGGCCTGTTTGGATAAATGAGGAGTGGAGTGAAATGAAGTGGATTTTACATGTGGAGTGGAGTGAAGAGAAGTGGGTTGAAGTTAAAATATAATACTTCATTTCACTCCATTTGGATGCTTATTTTGAAGTTAAGGTTTGAAGTAGAATCTACTTTTACTCAAGGAAATGGAAGTAGTTAGAGTTGAAGTGAAATAAAGTACATATGGCTCACAACATTACTTCATCTATTAGGCCAGACTCATCCAAACGGGGTAGAGTTGAAATTTTAGACAATTAGGGCCCATTTAACTTCACTCTACTCTATTTTTTACCTATCCAAATAGGACCTTGGGAAATGCTGCAGAAAATAGATTGGTTTTAAATTGTTGAAATAAATGCATAAAAAGAAAATATAAAGTACTGTTAAAAGTCACTTTTATAGGTTATTCTAAATTTCCCCATTTTTATTTCGATAATTATCATGATTTTCTTATGATGTTATCAAAATTGGCGATATTTTTCGGAAAACATCATCCCATCTAAATGATACGTTTGACTGCTCTAAACCTGATCTAGTCCATTTTGGATCCGATAGCCCATATCTGGGTCCAAGATCCTAATTCAGCATTATAATTTCTATAAAAGTGGGCCCACATTATAAATCCTAGAAAGTACTCCCATATTCTAATTTCTAAAGGTAGATACCACATTGTAATTTCTAAAGGTGAGTCTTTTATCCACAATCATAAAAAATAATAAAAAATGTGGCTTCACTTTGTAAATCCTAAATGAGGGTCACGTGGTCATTATCACAAAATGTAGACCTAAATTATAAATCTTATGAATGTTGGCCCATATTCTAACTTCTAAAGATGTGCATTATGTTGTAATTTCTAAAAGTGGGTTCCATATTTACATTCACAAAAGGATAAAATGAGTTAATATTGTAAATCCTATGAATATGAGCCCTGTGTTCAAAATTTTAAAGGTGGGTATCATGTTATACTTTTACAGGTAGAGTGCCGCAAAATAATAAAAGGTGGATCCCATACTGAAAATTTTTCTCTTGCTTCCGTTCTATTACCAAACAAGTTCTCTACAGCATATTATCAACAGAATAATTTAATATAAGATTGTCAAACAAGTCTCGGTACAATCCGATCTCACCTAATATGAGTATAAAATTGAAAACAACACGAGAACGATGCCGGGGCGTGGAAAATAAACTGTGGGGACGGGATGACAAAATTCCAACAGAGGGCCAGAGCCTGTTTGTAGATTGTGGCTGGCAATTTTTGACCCAATCCATAACCCGAACTACAAAAATATCCTGCCGCCTACGGTTAAAGGTTAACACATCCAACCTGAATAACATGGGTCAGGTTCTGGTTTGAACCCATACATGTTGCTCAATCTGCCAATCTAATTTAAACTGATCAAGCCCCGACTTATAGTAGTTCAAGTGTTCAACCCGCCAGCGGACTCTGAGACTATAGGGTATGGGTTGGCATTTCAAGACTGATAAATTAAAGAGGGTCAGCTTGGGTTAGGTCCATACTCAGTGCTATAGAGGTTAACCTGACCTGATCCACTGGACCCCACTGTCAACCCAATTCCAAGGCCCACAGCAGCAGTCTCATAACTTGTTGAGATAATTCTCAAGCATCTATGGATATTCCAGAGGTATATTATTTTGAACCATGAGAATCTTCTCTTCCCTCCCACAAACTCCATAAATTACTCTCTCTCTCTCCCCAACGTATATTATCTCAAGCTTCTTCAAAAGAAAATGAAAGAAAAAGACCAGGCAAGTCTCTCTCTCTCTCTCTCTCTCTCTCTCTCTCATAATGTACTTTGGATGTATTTTGGTATTAATTTGCTATCTTCAGAAGTTCACAGAAACATACAAGTTTGTTTTGGTATGGTTGCGAAGAAAATTAAGGAGAAGAAAAACAAATAAAATGTGTCTTCTTTTTCTTCTTAGATTACTAAAAACAAATCACCATACAGATTCAGCTAGGTCTCATCTACTAAATGAAGTTGAACTCAATAACAACCTCAAAAGGCCAAGCAAAAGCTACAAATTGAAGTACAAGAGACTAGAGAGAGTAGCACGAAGAAAGCAGCTGTTCATTCTCAGTGTATGAAGAGTACAAACATTCTCTTAAATCTCATTGTATCAAGAGACATAAATGGGTGGCTCAAATGGATTTGACCGGTCAGCCATTTCGTTCAGTGGTGGAATACAGTTAAGCTTTAGGACGGATTGAATACATCTTCTGGGTTTCAGTACCCAGGCGCACCATTAATTTCTATACAGTATCAAATGCAACTCATGGGAAAAGTTATGTTAAGACCTATTTGAGCACCAACAAGACAGCATCTTGTTCTTCTGACAATGAATTTGTAGCAACATTGGTGTGCTAGATCTGAGCTCTCTCTTCCTAAAAAAAAAACATTCTAATCAGACTTCTAGTTATACGACATAATAGAAATTCACAGGACCGATCAAGTTAGAAGAGATTTTTATGATATGTACCTTATGAGTGGGATGCTCCAACCCTTATAGGCTTCATACTACTGAAAATCTTCCTTGCATGTTCAAAAGCCATGATGAAAAGACCCAGAAAGTATAGGAGGCCAATTTGAATTTTTCCTAAAATACCAAAGATCAATGCATAGAGATCATAGCCTTCATTGCTCTTCTTTAGTAACAATGGTATCCCCACTTCTTGCCGCCCTGATCAAGCAGAGGATGATTTGTGAGATATCTAAATATTTGAAGGGGATATCTTGAATCTAGATGCAGTAGAGTTGCATTGTCGTCATGAGTTTTACTATAGCTTAACACTTAGAAAATATGTACAGAAAATTTAAAAAGAAATGAAAGAAGCATGGCATATATGTGCTACACATACCAATGCTTTTCTGGGGCAAATTTGACCACTCCTGTGGATTTTGTTTTGATTCTGCTGCCGCGATCAACTCTAGAAGAGCTTGATTGACCTGAATGTTCCATTCTAAATTAGATTCTGTTTCATTGACTATATCAGAATCTTCATTTCATTTTCTTTGCTAGATTTTAATGTAATTTTATTTACTGCTTATATCATATTAATGTTCTCTTTATATCCACATACATGCACACATTTGCATTTTATGCACCCATGAATCAATAACTATGTTAATAACATTTCTTTTAGCATACCCTAAGTAGGTGTTTCGGCTAATCATGTTTTCTACGGTCCCCATATCTAATGTCCGACAGTTTCAAAAGTGCTCATTTTTAAGCTATAAATCAGGATAAAGATTACTGAGGAAACGTATTCCAATCCCCGCACCCAAAACCCCATAAGCACGCACACAGTGACATCCATTTCAGGATATGGGGATTCAATGCACTTGATACAATCTGATCTTTCCATTACAGATAAATGAAGTGAAGTACCTCTGCAGGCCTTTCATGGCTAACTAGATGTCCTCCATGGAGATCTATCATTCTTGCAAAAGGTTGTAGCCTCTCTGCCAGTTTCCTTGCATAATATATTTGGGCAATGATGTCATACCTATCAAAATGTATGAACTGGATCAGTCAATAATAACACTTGATGCCATTTTATAATGGTTAATGTTTGATTATCGCGTCCCCCATATGCCACAAAGAACACATCTGATTGTTGTGGACTAGGGGAAGAAAAGAGACTGCCAAATTTGTTGTTAATGCTAACCTTCCATGAATAACAGAAACAAGAAATCCAGCAGAACGGATTGTTTCTAATTCTTTTGATGTCATTCTATGTGTCCAGCAAGCATTAACTTGACCTTCAAAACCATAGTTAGACTGCATCCCGGTTGATGATATAGCTTTCACATATTCCTGCAAAATTATGGGTATCATTTCAAACAAATGAGATGCTAATTGTTAAAAATGTAATAGTCACAACCACATCAAGATTGCAATATTTTGAACAGATATCTTGATAAACAGAATGTTGACTTCTGATTTTGTGTTTCACAATTTTGATGTTTTTTGATAAGACGCAATTTTGATGTTTCTACACTGATGTAGCAAGAATGTGAAAATGTTTCATAAGAAGAAAGTGAAATTGAGCCAGAAAAGAAGTTTCCAAGAGGCATTCTGTGGATTACAGAATCCAGTGTATCACAAAAGTACTGGAAAGCACATGGAAATCTCATGCTCTGATGATTTTTCACCAAATCAAAGGTCAGTTTCAGCTTGAGTTTTCAAATGTTCTAAGCTATGAAGCAAGACACCTTTATGATTAATTGCTATGATGTTGTTACTTACTTGATATAGAATTCTCCTTCGGGTCTCCGTGCCTACATATTCATCAAGATATTCCTGGACATTGAACAAGTCGTGAAAAAACTAAGAATGATAGTACCAAACAATACGTGGCTGCATATGTAAATCTGAAGAAATGCATCATTTTATCAGCACATCATCATTGAGGCATTATATCCTCTCTAGGTCTTTTGTGAGTTCTACACTATGATACCGGAATACTTCAAAATTGGGAACGTTTCAGAGTATTGTGTCCGATACTTCAGTTTTTCAAATGTAAAATCTGTGTCCCTGTCATATCCATGGAGTGTCCCCACCATATCCATGGCATATGTGAGCATCATAGGTTTCTACACCTACTTTTCCATATTACAACTCATTATTTTCCTTGGTTTTGGGCCTGGCACATGACAGAGTACTAAAACATGGCAGAGTTATGCATTAGTCTCACAAAAATTATGTGAACTAGTTACTCTTGGAGAAAGGACAACGACTTGTGGGGTTGGAAGACCAGGGATCAATCGGCCAATACTGTGGTAACCCCCACAAATAGGATTTGTTTTGTCTTTAAAACACATCATCAATGGGAGTCAGACCACCACACCAGCCATTATTGTTAGTTGTCACATAGAATTGATGCAAAAATTAAATAACGGAAAAAGTTTCATGTACAATCAATTTAGATAGCAACCAGAGATCATGGGGATCTATAGTCATTCATCCAGTTAATCGTTTAGTAAACATAATTGAAGATAATGAATTGTAAAAGTCTCACAAAGGAGTAAAGGCATTGTTACACAAAATGACAAAAACAGGTCTGATGCTGGATGTATAATGTAAAATGGTAAGTTATACCATTTTAGAGACTATACATGTTATCTGCAAGTGGTAAGAGCAAAGGTAGCCAATTCAGTTATCAATTGCATAGAGTTTTGGTGGAACTTAAGGGAATGAGGATTTCAGCTAAAGATGAATGCAAAATATGATTTCATCTCTCTCTCTCTCTCTCTCTCTCTCTCTCTCTCTCTCTCTCTATACACACACTATGATGCACGGATACTTCAAAATGGGCAATGTATCGTTTCATAAACACACACACTCCCTCCCTCTCTCTATCTACACACACTATGATACACGGATACTTCAAAATGGCCAATGTATCGTTTCATAGACACACACACACATTGATGCATGGGTACTTCAAAATGGGCAACGTATCGTTTCATAGACACGCACACACATAACATAAGCGCGCGCCCACAACGATGCACGGATACTTCAAAATGGGCAACGTATCATTTCGTAGAGACACACACACATAACATAAGCTGACTTCAACCTGAAGCCTCAGGTTTTGACATATCAGAAAAATAAAATTCATACCCATGTATGCTATAGCATTTTGTCAGTTTCAGCTAAGAACAATAGAAATTAAGTACATACTGCTTTGAACAACCAAATGTTTTTCCAGGGTGGGATCTGCTGTTGGTTGTCAGCCTAGCCTTCATTCCTCAAGACTCAGATGCTTCAATTTTCTTTTTCTACTCTTTTCAAAATTTCATTTTGTTTTTCCGCTAGTCAAGATTTAGATACAGGCCTTATTTTCACTAACAATTATATCATTAGGGTCTTATTCAAATTAAATTGCTTATCTTCCAAAACAGTTTCAGTAAAAAAAATCTACTAGGAACATATGTTGCATACCTATTAGAATTAACCAACAATTGGTATAAACCAACAACATGTGCATCATGAGGTTCACTTGGGCTTTTGAAGAAGAAAAGTATAAGCAATCGAATTATGCCTAACTCATTTGATCCAGAGTGAAGAAAGAATTCACAGGATGGAAGGTGGGATGAAAAATTGCCATTAGAATGGGAAAGGACAGTATAGAGGAAACAGAAAAATTGTCATCACCATCAAATAGAATATCTAAATATAAGTCAAAGTCCTGCAAAGCTTCAAGGGATGGACTCAATATCTTCTTACAATTTTCCTCACAGACCAGTTATAATTGAAGGCAAATGGGCTCCAAGATCAGTAAATCCATCAGAGACAATCACTTATCTGAAATGAAATTAGAGAAATAATTAGTAGAATACAAGTTTCCTTTCCCATGTTTCCAGAAGGTCCAATGACGTAGCTGAAGAGGGATACACTACAGATCCAGAAGTAGAAAGGAATACTAGAACCTGATTGTATTTAAGTACATTATCATAATATAAGGTGGCAGACATTGAAGTTTCAAGAGGACACTCTCATTTGTCTCTGCTAGTTTTGACAAAAAAAGAAAAAAAGAAAGAAAGAAAGGAAAATACAATGATATTTGAGATACTAGCAAACCTAGAAAGTAATAATTATGATGATGTTCAAACTTCAAACTCAACTAACAAATGAGAGAGAGAGAAAGAAATGCATATCAATACAATACTTATCAGAAACATATTCATTCTAAAAATACCTACTTTTTCTACAATCTGTCTTACCCATGAGGAAGGAAAATTATAATAGTCTATGTCTCTATGATGCCCAGATACGGCCTGGACATGGCAGGGACACAGATTTTATATGTAAAAAGTGAAGTATCGGATACGATAAAAGACAATACGTTGCCCATTTTGAAGTATACGTGCATCATAGATAATAGTAGTAAAACAAGACATTTCTTGTATCTGGTCCTTGGATCATTTCCTCTGCATACAAATAAAACAAAATACACAGAAAGCAAAGGGAGCATGATGCGGTTGGGTTATAATAGTTTACTATGATGACATTTTGCATGAACTGAACAGAAGATAGATCTCTTTCTTTGAATAACTTCATCTTTCATAAGAGAAAAACAAAAAAGAAGAGGAAATGATGAGACAATTCCCTACATTAAACTAGACCCCTTCATTTATTTATTTATTTTTTTTCAGTATGATTTTGGAAAGCAACACAAATACGCAGTAGTCCCTGCCTGTAGCTGACATCAGTGAGTGTGAATGGACAAGTTTTGAGTCCCCCACATAGTAAAAAAAAATTAAAAAAATAAGAAAAATATCTCCAATATGTAAACAGTCAAAGCCAACTTAATGTCAAAATTTGCAGCTAACCTTTGTATAGTGTGTATCCAAATCAACAGCAGCCCTTTGCTCAGGAGTCCTGGCACTTAAGAAACGGATTGCAATGGATATCATTTGGCGGTCAATCTGCACACAACCATGACAATCAACACCTCCAAAGCATAAGTATAAATACACACACATTTTTAAATTCACTAATATAGGCAGTGACTCTTCAAACAAAGTTTACGAGATTATCATTTCTACATCCAATGTAAACCAGTACAAAATACATTAAGCAATCAGTTTTCGGATTTCAACATAATCCACTTCAAACACTCCATTTCATTCCAGATTTTGATTAATATACAGTATAGGTTTCTAATTACAAACTGATGTCCCGAATGAATTATAATTTATTTCTCAAAGCCAAAAATTCTTAAGGCTACAATCGAATGATCCAGTTCATTAGCAAAGAACCAAAAACTAAACAGAAAGTGTCTACATGACTACAACTTCCAAAATAATTTCAAAATGCAACATTCTATAGTCTATGCTAGAAGTTTCAATCAGCTGAATTCAATCAATTAAACAGAAGGAACCTACAACAATACATATGCTAGTAAAATGAGGAAAAATAGAAGACACAAAGTGTTGGTAGGGGCCCATTTCACGACCATACCTTTGGAAAACATTGGAAACCCCCTCCAGTTGCATTAAGTAATGCCAAAGATGATATTCTATCCGGTGCCATTGCTGCTAGTTTGCAAGCTATCATAGCCCCTGTTCTGACAGCAACGACATCGAAAAAATGTTAAACAAGCCAATACACCCCTGAACTTCAGCTACCAAGCATTTCACTTGAAATAAAGGGAACCTGGTTCACTTCTTTAGTTCAAATGATATCTGAAGCAAGATCACTTCAGGCTAGTTTGTGCGACGAAGGTATTTTGCGAAATAAAGGAAAATTGTTCTGATTTCCTGTTCAGGCACTGTAGCGTTATTTGGTATGACACATTTTCCTTGCGAAAAAGGAAAAATCATATTGATTATCCTCAATAGAAAGGATTTCGATTACCATGGGAAGGGAAAAGGATTTCGATTACCCATGGGAAGGGTAGGAAGGCGGGAGACTCCTCTCTTGCGTGGAAGAGAAATCTGTAGAGCGAAATCCTCTCATTGCACAAACAAGTACAAAGATACAATTCTAAAAAAAAAAATTGATTATAGATGCAAGCAGTGATAACCCAAGTGCCCTAGTTTTCCATTAGAATTCTCAGTTGGTATCTCATTTAGAATCCTGAAAGAAGAACAAGTCTCTAGACTTACCCATCGAATGCCCGAATACATGAGCTTTTCTCCATCCCAAATGATCCAAAAGAGCCAATGCATCCTTAGCCATAATTGTTGTTCTGCCACACATTACATAGAAGAAAAAAATAATAATAATAAAATACAGAACAAGACATGAATTCAATAAATTTTCCTACTCATATACATTGGTTAGTGATAGTTTTTTTTTTTTTTTTTTTCTCCAGTGATTCCATCTGCAGAAAATGAAAAGGCGAAAACTCATTTTCTAAAGTTTCAATTTCCTTTCTTTGGTGGAATGTGTTTCAATTTTTGTTTTTAGACTCTTTGAAATGGCCTCCTACTTCTTGGGTCTATAAATCAAACTCCTCATAAATTGCAGAAAATGCAAACAAAGATCATTCTACCAAAGAAGCCACTTTTACATCCCTCAGAAAATACTCCCCAAATACTTAATTTGGACTACTTTTCCTAGAAATCGTTGAAAAATCAATTACATTTTGAAAATAGGTCAACACCCATGAATCAAAAACCAAACTTCAAATTCTGCTCATCACAAAAAATCCATAGTTACAAGGAATTCTGCTTACGTACGTGTATTCGGATTTCTTCATGGGCACAGAGCTCCGACCCATACCACGATTATCAAAACAACACACCTCAACCCCATCTTTCTCCTCCTCCTCATCATCATCATCTGGGCCGTTGAAACTCTCATCAACGGTCAAGGGTTCAACATCATTGGGCACATCAGTCCCCGTCAGGCCCTTTACCTGTGGCCCCCACGAGTCGTGGGTCCCAGCCAAACCTGCATCAGATTCCAATACAAAAATTAAAAAAAAAAACTTTTTTTTTTGAAGAAAACCAAGAAAAGAAATTGAGAGAGAGAGAAAGAGGAGAATGAAGAATACCAATAATGAGGAGAGCTTTGGTTTTTCCGTGGCCATAAATTCTGTAGAAAATCTTGATTCCATTGTTTGGAGAAGCTGAGGATTCTACTTCTCCTTCTTTCTGGTATTTTCTCACATCACAGTACGGCATCTTTTGCAATCTGTCTATCAAAAACTCAAATGAGAGAGAGAAGAGAGATTGTATATTGCAAAGATGTGGTTTTTATAGACAGAGAGAGAAACAAAGAGGCGACAAGGTTGACTCGGGGGCACGTGGGAAACGTTGATTGGCTATAAATGACACGTCAGATGGTCGGCATGGGGAAGATGGATAGATTGCAAATGGGCAAAATGGAAGCCTCGAGTCTCTTTCCAGCAACCGAAAAGCGATTAGGTTTCTAGAAAAAACCATGCCTCCTGTGTGGGGCCCACTAAAGAGGCATGGATGGTGATTCCATAACAAGATGGGTTGATCCATGAATGATTTCCAGAAGATTCTTTCTCCAAAAGATCTGATCAGGCCTTGTGAGGAATCCAATCTTTCTCATGTTGAGGTCAGCAGCAAGCTCAGCAAATTCTGATTCAGCCCAGCAGCCCATGGAAACTGCTATGTACTGAATTCCAAAATGCAATATTGAAATCTCATATCCCTGGAAATCTCCAGATGGCCAATATCCTTATAGCTGGCAGAATGAAATCTTATATGGGTAAGCTCAACAACACATGTCAAACAGATAAATTCATGCTCTGCCATGACTTGGTGAATGGTTACTTACACTTGGATAAGGCTATATCCCCTAGAATGTTCATTTCGTTAAGCTGGCAAAGCTTTTTCAGTGGATTAGATGGGATTTTGTGGAATTGCATTGAAGTCCCTTCTTTTCCTCAAAACTATGATTAACCGGATTAGAGAGTATGTTAAGGGCCCTGCTTTCTCTGTTCTTGGTGAAGGTTTGTGGGTTCTTCAATAGTTAGTTCCCAGGGTCTTAGACAAGGCTATCTCCTCATCTTTTCTGTTTAGTAATGGAGTATTTCTCTGCTATCTTCTCAAAATGTGTGAAATAAGAGTTGATTCCAACTGCCTACATCAGGGGATCCACTTTAATCTCCCACCTTCTATTTGCTGATGATATGATGATATTTGCTAAAGCTGAAAATCTCCATTGCTGAAAACATTTTAAAAAAATTCTCTGAGGACTTCAATAACTTTGCAGGGTTAAGAATAAACAATGAGAAAAGCTCAATATTATTCTCATACTGTCAAGAAGAAACAAAATAAGCTATTTGTTCAATCCTTAGCTACCAGGAGAAAGCTCTGCCCATGAGATTACTTGGGCTGCAACTTTGTACCACAAAGCTTAAGTTTCATGATTGCCAACAATTAATTAATAAATTAAGACGAAAGCTATCAAGTTGGAAGGCTAAAATTATCTCGTTTGCAGCCTTGGGCTTAGCAGGTCTACTTTTTTTTTTACATCAATTGGGCTTTTGTTTTACTACCCAAAGCTTGCATTAAGCTTCTGGAGCAGCATATTAGGAATTTCTTCTGGGGTCACTTTTGATGAAAAGAGGCATATGAGGCAAGGCTAAAATTATCTCGTTTGCAGCCTTGGGCTTAGCAGGTCTACTTTTTTTTTACATCAATTGGGCTTTTGTTTTACTACTACCCAAAGCTTGCATTAAGCTTCTGGAGCAGCATATTAGGAATTTCTTCTGGGGTCACTTTTGATGAAAAGAGGCATATGAGGCCTATTTCATGGAAGACAATTTATCTAGAGTGTACATGGACAACTCCATGGTTCAAGGGTCACATCATCTAATATTTTAGATTTTAGATGATGTGACCCTTGAACCATGGAGTGGTCCATGGGAGTTTGTCCATGTAAACTTTTTTATTTATCAACCATTAGATAAAGGAGGTTTGGGTATAAGGTCAGTCACAGAGATTGCAGCAACAGCTCAATCTAACTATCTAAGCAAGTCTGGTTTATAGCTAGTAGGAGGAAATCCAAATGAATTGAATGGGGCTTATAACAAATACATAGAGGACAACAGTTTCTGGGATCTAAAGATAAATTTCAGCTCTTATTGGGATTGGAAAAGCATCCTGACAAGCTGTGATTATGCTCTTACTCATGTCCACCACATTATTGGCAATGGCAAGATAACTTCTTTTTGGTTTGATCCATGCCTTCCATGTGGTAGATTGGTTGAGTTATTAGGTCAGAGAGCAATCTATGAATTAGGAATTGGAAGGACTATTGAGGCTAGCAACTTCATCTCTAATGGTAGATGGTCTCTCCCTGGTGGAAACTCAAACCAACTTTGTACATTTTCAAAATGATATCTACAATTACCCATACAAAGGCTAATTTTAATCACGAAAATAATTTGCGAAGTTATTGAGACAGGAAAGTTTGACATTTAGGGCTAGCAACAATAGGGAAGAAAATTAGAAAAACATGTTTGAGATAGTTTAGGCATGTCCAACATAGGCCAATAACAACGCCGGTAAGAAAAGTTTGTCTATAAAGGTTGATGGCCCACCAAGGAGAAGGGGTAGGCCAAAGAGGACGTGAATGGAGGTAGTAAAGATACATATGAAAAAGTGTTAACTTATCTGAGGATTTGAGTTAAGAAAGATCGAAACGGAGAAACATAATTCGTGTAGCCAGCCCCAACATAGTTGGGGTAAGGCTTTGATGATGATGATGATAATGACTGAGACAAGAAAGTTCAGCCTCAAGTCTGTGACTAGGACAGCTTATCAAAGCCTTCATTTGGTTCCTTGGAGTGGTTTAATCTAGTTTAAGGGGAGAATTAACGGGCACCCGATTTGTGCTTGGATGGCTCTCCCAAATGCCCTTAAAAATAAAAATGTTTTGACTTACAAAAATATTGTTATTTCTGATACAACCTAAAGTCTTGTAACAACAACCTAGAGAGCATTACCTTTTGGTATCTTTGTGCATTAAAGCACATATTTTTCTCTTTTCTTTATTTAAGAGAGTCCCACATCGGTTGTTGTGGAGAACTCTCTAAGAGTAATTTATTATTGTTTAAACTCATCACTATTGTGTAAGTCTTGGAAGAAGGCTTAGGTAGTGGTGACCACACACTTTCAGCCGGTTGCTTGCCGGGTGGGCCTGGCCCCGCTCGCATGAGCGTGCGTTATTTTAGGCCTCGGTTGGGTTGAGTTTGGGTCAACCTGGAATTGACCAGGATCTGTGAAGCCCGTTTCTCTTGTGACCGTTAGAGACAGCTTTTTCGCTGCTCTTTATGGTGGAATAATGGTATTTCATTGGAGATACCTGTTGGTATCCTCCCCAACGGATCTCTACCCTAGAAAGCCCTATAAAAGGGATGTCCGGGTGTAGGCTTTCTACAACAAAGGATCAAATCCTCCTCTCTCTCTCCAGCTCTCTCATCTCCCTTCTAGTTCTTTGAGTTTTCTTTCAAGAATTTGGTTTCTCCCTTCTAGTTCTTTGAGTTTTCTTTCAAGAATTTGGTTTCTAGTTTTTTCAAACTGCTGCAAGACTGCGATTTTTGGGATTCAAGACTCTCATCCATTTGAGTGCACGAGTGGTGGAGATTATCCGATCAGGAATCCGTCTTCTGCTGGCAGACGTCCGAAAATCCATCTGCACCTGTGTGGGGGAGAAATCTACCTAAAGAAAGCGTCTTCAAAGACATGATTCGGCTACCATATTGTTCAATCATTTCTTTCCTTTCCTCGTTTATTTTTTATTTTTAATTTATTTACAATCTCCACAAAACAATTTTTCCAACAGTTTAGGCAGATTTCGCAGTATAATTGTTTATAAATTAAAATGACTGCCTGGGAATATTACCCTAAGGTTTTCAATTTTGAGGATAAGGACTTCAAAATGTGGAGGATGAAAATGGAATATCTCCTCAAAGTTATGAAAATTTTACATGTGTTATTAACTGATTGTCCGGAACCACAAGGAGATAGGCCCCCTGGCACCTATGAAAATGAAAAAAGGAAATCTGATGATTTCGATTGCAAAAATGAGATTTTAAACCATTTAGATAATTCCTTATATGGCGTATTTTCAAAACTCAAAAATGCCAAGGAATTATGGGATGCATTGATAAAAGAATATGCTACAAAGGATGCGAGTACCAAAAAGCATGCCATTGAGCAATTTCTAGACTTTCAAATGGAAGAAGGAAAATCAGTAATAACACAAGTTAGAGATTTTCAGAAAATAATTCATTAAGTCCAAAATGAAGGAATGTAATTACCTGAATAATTTGTAGTCCCACCATCGTGGAAGGACTTTGGGATCACCTTGAAACACAAGAAAAAGGAGATGAAATTTGAAGATCTCATAGTCCGTCTCAGAATCCAAGAACATCATCGGGGCCGTGATTCTAAGAATAAGGATTTGAACATATGGGTAAGGCTAATCTTACTGAGGCCAAAAATGATCAAAGGAAGCCCAAGCCCAATTCTTTCCAAGGCAAGAAATTTCAGAACCAAGCCTTTAAGCCCCGCAAGGATATTGCCAAAAGAAAGGATATAGAATGTTTTGTCTGCGGGAAAAATGGACACTATGCAAAGGTATATGCCGCCACAGGAAAAACATGAAAGGCGAAAATCAAGCCAATCTTGTGGAAGAAAATTTTGTTGCGGTAGCGACAGAGGTGAACTTGGCCAGCAATTGTAGAGATTGGTGGGTTGACACAAGCGCGTCCCGGCACATCTGTAGTGACAGAAGTGCATTCGTCTCCTATGAGCAGGTTGGAGATGGACAAGAGCTCTACATGGGTAACTCCTCTACAGCCAAAGTAATTGGTCTAGGGAAAGTCATTCTTCACCTCTCATCCGGCAAGTCTCTGACTTTGACCGAAGTGCTCCATGTGCCTGAAGTGCGAAAGAACTTGGTTTCTATTTCAGTGTTGAGCAAAAATGGGTTCACATTAGTATTTGAGGCAAGTAAATTTGTTGTTACAAAAAAATGGAGTTTTTGTAGGGAAAGGCTACATATCTTAAGGCCTTTTCAAGTTGAATGTAAATACTATTGGTAATAAAACTGCCTTTTCTTTTGCTTTTATTATTGTGTCTCTTGATTTGTGGCATTCTAGATTAGGACATGTAAATTATTCATATATGAAAAACATGATGCACTTAGGGCAGATTTCAAAAATTGATTTCAAACCAAATCCTTGTGAAATTTGTGTTCAATCAAAGTTTTCAAGAAAACATTTCAAAAGTGTTGAAAGATATTCTGAAATTCTGGTAATCCATAGTGATATTTTTTAAGTAAACAATATTATCACTAGAGGTGGTAAGAAATATTTTATAACTTTTATCGATGATTTTTTTCAGATTTTCTTATGTATATTTACTTAAAAATAAACCCGAGGCTCTTGAAAAATTCAACCTTTTCCGAATTGAAGTTGAAAACCAATTAGGGAAAAAGTTTAAGACTTTAAGGTCTAATAGAGGAGGTGAATACCTCTCCAATGAATTTGTAAAGACCTGTAAGACCTTAGGTATAATACATGAAGTGACAGCCCCCTACTCCCCACAACAGAATGGTGTGGCTGAAAGGAAAAATAGAACCTTAGTAGAAATGGTAAAATTTCATGTTGAATAGTTCGGGCCTACCCAAGAACTTGTGGGGGGAAGCTCTCCTTACAGCCTGTCACATTTTGAACAAGATACCTTTTAAAAGGACCAATGAAACTTCTTATGAGTTATGGAAAGGTAGAACCCCTAACTTAGAATACCTAAAAGTGTGCGGGTGCTTAGCCCATTTGGCTGTACCTCGCCCTAAAAGGACCAAACTTGGACCCAAAACCCAAGAGAGTGTTTTCTTAGGATATGCTCTCCATAGAAAGGCCTATAGATTCCTTGTTATCTCTGGACAAGATAAAGACTCCATCATCGAGTCCAGAGATGCAGTTTTCTTTGAAGACTACTTTCCTTTCAAACAAGTTGTACCTAGTACTAGTGGTACTGATAGAAGACCTGTTATTAAGTCAAGATCTGAGGACTCAATAGATGTTGAACCTCGTAGGAGTAAGAGACCTAGAAAAGAAACCTCTTTTGGTCCTGGTTTTCTAACTTATATTTTGGAAAGTGACCCCACAGCCTATTAAGAGACCATGCAGTCTCCTGATGTTGCCTTTTGGAAAGAGGCCCTTAATAGTTGTAAGACCCCGACCCCTAATTTTCGTGATTAGTGTATTTTTAGCTGTAGGTTAGTTCTCTAAGTGGAATTTGAGTGTAATCGAGTTGGTTTGTGGGTTAGAATAGTTTTCTATAACTTTGGGGAATTTTGAGAGCCGTTGGACCCAGTCTCGCAGCCCATGGACGCCTTGGGTTGCACGTGGAGCATGGGGGGATGACTCTGGATTTCGGTAAAGTTATAATTTTTATTCCTTTTGAATGATTTTATTTTTATCCACAACTTTCATATTCATTTCATCCGTATTCGAGGCCAAGAAACCTGATTTTGGCCCAAAAGGGTAAAATTGACTTTTCACACTCAAATTTGTACACAATTTCTCAAAACCATGCGAAATCTATAATTTTTGGAAACTAGATCTTTCAAGGATAATTTCATCCTTCTTCGTCGATCTCGTACGGGGCCAGGAGGAACATGTTTTAGCTATCTTAAGTTTTAGACCTGTTGGCCCCGCATCTCACTCAACTCATATCACCTCTCTCCCTCATCTTCGTTTCATTTCAGCAACTCTAGGACCTTTAAAAAAAAAACTCACCTTAGGAGAAGACCTCTTCTTCTTCTACCTTCTCACCTTGCATGCCATAACTATTGGACTTGGATTGGAATTTTGAGCACATCTCCTTCTTCCTCTCCTTCCAAGCTCTCCATTGATACCAATTGTTGGGCATTTCTAGTCGGACAGCCATCCTCTCTTCTTCATTTCTTCTTGTTTGGATAGCTTCAGGTGAGAGCTCCTTCCCCCCTCTTTAATGGAGTCTGTTTAACTCCTAAGGAAACAATTTTTCTTACATGCAACACCCATTTCGAAATGGGCTCTTGTTTTCAAATGTGTTTGGTTTTAGGTGTTTTCTCTTGAGGCAAGTTTAGATTCTTGGTTCAGCTGTAGAGAGGGACTTTGAGAAAGGATTTGGATTTACATTTTGGGCAAAGGCAAGTGATCTTTCTAGATGTGTTGTGCATGTATTGAAATTGGACATCCTACTTGCAAAATATGTGTTGTTATCTTCTAATTGTGCAATTGACATGTTTTTAGTAAGCTCTAGTGTTTTGATGTCTAATTTAAACTTACATACATGTTCTACTTATGTTGCCTTGGAAATTCTCCTTTATGTTAAGTCTGAATTCTGTTTTTGTGCAAATGCTTTTTATTTTTAATGAGCTATTTGTTGAAGAGGGTTGATTAGAGACTGGGGATTTGGAATTTATGTTCAATTTGGTTGAAATGGGAAGTTCATGTTATGTAGGAAGGATGGGGGAGGTGAATGAATGAAAAGGGGAACCAAATGCATGTAAAAGGATAGGTTTTTCCTGCAATGGCCGAGCTCAGGCAGTAGTCCTGGCTACTGCCCGTCGAAGAGCAGGCCAGAAACCATGCCCGCTCGAGCGAGCTAGGCCTTTGTTTGGCGAGGCGCTAGCCAAAGACTCTGCATGCTCGAGTGAGCTTGGGCCCACTCAAGCGAGCAAGTCTCCGGGCAATTCGCTCGAGCGGATGGTTACCCGCTTGAGCGAACCTGGGTTCTGTCCCAGAATTGCCTAAGTGAAGAGAAGAATGGGTTTTTTGAGGATTTTTTTTTACGAGAATGTAAACCCAGAATATTCTAAGAGCAATCAACTTGATAGTGTGTACTTGGAACTTGGAATGTCGTCTACCCTCAAGGGCATCAAGTCATTTATAAAAATCCGACATTCTAACTTCAAATACACAAGGGGTCAAATGATGCGGTCTTAGCATATGTATGGTGTATTTGTTTTGTAAACTCGAGATTGAATAAGAATTTTGCCAGCGTGTACTTGTTTTGACTTGAAAATACTTAATTTTCTCGGATTGGCTTTGATTTGACAAGTTTTACATGTTTTGCCTGTCATTGTCTAGTTTTACTCGTTTTACTACAAAAGCCACCTGGGCTTATGATTTTTCGTATTTTGCAACCAATAAACACGTGGGCGGACTACTGATCATGCTTGTACTTGATTATTTACAAGCTTGTGTGTCCTCGCTTGCCGAGTAGCCCTTTTCTTGATATGTCACATGATTAGATTTTTGTACCATGCTTTAATGGATTTTGGGCATTGCTTCTTGAAAGACTTTGATTAAGGAAACTCGTGGGGACTACTTTTTATGCTTTTACATGTTAATAGCTTATGTGATCTTGTCTTGTCTTGCGTGCACCATCCACCTCGTGTGGTCAATGAGGGAAATGTAATAACTTAGTCTGGGCGGCACCCTTAACCATGGGGCAAAGCGTGTAAACCACGAGATTCAAACGGCGAGTCTCCACTAGCCCTCATCGGAAATATTCACGTTGCTTGCTCTGTCCACCTTGCGTGGCGAAGTATATCTTGTCTTTTCTTGTCTTGTCTTGACAAGTAGTTTCCCCTTTTTCGTGATTTGTCTCGTAAATATATTTTCGTCTTGTGCATTCATGAAATTGAGTAAATTCTACCGGGCTTGGACTGCCCTGTCAGCCCGATCTACTATCCGGGGGTCATTAAACATGTGGATTGTCTACAGACTAGTCATATATATTTTGTCTTGTTCCCGGTTTCGTGGCCGGACCCCGTCTACCTCGTGTAGAGTGGGATTCTATTTTGTTGTCTTGCTTTGCTTTGTCTTGCTTGCTCTTGTCATCTCGTATGACGGAGAAAGGATAAGCTCTTTGTGGATTTACTATTCATGATATTATTATGTATTCATGCTGGGTTTCTGTCTTACATCTTGTCCATAGATTTTCACTGATTTGTTAGCCATGATTTAAGAAAAATGATTTATCATGCTCTCTCGTTTTACGCTTGAAAAGACATATGCATCTTTGTTAAAATATCATGTTTTATTGCACGTTAATTAATTATATATATTCTATATGTATTTGCCTATCTCAGTCACCTGTTAGACCGTCGTGTCTGATACACTATACTTTGGTGATTTAGGTAGCAGGTTCTCATCTTGAGGTAGTACGTGTGCAGATGGCTGTAGAGCCACGAGCTTTGCAGGTTTGTTGTGTTAGTGATGTCATATGGACGTCGTGCTTGACTCCGGAGTTACGTTACACTACCTTGGTAGTATTGTTATTAGTTTGTTATTTTGTACTGCTTTTGTTAGCCTTTTTCCTTGGGATTTTAATAAATGCACTTATTAATTTATAACTTGAACATGCTTGGGTAATGATCAGTCTGTTCTAGTCAGCTTTGTATATTTTGATATCATGATTTGTTCCAGTCTAAGTATGAGCATTGCTATGATAGCTTTATGCTGAAAGGTTGAGTGTGACACGGAATCCGATGGCCACGGGCTTCGGGTTGCAATGCCACGTAAGCTTCCGCGAAATTCTCTTGATGTGTTCGGAAATTTTGTCTTCCTCACACATGCGGATCCTGGGGAGAAGTATTATTTATCACTTACTTTCTACATTCCGTGTCCCCGAGGTCGGACCGCTGCAGGGATCCGGGTTCGGGGGGCGTGACAATAGTGAGATAGAATCTATTTTATCCAACCATACTTAGGAACTTGTAGATCTTCCTCCGGGTACTAAACCTTTGAGTTGCAAATGGATTTTCAAAAAGAAATTAAGGATTGATGGGTCTATAGAAAAACTCAAAGTTAGACTGGTTGCAAAGGGATTCAAACAAAAGGAAGGATTAGATTATTTTGATACCTATGCACCACTAACTAGGATCACAACCATCAGAGTCTTGATAGCGATAGCATCCATCCACAATATGGTTATCCATCAAATGGATGTCAAAACTGCATTTTTAATGGGGAATTAGAAGAAGAAATTTATATGGAGCAACCCGAAGGATTTACTTCACTGCAGAAAGAAAACAAAGTTTGTAGATTAATTAAATCCTTGTATGGTCTAAAACAAGCCCATAAGCAGTGGCATGAAAAATTTGACCAAGTTTTATTAAACGATGGTTTTAAAATAAATGAGTCAGATAAGTGTGTCTATTTTAAACTCATTGGCAGTTCATGCATCATTATATGTTGATATGTTGATGATATACTTATTTTTGGTACTGATATATATTCTATAGAGAACACTAAGAAATTCCTATCTTCTAAGTTTGACATGAAGGATATGGGTGAGGCTGATGTGATACTTGGGATAAAAATTCATAACCACTCTGAAGGAATTATTTTATCCCTGTCTCACTACATTGAGAAAGTACTTAAGTGATTTAACACGTTTGGAGGGATGGTGTTTCCACTCCTTTTGATCCAAATGTCAAATTAACTAAGAACAAAGGAGATAGTGTATCTTAATTAGATTATTCCAAAGCTATTGCATGTTTAATGTACATAATGGATTGTACTAGACCTGACATAGCTTGTGTAGTAAGTAAGTTGAGCAGGTGTACAAGCAATCCTAGCAGTGAGCACTGGATGGCTGTTATCCGGGTATTTAAATACTTGATGAGAACCACTGACTACGGTTTGCATTATGAGAGATACCCCGCAGTACTAGAAGGGTATTGCAATGCTAACTAGATATCAGATTCCGAAGAATCTAAGTCCACGAGCGGCTATGTGTTTGCCTTAGGAAATGCAGCCGTCTCTTGGAAATCTAAAATGCAAACGTGTATATCCCGACCCATTATGGACTCAGAGATCATTGGTATGGCTTTAGCTGGAGAAGAAACAGAATGGCTGAAGAACCTATTGACCGACATTCCCTTGTGGAATAAGCCGGTACCAGCCATATCTCTCCATAGCGACTCAAGGTTTGCAATAGACAAGATAAGTAACAAGACATATAATGGTAAATCCAGACATATTCATCTGAGGCACAATTTGTTGAGACAATTACTCAAGCAACGAGTAGTTGCAATTGATTTTGTGAGATCGATGGATAAGTTAGCCGATCAACGAACTAAGGGACTCACTAGAGAACGGGTAACCTCTACATCGAGGGGAATGATCTCTAAGCCTAAAAAGGACAAGTCACCAATAATGGACACCCAGCCCGTTTGATTGGAGATCCCATGGGACGAGTTCCATGGGAAAAATGAAGTTATATTTGGGTGACAAAGGAGTAACATTTCAAAATTCTCATTACTTGTGTATATACCCATTCATATGGTGTGAAATGTTCATATCCTTTATATTAGTCAGTGATACTCTATGTCTTTTATAAGCAGGGTGTTGTATAGGAGCATCTTTGATATAGAACACACCTATATGAGTGTGGAAGTCGGGCCGCTTCCTATGAGAGCATTAGGCTACTCTCTAGAGAGCTCATGAATACTAGGATAGCACAAGGCCGTTAATGTGCACAGTTCTATAGGAATCCCTAATTTATGAGACTGTGTGTGTATTATGTACGATTTACTAAATGAACTCTTGGTTCAAGATCCTATTTCACTATAGAGTTTTGGTATTTCAAACTTACTACACTATGTGAAGGTTCAAGACTTAGTTCACCTACACTTATGCAAGTTTCTGGGCTTGTCTTGCAGCAGCACCTTTTCCTTTTCAATATTTTATTTTAGTGCTTTTATGTGTGGGGGATTGTTGGTATCTTTGTGCATTAAAGCACATGTTTTTCTCTTTTCTTTATTTAAGAGAGTCCCACATCAGTTGTGGAGAACTCTGAGTCATTTATTATTATTTACACTCATCACTATGGTGTAAGTCTCGGGAGAAGGCTTAGGTAGTGGTGACCACACACTTTCACCGCGCGTGCGCCGTCTGGCCAACCAGTTGGGTAGCGGGCAGGCCCGGCCCGGCTCGCATGAGCGTGCGTTATTTTAGGTCTCAGTTGGGTTGAGTTTGGGTCGACCTAGAATTGACCTAGATCTGCGAAGCCCATTTCTCTTGGGACCGTTAGAGACAGCTTTTCCACTGCTCTTTATGGCAGAATAATGGTATTCCGTTGGAGATACCTGTTGGTATCCGTTGTGCAAGAGTTATTGCATGGAAGTGTCCATTGCGTACTCTTAAATGGGCGTATCCGTTAGGAATTAACTCCCCAATGGATCTCTACCCCGCAAAGCCCTATAAAAGTGACGTCCGGGTGTAGGTTTTCTACAACAAAGGATAAAATCCTCCTCCTCCTCCTCTCTCTCTCTCTCCAAGCTCTCTCATCTCCCTTCTAGTTCTTTGAGTTTTCTTTCAAGAATTTTGTTTCTAGTTTTTTTAAAGCTGCTTCAAGACTGCGATTTTTGGGATTCGAGATTCTCATTCATTCAAGTGCACGAGTGGTGGAGATCATCCGATTGGGAAGCTGTCTTATCTAGGGGCAGACATTCGAAAATCCATCTGCACCTATGTGGGGGCGTAATCTGCCTAAAGAAAGCGTCTTCAAAGACGTGATTCAGCTACCATATTGTTCAGTCATTTCTTTCCTTTCCTCATTTATTTTTTTATATTTAATTTATTTACAATTTGCGCGAAACAATTTTTCCAACATTACCCAGCCTACTTGTTCTCAAGTTGCTAACCAATACATCCAAAATGCATGGGCGTTAAAGGTGCAGCAAACTAACAACTTAACAACAAACCCCTTACACACTTGCACAAGATGCGGCATGGGGCCTTGTTGCCCTATGCAATGCGCATGGGGCCTTTTTTTTTTTTGCCTGACGCAAATTTGAACCTGGGACGTGTTGATTGTGATACCATCTTAAGTTGCTAATCAATATACCCAAAATGACTAGGCGTTAAAGGTGCCGCAAACAAACTGCTTAACACTTGTTAGTTGTCCTTGTAACTATATGGTTTGGGACTCTTAATATTTTCGAAATTTGGCTGCTTTAGATATGCATGTGACTCAGTTGCAGGTATGTTAGACTGCTTCCTCATTAGTTACGATCGGAGCAAAGAAAGGAACTTCACTCTAGCTAAACTCTGCTTTCGAGCATTTGCTTGTAATATTTTGAAGAAAAGAAATCATCGCACATTTAGGCAATTTAACCACACTTGGAAATCCATCTTAAATGATGAGCTTTCTCAGATAAGATCCAGAGCTCTGTATTTGTGCCTAGATGTTTCTACTTCTATCGCTGCCTTTTGGGATCCGTCCTTTCCTGGGTTGAGCAATTTCTTTTTTTCTTGGCTTGCCCCAAGTTGGGTTTCTTTTCTTGTGGCTGTCCTTGGCAGCTTGGCTTGTTACGTTTCTTCCCTTTTGCAGCCTATTTTTTCTGGGTTAGCTCCTTTTTGCTTCCTTCTCTCAACTGCAAGTCACCATATGCTTTGCATGGCTGGTCGCCTTCCTGGTGAGTGGCAATCTTTGCAGAGCTTTCCTCCCATTCTTCTATAGATTGTTTCTTGCTTCTTTTGAAAATATATTCTTAACCATTAAAAAAGAAAGGAGTGACATGATTTAAATGAGGAGTTTGACGAGATATAATTGTTTGTTTGGATAGAATTTATACAAATTGAATACATAGGAATTCCTAGGTAAAATGAGCCTAGGACATGAGATAGAAATGTAGATAGGACCTTGACTTTCTTAGAATTTGAATTACTTGGCTAATGGCTAGTATTCATTTTCCATCCATGTTTAATTTAATTTCCATTAATGGGGGCTTATTTGATAATCATTTTTGAATAACCAACTTTGATTCCTCATTCTCAACGACTTGTAGAAATATGGAGTCTTAATCTTAAGAATGCAATTACATGAGACAAACAGGCCCGAATTAAATCTTAGGATTAGATGATACATTTTCTATAATCTGGGCCTGTGGGTAATGTCCTTTGTTGAGATGTGTTTGGATGTTTATTTTGATGGTTTGGACCAGTTAGCTCCAGCTGTTTCTACCTGTCCTTATCTTTGTTTAATTTATGGTTAAAGAGCTCAATCTTTAAAACTATTAAAGAGGTGAAGGTTGCAGGTACGAGGTGAGATATGAAGGATATAAGGTGTCATTATAGATGGAACTTAACCCTTACGTTCCCTAGATTCAATTTCCATAAAAAGAAAGGTTAACAGATGCTCATTTTGGATATTCACTTGTGTTCTTTATTTTCAACTACTTAGGGCATGAGTTCCTATTTATTCGGTTCCCATATATTCTATGTGAGCAAACATACTGATGATGCCAAAAAAGGTAAATTCGGACACCACCGGTCAGATAATTAATGCTGTGCAATAAATGAAGAGAGATGAGAGATTTATAGTGGTTCGGTCAAGCGTGACCTACGTCCACTTCAAAACGGTGATGTTTGATTAATGTAGAGAGTTACAGGTATGAGAAAGTAGGAAAAACCATCTTTTCTCAAGTGATGAGAGGGCTCTATTTATAACCTTTCCCAACCAGGTGGGGATGCGATCAGTTCAACGTCTCTTTGGAGCCTCAGTCGTGTCCTCGAGGAACGAGTCAGGTGGAAGGCAGGTGAGATCTTCTCCGTGAGACTTGGTAAGTGCAGGTGAGGGGAGGACTTCGTCGCGATGACTTGGAGCCTGAGGTGACGAGGCTTCGTTTAACAAAACCCGGATCTCAACGGAGCTATTCTGGCCTGACCCACGATCCTAGACGGACCAGGTCACTTGGACCTGACTCATTACCGCGATCCGGATTGGGCTTGACTCATCACATACCTAAGCGTTGAGTAAAGATCCTACAATTTTAACGGTTCTGTAAGTGCAACTTTTGATGTGATTTAATTCGATGGAGAATGATAGTTAAAGCAATGACAAACAATTAAGAATGCACCTGGTGAATTGGTAGAATAGCACATGCACATCAGCGCAAGGGAGACTTCATTTTTTTTTTTAATGACAGTATTAACCCCTTCCATCAATCTCATTGTTCCTTCAATTTAGTTTCATTGGCTTTATGATGACCTCTAAGAATGGTATTGTGCTTTTCATGGATTTTAATAGTCCATCATGGAAAAGACATTCAATGCAATCGCAGGTGACACAACAATCCTGGCTAATCATTGTCGGTATACAGAATTTACCTATACTTGTGCAGAATCTAGAGTCCATACAGCAGACATGTAGAATTGTATTGTTTGTGATGGAGCCGTATTGTGATGTATGTGATGCTAACTGAGAAACATTTATTTATAAATATAGTCATTAATGTGTGTGTATATGTAGTATTTCTTGAATGTAATGTAAGAAGATACAAGCTAGTTGTATGTGTAATTGTGTAATATTGTTTGAATGTGAAGCTAATCAACTTATGAGTTTCACATGGGCCTTGTATAGCCTTGGAATGCAAAATTGTAATCAATGGTCTATTTTCGATGATCTTTAAAGTATCAAGTAGGAATAGCACCGATTGGAGATAAAATGAGAGAAAATCGACTGAGATGGTTCGGCCATGTTAAAAGGCGTTCAACGGAGGCACCTGTTAAAATGTGTGAAAGCATAGAGATTGCCAGGAGTAGGAGAGGGCGAGGGAGATCCAAGAGAAGTTGGAAAGAAAGTATTAAACATGACCTTGCAGATAAAATGAGAGAAAATCGACTGAGATGGTTCGGCCATGTTAAAAGGCGTTCAACGGAGGCACCTGTTAAAATGTGTGAAAGCATAGAGATTGCCAGGAGTAGGAGAGGGCGAGGGAGATCCAAGAGAAGTTGGAAAGAAAGTATTAAACATGACCTTGCCTACATGGATCTAACGGAGGACATGGCCCTAAACAGATTTGATTGGCGTCGTCAAATCCATATAGCCGACCCCACCTAGAGGGAAAAGGCTTGGCTTGGCTTGGTTTGGTTTTGTTTAAAGTATCAAGTAATTTGAATATAGTCCTCTTGTTTCAGCTTTGTCAAGTTGTATCAAATCCCCATTGTAGTGGTAGGTGTGCTACACACCATATGACATCAGATCTAGTCCAACTTCTCTTTTGTTTGATTACCAAAGATGAGACAAGTTAGTGTTGAGGAGATACAAAGCCCTCCCCTCCTATGTGAACACTTAGAAAATCCAACAAGCTCAAACGATGGACAACATAATCCAACCAGCCACAATAAATACTATGGAAGTAAAATAAAGAGAGCAAGAGCAAAGTAAGCACACACCAAATCTGCGTGGAAAATCCTTTAAAATAAGAGAAAAAAGCCATAGCGCCACCATTCAAATCCATTATGCAAAATAGGAGTTTACAAGCTTTTACTTTCCAAGGAACTAACTTAAGAATTAGTTAATGTACTAAAACCCCCTTAACAGGAGGAAAAAGAAAACAAATCTCTCGTTGTCACATTCACCAAAAAGAAATCACCTTGGTGTTCTAGTGTTCTAGCAACCACTAGCTTTTGATTGGGTACTGTCCGAGGGAAGCAAAGCCTAGGGACGAGGGACGACCATGTCTTCCTCCATACTAAAAGAGAGAACAAAAAAATCCATTTGAGAGTTCAGTAACTTCCAACAATTTCCATTTTTTTTTCTTTTTATCCTTTTGCCTCTCGTGTGGACTTGAAAGTGTTTTGATTAGATGGATTGACCATTTGTTTTCTTTGTAAGATCTAAAATGATTTGCAACATAAATCAAACATACGGATCTAGACTTATGTATTAAAAAATGGATAATCCAAAATACCAATAGCATACCTTGCACCACGATCATGATGATGAGAGAGCCGGATTTGTACTTTAGCTTATCTTGTCTTGTGATCAATGGCCCTAATTGATCCGATAGGGTTTTCTCCTCTCTCCTTGTTACTCACTCTGATATATGCGAGAATTAATGGGTACTATGCAATATGACATCAATAAAAGAGAGGACCGGAAAACCACTTTTATAGATAACCCTAGAGAGATTTCTTCTCTTAAAATAAATCATATGAAATTATGATTTTCTAAATTTCCTCCTTTAATAGTTAAACAAGAATACTAATGGATTGAGCTTTCTGAAAGTGAATCCAAGACAGATTTACTCAAATTAAAACTAAAGGGGAAAGTTAATCAAAGTTAACTAGAACCATATGGAGCCCACCATCATTAGGATGTATGGACCACTTACGTCCCACTTGGTCCAAAAGACTACACATGCATGCAATCCGCCTTTCAATTTTTTATGTTTTTGAAAACTTTGATTTCGCAAAGCAACTCAGCTTGGATTCAACTGATTTTAAAATCCCGACGAGTGGCCACTCATTTTGAAAACATTCCAATCAATCTTGTTTATACTAATTCTCATATACCACAATTAAATAAAGCCGTTAATATGGATCGTGGCAATCAAATATCGATTTTGTGACATAATTCCTTTCAAGTATCACAACATTAGTAATTTCATTTAATCAAGTCTCAAATTTAGGGAAACAATAGGAGAGGCTAAAATTCCTATTTATTGGTCCAGAATTTAAAATTACCTTGCTTTTTAATAATCCACTAAATGTGCACAAAATTAACCAAGAAACGGAATCATCATTAATAAAAGTTGATCAACTAAAAAGTATCTCATACATTAGCATTAATTCTTTCAACCAGATACATTAAAGTAACATAATGATACCCATTTCTCTAACATGATCTCTATAGACCTTTGGCAATAATGCTTTGGTCATAAGACTTGCAATGATGAGCCGTATGTTTATTTTCTCTATAGTCACAAGACGAACTCGAACCTTCTCTTTAGCAGCGAGATATTTTAATTGAAAACATCTTACAACACTGAAACTCTTATCGTTTTTAGATAAGCGAATAGCTGAGGCATTATCACAATAAATTCTCAACGACTTAGAAATAGAATCCACAATCTAAAATCCTGAAATGAAATTCCACAGCCATATAAGTTGAGCAGGGGCCTCAAAGCATGCCACAAACTCGACTTTGAATGTGGAAGAAGTTGTTGTTTAGTACTTTCCCACGAAATTGAAAGCCGTAGATGCCGCTGAAGCACGGATTTAAATGAGTTGGCTACTACAAACATGATAAGAACTGTGTCAACTTGAATTAGGCACTAGTTGTGGAAATCTATGACTTTCTACGAGAGATCAGTCACGAATGATTCACTACTCAAGATTCATGGGCAAGGATGGACACCTTGGATATAGAAGATTATGATGGACAAGTTTGGATCTAGTGGAAGGAAGAGGGCGATCTAGTGTTTGGGGATGATCTATTGAGATTAATTTCAACTGGTATCTCCCATGTCTACATATAGTCATTTGGCTAATGGGTGATAAGATCTCTATTCAAATTCGAATGGAGAGATAATAAGGATAAAGAGTTGGATCAAACTCTCTCAATTTGAATTTAAATTTGAACGGAGATATGATAAGGATAGAGGGTTGGATAAAACTAAGACTATTCTTATCCATATCACCATGACCTTGTGAGGGGTGTCTCTTTGTGAGTGGGGTCCACCCACATGTAAACACAAGTTGGCCCCATCACAAGTGCCAACAGAAACATCCCACCAGCAAGGAATAAAATATATCCTAAATTTGATCTTCTCATATTGAGAAACGTAGCAAAACCTCAACCTGAATCTGAATATTCAGTCTCTTCCAAGTGATCATATCTTTTATAAGCGAGCATTTGTTCTTTGGTCTCTTGTAAATGAGTCTGAATCACCTATTGCAGTTCTTATACCTCCATTGTGAGTGGACCAATAACAATCCGCCACGTCATCCAAAAATTTAGGTGATTTTCTTTCATCCAATTTAAACTTTCTTAAACTTCAAAATCACCTAAATTTAAACTTGCAAATAGTGCAAAAGCACACTTATAGAATGAATAGCCCTTTCACTTATAACTTAGCTAAGCCCATATTTGGCACATCTATTTCCAGCCTCTACTTGTCTAAATGTCTAAAGCAGATAAAGGTTATGAAAATAAGAGCGTTTGACACAACATTCTGGCCTCTGTCCGTTTTAGACATTTAGAGGCAAATCCTCTTAAAATCCAAATGCTCAAAAAGTAGGCAGCTGAAAAATAGAGCTTTGACCTCTTCTTTATATGAGTCTTTTTTTTTTTTTTTTTTTATGGCTCTACTTTTACTGGATCTATCAGAAAAAAAGTATAGATACCAAACATGCCCAAGTCGGACAGCCAGATGACAGAACCAGCCAAGCTGATGCAAGATCTGATCCGATGATCTGAAAGGGGGTCCATAGTGATCATAGTGGACCGGTCTCTTTTGAATGAAACCCACATGGACCCATAGATCCAGATCCAGAAATCTGTCCATGGGGAAAGAGTTGCTGCCGACATGATTGAACCATGTTTTTGAGATTGAAAATCCAATTTCTATGTGCTGGAAGTTTGGGGAACTAATTTCCGAAACACAATTGTCCGTTTAGTACTGTTTAGATCTTGAATTAGTGACAAAATCAAAATCAAATGGGAAAAGTCCAGATCTCGTGATAGACCTTGCACTACAAGCGAAAAGACTTTTAAAAATGATCAGCCTATAGCGGCAGCCGGGCTGGCCCCTGCTTGTCATCGTTAAATTGTCCATGCGTTAATGTTGCGTTAAAAAGAGTTTTAGCGGGGGCCAGCAGCCACCGTTGAAAATTTTGGTCTGTTGCTCAAACGACAAAATAAACTACAGACGTCGGGAAAAAAAGAAAAAAAGTCGTCGCTAAAAAATTATTGAAAAAAAAAATGAAAAAATATTATGCACGTGAGAGTGTATTATGGGACAATCTGGACTGCAAGATTAGGGCTGGAAATCTCAATTCTTGGGGTCGAATCGTGGAAGAATTATTTCCCTCATGTGTTAAAAATTCTTTAATTGTAGGATTTCCATGTCAATAATCAAATTCCAAGGAGAAAAACAGTCAGAGAATAAAATAGGGGATTTGACGGTACATGTTATAAAATATCATGTATTCCTCAAAATGGTGTGGTGTTGAATGAGAATTTATCTCAAAAGTGGGTATTGTATAGTGGGGCTCCATTTTTTATTCCAGTTTTGCCCCTAGTAAAAGATAAAAGATAAAACCCTAATCTTTACCCTTGTGAAAACTTCTTTGATTCCCTCCTTCGTCGATCTACTATGAGACCCATCATCTTCTTAATCGATTCCATCTCGATATCGCGTAAGGAGAGTTCGTCTTTAACCTTCCGCCATTATTTATTATCTCTCTCTTTGGTGACTGTGCGATATCGCACAAAAAACACTGAATTAGACTCCACATTAGCTGTGGTTTTTGAGTTGTTTTGTTTTAGCTCTCACTCTATATTTTTTCACTCGATAAGAGAAAGTTGGGGCTGTGTAAAAAAACCGATTAAAGTCCCAGCCATTGTGACCAAGAATACAGTCAAGCTTTTTGGAATTTAACTACCTGGGTAGATGGCCAAATGACTATGCGATATCGCACAAAAAGCACTGAATTAGGCTCCTAGATTTGCTTGGGTTTTTTTAGTTATTTCATTTGGGTCAAACTTCATATTTCCAACTCGATGAGAGAAACTTTGTGCCTCTAAAAAATCGGTTAAGATCCCAACTATTGTGCCCAAGAAAAGAATGCAGAGAAGCTCTGTGGGAAATCATTCCCTGAGTAACAAAATATAAAGTAATTGTGCGATATTATACAAAAAGCACTGAATTAGACTCTCAGTTTAGCTGTTGTTTTTGAGTTGTTTCATCTTAGGTCTTACTCCATATTTTTCTACTCGATAAGAAAAAGTTTCGGTTGTGTAAAAACTGATTAAAGTCCCAGTTGTTGTGACCAAGAATATGATGAAGCTTTTTGGAATTTCATTTTCTGAGTAGCTGGCCAAGTGACTGTGCGATATCGCACAAAAAACACTAAATTAGACTCCCAGATTTGTTGTGGCTTTTTACTTATTTTATCTGAGGTCTAACTCCATGATTTCATACTCGATAAGAGAAAGTTTGGGCTATGGAAAAACAATCGATTAATGCTCCAAGAAGTTGTGTGTACAAAGAATCATTTGAATACTCCAAGAAGTTACAACACAAAGACGCATACCAAGCCAAAAGAACTATGTGAACAAAATATGGAAAAACCTTTGGAGAAAAGAAAGAGCAACGGCTTAATCCTCTTGAGAACCTGCTCTAACAATGGAGACAATCACACACAAAAAAAAAGAGGGAAAATGACCTACTTTAAGATATGCGAACGAAGCGAAAAAAGGAGGAAAAACGAGCCGATATTGACTTTTCAGTTTGTGCGATCTTGCATATATTTGCGATATCACATGAGAGTGGTAGAATTAGAAAAGAAAAATATGACTCCGTGTACTATACCCATATTTGGGATATATTTTTTTGTCAACACCACCACGAGGAATACATATTATTGTATGACCTATACGGTCAAAACTCCAATAAAATATGCAATTAGTTTTTCCATGCACTATCACCTTTAATCTTTGGATTAGTTCCTAAAATTGCTTTTTACACCCTTGGAATTCTGCATAATGCACAAGCATACTCTTATGGGTATTTAACTAGAGAACATTAGAACCCAATTTAATGAATACTAGGTGCAGCGTACTGTATCCTCTTCTATGTGTACAAATTCTGTTATTTTGCATTTAGAACTATGATTTTGTTTATGGTCCATTATTATTAAATCCCAATGTTTTTTGAACAGTAGATGTACAAATTGTCTCTTATAGTGATGTTTGGGCTAACCCCCGACTGGTCAGGACCACGGTTCCCCCCTCTTTCGGAGCTAGTGGTCTTGGTATCGACCCCAGTTCCCCCCCTCTTTAGGAACCGAAGGTTGAGTCCACTTTTGCTATCACCTAGGAGCCACAAGGGTTTTACCCGGCTTCTCTTTGGGCCTAGAGGGAATAGTCCAGTCCAAAAGGTTGAAAACCCTCCGTTAGCAAAAAAAAAAAAAAAAAAGTGATGTTTGGGCCCAATGCATAAATTGAATGGCCCCGGCAAGTATCATGAGCTTTTTATACCCATGAATAGCCATCTCTTTAAAATCCAACAAGAGCTCAAGGAATTATGGAACTTACCTTCCTTTAACAGAGTTTTTATGTAGGGGCCCATTGATTAAATAGACTGTTTGATAAAGTCATAATTGGCCATATGAATGATAAATTGGAATTCACATGAGTGTCAGTCCACTTGTTAATTGTATAAGGGAATTAAACATGCAACAGGAATTAGAAATTTAACGATATATGGGCGATGCCACATAGACGGGCACCAATCTCGAATCGAAGTGGGGCATAGCGGAATCCCGGCTTATGAGGGACTGACCATATATAAAAAATGAATGGTATTGCATAATATTTCATGTTAATTTATTGAAACTCCAAGTGGACATAAGAGAATTTAGAGCATTATGTGAACCCCTTGTGGGTGCGGAGTGATATGGTTGGACAGAGACTGAACTGGTTAATGACTATTGAATCACTCAATTACAAACAGAACAGATTTGCCAAACACACCCTAAGCCACTTAGCCAATCTTAGGAGAGAAAGTCTTATTGAATTATTAGAATCCTCGACCAGGGAATATTGACTTGACCAGTGCTATGACGCGGTTGAAAATTCCATTTGGAAAGTTATAAGATCATAAGAAAGACTGGTTCTGTTGGCACCACGTTTTTTGCTATTCTCACCGCATTTCTCTTCACACCGATGTACAAAATAGGTTTTTTAATTTTTTTTCTCTTTGCACCCATCAATATACCCAAATCACCCCTTTCACTTACAACACAACTCATTGGTGTGGTTCTCTTCCCACACATCTTCACCATCGTCTCCTTTCTCTCCTCTCTATTGAAACTCAACATAGAGAACCCTTTCTTCTATCCATTTTGAGCTACATTCTGGCTGGAAGATTGGCTTAGTGAAAGGATAAAAGTAGATAAGGAAGAGAGGAAGAATCTACTATTGTAGTGACCTCCATTTTAGTCCAAGGTATCACCTTCCTTCTTCTCCATTGCCATTGTGTTATTTTCTCAAATAGGTCATTGTAGCAACTATTGTGTGCATCTTAATATGTTTAAAGGGACATAATGACACGTCTAATTAGCTCGAAAATGACAAGTTGTTCAGTTTTTTTTTCCATTGTCGCGATATGTTCGGTTCTGAAACTTCGAACATTACACAGATGTTCGAACATTAAAGTCCGAACAATTTAAGAATGTTCGGATTATAAAGTTCGTGCATTTCAAAATTGTTCGGCTCATAAACTTCGAACATTTCAGGAATCTTCGGACAGAACATGCCGAACATTTCTGACTTGTTCGAACACACAGAGCCGAACACTTGTAAAAAAATTTAATGACTCTTCATATAATATTTCAGGAATGGATAGGCCAAGCAGTTTTAGAGTAAGGCCGACGGCTTCCAATAGGAGGCGCCGTCGAATAAATGAAGAGATTGTAGAAGAATTTAGGGAACCGGAATATGATTCAGGAGGAGGCAATGAAGAAGAAGGAACTCATGTTGAACAACATGAAGAAGAAGTTGATGTTGAACAAGAAATAACTGCGGGGCCAGTAGATCGTTCTTTGCTGCCCAGTTTCAACACGCATATAGCTGCATACATTTGGCATTCACAGGTACGTACTTTTTTTTGTTTTCCTCTTTATGTTACATAAAACTCAACGTAATTGTTACATTCTTTAATAATGTAATATTTTCGGAATGCAGGAACGGGCCCCGCTGAAGTGTTTGAGCCATGGACAAAAAATACCACACTGGCCATTGAATGAGAGCAACAGGTTCAAAGAGTTAGTGGATAGATCTAATTTGAGTCCACTCATCACAGCATCATACCGATCTGTTAGTAAGATTCTTGTCTCTTGTTTTGTGGAAAGGTGGCAACCTGAAACAAACACTTTCCACATGCCTTTTGGTGAAATGTCCATAAGTCTAGATGATGTTGCCACCATACTTGGGATTCCGGTGACTGGTCGTTCCGTTGCTTATAATGGTAGAATGTCATTTCAAGATGCTCATTCGCTCCTTGTTGACGCTCTGGGAGTTCATCCAAATGAGGCAAATGATGAGCAGTAGGGCCAATCTGTAAGATTGGAGTGGCTAAGAGGGAGGTTCTCTTTAATAACCGATGAGGATAGAGATGACATGATTGATTGTGCAGTGAGAGCATATCTTCTGTATTTATTAGGCTGTACATTATTCGCGGACAAGAGTGGTACACGTGTGCCAATTATATATCTGACAGTGTTGACAGACTTGTCAAGTGTCCGTACATATGCATGGAGTGCCGCTGCTCTGGCTTATTTGTATCGACAGTTGGAATTAGCTACTCGCAAGGAAGTTAAACAGATTGCTGGATATCTTACGCTGCTAGAGGCGTGGATTTTTGAGCATTTCGAGTGTTTCGCTCCAACGTCAAATATTTTATATGGAGTCACCCAACCCCGAGTGTATCACTGGCTCACTCGTAGGGAGACTACTGCTCCCCTGCAGGCACTGCGAGAGCGGCTTGATTATATGAGTGCAGATGAGGTAATAAAAATTCTTTATTCATGACTTACTGAAAATTATCTATATTCTCTGCTAATTGTTTTGGTCATGCAGGTTACATGGGATCCTTATCGCGATATTAGGCAGCAACATCCATTTAATCAGGTCGCCTTCTATTGTGGGTGCATTAAGTCCTTCGACGTTGTTGAGCCCTATCATCCAGATAGAATCTTGAGGCAGTTTGGTAGGGTGCAGACTATTCCTCCACCCCCATTAATCCCAATCCGTGCTACACGAGGCCCTACTGCAAATGCATATCATATTGCATATCAATATTTTGATCAAGTATGGGAAAGATGGAATGATCACCTACTGTCTGGGTTGAATCGAAGCGTTCCAGTTCGACGTCCATCTGATTGTGTACCACAGTACATGGCTTGGTATGCACGAGTGTCATGGAGGTTGCTTCAAAACCCTAACTCCCAATCAGCTTATCGACCACATCCTCGAGATGCACAACCTAGTGAAAACATTGATTATGAGATGGTATGGTTAATTAAACAATATTTCACATTTTTTTATATGTTTTTTATTGTGAATTAATTATTTAAACATCTTACTTGTAGCGTAATGCGGGTGCGTTGTGCATCCTTGATAGAGTCATAGAGGGGCCAAGATGGATGGATTGATGACCCACATGGTATATACACTCACGTCGAGCAGGCCGCACATGTGCTACGTGGAATGACCATTGAAGAGGTGGAGCGCACGGTTCGACACCCCAGCATGACTGCTCGTTCTTATGTCCGCAGGCATCGTAGAGACAGTAGCTGATTTCATTTTGGAAGATGACCAGTTACTTTAATAAACTCATTTAGTTTTTTTAAATTTTGGTTAATATTATGGTGTAATTTTTTTATGGGTTAGAACATGGGTGTAATCACAATATTTGGAACACGGTTGTTTACATTTGGAACACGGTAATCACAAAATGCTGTCCTTTCATCTTGGATATTCTGTTAGAGAAATACACTGAATTCTTTGAACAATAAAACTAGAGAAATACATGGAAAACAAAAATACAATCTTCTCAATCCAATGAGACAGTCTCACAGGTTGCTACATCTGGACTTATAATCTCTTTAAAACGCCTGATTCGATCTTCATATCGTAATTCCCATTGGCTAGCGCAAGGATGACGGAATTCTTTCCACTTATTGGCAATGGGTGGTACAGGATGATCTGGGTTCATGAAAACCTACACAATAAATAAACTTGTTAATACGTTCACATATTGTAATTAAATAAAAAAAAGACAATTTTAGTTTTCAATACCTGAACGAAATGGCACTGGTTAACAAAACCTATCGCTATCTCCAATCGAGTGGATACAGGCAATGGTGGTGACCTTAGCGGAAGAAAGATTAAACACTGTGCCATGCTAAAGTGAAATAAGACCAAATTGTAACGAGATGCGATAAGATGCCCCATGTCAGGCATAGTCAACCAATGGTTGTACGAAGGATTATCCTCATAGTAAGATAGTGTCTCAATCAGTTCTTCAACTCTATTTTCCAAGCCGTATAACTGCTTGTAATGTTCTACATGGTGCAACAACTCATGCAAGAGTTCTCTCCGAACCTGTCTCCATCCATCTTCAGTATGACCAATCAACGCTGCAATCGCTCTAAAACCACAATTACCATCGGCTGCAACATCTTTGATAAGGCGTATAAAAGGCCTTAATCCTTCTGAGAACTGAGCAATATACGAACTGGCATTTTTGGATCTTGTCCTCACAAATTTAGGCTTATCTTTTTTTCTTTTCTGCTGTTCCAATGGTGCCTTAACCTTAATGGATGAAGGTGAGTGACTGTCCTGTGCAGATTGAACCAACTCAAAGGCACTTGGTTCCCTTTTGGTGGATGTATCAATCCTAATGCGTGGTCGCCCACGGGTTCGTGACTTTGCTTCTGGTTCTAACAAGAATGTACTGTCAGGCTTTGATAGCTCCCTCATCTTCTTTAAGAGTTGCAGTTTTCTTGTTTGTTCAAATTCATTGAACCTCTTTTCAAGTAATTCTAACTCCGTCTTACAGTCCAACTCCATATTATAGCTCGAAACGGTACTCGGATTCATGTCAAGCTTGACCCAATGCGGATGTATACACTGTAGGGGAATTGGCCGTCCTTCTGAAACATATGTAGCAATCTCATGTACACATGGTAACCCATGTGTGGAACGGATAATACAACCACATGCAATCCTATCAATTCCAACCAGATTTGATCTCTTAGTTTCTGCCAAAATCTTTTCCAATGCATTTCTTGATATGTTCCCACGAAGCTCTTTAAATTCAGAGGGCTTGAAACTGTGTTGCACTATTGTCTTGCTCTTCTCGAACGAAGCTTTAATACTTGTATGCTGTAGTTCAAGCAAGCTGTGTGTTTTTGCCCAATTTGTCTCAAAAGTACCCTGAGATGATCCAAGTTGTCTCTTCAAATGTGAATGTGAAGACTCAGCCCTATATAAACAACATAATAATTAATAATGCATTATATATAAATAAGCATAAGCATCAATTCATCCAAATTAAAGTATAGGACGTACCTGTTTGACGTAGTATTTCCAAAATGCATGCATTTATCAACCCACGCAGATACAAATCTCTCCTTGTATTCATTTAACCAACTCTCCTTGACATACTGAAGTGCTGATGGATATGTTGTGAACTCTTGGTTTAGCTTACGCAGATGATCAATATACTCTTCTTCTGTGGAGGCATGGACCAGCATATTCCAATGCAATATAAATCTATCCCACTTCTCCTTGGTCTCGAACAATTTCTTACATCTTGCTAGGACATTCTTATTTATGTGCCATTTGCATAATAGATGCGTTGCAGTAGGGAATATGGTGTTGATGGCTTTTAGTAGTGCCAATTCTCTGTCTGTGACAATAACATCAGGAAAAGCGTCCTCACCAATGAGAGAACGTAAAACACCCAAAGCCCATGTATAGTTGTCTTCACGTTCGGCTTCCATGTAAGCAAAACACACAGAAAAAGTCATATCTGTCGAGGTCACTCCTACAATCTCCAGTAAGGGCATGCGATACCGGTTTGTCTTGTAAGTGCAATCCATTATTAAGACATGAGGAAATGACCGCAACAACTGTATGCTTGTTGGATGCGCCCAAACCAAATCGGTAACAACGTCACTGTCCTCATTGTTCCTGTGACATTCAATGTACTTATGCTCTGTCAACTTTCCCATCAGTTGTTGCATCTGTGTTCTCCCACCCCGCTCAACAACTCTGTGCCTATGACGTGCATTGTAAATGGTCTTCATTGTAGTCACATTTAAGGCACTTCTTTGTTTTAATGTAACCAAAATATCTTTTGGTCGTACCATGCTCTTAGACATATCTACCATCAATTTTGTTTCCTCTTCTGTTAGTCTCCCTGCGAATGAATGACCCTCTAGATACTCTGCAGCAGAGTGATTATGTATACCACATGCAACTTCCAACATCCAATCATCAAAAGTGTCAAGCTTCTTGCCCTTTAATGTAAAAGGGCATCCACATTTCTTCGATCCTGTTTGCTTGATCTTCTTTTTAGTAGGCCCCTCGTCTCTAGTCTTACAATGCTTGAATTGGCCACTTCTCTCACATGCTAGGACAACCCTAGCTTTTATTCCAGGCCTCGCAGCATTTGACACCTTTCTGACAATGACAAAACCATTTCTTTTACCCACATCACGAGCCCAATTCACTAATGCATCTCGACTGTGAAATATCTAAACACATAACCATTGAATCAGACATTAGTAATACACAATAAGTAAGTATATTGAAATTTTAATATAATGTCTTACTTCTTCGTAGTAAACGCATCTGTAAAGTCCATTACATAGGCTGACTGAACTTGGCTTTCTTCTGTGGAAAGCTGCACTAAGGAAAAGTGGTATCAGTATCGTTCGGAAAAGAAAATCCGAACAATTGACTTATGTTCGGAAATAAAGTATCGAACAATTGACTTATGTTCGGAAATAAAGTATCGAACAAGTCTGTTATGTTCGAATATAAGTATTCGAACATTTCGGGAATGTTCGGTATCGTATGTCCGAACATTTCAGAAATGTTCGGACATACCAGTCCGGACATATCGCGAACAACTACAATACAGAACTTGAAAAATTTGACAAAAACACTGAAATACTCAACCATACTAACCTTTTCGCTGCTAGTAGGATTAAAACACACGATTTCCTTTTTCATTTCCTTGTCCATTGCAATATTTGGTTTGATTCAACTACAATAAAATAGTTTGGTGAGAGCAAGGGAGAAAAGGAACAAGGAAGAAGGTGAACTGTGGGTGAGTGGTGCAATGTTGTAAAGAGATTAAAGGGAGGAATAATGAGAGTGAAAGAAGAAGGGAAATGTGGGTTGGAATGGGGAATGAGAATGTAAAACCGTGAGTGTTGTGTGAAGAGGGTAGAGATGAGTTATGTGTGTAAAGAGAAATTGGCATTTTCAATATGGTTTATGAGATGTCTATTTTAGTCATTTCACATAATAATTTTATTGTAAAACAAAATTGGCATAATAACTGCGGTGGGAAGAGAACTTTTCGTGGTGCCAATAGAACTCCTCCATAAGAAATACCCATAAAACACATCTTCTCATTTCGTATCCATATATGAACCTCTTTTTATAAATGGTTTATTGAATTTCGTGCTATTAATTTGATTTATCAATTTAGGAATATTACTCACCAGGTTTACTAACAAGTGCTTCGCCCCACTTCAAGTATAGACCATATGGGGGAGGGTGACGTTGAAGATCAACCGCTGAATTTCAACCTATGTGGCTGATGGAGAGAGCGTTCACAATCTCCTTAAAGTGGCAGGAGAATTTAGTTTTGGAGAAACCAACACTTCTTGGTGGAACAGAACTTTTGAGGTTTTCTTTATTGCATAGAGCTTATGATGGGATTGATTTATTTCCTTTGTTATTGACTTTAATGATATTTCAAGTAATTTAGAGGAATTGCCAAATTTCTTTATTATGCAGAATTTGACTTATATTGTGATCATGATTCATAAAGTAACATTCTAGGAATCTGAAGAGCTCTAGATTCCGAGGCTTTACATTATAGGCCCCAATTGCTAGGGTTTAGGATAATCGGATGGGGCTTATTTTTTTTTTTTTAGAGAGGTTTGGGATGCAGGAGATAGGCTAAGGTCAGTAACAACAGTCCACTAGTGGAAAAGATTCATGGATTTGGCCACCACCGATTAGGATTTATAGGCTTGTGGTAAAAAAATATAATCATTGAGGGATTTCCATATGTACCAAAAGACTACCATTCCTACAGATCAATCCTGTTTGGATGACTCCCCAAAACCATCTCCCTAGATTTAAATAAAGAGGAGGGGAATCATAAGTCAGTTGTTTGTAAAACAACTCATAGATTATGACATAAATTAGCAAGAAATATCAGATAAATTAGTGATAGTTGTGATAACTGAGTAAGCAAAGTTGTTTAGACTCTTATGACAGCACATGTGGGGCCATCAATGGGCACATTTGCCAACACAGTTCCTTGGGCGATCAAAGGAACACTGTTATGAATTAAAGCTTAACGCTATAGGCTGGTGTGTTTTGGCTGTAACCATGTACACTGGACATTTGTTGATCAGTTGTGTATGGAACAATTGAATTGGTCAAAAACAGAGATTTCAGCTACGAGTATTTCCATGGAAATGTAAAAATAGCATGCATATTCCATAGAATTACTTGGTTGATGTCCGTTTGGCTGTGGTGAATTTACTGGAATAAACATATTACTTAAGAAACATAAGAAACAGTAGGTACTTGGGAAGATCACACTTTTAGAACAATTACATTTCCCTATCCGAGCGTTTGTAAGGTTATATGTCCAGAAATTGCCATAAATATATGCTCCGTTTGGCTACTTTAAATGTACATTTCTCAAATTTATCACCTGTATGTATTGACAAATGGGCATTTCAAGACTAGACTTCAGCACACCATTTAATCAACTCAAAAATTGGAACACATGGTTACCTCATTTGTAAGAGAACATCAAGCAGCTTTGCCTCAACTAAAATATACATAATCTTTCATTCAAAAATTACTTCAAAAAATTGGAAACTGCGGAAGTGAACACACATGCACATACACATTTGAAAAGAATCCATGCCATTAACATTGAAAGCATTATCCTGAATGTACAACAAATACAAATGTACACACAAAATACAGGGAATGAGAGCCATTTTAAAATTCTGCTATTAGAAAAAACATTCTGATGGGTATGAGTTCAGCCCAATACATATCAGACTGATCCTCGCTGCTAGGGCAAAGAGGGCATTTGAAGAGAAGAATGACGACAAAGTCCCTTGCAGACAAGAAATGTTAATATTGTACACTAAGCCTTAATTTGAAATCAAGGTCTGCATTAAGAAGCGAGGAAGCAGGCATGTAGGAAGTGTTAGGTACACAAACGGACCATGATGTTTTTCAAGTCTTCAATGGCCAGAAACCCCCAGGAAAAATGTTTAGATTTATGGTTGCGCGAAAGAGAGTGCCGAAAGGGACAGACAAGTACTCACCTTTTTCCTTCTTTTTTTGTAATGGGCAACATAGCAGCACTCAGGTTTTTAGTTATTAGAAATACAACACCAGTTGACGCTTATGAAGTCTGCATAGAGAGGTTGCAACCAGCCTTGGTTCTCTGAAACCCCTCAAATGGTAATAGTCGCTGGCTTGGCAGTGCTCTCTCGTAAATGACAGAATGCCAATGATGATATTGCTGGTATATGCTGAAGAATTAACCGGAAAAGAAATTCTTGTGACTCATTACACATGCATAGGTTTACCACTCATCTCTTCACCATGCTGTTGAGAAAATATTAGCTGGAAAAAGAACTAGAATGAGCAGCTGATGTGCAGTTGAGTGAAACAGTTGTACATAGCAGTTTGAGATCCCTGCCAACAGATGCAAGCAATTAAGAGAAACATTTAGGAGGTTCGGGTTCCACCCTTTTCAACTGTTTGTTTCATTCAGCTAAAGCCATAAAAAAATAGACAATTGGTTTTTCCAGCTCAAAACTGTAATACCACAAACCCTAATTTAGGGGCTTGAATATTTTTGTATATTTATGTATTTAATTTCCATGATTTTTCTTGGATTTATAAGGGTATTATACTTGTCTTGGAATCATATATAAATACCCTATTTTGTTGAAATATAAGAATATTATATGTGGATGATTACTATTATTGTTCTTTTTATTATTATTACGATAATAATGATCTTGATATTTATTAATTGATATTCTGGTTTTCTTGGGTAAGCTCAAGTGATCCATTTTACAGCTGAAGAAAATAAGTTTTTTTTTGCGGTGGGTACCGCCTTAAATAGGGGCATGTGACTTAGCCCATATTTTGCAGATTTGGATAAGGAAATCATAGGGACCCCACAATTGTTTTTAATTAGGTAATGGCTTAAAGTGGTTTTGGGTAGTGCCTAGTGGCTCAACCCATGTTTATCAAATCCAAGTAGGTGTAGAAGATAACTCAAAAAAAGGCCCACCTAGGCCCAAGTATACTGTAGGCCCAAGTAGACTATCCCACGTGTGGGATTGTATTTGAGTAGATATCTCATAAATTTACTTTCTTGTATTAAGGATTTATATTCTTTATTCCTTTTGATCTGATTGTGATCTAATTGTAATTACACATGTAATTAGGGTTGATAATTCTTATAAAATGGGTTGGTCGATCCTCCATTGAGGGATCAACTTTTCCTCCAAACTCTCTCTCTCTCTCAGCTCAAGCGTAGGATAAGGTAAGCTCAAGTGTGTGGTGGGGCCCACTTGGGGACCCACATGGGGATGGGGGTGGGGGGGATTTCAAGGACTCCCTAGGATCTTCATCCCTGCAAAAAATCAGCCCCAACTGTAATTTCTACCATCTCCATATGGGCCCAAGATTTTAATGGTCAACAATCCATTCGGATTGATATATAGTCAATCCAACGGTCCAGTAAATTCGGATCTTACCGAAAGTTGGTGGACATGTGCAATTTAAGGGGGTCATGTGTTTGGTCCATTTGGATGGACCAAAGGTGGGCCCCACAAGCACGAGCTTACGAAATTTTCTCCCTAAGCTCGAGCTTAGGGGAGCCTTGGCCTATATATATGCTCTTTGATATTATAACATCGTATCAGAGCTATGGTTCTGAGAGATCTCCTTCATTCTGAGAGACTTCCTTCGTTAGTCTAAGAGTTTTTCCAATCACCTTCGAGTGCTTATCCCTGTTATCTCTTTGTTTATTCTCTTCTCTCTGCCTGGAGTATCTCTTATCAAGGTGGCCCACCTCTGATCAATCACTTGTAGCCAGCAACCTACATGGTGATGATCGACTATTCTTCAAAGTTATTTTGAAGATTTTTCTGGATTCTTTTCTCATTTGATAAGGTGCTGTTCACCTTCTTCTTCATCTGGCGACTTTGGTGTTTTTTTCTCAAAAGGATTTCATCTCAATCATACAACTTTGTGGATATATATCCAAATCCCATCAAACTTGGACTAGAGGACACTTTTGATCTCCTCCAGGATGATGTCCTCTGATCTGTGATTGGACCAAGTTGTGGGGCCCATGCATCTGTCAATCCAGGCCCATCCATTTAGACCCATTTATTGTAAATCCAGGCCCATACATTTAGGCTCATTTATTATACCCATTTGTTGCATTGTAATTGGTCAGAGGTTGTTACTTAATTTGTTGCTTCAGTTTAGGATCTAAGGTTTGTAATTGATTGTAATTAGGGAATTGAGCACTTATATAAACAACAGTCGATCCTCAAAGGAGGCACGGCATTCATCTCTCTCTCTCTCTCTCTTATTTCCTGTATTTCATCTCTCCAAATGTCATGGTATCAGAGCAAGGTCGACCATCTTTGATCTTCTCCTAACTCATCTTCCAAACATTGGGAGCCAGTCTATGATCATCTGTGATCATCCTCTTCAGCCAGATCATCTTTGATCCTCCCTGATCATCTCAGATCAGACATGGCCCACCTGTGATCATCACCAACACATCAGTGGAATATTACCATCTTGGTCGCCTGGAGCTTCTTGGATTTCTGAAAATTTTTTCCTGATTTTTTTATCATCAGAGGTAGGTTTTCTACCATTTTTTGTGAAAATTCATTCTTTGCCAATAGTTTTCATCTCGGCCGTACAACATCCTGGATCTGGATTTGATCTTCATGCGACCACTTCCAATAGCTGCATAAAATTCCTCTCATTTCATCCCCACTCTGATCTGTGTCCAGATCACCAAGTGGGGCCCACGTGTGGATTTACCCACTGCCGGCAGGGATGTTTTTGCCATTTTTTACTGTGGCTGTGGTCTGCTGTGTGCGATGGTTGGTGCTGCCCTCTTTCTATCAACTGATGCTAGCTACTGTTGATTCCTGCTATTAATTCCTGCTGTTTATTGGTGTTTTCTACTGGATTTCTGTTGTTTTGTCTACTATTGCTACGTTGCTCCTGTGTTGGTGATTGTTACGCTTTACATTTTTGTGCCCTGTTTCTCCTGTGGCTTCTGGGACCTGATCTGGGCTTCTTTATTCATCCAATCTTGTCTGCTAGTTGCTCTTTGTTATTATCAATTGTGACTGTGGTCTATTTACAATTGGACTACCACGGTGAACATAGAGGATCTACACTTGTTCTCCTTGTCTATCTCCTTTCAGAACTTATTTCTGTGTACTTACTAGTTTTTAGTAATGGAAAAAAATGAGCTAGCCCTGATTCGTTTTGATGGAACAAATTATACCTCATGGGCCTTCCAATTTCAAATTTACTTGGAGGGAAAAGAACTATGGGGACACATTGATGGATCTGAACCTCAACCTGAGGAAGATGATAAGAAGATTTTAGCGTGGAAGAGAAAGGATGCTAAACTCAAGACCTGGTTACTAGGCTCTGTTGAGTCACATTTTATTCTCAACCTAAAACCCTGCAAAAATGCTCGTGAAATGTGGGACTATCTTCAGAAAGTTTATCAATAGGGCAATGCTACTCGCCAGTTTCAATTGGAACTTGAAATCTCTCAATTCACTCAAGGCACTCAGTCTATTCAGGAGTATTACAATGGCTTCCGCAGACTGTGGTCCGAATATGATGAGATTAAGTTTGCCACGGTATCTGCAGCACTTCTACCAGAATTACTTCCATTACAGCAAAGTAGTCATCGGGATCAGCTCCTCATGAAACTTCGTTTGGAGTTTGAGACAGTTCGATCGAACTTGATGAGCAGGGCTCCTCTTCCCAACTTGGATGCCCGTCTTTAGGAACTTCTGCGGGAGGAACAACGTCTAACTACTAAAACTACTCTGGAACAACAAAGATCTGCTGAGGCTCCATTTGCCTATGTTGCAACAGCCAGACAACCTCCTCGGGACACCGGTAAAGTTCAGTGTCATAACTGCAAAAAATATGGTCACTATGCAAATCAATGCAAGTAAAAAATTTGCAGATATTGTAAGACCACTGGTCATGTTATTGAAGCATGTCGGAAGAAGGCTCGCAATTCTACTTCCCGCAATTATGTGCAGTCCGGCCCTGGTACTTCCACTGTGTCATCAGCTCCTACTGCTTACATAGTGACCACTCCACCATATGCCTCATCTGACTTCAGTGGTTCTCTGCAGTATGATTCATCCTCACAGCCTGGTTCCTCATCATAATCTGTCTCCCGCTCCTCTCACCCCTGAGATGGTTAACCAAATGATCGCAGGTACTGCTTCCTCTCTTTCCAATACCTGGTACTTAGATTCTGGTGCAAGTAACCATATGACCTCATCACTTGCAACATTACTGAATGTCATTCCTTACACTAGTCATCTCACTGTTCAAGCTGCCAACGGGGATCATCTCCCCATTGTAAAGTAATAGACCCACAGGTCAGCTCAACCTAATGGGTCAGTTTGACCCATGTATTGGGTCAGCCTTGTATGAGTTGTAAACAGATAAGATAGATATTAGTTGCCTTAGTTAAGGCTGTAATTGTGTAATCAGATCTCTAATGAGATCCTCTAATCTAGGCTTTTGTGTATATATATGTATCATTCGTCCATTGATTGAATACAGAAAAACAATTGCAACTTCTCTCTCTCTCTCGTGCACATCTTTGGCTTGGTTCAAGTATCTTCTACATGGTATCAGAGCCATCTCTGTCCATCGTGTGGAAGTAATTCTGTCAGAAGCATTTTTGATTATACAGAAGTTCCATCTTCTGTCTGTGACGCTGGACATACAGAAGTCTTATCTTCTGTTGGAGACATCTCATTCTTCTCTGATGTTCTGTTCTGGAGCTCTCGATATTGATTAAAGACTGTTGTTGTGCTGCTAAGAAGCTGTGATCACTATTGGAGAAGACCTGCGACAGATCTGATCGTCTGTGAACACACTGTATTGGCTGTGATCAAAGGTGGCCCACCTATTGATCACCCACTGCCCAGAGAAATCCTCCCATCCTGGTCGACCATAATTCCTGGGAATTATACACATTTTTTCCAGATTTCTTGATCATCTGAGGTAGGCCATTCTCTCTGCTTTGTACTTCTCCCGTTTGTGCACACAGTTTTAATCACGACCGTTCAATTTTTTGGAATCTCAAGCTTTTATCAAAATTCCACTTGGAGGTGCTTCGGATTTTTGATACAGAGATCACTGTGTGATCTGATCTTCATCTTGATCATCCAGTGGGGCCCACAGAACAAATCTGTGCCCCAAATCAAGGACGCCTGGGTCATTTTTTTGGGTATTTTTGACTGGTTTTGATCTGGTTGCTGTATTTCTTCATCTGATCATTCAGCGGGACCCATAGCACTCATCTGTGATCTATTTCAAGTGCCCTGGACTCATTTACTTACATTTATTCAAGATCTGTTTTGTTCCTGTGGTTGGATTTCAATTCTGTTTTGGATTTGGGACTGGATTTCACATATATTCAGTCTGTGATCACTGTGTCTTGTTCAAATGTCTTCTGATAGACCTGTAACGGGTATTACTATTATACTTGATGGCTCAAATTATCCATATTGGTCCCATCTCATGCAAAATTTCCTCAAAGGCCAAAAATTATGGAAATATGTTGATCAGCAGATCCCTCCACCCGATAGTAAGGATGCTAAGTTTGAGGAATGGGAAGCTTCCATCGGGAAAATTAATTCCTGGATCGCCAATTCAGTCAATCCATCTATTGGGAATCAATTGGCTAAATTCAATTATCCTAAGGACGCCTGGGATCATTTAGCAAGGTTATACACTCAGTCTAATGCTGCTCGAAGGTATCAGTTAGAATGGGATATTAAAAATGCAGATCAAGGAAATGACTCAATTCATGATTTCTTCATCAAAATGACTGCCTTATGGGACCAATTGGCTCTAATGGAACCCAACTTTAAAACAACTGAAGATGCTCACACTTTTGAAGTTTATCGGCAGCAGACTCGTCTTGTTCAATTTCTTATGGCCCTCCGCCCTGATTTTGAACATGTTCGCGGTCAATTATTACATCGGTCACCACTACCTTTTGTGGATACAGCACTCTCAGAACTTTTGGCAGAGGAACAAACTCAGCTTTCTCTTACAAGGAAGAAACATGTGGAACCCACACATGTACTGTCAGCAAATGTTAGTATCCCAAGGAATGATCGCCCATTTCCATCTGGTACCAATGACTTTTGCAATTATTGTAAGAAGAAAGGGCACTGGAAACGGGATTGTCCTACCAGACCCCCAAGGCCAACAGATAAGAACAGACCCTCTGGTCAGCAGCCCAATCGTGGTCCCATGCAATCTTATCACCAGCGACCATATGCAGCCAAAGTTGCTGAAGATGATAATTTTCTGCCTCCGCAACTGGATCTTACATCTCAGATTCAAGCTATGGTTGATGAGCGCATGCAACAGTTGTTTCTGGCTTCCTCCACTGGTTCTGCCTCTCAGATGGTCACTACACCCTCAGCCTCTGGTTCTGCCATGACCATTTCTGGTCCATCAGGTACTCTTGATTCTACATGGATCTTTGATTCTGGTGCATCCTATCATATGACAAATGACGTTTCCATACTTCATACTTGTCATACTCCTGCTAGCTCTCTCACCATCCATACAGCTGATGCCACTCCTCTACCAGTCTCTCTTATTGGCTCTGTTTCAAATAAGTTGATCTCTCTCACTAATGTTTTGTGTGTTCCTCACCTGTCTATCAACTTAATCTCTGTTAGTCAATTGACTTCGTCTGGATTTCTTGTCTTATTTTCTTCTACTGGCTGTTCTGTGCAGGATCCACGCACCGGGAGACAGATTGGGACCGGCCTTAGGTCAGGAGGACTCTACTATCTCCAATCACTGCATCTTCCATCTTCCAGGATTTCACCTGCCGCACTCGTTTCCTCTACTTCACCCTTTGCCCTTTGGCACTCTCGTTTAGGACATTTATCTTTAAATAAAATGAAGCTTTTATTTACTAGTGGTGTATTTGGAAATATTTCTGTATCAGACATTTCTACCTGTTTTGGTTGCCAATTTGGTAAACAACATGCTTTACCTTACAATAAAAGCTCTTCTTTTACTAATGCTCCTTTTGCTTTGGTACATTCTGATGTCTGGGGACCTGCCTCTCAGCCAACAAAAGGTGGTTCCATTTATTATGTGTTGTTTATTGATGATTTCACTAGATATACTTGGTTGTATTTAATGAAAAATCGTTCTGAGTTATACAACATCTACACTGCTTTCTCCACCATGGTTTCCACTCAATTTAACACGAGGATTAAAATATTCAGGTCTGACTCCGGGGGAGAATACATGTCCCACAAATTCCGTTCTTACCTGACCAGTCAAGGAACTCTAGCTCAATTATCATGTCCTGCCACACCACAGCAAAATGGTGTAGCAGAACGGAAACACAGACATATCCTTGAAACTGCTAGATCCTTGATTTATTCCTCACATGTTCCTTTACAATTTTGGGGGGAAGCAGCCCTGACTGCAATCTATCTGATTAACAGAACACCATCCTCTGTATTATCTGGCACATCTCCCTATGAAAAATTGTTCTCCTGTAAACCTGACTTGTCCTATCTCAAAGTTTTTGGTTGCACCTGTTTTGTTCTGTTACATGATAACGAGAGAACCAAACTTTCCCCAAAATCTACTGTCTGTGTCTTTTTAGGGTATGGCATCGAACAGAAAGGCTATCGATGCTATGATCCTAAAACCAATAGGTTACGGGTCTCTCGTAATGTCACCTTCTTGGAACACATACCTTTCTATTCATTACCTACCCAATCCTCTTCTCCTGCGCAACCTACAGTCTATCCTCTTGATCCCTTTCCAGACCTGTTTCCTTCCGATACCCCTTCTACTCCACCCCTGCAGGTATATCATCGTCGGCCCAAACCTCCATCTGCTCCTTCGGAATCTGCAGCCCCACCTCCTCCTCCTGATCATGGGCCTATCTCCTCTGCTCCAGATGTGCAGGATCCTCCTCAAACTCGAAGGTATCCAGTGCGCACCAGAATCCCTCCCTCTAGATTTGGCTTTGTTTGTACTGATCATTTTTCTCCATCATACAAGTCCTTCCTTGCAGCAATTCATACCTTGGCAGAACCACAATCCTATAAAGAGGCCATTGCTCATCCGCACTGGAGGTCTGCCATCGCAGATGAACTAGCAGCTTTGCAGAAAACTCAAACATGGGATCTTGTTCCTCTTCCCCCTGGGAAACGGGCCATCGGCTGCAAATGGATATTTAAGATCAAGACCAAATCTGATGGATCTGTTGATCGATACAAAGCTCGCTTGGTTGCAAAGGGCTACACACAAGAATATGGGGTCGATTATGAGGAGACTTTTGCTCCAGTTGCTAAGATGACAACTGTCCGTACTTTTATTTCTGTTGCCGCTGCTAGGCATTGGCCACTCTATCAGCTTGATGTCAAGAATGCATTTTTGAATGGATTTCTTCAGGAAGAAATATATATGCATCCTCCTCCAGGCGTCGTGAGACCTCCTCATTCTGTGTGTCGACTCAAACGTGCTTTATATGGACTCAAACAAGCCCCTCGTGCTTGGTTTGAACGGTTTAGCACCAGCATTATCAGCATTGGGTTTTCTCAGAGTACTCATGATTCCGCTCTCTTCACTCGCTACTCACGATCTGGCTGTGTTTTCTTGTTACTCTATGTCGATGATATGATTATCACTGGCAATGATGCTACTGGTATTTTATCTTTGAAGAATTTTCTTCATCGACAGTTTGAGATGAAAGATTTGGGCCATCTGCGTTACTTTCTGGGCATTGAGGTTGCCTACTCTCCCGAAGGATATCTTTTGTCGCAAACAAAATACTGCAATGAAGTTCTCCAAAGAGCTGGCCTCACAGATCTTAAGCCTGTCTCTACTCCTATTGAACATAACTTGAAGCTTCGAACTACTGATGGAGATCTTCTTTCTGATCCGACTCGCTATCGTGAGGTGGTCGGTTGCTTGGTTTATCTTACCATTACCAGACCAGATATTGCCTATGCGGTACATGTGGTAAGCCAATTTGTTGCGCAACCCACTCATCTTCATTGGGCTGCTGTACTGCGCATATTGAGATACTTACAAGGAAGTACCAACCGCGCCCTCCTATTTTCTTCCAGTCCGAATCTGACTCTGCGTTGCTATTCTGATTCCGATTGGGCAGGCGATGTCAATGACCGTCGCTCTACAACAGGCTTCTCCATTTTTCTTGGCTCCTCTCTCATCTCTTGGAAGAGCAAGAAACAAGAAGTTGTATCACGGTCATCCACTGAAGCTGAATATCGTGCTATATCTCACACTACTGCTGAAATCATTTGGCTTCGCTGGTTACTTAGAGATTTAGGAGTTCTAGTTCCTAAATCTACCCCTCTCTATACCGACAGTGAAAGTGCACGGAAACTTGCCACAAATGATGTCTTCCATGAACGATCCAAACATCTTGAAGTTGACTGTCATTTCATTCGTCAACATGTTCGGAGTGATACTATAAAGCTCTTCCAGATTTCATCAGCGGCTCAAATAGCAGATTTTTTCACCAAAAGCCACTCAGCATCTCGTTTTTCGGAGCTAATTTCCAAGCTCTCGATGGTCACATTCTCCCATCCAAAGCTTGAGAGGAGGTGTAAAGTAATAGACCCACAGGTCAGCTCAACCTAATGGGTCAGTTTGACCCATGTATTGGGTCAGCCTTGTATGAGTTGTAAACAGATAAGATAGATATTAGTTGCCTTAGTTAAGGCTGTAATTGTGTAATCAGATCTCTAATGAGATCCTCTAATCTAGGCTTTTGTGTATATATATGTATCATTCGTCCATTGATTGAATACAGAAAAACAATTGCAACTTCTCTCTCTCTCTCGTGCACATCTTTGGCTTGGTTCAAGTATCTTCTACACCCATCACCTCTGTTGGTGATACCCCTGGCCCCTTACCCCTTAACCAATGTTTTGGTTTCTCCTCTTGCTACTAATTTGGTTTCTGTGGTCAACTTGTTGAAAATAATTACACTGTTTCCTTTTCTTCTTCTGGATGTGTTGTGCAGGACCAGGAGTCGGGGGAAGTGATCGCGAGGGGGCCTAAGCGTGGCAGACTTTTTTCATTACCAATGTCTTCTGTTATTGAGAATAATACTTTACATCAGTTATTTTGTTTTTTCATTCAAAATCATTCTCGTTTGTGGCATATTAGACTTGGTCATCCGAATGCTTCTACAATGTCTACATTATTTCAATCTAGATTAATAAATAAACCTGTTGATTCTGCTTCTTTTGACTGTGATGCTTGTAAATTAGGTAAGAGTAAAACTTTACCCTTTCCAAACTCACACACGGAGCACTGCATGTTGACTTAATTCACAGTGATGTTTGGGGCATTGCTCCGACCCTTTCACATAGTCATTTCAAGTATTTTGTCACCTTCATTGATGACTACAGCAGATTTACTTGGATATATTTATTCAATTCAAAGTCTGATGTTCTTAATGAATTTAAATTTTTTGTTCAATATGTTGAAAACCAATTCTCTAAATGCATTAAAACTTTGAGCTCAGACTCAGGGGGGGAGTATGTTTCCAAGGATTTTCAATCCTTTTTACACAATAAAGGAAACATTTCTCAACGTACCTGTCCGTATACTCCACAACAAAATGGAGTCACAGAACGGAAAAACAGACATCTTCTTGATGTAACTAGAACTCTTTTGATTGAATCATCCGTTCCCTCTCGTTTTTGGACTGAAGCTCTCACCACGGCTGTCTATCTTATTAACCGCCTTCCATCACCTACCATTGCTCATTTAACGCCTCATTTTAAATTGTTTGGTCATCATCCTGTGTTTGATCACCTACATACCTTTGGCTGTGTTTGCTTCGTTCATCTACCTCCCACAGAAAGAACGAAACTGACAGCACAATCTCGCAGGTGTGCTTTTTTGGGTTATGCCACTAATCAAAAAGGTTTTGTTTGTTATGATCTCATTGGTCGTCGTATCAGGATTTCTCGAAATGTTATTTTCTTTGAAAATCAATATTTCTACCAAACTCACATGGACTATCCTCATCCCTCTTCACCAGCTCTCTTACCAGGTTTTTCAGATCCAACCTAGGTTTAATCCTGCTTTTGTATACCATCGACAGGAGAAACCTCCTATTGCAGATGGCCCTCCCCCTGATCCTCTACCGACAACTGGTTCAACGCCTCCTCCTGCCTTACGTCGCTCCTCCAGGAATTCTAGACCGCCTGAGCGGTATGGATTTACTCATACTTCTTTGATGACCACTCTCTCTTCTATCTCTATCCCAAGTTCTTATTTACAGGCTGTCCAACAAGATTGCCGGAACCAGGCCATGAAGGAGGAATTAGATGCATTGGATCTGAATCACACATGGGATATTGTGGAGTGTCCTTCCGCAGTTAAGCCCATTGGCTGCAAATGGATCTACTCGATCAAACTTAAATCTGATGGGTCCTTGGATAGACACAAAGCTCGACTTGTGGCACTCGGAAACAGACAGGAGTATGGCATTGACTATGAGGAGACATTTGCACCTGTGGCAAAGATGACATCTGTTAGGTTACTTCTCGCCATTGCTGCATCTCAGTCTTGGCTCTTATACCAAATGGATGTCAAAAATGCATTTCTCCATGGGGATTTGCAAGAAGAAGTCTATATGCGTATACCACAAGGTGTCCCCTCTCCCTCCATGAGGTCTGTCTGTCGGCTGCGAAAATCGCTTTATGGTCTAAAACAAGCTCCTCGGGCATGGTTCGAAACCTTCAGGTGTCGCTTATGCGACATTGGCTTTACTCAAAGCCCCTATGAATATGATCCCTCTCTTTCTTTGCCGCACCTCTACTGGGGTTACTGTGCTTCTGGTATATGTTGACGATATTATTATCACTGGCACGGATGATGGTATGATCAAATCTCTCCAAAATTCCCTCCGGACTTACTTCCATATGAAGGATTTGGGCCCTTTGCATTATTTCTTGGGCTTAGAGGTGCATCAATCTCCCAAAGGTCTCTTTGTTAATTAACACAAATACACATCAGACCTTATCGAGTTGGCTGACCTCCATGATTCGTCACCTATTGATACACCTGTCGAGGTAAATCTAAAGCTGAGTAAGAATGATGGCGATCTTATTCCTGATCCTCAACCATACCGGTGCCTGGTGAGAAGTCTTGTCTATCTCACCATCACTAGACCTGACATATCCTATGCTGTTAATCTTGTGAGCCAGTTCATGACAGTTCCTCGCCACCTTCATTTGGCAGCTGTGAAGCGCATTATCCGCTATCTGCTAAGAACTGTCCCTCGTGGTTTATATTATCCAAAGGACAATCCTCTTCATCTGACCGCTTATGCGGATGCTGACTGGGCAGGCTGTCAGGACACACGCCGTTCTACTACTGGTTGGTGCATGTACCTTGGCAATTCTCTCATTTCTTGGAAGTGCAAGAAACAAGAACGGGTGTCTCGATCTTCCACGGAAGCTGAATATAGGGCAATGTTTTCTGCTTGTTTTGAGATCTTATGGCTCTAGGGACTTCTTTCGGAATTCGGGTTCGTTCAAACCTCTCCTACTCCATTGCATGCCGATAATACTGGGGCTATTCGCATCACTGAAAATTCCGTCTTCCATGAACGCACCAAACATATCGAAGTTGACTGCCACTTTATTCAAAATGAATATAAGAGTGATGTCATTCGTCTACCTCATGTCCCTACAGAACTTCAGTTTGCAGATATCTTCACGAAGGGACTTCCCCGGCCTCGACATCAATTTCTTGTATCCAAATTGCTGCTTTATGACTCCCCAGCATCAATTTGAGGGGGGTGTCAATCCAGGCCCATCCATTTAGACCCATTTATTGTAAATCCAGGCCCATCCATTTAGGCCCATTTATTGTACCCATTTGATGCATCGTAATTAGTCAAAGGTTGTTACTTAATTTGTTGCTTCAGTTTAGGATCTAAGATTTGTAATTGATTGTAATTAGGGAATTGAGCACTTATATAAACAACAGTCGATCCTCAAAGGAGGCACGACATTCATCTCTCTCTCTCTCTTATGTTTTGTATTTCATCTCTCTAAATGTCAGCATCTCTCTTGCATAGAAACTCAAGGTCGTCTGGCACTGTTTTTTTCTTCTGTTCTGGGGCAAAATTTGATAGATGCATATCTCAGCCACTACAACTGCCTCCTTCATGCTGGATTAGTAAAATCATTGCCTCCTTCATGCTAGATAAATATCTTGCCATCTCCCTGCTGTATTCTGTGATTAGCCACCCTCGGGAGCCCACACAGATCCTGGATAAAATTTTCAGGTCGTCTGTCTCTGTCTGGGGGGGAACAATTGCACTGTTAGTGCTGTTTTGATTTGTTGGCAGTACTGTTGCTGCTGGCATTGTTAGTTCTCTTTGCTGTTGTTGCATATTTGCTGTTACTGTTTGCTGTCCAGCATGTCCTTGGTTGCTCTTTTCTGCTGTTAGCATTGTTGCTACCTCTTTTCAACTATGGACAAGTATGATGTTATTTTTGTTAAATTTAATGGGAATAATTATATGCCCTGGTCTTTTCATCTGAAGAATTTTGTCGAAGGCCAAGGACTGCTTGGTTATCTTGATGGATTGATAACTAAACCTACTGCAAGCACCACTGACACAAAAGCATCACCCACTTGGTCTAAAGAAAATGCTAACGTCATCACTTGGATTCTTAACTCCATTGACCCTTCTCTTGCCATTGCTCTTTAAGCATATACTGCCGCATCTGATATGTGGGATCATCTCAAGAATGTTTATCATCAAACAAATAAAGCTCGCAAATTTCAATTAGATAGTGAAATTGCAAAATTCAGTCAAGGTGATAAATCTGTGCAGGAGTACTTCAATGGATTTCTCACCTAATGGATAGAGGGATGCTATGATTATTCAAATAGTTTCTGCTGGGATTCTGTCTGAGGCTCTTAAATTACAAGAGGAAACCCACATCAGCCAATTGCTTATGCATCTTAGGCCCGAATTTGAATCTGTTCGATCTGCTCTCATGAATAGAGAAGTATCTGCGAACCTGGTACATGCTTCCAAGAAGTCCTTCGGGAAGAACTTCGCCTCAACTCTCAGCATGCCATTCTTGAAGAACCAAAGGCCTTCCTAACTCCTCTCCCGGCTGATTCTGCTCTCCTGGCAGCCCCCAATCAGAAGCCTGCTCAATGCTATGAGTGCATAGGCTTCGGTCATATGGCCAAGAACTGTCATAAGAAATTGGTTTGCATATATTGCAAACGCTCTGGTCATCTTATTAATGACTGTCGCAGCTTACAGCGAAATAATGAGCCTCAGCAGAAGCAAAATCCTTTTACCGTGCCTAGACAAAATGCTCCAGCAGCATTCCAAGTTGAAACACCGCTCCCTGATATGGAAATCACCTCTTCCGGGCAGTATCCATGACTCCAGCTCAGATCCAAGAACTGATTCAGAACACGGTGACCTCAGCTTATGCATCTATGGGCTGTACTGGTGGTCGATATCAATCTCATTCTCCTCTAGCATTTCATGCCTTTCATTCTTCAATATCTTTGTCTTCATCCATCACCCCATCCACATGATTTCTAGATTCAGGAGCATCGAACCACATGACTTCTGTAGAAAGTAGCTTTACAACCTCTCACCTTTACCTTGGCAAAGACAAAATTACCACTGCTAATGGAGGCCAATTAACCATCTCTGGAATTGGTACCATTACTTTATCTGGTGTCTCTGGCCAGTCTCTCCACCTTCCTAATGTCTACTTTGTTCCCAAATCATCAGCCAATTTACTTTCTGTCGACAACTTATTGAAGATGGGTACCATATTAACTTTTCTTTCACTGGATGTGTCATACAGGAGCGGCAAACTGGGAAGGTGATCGCGACGGGTAGTAAACATGGTCGATTGTTTCTGCTGGACATTGGACGTCATTCACTCTTTTCTTCTTCTCCTAAGTTAGATAAATTGTGGACTGTGTAGCAGTCGTCTTGGTCATGTGAACAATGCTTATTTACTTTCTCTGTTTAAAATTGTTTGTTTAGAACCCACTTTTGATAATAAAATGATGTCCTCTTTACTTCAATCTAAGTGTGAAACGTGTTGTTTGAGTAAGAGTCATATATTGCCTTTTCCTATTCATAGTTCTCGTGCGGTATCATCTTTTAAGATTATTCACACTGATGTTTGGGGAATTACACTCACATTGAGTAGGACAGGTTTTAAGTATTATGTGACCTTCATTGACGATCATTCTCGTTTCACTTGGATTTATTTCATGCGCTTTAAATCTGAAGTATTTTCTCTTTTTCAAAAGTTTTACAATATGGTTCACACACAATTTAAGAAAGCAATAAAAATTCTTAGGTCTGACTCCGGTGGAGAATACATGTCCCATGAGCTATGATGCACAGATACGGCAAGGACACGCCATAGACACGGTAGTGACACAGATTTAACACAAAAAGTGAGTATCGGATACGATACGACAGGATACGTTGCCCATTTTGAAGTATCCGTGCATCATTGCCCATGAGTTTTCTTCCTTCCTTTCTGATAAAGGCATTCTTCACCAAAAATCATGCTCGCATACTCCACAGCAAAATGGTGTTGCAAAGAGGATGAACAAGCATATTCTTGAAACTATTCGTACTCTCCTACTTGCATCCTTAGTTCCTCCAAGTTTTTGGTGTGATGCTGCACAGATTGCTGTGCATCTCCTCAATCGTCATCCTAGCTCAGTTCTAGGAAAGACTACTCCTTATGAAGCTCTCTTTGGTCATGCCCCTTCATATTCTCACTTACGTGATTTTGGTTGCCTGTGCTTTGTCCATCTTTCTGGGTGACAGTACTAACCACAAGGGATTTCTGTGTTATGATCACTCCGAAAAATGCATGCGATTATCTCGTAACGTGATTTTCTTGGAACAAATTCCTTTCTTTTATTTGCATTTGGAGAACCATCCGGTTGCTGTGTCTTATCTGCCACAATTCCCTGCGACTACTTCACCACCTATTACCAATGTCTATGTCCGGCGTAACATGGTTCCCCCTGTGGGGCCTCCTTCTGATCCTCTCCCAATGCTGCCTACTGCACCTTCAAGTATTAATACTTCCTTTACTGATAGTGTCATACCCTTGCGACGCTCTAGTCGTCCTTCTGTTCCTAACAGATATGGTTTTCCTGCTCTTTTTACCTCTTTGGATAGTGCTCCTATACCCACCTCATATTCACAGGTTTCAAAGATTGCATACTGGCAGGATGCTATGATTGAGGAGGTGCTTGCTCTTGAAGCAAACAAAACATGGGAAGTGGTACTGGCTCTGGCCGATGCATCTGTTATTGGCAGTAGATGGATATATTCCATAAAAGTTCACTCTGATGGGAGTATTGACCGCTACAAAGCCAGATTAGTTGCACAGGGTTATAAGCAGGATTATGGGATTGACTATGAGGAGACCTTCGCACCAGTGGCTAAAATGACCATTGTTCGCACTCTCCTGTGTACCTGCAGCTCGCAATTGGCCCGCTATGGCAAATGGATGTTAAAAATGCCTTTCTTCATGGCGACTTGCGTGAGACTGTTTATTTAAAGCCACCTCCAGGGTATGCTTGTCCTCCTCAGCATGTCTACAAACTGAAGAAAGCTCTTTATGGTCTTAAGCAGGCTCCTTGGGCTTGGTTTGATAAATTTTGGGCTGCAATCCTTCAAGCTGGCTTTCGCCAGAGTCATTCTGATAGTTCCCTCTTCCTCAGATGAACTCCGAAGGGATACACATTTCTCTTGGTGTATGTTGATGATATGATTATCAGTGGCAATGATGTTGCTAGCATTACTTCCCTCAAACATCATCTTACTCGCCATTTCCGAATGAAAGATCTTGGTCCTCTCACTTACTTCCTTGGGCTTGAGTTTATTCGTAACAAATCAGGCATTCGAGTTCATCAAAGTAAGTATGCGACCGACTTGGTCGCTTCGGCTAGACTTGATGAGGCTCACATCTTTGCTACTCCTATGGAATTGAACAACAAAATCAGTACGGATGATGGCTCTCCCCTGGCTAATCCTTCCATTTTCCGCCGAATTGTGGGTAGCCTGCTCTACTTGACTATGACCAGACCAGATATTTCTCATGCGGTTCATATTGTTAGTCAATTTGTTAGCAATCCACACACGCCTCATCTTACTGCTGCCTTGCGCATACTTCGCTATGTTAAAGGCATTCTCAATCATGGTCTTTTCTACCCTTTTGGCGCTTCTCTACACTTAACCGCTTATACTGACACGGACCGGGCCGGCTGTCCGGATACACGGCGATCTACCACTCGCTGGTGCATGTTTCTTAGGGAATCTCTGATTTCCTGGAAGTGCAAGAAGCAAACCACCGATTCAAAATCGTCTGCTGAGGCAGAATATAGAGCCATGTCGTCTGCTAGTGCTGAAATCATTTGGCTATGACTTCTTTGTGAATTGGGTGTGCTTGTTGGCACTTCTACACCACTGTATGGGGATAATACCAGTGCCACCCGAATCGCAAACAATCCGGTCTTCCATGAAAGAACAAAGCACATTGACATTAATTGTCATTTCATTCGTCAGCATGTTGTTACTGAGAAGATCACTTTGCCTCATGTTTCTACCCTTCATCAGTTGGCAGTTATATTCACAAAAGCTCTTCCTAAACCACAGCATGATGATCTTACTAGCAAATTGATGTTTTGTGTCCTCCCACATCCATTTGAGGGGGACTGTAGAAGATAACTCAAAAAAAGGCCCACCTAGGCCCAAGTAGACTCCACGTGTGGGATTGTATTTGAGTAGATATCTCATAGATTTACTTTCTTGTATAAGGATATACATACTTTATTCCTTTTGATCTGATTGTGATCGAATTGTAATTTTACACATGTAATTAGCATGTAATTAGGGTTGATAATTCTTATAAAATGGGTTGGTCGATCCTCCATTGAGGGATCAACTTTTCCTCCAATCTCTTCTCTCTCTCTCTCTCTATATATATATATATATATATGCTCTTTGATATTATAACAGTAGGAACCTGGTGGGACCTTTATTTTCCAATTGGATAAAGAGGGCCATGTGCACAAATCCCATAATTTGAGTTGTGGGCACATCCCGAGGTCCCAAAGACCTTGTGCATGATTCTTATTTGGATTCGAAAAGTTGCCACTAGTTTATTTAAAGACTTAGGGCTTGTTTGGGAGGTCTAGTCTATTTTTTAAAGACCATTCAAAATAGACCCATACAAAAAAGAGCCATAGAAAAAAGAGGCTAAAATAAAAGATGTCTGGTAATGCAGGGGTCTATGTTAAATAGACATTTTTATATCATTGGTTGAGAGTTTTTCACATATTTCTTGAGATCCCTATGCATGTCACATAATGAGTGATACAGTGATTTATAAATCTGAAATTGTATATTACATATACCTCTATGACGCCTTCTATGTGTTTGTTGAGAGTTTTTCACATATTTCTTGAGATCCCTATGCATGTCACATAATGAGTGATACAGTGATTTATAAATCTGAAATTGTATATTACATATACCTATATGACGCCTTCTATGTGTTTGTTGAAATTCCTATATGATATGTGGTGGTGGTTATATGTTCTTATGAGTTAGGTGATTCATATGTAAACCTTCGTATGTTATGATGAATACATTTGGTGCTGAAATTATTACATATCTATGCTTGATGATACTCCTATATGCTATGATGAACTACTACATGTTGTATGAGAATGTTGGCCCTTATGTGGTTTCACATACACTATGTAGAGAATATATAATGCCGGATTTATGAGACAACTGTGTGTTAAGTTGAACATGAAGGCAATGTGATCATTCCTACACTGGTGGATACCAATTATGATACAAAGCGGGGCAAGACTAAATCCAACCAAGCCAATTTATGTTGCTTATGTGATGAATGTTTTGGGAACATGTATGTTCCATGACTATGAGAATTGGTAGTTTCGGACTATGTTAAAAGGGAACCATGGAACCCCTATTCTGTTAGCACGGTGCAGGGCGACGATCCTACATTGGGGTCTTATGTTTATGTGAGATCTATGGGAGATGTTCTCCAGTATTGGCTATGCTATGGACCATTGTGGTCGACTGATATTATGTGCGTGCTATGCTATGGACCCCTTCGGGGTGGATTGTGTTTATTGATTTTCGGGGGCGGATTGTGTTTATGGACCCTTGCTGGTCACTATGTTTATGGACCCTTTGTGGTCATTATGGAACATGTCACGGACCCTAGTGCGCGGGAGGAGTTATAAGGTGGATTATGAAATACTTTGTTATGAATAGTGCCTTTCGGGGTCAAGATTATGTGACCTGTGCCATAATGTGGATAGGTGGTAATCCATGGGAACAAGATAATAAAGATTTCACTAACCACACTAATCACATGATGCATCTGTGTTACTGTATGATGTTTATGACAATTATGTTGTTCTTGTACAATATCCCATGCTTTCATGTTTATTGCTAAACTAGGATATCTATTCACCAGTGTGTACTGATGAGTGGTTTGCCCCACTTTAGGTAACTAGAACTAGAGAATGAACTTGTGATGATCAGGGTGATGTTGGCTTTTGGCATACGCATTGAGACAACGAGAGACAACGTAACAAATAGAAGAACTAGATACCTAGTGTTTTATTTATTGTGAATAATACAAGTTTTGTCTTTTCCTGAATTAGTTTTCGTTGTAAATTTCAAGATTTATTAACTTATGCCCTAGAATTTGAAGTAATTATTTGACTTATGCATATGGAGATTCATACATCATAGCCACGGCAAAGAATCCGACAGGGCCCCAGATTTCGGGCCGTGACAAAAACCATAAACAAACTATTTGATTACAGGAGGAAACGAATGCTTTAGAGTCTATTATAAGGTTTTCAAGGAACTTAGATGTACCTTGAACCAATATCAAGAGTTGAATTTGAGATGCAAAATCAGATCAATAATATGGGTCGTACGGCAGCATCCAGCAAAATTTCATGACATCAGATTTATATTTTCAGCAGCTCTGAAGCATTTTTCTCTTTCATCTCCACAACGTTTTCAACAAGCTCAGCTCTCGTTGTTTCATCAGGGGAATCATAAGTACAGACTGGGTTATAGTCTCTATCAGATTCTGTGCTGAACATCTTTGAACTGGACCAGCCTTACAGAACCATCTCCACCACATGTAAGAAACCCATGAGGAAGGACTTGGATATCTGTGACGGCAGCCTGCTTCAGGAGCATGAGATAACCATTCAATAGGGGAATTGATAACATATGTTAAAAAAAGCCATTTGCTCACATCCTACAAATAAACCTAAGGCACACACTTTCGAATCCCAAGTGTTCAAATGATGTGTTCAATCATGGATTACATGATTGTCTACATTAAATGTGAACTCTGGATATAGTTGCCCATTTCTAACCCATCAATCCATCAGCTATGACCGTTTAATAGATATGATATTCTAAGGCATGGCAAGCCTGATACCAAAATGTGAAACCTACCACAAACAGGGCTAATCAAATAAAAAAGATGGAATCTTCTCCAAATTGACAAGCATATACCTCAGCATAAACTTAAAAGGAGAAAAAAAATCTCATGCACTGGTCACAAAATAAATAATAAATAAAAGTCAGACCCAAATCTCAGCTTCTGCAGAGGGACGATGTTGACTGAAGTAAAATATATTACCCGAACAACTCCACCAAAGCCACGTGAGCTTGGTTGCAGAAAAGTGTGTCTGTCGTGCATTTTTTCCCAATGGAATATTAGCTCAACCTCGGAACCTCTTGCATCCCAAAGCTTAACATCTCCATCTTTACTGCCTGTCAAGAACAAGCTGGTATGTGGGATGGTTGATATCTTGGTGACACTTCCTGCATTCACATAAAAGCAGAAACTTATTAGCGAGAATCATCAAAATATGTAAAGCAAAGGGGAAAGAAAAAGGTCATCCAGATGTACCTTGGTGAGCCTTTGGTATATGCCAAAGCATCCCATTCCGGTTTTGTTCACCAAATTTGTGAGAAATCGCAGATTTTGTGTCATACATTGAAGAGGACTTTGTGCTTTGATCAGTAGAATTCCTGTGCCGTTTGGTCCTCCCGGTTGCAATGAAACGGAAATCATGCAATCCAACATCCCCATCCTTTCCTCCAGTCACAATGAGTGGTGAAATAGAACCACTGCCTAGATCATTATCAAACACTGAAAGCGAGCGTGCACCGCCTACACAGACAGATGATAAATTGAAACTATCAAATACTTTGTTGTACTATGTAGACAACAATACTCATTTTTCCATTCACATTAGTATATTATCTTGAAATAAACTTGAAGTGCATTAATGAAAGAACATTATAGGATTCCCGAACATAACTGCTGACTAGAGACCTAGGTTAAGTAAATCACACTGCAACATTCTGATTCTTATAATGTGTTTTGGATGGGCAATGGAGACAGCTGAAGTAAAATCTGACAGGTAACTATTTTACTTTTGATCTTTTTTGGTTGGAGACTTCACTACAGGACAATCCCTTCTCTGCCTCACGCCTTTCTTTCATTTGAAACAAGTACTCACAACTAGGGATTTAAATGGGTCCCCGATTCTCCGATTATTCGGAGGTTCCAGCCCATGGAAAATTGGGTTTGGATCCTAATATAGGTCCCGATAAGTAAATGGGTCCGGTTCAGATCAGTTTTTTTAACCCGGGACCTAAACGGGTTCAGTTCTGGAACCACAATGGTTCCGACCTGTGGACCCGGTACCCAGTTGGTTTGTACGGGGAATTACACAGAAAGTCAATGGCTGTCCAGTAATTCTTTCAAAAATCAGGTCTCTAAATCCAGAACCGATCAATTTTCCGGATTTACAGTCGGCATTTTCTTCTTTTCGTTTTTGCGCTAGTCATGGGTTTCCCTCTCTTCGGCCAAGACAAAGATGGAGGATGGGTTCTCTCTCTGTGGCTAGGACAAAGATGAAGGATGGGCGCTCTCTCTCTCTCTCTCTCTCTCTCTCTCTCTCTCTCTCTCTCTCTCTCTCTCTGGGTTTGACAAGGATGGTGGTGCCTATGCGGTTTTGAGCGTTCAAATGGAATGGGTTGGTACTCGCAGTATGGAACTTGGTGGTTATGAAATTTTGCTTCTGAATAGGTGAAGGGAATTGAAACCGACTGTGATAGGGTTTGGGTTGAAGGGGTTTTGGGGATTTTGGGTTCTAGAATTGGAGATTTTGTCTATGGGTTGGGAAATTTGGGGATTTTGGCCAATTTGACTTGGGTTTGGAAATTTCTCACACTCTTGCTCTCTCCCTCGCACTTCCTCAGCAATTTCTTCTCCGGCAACTTTCGGAATTGAAAGAGGAGATTCTCAGTAGGCTATTTCTTCTCCAACTCCAGTGATTTCACTGCTGCAGATATGAACTTGCCTCTATAAGTTTTCTAAAAAAATGAATAAAATAAAAACAGAAATAGGAACCGATTCCGGAACCATATCCCACTATTGTTACCAGTTACGAAGCCTGGAAATTGGTTCTGACACGGTTCCGGTTCCACCCTCTGAAAAATGGTTCTGGTTCCACAATGGACCCGGACCGGAACTGACCCATTTACATCCCAACTCACAACTCCCGGCTCTCTCTTTCATCCTTCTGCGACGATATCTAGAGACAATTAGACACCGATCTATGTATGCAATCACCGCCCCCCCCGCCCCCCCTTTTCTAAAAAAATGAATAAAATAAAAACAGAAATAGGAACCGATTCCGGAACCATATCCCACTATTGTTACCGGTTACGAAGCCTGGAAACTGGTTCTGACACGGTTCCGGTTCCACCCTCTGAAAAATGGTTCTGGTTCCACAATGGACCCAGACCGGAACTGACCCATTTACATCCCAACTCACAACTCCCGGCTCTCTCTTTCATCCTTCTGCGACGATATCTAGAGACAATTAGACACCGATCTATGTATGCAACCACCCCCCCCGGCCATTTACACTCCTATTCCTCATTTAGGGCCTGTTGGGGTGCAGATTCCTTTTTTTTTTAGGGGATTCAAAGAGAAAAAAGAGAATCAAAGAATGGGAATTATATATTTATGTACAATTCTAGTGTTGATTAGTGTGTTGATGGTGCTTTTAGTTTTAGGATGGGTTACGATCTTCAACTCTACAACTTCCATTTTGAATACAGTGCATAAAATTTGGTGATGTTGCCAATTATTTGTATTTTATGATAATCTCCTCATCTCAGCCTTCTTTGCCACATCTCTTCTTGATAAATCTTGGTTTTATTTTGTTTGTGTGATGGTGTCATCAGGTAAAGGAAAATCCACCAGCTAGAGCAGAGGATGAGCTGGGTTGAGGGCAGATGTGAAGAGTGGTGGAGGAAGTGATGGAGGGAAGAGATTGGTGATGAGGAACATGGTTGTCGGTGTTTGAGTGTGGTATTTGATATGGGGTTTAATATGGTGTTTGGGATCTGAGAGATACACTTGTTAGTTATCTAGCATATATCAATGTAATTAGCCAAATTGATTTCATACATTGCTGAGCTGTTTTCGATCCAATTCATCATTTAACAAATTACTTTTGTTCAAATCTGTTTGATAGTCATTGCTGCATGCATTTCTTTGTACTGGATTTTGATATTTCTGGGAAGTGAATAGGCTGCTTTACATCTTCATCAATTTGGTGGACAGTTAAAGTATAATAAAAATTACAATTTAGAGCCTAATACATCAGGGGTAATTATTGCAGAGGGTGATATCTTCTAGTGGGTTGGTAGATGTGTTATTGAATCACACTTTCGAAAGCAAAAATTGGGTCAGGGCCTAGACTCGTACCGCCTGCTTCATTGAGGCACAATAGGTCTCAAAACTAACAAATAAAAAAAAGGGAAAAAATTATATAGGCACAGGGAGTCTAGTTAAGATGTCTAATTAGTCGGCTCCCATATTTACATACTTCTTTGGGCAAATTATTAGGAGTGGGAGAGAGGCACTGGCCTAGTCCTAACATTTTTTTAGAAAAGGATTTATTAATTTCAATAAGTAAAAAATGGGCAACTTATTTACTTAGCAGCTGCTTAGCTATCCAAACGAGGTACAGTAAAGTTCAATTTCCTTTACTACAACCATCCAAACACCTTTTCATTTCTCCAAAAAGTCACACCACTTTCAAACCACCATTAATTTCCAATGATGCAACCTTTTACTTTTTCTTACTATACAAGCAAATTTACCAAACAGCCCCTAAGGGACTAGTATGCTAAAGTTCAAGGTACATGAAGAGAACTTGAGGTGTATGCACCTGTGCCTGCTTATCTAGAGAATGCAGTGAATATCAGTGTATCTATAAACTGCTGGGTGTATGCCAGTTCGAGCAGAAGTTTCCCAAGTCGAGATCCTCTATCCATCAACTGGGACAGTGTGTACTCTCCTTTAGGGAAAGCAGAATGCAGGCAGGTTATGCTCAGACAGGACAAACCACCAGTGTTGAGACTTGAGAGAGACAAGCTGCATTGCACACACTGCAGTAAAAGCCGACACGCTAAGAGAGTTGACAGTATTGTGGGAACTTGGTAGGAAGACCAGCCTAATTTAATTCAGCCAATGCAATTGTTATTTAATTGCAAGAGTTTCATTGACTTTCAGCCCCAATTTGATAATTAGAAAAACTGTAGAACTAATTTCATGCAGTAAATTAGATTTAATTTGTTATTGTTTTAAATTAATTATGTACCAAGTAATTGATGTAGGCCCATTAGAAGACACCCCTAATTGACCCATGAGAAGGCCCTATTGTGTGATAAGGCTCTGTAATTCATCGAGGTTAAAGGGAAAGACTTAAGATGCCAAGGGACACTCTAAGGGCTAGTATTTTAGTATCACTAGGATGTGGGACCCATTATAACATTAAATAGAACGGAACAAAAGGCGCCATTAGGCACCCAATAGAGTCTAGCCTCTAGTCTGATTTGGTTAAGTTGGGTTAGCAAGGGTATCTAGTTAAATGGAAACTTGGTTAGCAAATAGGATTCCTAGTTTGATATTAAAGGAGGGGCCCAAAGTCCATAGAAGTAACTAGAGTCCCTTGTGCAATCCTCACACTCACTTTATATATATATGAGAGAGAGAGAGAGAGTGGGGGGTTTTAGGGAGCTAGGGCATCTTTTTCGTCTTCTTCCTTCAATCTAAGTACAATCACCCAATAAATAAGTAACCAAGCACATTTATGAGGTTTTGCGATTCCTAGATATCTTGGTTTATATCTTTTGAATACCTTTCCTACGCCTTATTTTTATTTTTCTAACCTATTGATAAATGAGGCATGAGGAATAGCTTTTAAACTTCATTCACTGAGCCCTTTGGATATATGTTCCCTGAACATATTGGAACAGCCTTTCCTACTTCATAACCGACCCCTTTGGATATATATTTCCTAAACTTTTTGGAACAGCCTTTTCTTCTTTCTTATGAAGTGGGATCCCACAAGGGCCCTATAGCTTAGTTGGTTAGAGCGTATGGTCTCGGTGAGACGCCTTTCAACTTTACCAACCAAATTCAAGATGTGAACATACCCTGAGATTATGAAATAAGGTTGTAAGGTCTTGGTTTATTCCCTTGAATGTTCAAACCTTGTTGCAGTTCCATTGAAGTATTGTTAGTTCCAGCTTCTTCTTCCTAAGCCGGAGTGCAACCATCATCCAATTATTATTGACACAAGATGTGAGAGATGGGGCCCAACTCCATTTCAGTTTAAGTCGATGTGGCTAGAGGAAAGGCAATTCTCTTCTAAAATCCAAGAAAGGTGAACGGAGCTTGAGACTGAGGGCTGGGTTGGTCTAAAATTGGCTATAAAGCTGAAGATGTAAAAAGCAAAAATAAAAGATTGGGTTAAGGAGGATTTTGGGATGTGGGGAAGGTTAAGTCTTTTAGAAGAAATTCAATCTTTGGATAGCAGGGAAGTGTTGGGGCAGCTCTTTGAAGAGGATTATGCAAAAAAACTGTCCTTGAAAGAAGAATTTCTGCATAAAGTTAGAGAAGATGAGATTAAATGAAGGCAAAGGTCAAGGTGCAAATGGCTAAAGGAAGGAAATAAAAAGACTAAGTTCTTCCATGGTCAGGTTGGAGAAAAATGAAGATATCATCAAGCATATTCTAGATTACTTCTTGGCTTTGTACTCTAAGGAGTGGGACAGGCATTCTTTGAACAACTTGCCTTTCTAAGTACCGGGGAAGAAAAGGTGATGCAGTCAGGGAAGCACAATCCTAATGATTGTGAGCCCAAAACAACCCCGATCTTCAATCCAACAAAAATCCAGATAAACAAGGAGAATAGTAGAAATTCTTACCATCATCGTTGCTATTTTGAAAATAGCGACGTTAAGGTCTAAAATCTAGTCGAGGCAAGCAGTTTTAATTTAAAATATTGTTTTTCCTTCCTTTTCTTTTTTCTCCATAGTACCCTTTCCTAAAGTTGTCTCTACCCTTATATGATTCCAAATCACTAAAAAAACACAAGATTGACTGCTACACAAGATTCAATTTTTTTTTTACCACTTAAAACATTCACACCGCTACGCCTCTACGTATCACCGCAACCACTACGTATTGCCTGTTATGTAGCATTTTGTCCATTGGCTGCTAAACCCACCTCAACCGCTATTTTGATCCTTACTTACCATTGATTGCGAAAATCAACCGTCAATACTTTTAATCAAATGGGAGAAAAATCAACCAAGGGAGAAGAAATAAAGGAATTGCAAAGTTTGCAATTTAATTCAATTTCATAATCCAAGACTAGGTTTGGACGACCCATGTACAATAAAGCTCAAAGCACCTGTAAAACCCTACTTAGAATCTCAACCCTCTGATCTAACCTATAAGCAAATAAAATTGAAATCTTTAAGAAGTCAACACTCACTTAAAACAGTACATAAATAACTCAAAACTAACTAATAAAAGAAAAGAGTGCTGGTTGGAGAATTTTTAGGTTGATTTGCACGATCTTCTCTTTAAGAGTTGCTTCTTTATCTTAGCCAATCTCTTAAGTTTGGGACCAAAACTCTAATCAACCGTAACTTGTGCATGGCTTGATGTTTGGAGATTTAATAGGGCTGCTATTGCAATTTTTAGAAGTTCCAGACATGAAGAAAACATCTCACGTGAAGCTGTTTTTAAACTACAGTTTAGTGGGCCAGATCTGAACCAATCCAAGGAAGGAAAACATCTGTAGGTTTGCCCAAGAGTCCTCTTTCAAATTCTTGGATGTTAGGTTCCAATGCATGACCCATGTGGGCCCCACCGAGATTCTCGCCTGAAGTAGCAAACACGATCAGGATTCTGAATTTCTTTCAATTTCTTTATTTCTTTTTGAAATTTCAGTTTGATTTGATTAGGAAAGCACAGCAGAATTTCTATTTGTGTTAGGGATCTGTTATGGTAAGAGTTTGAGGGTTTTTATATAGGTTTTGAGTGCTACTTAAACACTACAGGGTCAAAATTACTGTAGCATGCTATGGTACGTGAATAGTAAATTGCAAAAAAAACATTAGAGAGATAGAGAAGGCTCTTAAGGTCAGATTTTGGATTTTTTCTGCATTGTTCCTTGCATAGTTACTTCTGAATTTATTTACTACTTGGTCTATGCACATCTATTGTTGCTGGAATTTTTCGGGTTATTGATTGTTTCACGGATTGGGCCCTTCTCGAGTCTAATTGTGTCAAATTGGACTGTGTCAACTATCCAAGGATCTTCGTGTTTTGCTCATAGCTCTTATTCCTAAAAAGAGAGGTGCCAACTCTCCTTAAGAGATTTCAGGCCCATAGGTTCGATCGGGAAGCTGTACAAAATTTTGGCCAAAGTGTTAGCTAGCAGAATTCTGAAGATTCTTCCGTCTATCATCTCTCCTGCTCAAGAGGCTTTTGCAAAAGGGAGGCAGATTTTGGATGGCGCCCTTATGGCTAATAAATGAATTCACTCTCGTTACAGAGACGGACTCCTAGGATTGGATTGCAAGCTAGATTTTAATAAAGTGTATGACGAGGTCAATTGGAGCTTCATTTTCTAACTTCTTAGGAGAATGGGTTTTGGGTCCAAATGGATGAGCTGGATCTTGGAATGTGTGTCATCTGCTAGTTCTTCACTCCTGATCAATGGGCCGCCTGAAGGCTTCTTTCCAGTTGAAAGAGGGCTTCGACAAGGTGACCCCCAGTTCCGTTGGTGGAGAGATATCCCGACCTGTTTCAGTGTACTAGAGACAGTCGTGCCAAGGTAAAAACATACATGATCAGGGTAGATGACACTGAGAATTATATGGACTCCTGTGTTTAGAAGGAATTTATTTGAGTCACAGGAGACTCAAACCCTTTCTCTCTTGGATCTTCTCAATCACTCTCGGTTGGAGTTGGATGGCCAGGACAGTAGAGTTTGGTTCCCCTCTAGGGATGAGTTGGTCTCAGTAGCTTCATTCTTCACAGCAATTTCTTCGAGTGTGTCCTATTCCAGCCCTATTCATATCTTGTGGAAGATCAAAGTTCTCCCTAGAGTTAGGCTTTAGCGCCTTCAGTTGGTTAGCGCTTAGTGGACGTATTCTCACTACGGAAAATTTGAGGCGAAGGGAGATGTTCATGATCAACGCTTGCCCAATGTGCTTGCAGGCGGATGAGGCAATGGACCATCTCCTTTCTTGCAAGGTTGTGCAAGCAATGTGAAATGCTATTTTGGGTTGGTTTGAATGTAGCTGGGTTCTCCCTTCGGCCTTCGTCTCCTATTGATCGCTTTAAATTGTAATTATAATAATAAGTTTGTTTTAGATCCAGATTAGAAGTGTTTTAAATTAGGAGAGTGTTCTTATGTGATCAGAATTTCCTATGATAATGGGAATAGATTTCTTAGGACTTGTTTGGTATCTCTACTCTCTTTTGGATAGACCCATAAAAAAAAGGCTAGAATCAACAAGAGCGTTCAGTAATGAAAGGATCAACTTTAAATAGACTTTTTCAAATCAACGGCTGAAAGGTTTTCACAAATATCTCGAAATCCACACGATATCAAGCCTTGAAAATTGACCCCAAAGATGTGTTCAGCCTTCCAAAGAGATCTAACAATTCGGATCTTGTATTAGGGCCCCACAGAATCCAGAAAATATCATCCAATGGCTCATTTTTTTGTACAGATCTTAAGCGTGGTGATGATCCAACGGCTGATATTTGGTCCCATAGTCGTGCTTGATCTAAGGAACAATTTAAACGGTTTGGATCGTGATTTACTATCCCAGAAATAATTTTAAAAAAGAGATAGAAAAACATGACCGCTTATGGACTAATCCAAAATTGGGCATGTTACATCAATGGCGGATATTGTTTTGCAAATATCTCGAGATCCACAAGGTATCAAGCCTTGAAAATTGACCCCATAGCCATGTTCAGCCTTCTAAAGAGATCTAACGGTTTAGATCTTGTGTTTGGGGCCCACAGAACCCAAAAAATATCATCCAATGGATCACTTTTTTGCACATATCTCGAGATTGGTGATGATCCAATGGCTGAAATTTGGTCCCATAGCCGTGTTTGATCTTGTGAACATTTCCAAGAGTTTGGATCGTGATTTACTCTCTCAGATTTTAAAAAATATATATTTAAAAACGTGACTGGGGAGTGTGGATCCAGAAACATTGTTCATCTGCCTCTATTTTTTTTTCCACTACTTTCCAAATGCATCCAATGGTGGGCTGTGAAAAGAGGCATTGCCTCTACTTCTCTACACCGGGCAGAGATTGAAACACACTGTCTAACATCTTTATTCTCAAAATCTCTACCTGCTTTAGAGATTTAGAGAATTAGAGGCAAAAAGTAGTGATGCCAAATAGGGGCTTAGTACAGTTGTGAGTGGGTTTCCTATACTGAGCAAAAGAAGTCATAGATAGGTTCGGATTGACAAGAGAACATATCAAGGGTTTGGCTCGGGCCGACTGACCGGAAGAATTACAAAAATTTACAGTCACGTGAGGTATTCTGTTGGCTAGCAATTGCAAACATGTCTACAGTGGACAATTAGACGAGAGTTGACATTGGACAATATTTCAGAATTATGTGTAATGTGCAGTAAAGGAGAGTTAGTTGACCATTTCTTCATTCATTATAAGGTTGCTTCATCTATTTGTAATCACTTATCAACAAATGTTGATTAGTTTAGTGTTTTTTTTTGGTGCTATATCCGATGTGGTGAAGGCTTGGTGGTGGGGGCCATTTCATGGGTATGGTATTATGCTTTGGAGAATCATTCCATTAGCAATACTTTAGACGATCTAGAAGGAACGATAGGGATTTTTAGGGGCACCTTGGAAATTACAGAAGCTCTTGTATTGGTGATCGCCTTAAGAATGAAAGTGGGCATTGGTAAGAAAGGAATTTAAGGACGTCAGGTTGAATGAAATTATATTCAGTTGGGAAGCTACTAGAGATTGGTTCAATGGTCTCCTCCTTTGTATGTAGGGTTGCAGTTTAATATGGATGGTGTAGCTAGAGGCAAGCCGGAGCCGGCAAGTGTAGCCATGTAGGTGATACTCTTTGCAATGATAAATGGGAAGTGTTGCATATGTCTTCTCATCATGTTGGGGTTGAAGGATTCAAATGAAGCAGAGCCTTTGATAAAGCTCTTGAGATTTTTGCGACTTCTTTCCAAGGAATACTAATTATGAATAGTGATTCATCTAGTGTGGTGGAATGGGTTATCTCATCCAGTTGAGGCCATGGAAGTTCAATTTTCATTTTAATGAGAAAAAGGAGCTCTCTTCCCACTTTCATGTAACCTTCCATCATGAGGTTAGATTGGCCAACAGCATGATGGATGCTTTGCTAAAGAATTCTGTGGGTGGGTTATATTGATGTAATTTGTTGGGTTTTTAGGGGGTCTAATATTCAAATACCCTTCTCTTTTCTTTTGTTTTTGGTTAGGTGCGTGGGGCTCCGACCTTCATCTTAATATAATATAATCGTTACAAAGAAATAAAAGAGAGAGATGTTAGAGATGTTAGATCAGGTCCAGCTTTCATTCAACTTTTCTATGAACACCGAATTAAGTATTGCTATATTTGAGTATTCCATTTCAATTTGACCATAGTTTTAAGTAATTTTTATTTGTTATATCAAACTTTGCATCATACCTTCATGGCATATAAGAGAAGCTTGAGAGGTAGCTGGTGGAGCCAACGTATCCCATATAACTAAATTGACACCATTATGACTGTATCCAGCAGCAGCAATAATTGATCCACTAGCAGCTACATATGCAACATCCCTACAACCAATAACCTGGATATTTTTAGTTTATTTAAGTATAGACTATGACAAAACAGAAACAAGAAAATGAGTGGAAGAAAACCATTTCAAATCTACTGATTTTACTCAGAACACATACGATGCATGGCCATTGAAGCAAAGTGATGATTGTGTGGGGTGGACATTGCTCCTCCCTCCAACCTCAAGTTGCCAAGTACATACAGTCCCATCTAATGCAGCAGTAGCAAATCGGTGACCACAACAGTCAAACTGCAATGCTGATATTGATGCAAGAGCATATGGTGGAGGTACATTTGCAGCAGGCAGGACGCCATAGGTTGCTGTAGCTCTTTCCTTGCCAAACTGCAAAGTAAATATTAAAAAGGTAATAAGATAGATATAGGAGGTGCCGCCCAGCCCTAGGGTCTAGGGAACAGCTCCATGCAGTTTGTTTGATTCAAATCCTCTCCTATCTCTTGGTGTTCTTTTATTTACTAAATCTAGGGTTTCTTGACCTTGCCCGTTTGGCAATTTACTATTACAGTAAAAGTAATGTAAAACATCAAATCAAGAGAGAATAAAATATAAGGGGGTTACGATGGTATTTTGTCTTTAGTGGATTAGTAGGGAATCTTTTTGACTTTCTGTGTAAAAAGTGGGGTTTTTTTGTCATTTAGTGGAGAAAGGAGGTCATTTTTTACTCTTTTTTTTTAATGAAAAAGAAGGAAATTTTGAAAATGTGTACTTTTGATGTGACACCTTGTCCGAAAAATGGAGGCTTTACATTACTGTTACTAACCTAGTAAATTGCCAAACGGGCCGGCCCTAAAGGAGAAAATCGTATATAGTACTAGATCAAGAAGTTTATCTACATGAAAGGGAACTGGTACAGATTTTTACTCCGCAGCGCCTACCCTTGTTCATCCCAGTTAGGTCAGGTCATTCCAATTAGATAATTTAGGTAATCAATGCAGTACTGCTTCAACAAGAATTGCCTACAAATTATCTAACGTTTTCAAAGATAACAACCAAGTATCGGGTACATGTTTGCTAATTACCATCAATTGTACAATAAATGAAACAAATATGAGAAAGCTTGGGATAAGTGAAGAACAATAGTAAACAGTTGACAGAACATTGATTCCATCAGTAGTCACGTCCAAGGGTTAAAAAAAAAAAAGGGATGTAACAAAGCAGTTACAGTTGGGGCCAATATGGAATGGCAGATGGAATCAGTTGAAACCCTAAATATTCTGAAACTCCATTAAATATTGGTCCTGTATCTTCTTTTTCACTTTTTATGTCATATTAATGTCTGACACACTTGATCTCAAAGCCATCAAGACTTGATGTATTTCACTGAGGTTGCAAACCATTACATGACTGCATTCTAAAGCAGAAATTTGAAAATTCATACCATTACAACAGATCAAATGGTCTTTCTTAAAAGTTTTGGTCCCCATTGCCCACTGAAACTGCCATGTTTTAACCATAGTTAAATTCCTTGTACAGGAAATATCCTGCAGAACTTCCTTAAATATTTTCACAATCTGCTATGAAAACTTTCAGAAATACTAAGTTTTTTATAATGTAAATCAGCAAGGTAAATTACCACTGCATCAAGAATAAATATATTGTATTTTATATGATTTTTAATTGTTTGGAGTCGCATACCTCCCAAAGGTAAACATGGGTATTGCTAGACCCAACTAAGAAAAGAGGCCTGGAGGGATGACTGGATAATGCTCTTGTGCTTATGTTTTGGACAGTTGCAGGTGGATCAACAAACTCAAAATCTTCTTGTTCACCCCACCCTAAGCCTGATGCCCCAACACCAGCATAACCTGGAATTCCAAATGCTCCACCACCTGTCAAGTCCCTCCCAGGTCTTGCCAAAGTACCTCGTCCAATTGTAGCTCCACCCAACCCAAGATGAGCCCCTTTCTTGCTGCCAAGACCAATGCCTGGAGAAACAAATGTAGGAATTGGTGTAGATTCAGATCCGGCCCACCCATTCTTTGGCCAGTCAGTCTCTGACCATATATACTCAGCTTGTTCTCTAGAAGATTCCTCAACTTTGAAATTAAAGAAAATTAGCCCCTGAAACAAAATAAAACCCTATCAAACACGACATGGAAATATTTAAGCCTTGGGTTATTAAAACTTTGGAAATATTTAAGCCTTGGGTTATTAAAACTTAGTCCATAATCACATTAATTTCCTACTACCTAAATGTTATGAAAACGTAGACTACTATGGTTTATCTTGGAAACACAACTTAGCAATGATGTACCTTACACAAGACAATTAAAGTTTAAAGAGAAAGAGCCAGACATAAAGCATTTTGACATTAAAAGAAACACCTCCCTGCTAGAGGGTCTGTGTTACAAATTTGACATTTGAAGCACAGTAGCTTCAATTATTATATATGGCCAATGTAAATCAGTAATCTTTTCATATGTAGCACAACACAGAACAGTAAAGTAAGTTTTTCCAAGGACCCTCGGAATTCAAGGAAAAAAAAATCCCAACAAAGGATTAATAAAGAGGTAAAGATAGAAGGATATAAATAATGTATCCCTAGAAGCTTGTACTTCCATATTAGTTTCCTTTTTGGAATGAATTTACTTATATTTGCGTTTGATGTCAAGTACTGCTTCCCCTGATTTAAACTTCAGTGCAGCTGTAAACAATTCTTATCAATTGAACTGCATTTTTATGAGATCACATTCTCATCATTTAGGGCCCATTTGTTTGAATGGACTGGAATTCCTAGGAAGTCTAGGAAATGTATTCCTAAAAGTCGCTAAAGCTGAAGAAACGAAGGTGAAGATCCATAAATGGTCATCAAATATTCTATCCTTCAATGGAAAATTTATTTAGGGGCTCTGTTGGGAAAATAAAAATTGCTGATGGAACTTCACTCAAATAGCAAGAAAAGGATCCATCAATGTTTTACCCAATCTGCCGCTATCCTTTGTCTTACATGTCCCATCTTTTTCATTTAACATTTTAACCCTATATCCATTAGTCCTTTGACAAAAAACCTCAATTGTTCTGATGCTTTTTTCCCTTCTCATTGTGTATTTCAAGATCTAAAGATGAGCTGGGTGATTGGTGGTGGCCGTGAGAATATTGGTGTTTATCTTCTGGAACCAACAAGGAAAGAATCAAGAGTATTGCAGTCTACTACTAGTGAGGAGAATGAAATAATGTTATGGCATCATCACCTTGGACATGTACTAGTCCAAAGTCTTAAGAGTATATCTACTTTAAAGTTTAAAAATAATGTTCATCATTTGAACTGTGACACTAGTCAATTTGCAAAAAATAAAAAGTGTTTATCCAATTAGCATTACTAAAAGAAGCGTGTTTTCATTTCATTTGATTCACTCTAATGTATGGTATGCTCCTCTTACTTTTATTTATGGTCATCGATATTTCGTTACATTCATTACTGATGCAACTAAATGTACTTGGGTTTATCTTTTAACATCAAAAGGAGAAGTTTTGAATGTTTTTAAGACATACTATAAAATGGTGGAACTAAAACTTGATTAGAAGACTTAAGGCATTTCAATCTGATAATGGTGGAGAATATATGTCCCATGAGTTTCATTCCTATTTGGGATTGAATCTTAAACTCCATGTGCATACACACCTGAACAAAATGGAGTTGTAGAAAGAAAGAACAAACATTTATTAGAAGTCACAAGAGCTCTTCTACTTGAAATGAATGTCCCTAAGTCCTTTTGGTCAGAAGGTGTGTTAACAGCAGCCTTCTTGATTCATAGGATACCTTCAATGGAAATGTTGTGTCCAAATATAAATTTGTTTCCACGTCCACCAAAGGTTTTTGGATCTTCGTGTTTTGTACACATTCCAAAACAACAGTGAGACAAGTTAGGCCCAAAGTCCATCTGAGTACTCAGAAAAGTTACGAATGTTACCTTCCTAGAAAAGGTGGAAAGATGTTTGTTACAATGGATGTGACATTCCATGAAGATGTACCATTTTACTCCTCAGAAGGAAAAGAAGTCAATGATGAGAATCAGGGGGAGCAAGTGCCTCTTGTTCAGCTAGTATCTCGACCATCATATTTGGGACAGTTGCATGATCATAGAAAGCAAAGACAGGAGATGCATCCAGGGACAGTGTCAGAGACTGCTGAGGAGGCTGGAACAAAGGGCGCATCACTGAAGCCAATGTAGGTGTATTCTAGGAGAAAACAGAAGACTTTCTCATCAAAATCATCAGTTGATGCTTTAAATTCATATCCTCAGCCTCCCTCAGGTAACCCATCTGATGTTGATCTACCTGTTGCCTTACGCGAAGGTACAAGATCGTGTGCTACTTGTCATCGTACTCAGAATTTTGTTTCTTATAACCACTTGTCACCTATCTTTCGTGTGTTTGTAACAAAGATATCATTAGAAAACATACCTAAACATGTGTCTGAGGCAAGTGCTCATTAAAGAGGAAAGAGGCAATGGTAGAAGAAATGGGAGCACTTGAGAAGAACCACACATGCGTGCTGACATCTCTACCTGAGGGAAAGCTAAGGGGTCGTTTGTTTGCAACCATTTACGTATGTAAATGATGCACATGCGGGAACGTTACATACCATCACATTTGTCTGCACTATTTTACGCATAACGTATGTAAATCTCATGTGAAAATGTACTCATTTTTACACCTAATTTTTCACACCCTCGTAGATGGTAAAAGGAATCCCATATGGAATGGTGTGTAATGAAACCCCACTAAAAAAAGCGCCCGGTGCGGATATCGTTCGTTCCGTCATGGGTATCCCGAGTTCGAAACGCAAAAACCCAATTGCTATCAATATTCTCTCTCCAACCGAAATGTAGCATATTAAAACAAGACATCTCCTCTTCCTTTCTCCATTCTCGATGGTTGTGGGACCCACTGGTTGATCCGATTGCAGATCCGGTCCATCCATCATGCCGGAACATGGTGGGGTGACGTTAGGGATGTGGACCCGTGAGAGGTGGACCCTGTTTGGTCCACCATCCAAATACCCAAAGGGGGCATGACGGTAGTGAAGAAGAAAAAGGGATTTTCGTTTTTTTTTTGGAGACCGTGGGGCCTAGGTGGGTCACCAATGGAAATCAGGACCATAGATCTTAAAAAGGGGGCCTGGGCGACCATGATGGTGGAGCCTGATCTTGGTTTTGATCAGCGGGACCCACGATTTCAGTAGCTTCTATATCCCAGGCGATAAAGCCCTGTTGCTGTTGTAATGTTATGTAACAGAACGGGTATGAAACAGAGATTATAAAATGGTTGCACTGTAAAAGTTATTCTAAAATAAGTCCGTTTTTAAAGGTATCAAATCTCACTGGGAATCATCTGAAATGAATTCAAATGAACCCGAGCTAGAAGAGAAAATCGATTACAATTTGACCCGTTTTCTAATGAAACTGAAATCATCGAAAAATTCCATTATTGGAAAATTTTCATAAAATCAGAATTACAAATAAGTCCTTTTTTATAGAAAATACCATGTTTTTCATAAAATGGCATTTCAAATCAATATGGGTCCAAAACAAGAAATGTCCACCACAATTCCAGAAATTCATTGATACCAATAATTCCATATTATCTTATCATATAATTAATCTAACACATTAATCAACACTAATTAACAACTAATCATGCTTATTTGAAACTAAACATAATTAATTAAACAAAAACACATTCTAACAATCATAATCTGACAGTGAGTGCTGAGTTAGGCTTGGCTTAAGTGGAGTTGGAGCTGGGCTGGATGAGTGCTGGTTCTGCCTGGGATAGTTCCAAATGTTCACCAGGGTCTGTATGAATTGTCCAATTCATGGAGTTAAAATACGTTGAAATTAATGGAATGTGAGTTGTCTGTATGGAATTGATATACATTGAACTTCATGGAGAAATACATTGAATTTATGGAATGAATTTGTTTGTTTATCCATTGAAAATAAATTTCTTACATTTTCACATGTAGTTCAAACAAACGTGGTAAAATGAATCACATGCGTAAATGATATGAAAATGACATCAGTAGACAAACGTTGTAAATTGAAACGCATGCGTAAAGCTTACATATGTGATATTTACATATGGGACATTTACATGTGTAAACTGTAGTTACGCATCTCATGCGTAAAAGGCAAACGACCCATAACCGTTGGATGTAAGTGGGTCTTTACTTTAAAATATAATCCAGATGGCTCCATCAATAGATATAAAGCCCGTCTTGTTGCCAAGGGTTTACTCAATCATATGGCATTGATTATTTGGAGACTTTTCTCCGGTAGCAAGGTTAAATTCCATTAGAATCATACCCTTGGCAACTAATTTCTCATGGCCATTATATTAATTGGATGTAGAAAATGTTTTTTTGCATGGAGACCTTCCATAATGAGTCTACATGGTTTGGCAAGTTTAGTAAGGCCGTGATCAGCTTTGGATATAATGTGTCATGCAGATCACATTGTGTTTATTAAAAAAGGAGGAACATGAAAGTGGTAATATTTGTAGTATAAGTCGATGATATTGTGGTCACAGGTAATGATGGAGATGAAATTAATTAACTCAGAGTTTTCAAGGTATTTTCTTGGTATTGAAGTTGCAAGGTTAACGAGTGCAATAGTTATTTCCCAACGGAAATATACTCTTGATCTTCTTGAAGAAAAAGGAAAGGTAGGGGTCAAGCATGTTGATAAACCTCTTGAACAAAATCATGGACTGCATTTAAATAGTGGAGTGGAGAATTCCTTCATGATCAAGGATCAAAATAGTAGTAGCGGCATAGCGGCCGACAACCAAAACGCTACGTAGCGGGCAGTACGTAGCGGTAACGGCGATAAATAGCGGCATAGCGGTGTGAATCGAAAAAATTGTCAACATATCTATAAAAAAAATATCAAAAAAATCCTTGGAAAATGTTCGAATTTGATGTCTTTTGCCTATAGTAACCAAATAGGGAGATGCAGCGGTCCCTTCAGTGCATAGAGGTTCTATATTGCTAAATGATTATAAAACAACAATATTTATCTACTTTTTCACATGTTTTTATGTTAGTTAATCTAAGTTAGAAACTATTATGCATTTCTATATTCATAATTAATAAGCATTTTAGCATAACTATACATAACACAAGATGAATAAATTATAAAGTAATGATTAAATAAAACTTAAAGTTGAAACCAAATGACATAACTTTCATTAAATACAAACAATGTATTTTATAGAGAGTTGAGAAAAGAATACCTCTACTAATACCAACGGGCGTGATATACCTAGAAAAGAACCCTTGAGAGAAACTCTATGTATCGGTTTCAATTCGGAGAAATCTTGTGTTTTTTAGTGTTTTTTTAAGCATGGAAGGGTACAATAGTTACATAGAAATGTTACTTGCAGAGAATAAAAAAAAAAAAAAAAGCTCTAATATATGTTCTAAAAAATTATGCAATGTAGATGTCAACCATGCTTCGTAGCGGGTCCGTAGCGGCCTATAGCGGTTCATAGCATGACCATGGCGGCCGCAGCGATCCTTAGCGGCCACTACATTTGCTAGTGGAGCTAAATTGTCTAGACCGCTACACCCGATGTAGCGGGCGTTATTTTGATCCATGTTCGTGATCAAAAAGACTATCAAAGACTTGTTGGAAAATTATTTTATCTAAACATCACTAGACCAAATATTTCTTATGTTGTCATCAAGGATCGAAATAGCAGTTGTAGTGGGCATAGCGGCCAGCGGCCAAAATACTACGTAACAGGCGATACGTAGCGGCGTAGATGTATGAATTTTTTAAGTGGTCAAAAGAATTCAAATCTTGTGTAACAATCAATCTTCTATTTTTTTAGTGATTTGGAACCATATAAGGGTAGAGACGACTTTAGGAAAGGCTATTGAGGAGAAGAAAAAGGAAAAACAATGTTTTAAATTAAAATTGCTCGGCTTTACTAGGTTTTAGACCGTAGCACCGCTATTTTCAAAATAGTGTATCGGTCTCAACCGCTACAGCCGATAATGCAGCCGCTACACTACATAGTGGCCGCTATTTTGAACCATGGTTGTCAGTCTAGTTAGCCAATACAAGCATGCTCCCAGGACAGATCATTTAGCTGCTATTCATAGAATCCTTACATACTTAAAAGATTCCCCAGGCCAGGGAATCTTACACAAGTCACATGGGCACATGAGAGCAGAAGCGGATGCACCAATTGGGCTGGATCTCTGATAGAAAATCTACAGCAGGGTATTGCACCATAGTTGGTGGCAATCTTGTATCTTGGAAGAATAAAAGGCAGGTGGTAATACCAAGGATGAAAATATCGGCTGCTACGTAGCGTGGCGGCTCTACGGAGAATTTAGCGGCCGCCACGACCGTATCGCACCCGTATCGGCCGTGGCGGCCGATACATGTGTAGCGGCCGCCACAAAACGTAGCGGCCGCTACGTTGCGGCTGGGGTATATAAAGCCCCCCCTTCCCAGCCGACCCTAGCATTCCCTTTTCACTCTTTTTGTCAAAGTAACTCCCCCTTCACTGCTGTGAAAGCCTCCCAACTCCAAATTTCAACTCATTTTCAAGATTTTACTACAAGACAAGTGAGTAACATCAAATTGGAAGGAATCAAACACAAACAATTACAAGATCCAAGGCCCAAGCTTCCATTCCATCTAGGTATGTTTTTCTTTTGGATTTTTTTCTAGTCTTTTAACTTTTGAGATCATCTATTCATGTCTTTCTAAGAGTCTAAGTACTATAAAATGCTTCCTTGTCTTGTAATATGATGAGATCCATGTTTCCCTTTCATCATGCACACTTATTTTTATTTTTATTTTATTTTTTTTCTATTTTTTATTTTCGGAATTGTTTTATTTTTTGGAAAAAAAATGTGAATACTCATGGACAACCCATGAAACCACTTGGAAATGCATTCTAAATGATAGATCTATGTTCCCCATAGATCAATCCATCACATTTTGAATGTTTGTTGATTTTTCTCTATTTTTTATTTTCGGATTTATTTATTTTTTGAAAAAAAAATGTGAATACTCATGGACAACCCATGAAACCACTTGGAAATGCATTCTAAATGATAGATCTATGTTCCCCATAGATCAATCCATCACATTTTGAATGTTTGTTGATTTTTCTCTATTTTTTATTTTCGGATTTATTTATTTTTTGAAAAAAAAATGTGAATACTCATGGACAACCCATGAAACCACTTGGAAATGCATTCTAAATGATAGATCTATGTTCCCCATAGATCAATCCATCACATTTTGAATGTTTGTTGATTTTTTTTCTATTTTTTATTTTCGGATTTATTTATTTTTTGAAAAAAAAAATATTTTTAATATTTGAATACCAATCAAATGTCTTGAAAATGGTTCCTACATTTGATATTTATGTTTTCCATAGATCATTCCAACATATATTGCTTGGGTTGTTACTTTTTTTATTTTTTAATTTCGGATTTTTGTTATTTTTTGAAAAAAAAATTATTTTTAATAATGGAATGCCAATCAAATGTATTGAAAAATGCTCCTAAATGTTATATCTATGTTTGCCATAGATCAATCCAACATATCTTTGTCTTTTCCTAATTCTAATTTATTTTCTTATTTTCGGATTTTTTAAATTTTTGAAAAAAAATTATACTTTAAGTAATGAAATACCAATTAAATGTCAAGAGAATGATTCCTAAGCGTTAGATATATGTTTCCTCTAATATGTTTCTTTGTTTTTTTAATTTTTAACATACTACTTGTTCATATTTAATTATTTATAGCCAGGTATTCAATCTTCTATTGATAAGTTAAAATGCCTCGTGATATTGATCCCGCATGGAGCTTTGGTGAGGCAGTTGAGAATAACAGGTTGAAAATCAAATGCAAGTTTTGTGGGAAAGTGACCAATGGGGGCATTACAAGATTCAAGCACCACTTGGGCCATATTTCTGGTAATGTTGCAGGCTGTACCGAAGTACCAAGGGAAGTCAAGGAACAAATGAAAGCTTTGCTTAGCCAAAACAAAGCTAGAAAAGTAGAGATAAAAGAAAAGAGGCGGCAAGATGTTGATGCTGCCCGTTATGAAGTATTTGGGGATGAATACTTTGATGAGGAGGAAGATGCACAAATGGAGGCTGCACGCCGAGAGTCCATCATGAGTCAACAAGAAGAATATGAACGTCATTCATTTGCTGGAAGCAAATTTTATGATGCAGGAGGCTCATCATCTGCTATCCCAAGCAGGGGCAAGGGCATTGGGGGGGCTATGCGTAGGGCATTTAGCACCCGGGAACGGGATGTTGATGTAGAAGTTATCTCTACTAGAAGAGCAGTTCCTCCCCCTGATCCTCTAGCACATAGAAAAGAGGGAGCTCAAGAACCAAAAATATCGAGTGTTGTGAAAGGGGTAATGAAGGCTGCAAGAGATAGGTTAGCCAAAGCTACAGCAAAATGGCTAATTCACAAGAACATACCACCTACAGCAGTAGATTCCCCATGTTTTTAGATTATTCTTGATGTTGCCGCCGAAGCTGGGCGGGGTATACAGGCGCCCTCCGTATATGATGTGGGCACTAAATACCTTGAAGAAGAATATAGAGAAATAAAAGAATGGGTGGAAAAGTTTAGGCCCATGTGGCAACAGAATGGTGTCACCATCATGTGTGACGGGTGGACTAGCGACACTCAAACACAATTAATAAACTTTTTGGTGGATTCAGTCGCTGGGACCGTCTTTGTGAAGTCCGTTGATGCAACTGAACATAGATGGACAGCCGTATATATATACACTCTTATGGATAAAATTGTAGAGAGTGTGGGAGAGGAGCATGTTGTACAAATTGTTACAGATAATGGTGCCAATTTCAAGGCAGCTGGTAAGATGTTGATGGACAAGAGGGAACATTTATTCTGGACCCCATGTGCAGCACACTGCATAGATCTCATATTGGAAGAGATTGGAAGGAAGACAAAAGTGGCTTCATTGATCAAGGCATGTAAAGGAATTACAAGATTTATATATGATCATTCATGGGTGTTAAGCTTGATGAAAAGATACACAAATAATCATGCCTTGCTGCGTCCAGGATTAACTAGGTTTGCAACCCATTTTCTGGCTATGGAAAGCCTTGTAAGGTTTAGAACGGAACTGATTCAGATGTTTGCATCGGAAGAATGGCTTCGTTCGAAATGGGGCAATGCAACTCATGGTCCGGAGTTTGAAGTCCCAAACTTGATGAGGGACAATAAATTTTGGAAGAAAGTGAAGAAAGTATTAAAGGTTTTTGAGCCTTTAGTTAAAGTGTTGCGTCTTGTAGATGGTGATGACAAGCCGACAATGGGCTTTATATATGAAGCAATGGATCGGGCAAAACAAGCCATTATGGAAAATGTTAGATATCACCAGAAATATATAGACATTATTTATGCCCGTTGGAACGATCAGTTGCACCATCCACTGCATGTTGCAGGTAATTAATATATATCTTTGATAGTGATACTCTTTTGTTTTCCTAACTAATGTATTTATTATATTGTTTGCTCACAGTACATTCTACATATTTTTAATGTAGGTTATTTTTTGAATCCCGAATTCTATTACCAAAATGCCGAACTACACACCGAAGCAATAGATACGGACTTGCGGGTAGGATTACGGGAGGTATTGAAGAGATTGTTAAGCCCAGATGATCAAGTTGATGCTGTAAAGATGTAAAGAGCAAAATGAGAGAGAAGTTTGGAGGAAAAGTTGATACCTCAAAGGAGGATCGACCAACCATTTTATAATCAATTTACCCTAATCACATGCTAGTAATCAGCAGTAATTATAATCTAATTACAATCAAGAATTGAAGAATAAAGAATATCTAAAGAATATCCTATCTCTATACATAGAAGAAAATCAATGAAACAGCCTGTATAAGGCTTATCCTAGACCCACACGTGGGATATTTTACATGGGTTAAAAACTGATTGGGCTGGGCCTAGGGCCTGTTAGCATAAGTCCATTATCTTCTACACTCCCCCTCAAATTGATGTGGTAAGGCAGAAAACATCAATTTGCTAGTGAGATCATGATGACGCGTTTTGGGGAGAGCTTTTGTGAAGATATCCGCCAACTGGTTAAGAGTAGAAACATGAGGCAAAGTTATCTTCTCCGTAACAACATGCTGACGGATGAAGTGGCAATCAATCTCAATGTGCTTCGTTCTTTCATGAAAGACCGGATTGTTTGCGATTCTAGTAGCACTGGTGTTGTCCCCATGAAGAGGTGTAGATCTAGCAATGATGACACCGAATTCACAAAGAAGACGACATAGCCAGATGATTTCAGCACTCGCAGATGACATGGCCCGATATTCAGCCTCAGCAGAAGATTTAGAGACGGTGGTTTGCTTCTTGCATTTCCACGAAATCAAGGAGTTCCCAAGAAACATACACCAACCAGTGGTAGAGCGCCGAGAATCTGGGCAACCAGCCCAGTCAGCATCCGAATAAGCTGATAAGTGTAGAGAAGCGCCCGAAGAGTAGAAGAGACCATGGTTAAGGGTGCCTTTGACATAGCGGAGTATGCGCAAGGCAGCAGCAAGGTGAGGTTTGTGAGGATTGCTCACAAACTGGCTAACCGTATGAACGGCATGAGAAATATCTGGTCGGGTCATAGTTAAGTAGAGTAAACTACCTACTATTCGCCGAAAAACAGAAGGAACATCTAGGGGCTGGCCATCATCCCTACGGATCTTGTTGTTCAACTCCATAGGAGTATCAAAAGTGTGAGCATCATCAAGTTGTGCCGAAGTGATTAAATCTTTAGCATATTTCCGCTGATGAACCCGAATGCCAGATTTGCTACGCAAGAACTCCAGCCCTAGAAAGTAGGTGAGAGGACCAAGATCCTTCATTCTGAAGTGGCGAGTGAGATGACGTTTGAGATCCGTAATACCAACACTATCATTGCCACTAATAATCATATCATCAACATAGACTAAGAGAAATGTGTAGCCTTTTGATGTCCATCGGAGGAAGAGGGAACTATCAGAGTGACTCTGGCGAAATCCAGCTTGAAGAATAGCGGCCCGAAATTTATCAAACCAAGCCCTGGGAGCCTGCTTAAGTCCATAAAGAGCTTTCCTCAATTTACAAACATGGTGTGGAGGACAAGCATAACCCGGAGGTGGTTTTAAATAAACAGTTTCATGTAAGTCGCCATGAAGAAAGGCGTTTTTGACATCCATTTGCCATAGGGGCCAGTTACGGGCTGCAGCTACACGAAGGAGGGTGCGAACAGTGGTCATTTTAGCCACTGGTGCAAAGGTCTCCTCATAGTCAATCCCATATTCCTGCTTGTAACCTTGGGCAACCAATCTGGCTTTGTAGCGGTCAAGACTCCCATCTGAATGAACTTTGATGGAATAGATCCATTTACTGCCAATGACAGAGGCGCCGACAGGGGCCGGTACCAATTCCCATGTTTTGTTTGCTTCAAGAGCAAGCAACTCCTCGGTCATAGCATCCTGCCAGTATGCAATCTTCGAAGCCTGTGAATAAGATGTAGGTATAGGAGCACTATCCAAAGAAGTGAAAAGAGCAGGAAAGCCATATCTGTCAGGAGTAACAGAAGGACGACTAGAGCGTCTCAGGGGTATGACGCTAGCAGTAGAAGAAGCATTAATACCTGAGGATGCAGTAGGTGGCACTGGGAGAAGATTAGAAGAATGAGTCCCCACAGGAGGAACCTTGTTCTGCCGGACATAGACATTGGTAATAGGTGGAGGTGGAGAAGTAGTTGCAGGAAATTGAGGCAGATAAGATACAGCAACCGCATGAGTATCCAAACGCAAAGAAAAGAAAGGAATGTGTTCCAAGAAGATCACATTACGAGATATCCGCATGCGATTCTCAGATTGGTCATAACACAGAAATCCCTTGTGTTCAGTACTGTAACCTAGGAAGAGACATTTGGCAGCCTGAGGGGACAACTTAGTGCGTTCTGTAGGTGGAAGATGGACAAAGCATAAACAACCAAAAACACGCAAGTGAGAATATGAAGGAGTATGACCAAAGAGAGCTTCATATGGAGTAGTCTTTCCTAGAACGGAGCTAGGATGACGATTGAGGAGATATACAGCAGTCTGTGCAGCATCACACCAAAATTTGGGAGGAACTAAGGATTCAAGTAGGAGAGTTCGAACAGTTTCAAGAATATGCCTGCTGAGGAGTATGTGGGCAGGATTTTTGGTGAAGAATGCCTTTATCAGAAAGAAAAGCAGAAAATTCATGGGACATGTATTCTCCGCCGGAGTCAGACCTAATAATTTTTATATCCTTTTGAAATTGTGTGTGAACCATATTATAAAACTTTTGGAAAAGAGAAAAGACTTCAGATTTGAAGCGCATGAAATAAATCCAAGTGAATCGAGAATGATCATCGATGAAGGTCACATAATACTTAAACCCTGTCCGACTTAATGTGGGTGCAATTCCCCACACATCAGTGTGAACGATATCAAAAGATGTTAAAGCACGAGAACGATGAATGGGAAATGGCAAAATATGACTCTTACTCAAACAACACGTTGCACATTTTGATTGAAGGAAAGAGGACATCATTTTATTATCAATAGTGGGTTCTAAACAACCAATTTTAAACAAGGAAAATAAATAAGCATTGTTTACATGACCAAGACGACTATGCCAGATAGTCCATAATTTATTGAAATTAGGAAAAGAAGAAGAAAATAGGGAATGATGTCCAATGTCTAGCAGAAAAAGTCGACCATGTTTACTCCCCGTCACGATCACTCTCCCAGTTTGCCGCTCCTGTATGACACAACCAGTGGAAGAAAAGTTAATATGGTACCCATCATCAATAAGTTGTCCGACGGAAAGTAAATTGGCTGATAATTTTGGAACAAAATAGACATTGGAGAGATGGAGGGACTGGCCAGAGACACTAGATAAAGTAATGGTACCAATTCTAGAAATGAGTAATTGGTCTCCATTAGCAGTAGTTATTTTGTCTTTGCCAAGGTAAGGTTGAGAGGCTGTAAAGCTATGTTCCACAGAAGTCATGTGGTTTGACGCTCCTAAATCTAGAAACCAGGTAGATGGTGTAATGGAGGAAGACCTAGAGATTAAAGAATGAAAAGCAGGAAATGCTAGAGGAGACTGAGTTTGTTACCGACCACCATTAAAACCCATGGATGCATATGCGGAAGTCACCGTGTTCTGAATTAGTTCTTGAATCTGGGCTGGAGTCATGGATACAGCCCCGGAAGAAGCGCTTCCTGTGTCAGGCAGAGATGCTTGAACTTGGAATGCAGCTGGTCGTGACCTGGTGGAAGGATTTTGCTTCTGCTGGGGTCCATTCTTTCGCTGTAAGCTGCGACAATCATCAATAAGATGACCAGAGCGTTTGCAATATCTGCACACCAATTTCTTTCGACAATTCTTGGTCAGATGACCGAAGCCTTTACACTCATAGCATTGTGTAGGCTTCTGATTGGGGGTTGCCAGAAGGGCAGACTCAGTCTGAAGAGAAGCTAGGGATGCCTGTGGTTCTTCAAGAATGGTACGCTGAGAGTTTAGGCGAAGTTCTTCGCGAAGGACTTCTTGGAAGCATGTGTCCAGGTTTGCTGTTACTTCTCGATTCATGAGAGCCGACCGAACAGATTCGAATTCAGGTCTGAGATTCATAAGGAACTGGCTAATGTGGGTTTCCTCTTATAATTTAAGAGCCTCAGACAGAAACCCAGCAGAAACAGTTTGAACAATCATAGCATCCCTCTCAGTCCATAAGGTGAGCAATCCATTGAAGTACGCTTGCACAGATTTATCACCTTGACTGAATTTTGCAATTTCATTATCTAGTTGAAATTTGCGAGCTTTATTTGTTTGATGATAAATATTCTTAAGATGACTCCACATATCAGATGCGGTAGTATATGCTTGAAGAGCAATTGCAAGAGAAGGGTCAATGGAGTTAAGAATCCAAGTGATGACCTTAGCATTTTCTTTTGACCAGGTGGGTAATGCTTGTGTCAGTAGTGCTGCCAGTAGGTTTAGTTATCGATCCATCGAGATAACCAAACAGACCTTGGCCTGCTACAAAATTCTTTAGCGGGAATAATATCATATTTTTCCATTGAAAATAGTTCAGCAGGAAGAAGAAGAAGAACCAGCAGAGATGCAAGTAACACAGCAGTAAAGAAAATCAACTATTGCAGACACAGATGCAAGATCAGGCTTCCAAATAACCCCCAGAGCTTAGATAGCACGTCAATAATAGTGGATCACTACTGATCATATCATAACAGAAGACTTTCTGTCTCCAATAACCACAGATCACCGATCTAGTTAATGCCAAGATTACAGATTCTTGATCTGTGATTCTCCCAAGAGCAGTATAATAAATCAACAGCAGCAGTAGTATTGCAGAGAAGCAACAGTAGCAATCTGATATGAATCAGATCTTCCCAGAGACAACCCAGACGACCTTCAGATTTGTGTCTGGATGAGCACGTGGGGCCCACAGAGGGATCAAATCACAGATCAGGTTTGATCGCTGTAAACTGGATCAAATGTACTTTCTTTAGGTCCAAATCTGATGAGATTTGGAAAAAGATCCACAAATCTGGACGGTGATGATGAAATCTATCTGAGAAAAACCGTCAGATGAAGAAGAGGTTGGAAACTACCTCAAAGGTGATGGAAAATTCCTGAAAAATCACTTTAATTCCCAGAAAAGTGAGTCGACCAACATGGAGTGAATTGTTGGTGATGTCTGGATCAGCGTATGTGGGCAACAATGAAGCAGTGAAGCCGTGACGAGAAAACCGCACGACTCGTCCAGTTCGTCAGTGGGTCGATATTGCACAGAGATCCTATTGGAGGATCAGTGAGCAGATCAGAGGTGGGGGACGGAAGGGCAAGCTATTTTCGCAAGTCCAGGCCAAAGTTTCACTCAAATCGGATCAAAATCCACAGATTTGGACGGTTTTGATGAAAACATAGGCAAGAAATGGAAATATCACAAATGTCGCTGGAAACCTCACCTCTGATGGGAGAAAAAATCCAGAAAAATGCTCATAAATACCAGCGATGCTGGTCGACCAAGATGGAGGTGATCGTGAGAGATGTTGAAGACGATCCGAAGTGGGCCACGTCTTGATCAGGGATGATCAGACACTATCAGGGATGATCAGACACTCCAGGAAGAAGATCCAAGTCAGGGAGAATGACTGAATCAATGAGAGAATGCAACTATAGCTCTGATACCATGTAAAGATGTAAAGAGCAAAATGAGAGAGAAGTTTGGAGGAAAAGTTGATACCTCAAAGGAGGATCGACCAACCATTTTATAATCAATTTACCCTAATCACATGCTAGTAATCAGCAGTAATTATAATCTAATTACAATCAAGAATTGAAGAATAAAGAATATCTAAAGAATATCCTATCTCTATACATAGAAGAAAATCAATGAAACAGCCTGTATAAGGCTTATCCTAGACCCACACGTGGGATATTTTACATGGGTTAAAAACTGATTGGGCTGGGCCTAGGGCCTGTTAGCATAAGTCCATTATCTTCTACAGATGCCGTACAAGAGGTGAGTGGCTGGTTACTTAAAAGAGAATTTAATTATGCTGCCAAGTGCCAATTGCCATACATGCTATAGGGGTTTACTGACTTATTTCTAATTTTCACATTGTAGATATCTATGTATACACAAAGGAGATGAACCTTTGCTAACCCTCTTGTGATACAATCGATTGGAAGGATCCCACCTGGTATGACTATGAACAAAAGACCCCACCCAATAGTCTTGATCTATTTATCTTAATTGATTAGAAGGACTTGAGGGTTACGAATATCTAATATTTTATTTATTTATTTTTGCATTTCAGCTGATTGGTGGATGAATTATGGAGAGAGTGCTCCACATCTAAGGAGAGCGGTTGTTCGCATCTTTAGTCAAACTACAACATCTTCCAACTGTGAGAGGAATTGGAGCACTTTCTCTTTGATCCACACGAAGGCCAGGAATCGGCTTACCATGCATAAACTCAACAAGCTTGTATACTGTCATTACAATTTGAAGTTGAGAAACAGAACTAGGGAGAGAAAAGCAAGGGATGATCCTGCTTATTGTCCTATTAATTTGGATAACATATTCAGAGATGACGATCCCTTACTCCCATGGCTAGCCGAGATAGAGGATCCACTGCTAGATTCAGATCCTGGGTTTCAAGGAACGATTCAAGAGTTGATAGATGAGGATATAGGTGAGGCACCTGCAGAAGGCCAGCCACCTCAAGGAGAAGGTACTAGTACCAGGTCCAGTAGGACGAGGAGTGGGAAAGAACCTGCAACTATTGGATCTTCTGAGAAAGCTAGTTCCACCACCGTCTCTTCGAGTAGCCATGGTGGAGGAGATGTAGGAGGAGATAGTGGGATAGGTGGTACGAGTGAATACTACCAACATGATGAAGATGATGTCGTTCCGGTAGAGGAAGTACAGGAGTTGTCATCTGGAAGATTTGATCCAAGCCGTGGTTATCAACGGCGCCGAAGAGACTCACCACCTGGGGTTGGAGGTGGTAATGAGCAAGGAAATATGGGTGGAGATGTTGGAGGACAACAAGCAGCATCATGGACTGATTCGTTACAGTGGACAAGGACCCTCACATTATTTTCCATATGGTCAAGTACAAGGACAAGAACAGTCTTCAACTTCAGGGTCCTACTCATATGGTGACTATGGTGAAACGCAATATGGTAGATATCCACCTCCACCTCCAATTTCCTATGATGATCCGGCTGCCTTCTTTGGATTTGTGGATGCCAATGCTCATCAATATCAAATTCAATATGGTGCCAATAAAAATGAAAACACTGATGAGGATAAGGATAACCATGGCGCCTTGAATCTTGGTAGGCATTCCTTTTGGTGGTGATTAAGGTATTCCTAATCCTATTTCCTTCACTAACTCTCTACTCTGTCATTTCTAAATTGGTGTTGAATGTTGATTGTTGATCACTTCATAGTTCATTCACTTGATTGAATTTGAACCTTGGATGTTGAAGTATTGATATTTGATTGTTCAATGTTCACTAATGAGTAATGAGTAATGACCTAACTCTTAAGTCTTATGCCTTTATTTCATGTTCTAGTTTTTTTTTATGAGCTTTTCATTACTTTCTAAATTACTATGACTAAGAAACATGAATACATGTGAAAAAACTAATAATTACTATTATTTTCTATTTATACAGCGATACAGGACTTCATATATTGAGGGCACCGCTACTCCCCCTTTTCTTACTTACTTTTGCAAAAGAACCACATATTCTTTCAATTTTCTGGATTTTCTGGAATTTTTTCAGATTTTTTAGGCGATTTTTTCAAATCGCACCGCTACGCCGCTACGTATCCCCGCTACGCTACGTATCGCCTGCTTCGTAGCGGTTTAGCGGCGGTCCGCTACGCCCGCCACTACCGCTATTTTCATCCTTGGGTAATACTTCATCATTAAAACCTAGATCTACAAGGATTTAGAGGTTCAACTGTCCTCATATACATAGCAGCAGTCCATTCTGGTTATAGTAACTTTTGCAGTGTTGTAACAATCCCATTTTCAGTCTATTCCTGAAATCCATTTATTTATCTTTTATGTCCCTCTTACATCCAAATCACTATGAGAAACTTAAAACCTTCAGATACATGTCAAAAAATACTTTCACAAGAGCCTTGTCCCAACTATGTTGGGGTCGGCTACATGAATTCTGTTTTTGCATTCTGATGTCAAAGAATATTGTATCGCCACCAAATATGGAGAATAGTATTATGGAAGAAAGATTAACAGTTGATCAATGATGTCCAGATATGGCATGGACACGGCACGGACACAGATTCTACACAAAAAAGTGAAGTATCGGATGCGCTACTTCACGATACGTTGCGCATTTTGAAGTATCTGTGCATCATAGCGGTTGGTGACTACATCGACAAATTTCATGAGCTCCTTTCTGTAGACATTGGAGAGTGATATACTGATGTGGATCGCTATGAAGATCAACATTTGGGGAAGCAATCGAGTATTTAGAGGCTTATGATTGTGCATGCATGCCAGGCCCACATATGATTGGTCTATTTACATAAAAGAGCCCAAACAGCCCAAGATTCCATTTAAAAGATTCATTGCAGGGACTGTTTTGACAGGGAGAAAAAACCAGAAAAGGGGCAGGGGGTTAATGGATTTACTGAATTTCTGTACCCAGAAATCCCCAGAAACATGCTGTATTTTGTAGGCTTAGATCAGTGGACCAATCAAAGACAAATCCACAAAGTAACGATATCAACATGGTCATCCAAGAGTATAGATTATCGTGGGGTCCATATCATCCAAGAATGGCCCATGTGGTGCGCATAGGCCAGTAAGGTCTGGGTATTTCTTTTAATTTTCTTTCCTTTCCGAATCTCTTATTATATATATCTAGTATATTATATTGGGGGAAATAATTGTAATTGAGAAAATGGTGGGATTTCATTGACTTTAAAGCAAAATATACACGTCCACTGTGCCTGACAGTAAGCAGAAATGACTGAACAGTGGGCAAGTTATGCTTTTTTTTTTTCCTCCGTTGGTAATTTTAAAAATAAAAAATTTGAAAGCAGTTGGGGGTTTTGAGCCCATGACTTAATCACAAGGACATGAAGGGGAGTTTATACTGCCACTATTTGCAAATGCGATGTGCTGTAAATCTTTTCCACATGTCAGTAGAACTGCTAATGTGGTAGACCGATTATGTAATTTAAGTCCTATTATGGTGTAGTCTTCTCTCTGGGTTTGCTTGGTATGTCTCTTATACAGGCACCCAATTGTATTGGCTATGAGCATAGTTGTTGTACTAACTTTCCTTATCAATATATTACTATTACTTTTTTCAAAAAATGGGAGGCGTGTAATCATTTACCACATCTTTAGGTGTGTAGATGAGAAACTGAAAAATGGTCTCAATTACACCCCATTTTTAACCTCATTTATGCATGTGATGCACAAATGAGCACAAATATGATCACGCTTAAATGTCACTCATGTATATATATATATATATATATGAGTGCAAACAAACGACCCTTGAGCGTCTTTCTATTTTAGTCACCCTATTTTCTTAGGTCTAAGTTCAGTGAATGTATTTAAGAAAATAAATTCAAGTGAACAACAAAATATCCATCTTTGGATGTCCAAGAGGACTATTTATGGAGTTTTCATGTATCTTCTTAGAATTATCATCAATAATATTCAGTAGTTTTCTCCTCTCCTTCGGATAGAAGTAGAACCCTTGAAGTAATTGTGTTATGCTTGTCTTGGAAGCACCCACGGTTAGGTGAATCCTTCTACACCAATCTGACCACATTGTATTCTCCTCCAAAGAGCCTCGCTTTCCTTGCTAAACCTCCACCACCACTTTGCTAACAGTGCCCAGAATTCTAGCATTGACCTTCCCAAGCCGAAAACACGACAATTTTGCATTCACTCCAATTCACCAAGTCCAGCTTCCTTCTCTCGCTCTGTCCCTCCCACATGAAGTTCCTAAAGATGCGATCCAGTATTTCCATCACCTCCCTTGGAGTTTTGTACAAAGACATAATACAATAGGAGGTTAGACAAAGATGGTTTAAATAAAGCTATCCAACCCCAAATAATAGATTTTCACATTGATACTCCTGGAACATTTTCTTCACAACCAGATCCTATAAGGCTTTTGAGCTCGGGTTCCCGCCAGTAGGCAAACCTAAATACTGAAACAACTGACAACATATCATCAGCAACAAAACAACTAGTTCCTTTTGGTTCCCCAATTTCACTGATGCATCCACCACCTTATTCGCTTCTCATTATGCACAAGGGATAGGGAAACATTTCCAACTGATGATTTCTTTGATCTAATACATCATGACAACACATCTCCGATGAGGCTTAGTGGACATAAACCACATGCTTGGCATCGTCTTTGATTAGGAGTGCTAAAGAGAGAGATGAAGAGTCTAGCACCAGCGACAATAAAAATAAAAAATAAAAAATATTAAGAAAAACACATCTAGACATCAGTCCACAATTTGGATTTCCCTAGGAGTGGAAAAACCTGAACCCAATTAACTAACCAGAACCAGATTCCCAATATGTGGGTAGGTTGTAGATCAAGGAAAGCTTTTTCATAAGATAGCTCTTTACTCTGTGCAGAGAAGGCAAGGTACCATTGAATATGTAGTCATACCAGGTGGGCACCAGCAGCGGGTAAGACTGAACACCAGATGCACAGGAATATTATCGTACATATATAATTTATATATACATATGGAGAAACCTCCACCGAGCACTAGTGTTCACGATAAGGTGAGCACCGCATGCCCAAACACCTAGTGAGGCCCACCTTATGATCCATCCAAGTGGACCATAAAACAGCGACACCCCTAATAGTCACTGATCAAAGGTTTGGCATCCATCCGAATGGACTGGACCATTGGATCGACTATGTCTCCCTCTCCACTCTTTTTCACATCAAAAGGTGCTCAGCAGAGGAGGGCTCACCTTATCATAAGCACCGGTGCTCAGCAGAGGGGGCGCCACTGCCTTGTCAAGGAGGAAGCGGCGGGTTCAAGCCCTGTCAATCCCTACCTAGAATCTGATGAATCCATCAATTCAACTCCACATTTTTTGGGAAGAGGGGTGAACCAGAAAGGTTTGGGTAGAGCCAGATTAAAGAGTTGGCTAAGGGTAGTTAATAGTTATGAACCTTGTAGACTATTATACCCATGGGTGTGGTGAAGGGAGGGCCCTCATTGGTAGGAAAAATAAATTAAAAAAAAAAAAACCCACAACCCCTTGGGAGTGGACATGCCAGTTTGATGTATCCCATTTGATATCTTCGTATCCGAGAATCAACAAATTCAACTCCGCATTGTTCACAAAATTTCGGATCTTCTTTTTCCTCTCCGATCACTCGATAATTTCCACAAGCACAAATTCCGCTTTTTATAGGTACGGTAAAAGATTCTGAGTCGGTTATTAATCACGCGACACCCGGATTTGAACTGGGGAGAAAGGATTTGCAGTCTGATGCAATCCTAGGGTTAGGATCGCAAGTGCCGGGGCACAATTAGGGTTCCGATGGAACAATAACACGATGAAGACACTCTCCAACGATAAACCCACAAAGGGAAAATTCTATTAACTTAAAAATCTCAGCTCATTGATCTCTACAATGCTATATTTATAAGAAAAGAAACTTAGGGGCTAAGAAATCAATCCTAATCAAACTAGGAAACCAAATAATAATCCTAACCAAATTAGAAACTAATCCTAAATACAACTTAGGGGCTAAGAAATCAATCCTGATCAAACTAGGAAACCAAATAATAATCCTATCCAAATTAGAAACTAATCCAAAATACAACTTATTAAATAAAATCAGAAACTAATAACAATTAATAAAGAACTCCGAAACTTCCTTGGGTCCCACATGTGGACCATGTCTCTTGCTCCAACGGATGTATAGTGCTACTGCATCATTCCCCCCAAGTTGGAAAAGTGTTCGACCTCGAATTTGATTCTTCTTTTTGATGTTGCTTTTGTATACATTGTGCACTTGAAGTGCTTACTTGGTGAAACATGAACTTGATCCTTTCTTTGGTGGTGTCGGCTTCATAGGATGGAGTGTGACTTGCTTTTCACCATGCATGAATGTGTATGTGTTGTCGCGCATGCCATTAGTGCCATTCTTGTTATACATCCATGGGTGACCCCCCACAAGATATCACCTTTGTCCATGGGTATCACATTACACCAAACTGTATATGTATAATCTTCACCAATAAAAAAGGTAACTGGACATGCATACCATACTTACACTTCATCACCTATCATTAACCATCTAGCAAAATAGGGACGATGATGCTTCCGAACTTTCTGTTGCAATCGATCCACAAGACCTTGAGATATAATGTTCTAACAACTTCCTCCATCAATGACTACCGTGCATTCTTGACCATTGACTGTTCCTTTTGAGCGGAAAATATTTTCTTGTAGCCACTTCTTCTCGGTGGCTGATGGAGTGTCGGTGATGACCATGAAAGATTCAAAACCCTCCTCGGGCCCAATGTCCTCTACATCCTCTGTTTCATTCTCTTTAGTATCATCTGGAGTATCTGTCACATCCCTTTCATTCTCAATGAGGGGGATGCGTTTGGGACATTCCACTACACGATGCCCTTGTTGTTTACAATTAAAGCATGTGATCCTATTTTGACCTCCGGGCTTCGTGAAAACTTTCTCCAACGAACCACTTGGTTTAGAATCTGGAACTGATGAATTCTTTTGCACAACCCATTTAGATGCATTAAATTTCTTGGTCTGATAGTTTGCAATATCCTCGGCCTTGATAACATGCCAGACGATCTCATCAACATTATCAAAATGTTGGAATGTGAGGATATGTTGTATGTCAAGTGTAAGCCCATGAAAGTATCTGTCAACTAATACATCATCATCTTCACTTAAACCACAACGAGCTTGCATGGTCATGAACTCCTGAGAATGCTCAACAACTATCTTAGATCCTTGTTTCAAATCTTGAAAACTTGAACGCAAATCTCTAGAGTAATTGACAAGAAGGAATTTTTGCTTCAACTGATTTTTCATCTCGGTCCATGTGTCAACGGGGTCAATTTCTTGGTTTCTTCTCTTCTTTTGCAACTCGGTCCACCATATCGCAACATAATTGCAGAATCGAGTTGCCACTAGTGTAATCTTATGAACATCCATCATTGGCTTGTGTGCAAAAATATTTTCAACACAGACTAACCAATCCATGAATTCATCGGTTTCAATTTTCCATCATATTTTGAAATCACGAGTTTAATACCCAAATCTCGATCAACATTTACTGCATGTGGATCTCGTTGATTCCGATTATGTCCTCCATCTCGATGATAATCCGCATGCCAATTAGTTTCCAAATTGGTTAATTGGGTTTCAATCCTTGCAAGAGTGGCTTGGAATTGAACCATCATTACGGAGAGTTAATTAACATTTTCCGATAATTCCGCAACGGTTCCCCTCAAATCGTCATCGCTTGCGGAGGGAGACTCCACTTCTATATGCTTCTTGGGAGGCATTTTTTTTAATGCAAATTTAAAAAAAAAAAAAAATTTGATTCACCTGATGTGTAGATCTGCTCTCCATGATCACGCCGGCGAAAACGGATCTAAAATCTAACGATGGATGACTCTGATATCGCAGAAAGAAGTTTCAACCGCCGATCTGGTCAAGGGGCTAGATGACTACTGCAGACTGATCCGATTAGTGATGCAAATTTGCGGACTGGCTTTCCCTTTTAAATAGGTCGAAACTGACCCAAATGTATAAATCAAGCCCAAAATTTATGCTTGTGGGCCTCTTCAATGGGTCGGATCTGACCTGAATTGACCCGGACTAGCAATCAGGCCCAACAGATTTAGGCCCACGGAACACTTAAGTGTAGCACTTGTAATGAATGGCCCCTCGGGTTTGCTCCAGAAAGGAATTTTTTCTCCACTTCATTTCTGTTGACAAGAACAAGGGAGAGAAAGAAAGGCGTGAGGAGGTGCGAGACTGATGGCGATCGAGGCAGATGGTGTCACAACCAAGTAGGTCTTCTCTTTCCGTTGTTCCTATCTTTTCTCTGCTACACTTCTTCTCCTCTTTCTACTGCTCTTATTTATTCTGCTCGTTTCTGCAATATTCGAAACTGTCGCTGCTTTTTTTTTTTTTTGGGGATTGCCGAATGGAATGGATTCTGTGGTGTTTTTCTTTTGTTGGGGTTTGGGATTGCCGAATGGAATGGCTTCTGTGGGAGGAGTTACAATTTCGGTGGGAAGGGGTCGACAGCTATGATGCACGGATACTTTTGAAATGGGCAACGTATCGTATCTGATACTTAACTTTTTATGTGTAAAATCTGTGTCCTTTCCATGTATATGGTGTATCCTAGCCGTATCCATGCCGTATCTGGGCATTATAGGTCAACAGTAAAGGGGGAGGGTTTGGCCAACTGGGTTTTGGCTGAAATTGGGATAGTGGTTTGGTGGTGACGAGGACTGAGGTATCGGTAGAGTTGGATTTCTGACAAAAGGGAAGAGGAACGAGGATAGATGGATGGATGGACGATGGGTAGGGTAACCAACGCCTTCCGATTGGAGATCATTTGGCTCTGATACCAATTGATGCAATCCTAGGGTTAGGATCGCAAGTGCCGGGGCACAATTAGGGTTCCGAGGGAACAAACACACGATGAAGACACTCTCCAATGATAAACCCACAAAGGGAAAATTCTATTAACTCAAATCTCTGAGCTCATTGATCTCTACAATGCTATATTTATAATAAAAGAAACTTAGGGGTTAAGAAATCAATCCTAATCAAACTAGGAAACCAAATAATAATCCTATCCAAATTAAAAACCAATCCTAAATACAACTTATTAAATAAAATTAGAAACTAATAACAATTAATAAAGAATTCCTAAACTTTCTTGGGTCCCACATGTGGACCATGTCTCTTGCTCCAACGGATGTATAGTGTGTTGCATCACAATCCCTCACCTTACCACTCGGCCATGCCGCCAAAACAATACAAAATAGATATAGATGGAAATATTCTAGGGAATTATTAAACCATTTCTTTCTTTTTATTGGATCCTCTTGTTCTCTGGAAATATTCTGGGGAATTATTGAACCATTTCTTTCTTTTTATTCTCTCCCAATATATATAACATATATATAGACACGCGCGCACATCACCAACACCACCATAGTCATAACCCATCTATCAGGTTAGGGTGGCCAGCTTCATAAGTTCTAATAATAAAATCAAAGACAAATAAGGTCCGTAATATACATAACGGGAAATGATACCATAAGAGACATTGTGCACAAACTAAATGAGTTGCAATCTTGTGGGCACATTAGAGCCCTCTATGATCAAGCAAGCTCCCTCACGCTCCTGTAGCCAATAGGAATGCCTTTTTTTCTTTACATTAGGGATGCCTTCTATCTTTAAGGTCCACCAAATTAACTACCTTTCAGCCTTATCGTAAGCCTTTTGTAATCACTAAAAACTATATGTAAAACTTTTCCATTTCACTCTAAGCTATTCCATGAGCTGCCTTAAAAGTGGACTAGTCATGTGCATGTGTGTTCACACAATCGGAATTTAAGATGCACATACCAAAGGAAGAAAATATAGAAGATAATGTGGCTTAGGCCCACTAGGCCCAGCCCATCAAGGGCTTGTGCACAGCTGTATATCAGATCCCACGTGTGGGATCATCTTAGATTATGTTGCTGATTTATCTCTTATTTACTTCCTTGTATAGATTAGGAGATTTATCTACTTCCTTGTATGGATTAGGAGATTGATTATTCATTATTCTGATTGCCCTTGATTAGGGTATAATGTAATTATAAATATACAAACGATCCGCCCATTGAGGCATCAAGTTTCTCTCCAAACTCTCGTCTCTTCCTTTCTTCTCTTATTTCATATCATTACATGGTATCAGAGCGTAGGTTATGATCAATCATATTCTATCATTGATCCACTGAGTCTCCCTGGCGTGGATCTTCTTCCTGGCATGAAAACTTCTCTTTTAGTGTCACTGATCAACAGTGGCCCACCACGGATCACCTTCGTATCTCCAAGAGACCTCCACAGTTGTGATCAACCATTCTTAAGGATCTTTCTAAGGATTTTTATGGATTTTTTTCTCACCATTTGAGGTAGGTTTAATCCCCTTCTTTCTTTGTCAATTTTGATATTTCTGCATCAGATAGATTTCATCACAGCCATCCAGATTTGTGGATCTGTATCCAATCCTCATCACCCTTGGACTAGAGGAAGAACTTTTGGACTCCTTCTAGAAATTCCTACCTGATCTATGATTAGATCATTTTGTGGGGTCCACGCACAGCTTCTGCCTCCACAATCAAGGTCGCCTGGGTGCTTTATTTGCACTGTTTGTGCTGTCTACTTCTGGATTGCTCATCAGACACCTCCTCTGCTGTTTTAGCAGACTTCTAGCAAGGTTCAAAAAGATTAATGCAGATTTTCTTGCTATATTAGCAGACTTCATCACGTCTGCTGCCTTCTGTTGACTGTGTGCATATTTGTTGTTGCTGTGGTTGTTTGCTGTCCTTGGTTGCTATTTGTTGTTGTTAAGTACTGTTGCTGCTTCTTTTTTTACTATGGACAAGTATAATGTTATTCCTACTAAATTCAATGGGAATAATTATATGGCCAGGTCGTTTCATCTAAAGAACTTTGTAGAAGACCAAGGATTGTTTGGTTATCGCGATGGATCGATAACTAAACCTACTACAAATACTGCCGACACAAAAGCATTACCTACCTGGTCTAAAGAAAATGCTAAGGTCATCACTTGGATTCTTAACTCCATTGACCCTTCTCTTGCCATTGCTCTTCAAGTATATACTGCCGCATCTGATATGTGGGGTCATCTCAAGAATGTTTATCATCAAACAAATAAAGCTCGTAAATTTCAATTAGATAGTGAAATTGCAAAATTCAGTCAAAGAGATAAATATGTGCAGACGTACTTCAATGGATTTCTCACCTTATGGACTGAGAGGGATGCTATGATTATTCAAACTGTTTCTGCTGGGTTTCTGTCTGAGGCTTTTAAATTACAAGAGGAAACCCACATCAGCCAGTTCCTTATGAATCTCAGACCTGAATTCGAATCTGTTCGGTTTGCTCTTATGAATAGATAAGTCTCTGCGAACCTGGATACCTGCTTCCAAGAAGTCCTTCAAGAAGAACTTCGCCTCAACTCTCAGCGTGCCATTCTTGAAGAACCGAAGGCCTACCTAGCTCCTCTTCCGGCTGATTCTGCTCTTCTGGCAGCCCCAATCAGAAGCCTACTCAATGCTATGAGTGCAAAGGCTTCGGTCATCTAGCCAAGAACTGTCGAAAGAAATTGGTTTGCAGATATTGCAAATGCTCTGGTCATCTTATTGATGACTGTCGCAGCTTACAGCGAAAGAATGGGCCCCAACAGAAGCAAAATCCTTCCACCATGCCCATACAAAATGCTTCAGCTGCGTTCCAAGTTCAAGCACCTCTCCCTGATACAGGAAGCACTTCTTCCAGGGCTGTATCCATGACTGCAGTCTAGATTCAAGAACTGATTCAGAAGACGGTGACCTCTGCATATGCATCCATGGGGTTTAATGGTGGTCGGTATCAAACTCATTCTCCTCAAGCATTTCCTGCTTTTCATTCTTCAATCTCTCGGTCTTCTTCCATTACCCCATCTACCTGATTTCTAGATTCAGGCGCATCAAACCACATGACTTCTGTGGAAAGTAGTTTTACAGCCTCTCACCCTTACCTTGGCAAAGACAAAATCACAACTGCTAATGGCGACCAATTACTCATTTCTGGAATTGATACCATTACTTTATCTAGTGTCTCTAGCCAATCCCTCCACCTTTCCAATGTCTACTTTGTTCCCAAATTATCAGCAAATTTACTTTCTTTCGAACAACTTATTGACGATGGGTACCATATAAACTTTTCTTCCACTGGTTGTATCATACAGGAGCGGCAAACTGGGGAGGTGATCGCGACGGGGAGTAAACATGGTCGACTGTTTCTGCTGGACATTGGACATCATTTCCTATTTTCTTCTTCTCCTAATTTCAATAAATTGTGGACTATGTGGCATAGTCGTCTTGGTCATGTGAACAATGCTTCTTTACTTTCTTTATTTAAAATTGGTTGTTTAGAATCCACTATTGATAATAAAATGATGTCCTCTTTACTTCAATCAAAGTGTGAAACATGTTGTTTGAGTAAGAGTCATATTTTGCCATTTTCTATTCATCGTTGTCATGCATTATCATCATTTGATATCATTCACACTGATGTTTGGGGAATTGCACCCACATTTAGTAGGACAAGGTTTAAGTATTATGTGACCTTTATTGATGATCATTCTCGATTCACTTGGATTTATTTCATGCGCTTCAAATCTGAAGTATTTTCTCTTTTCCAAAAGTTTTACAATATGGTTCACACAAAATTTCAGAAAAATATAAAAATTCTTAGGTCCGACTCTAGCGAAGAATACATGTCCCATGATTTTTCTGCCTTCCTTTCCGATAAAGGCATTCTTCACCAAAAATCCTGCCCACATACTCTACAACAAAATAGTGTTGCGGAGAGGAAGAACAGGGATATTCTTGAAACTGTTCGTACTCTCCTACTTGAATCCTTAGTTCCTCCAAATTTTTGGTGTGATGCTGCACAGACTGTTGTGTATCTCCTCAATCGTAATCCTAACTCCGTTCTAGGAAAGACTACTCCATATGAAGCTATCTTTAGTCATACCCATATTCTCACTTGCGTGTTTTTGGTTACTTATGCTTTGTCCATCTTCCACCAACAAAGCGCACTAAGTTGTCACCTTAGGCTGCCAAATGTCTCTTCCTAGAACACAAGGGATTTCTGTGTTATGACCAATCCGAGAAACGCATGCGAATATCTCGTAATGTGATCTTCTTGGAACACATTCCTTTCTTTTCTTTGCATTTGGATACTCATCATGTTGCTGTATCTTATCTGCCACAATTCCCTGCGCTTACTTCTCCACCACCACCTATTACCAATGTCTATGTCTGGCGTAACACAATTCCTCTTGTGGGGCCTCCTTCTCCTGATCCTATCCCAATGCTGCCTCCTGCACCCTTAGGTATTAATACTGCCTCTACTAATAGTGTCATACCCTTGCGACGCTCTAGTCGTCCTTCTACTGCTCCTGACAAATATGGTTTTCCTGCTCTTTTCACTTATTTGGATAGTGCTCCTATACCCACCTCTTATTCACTGGCTTCGAAGATTCCATACTGGCAGGATGCTATGACTGAGGAGTTGCTTGCTCTTGAAGCAAACAACACATGGGACTTGGTACCGACTCCTGAAATTGGTACCGACTCCTGCACGCGCCTCTGTGATTGGAAATAAATGGATCTACTCCATAAAGGTTAACTCTGATGGGAGCATAGTTTAAAATCTCGGTATCGGTCGCGGTATCGGCCGGGCCGAAAAACCGATACGTCGCGGATATCGGTCCGTCGCGGTCGTCGCGGTGTGAATTTTTTTTTTAATCCAAAAAAATCCGCAAAAATATTCAAAAAATCCAGAATATTAGAAAATGTTGGAAAACAATATTTTTTTCCATTAGTAAACCAAACCAAACCAAACCAAACCAAGCCTTTTCCCACTAGGTGGGGTCGGCTATATGGATTTGACGACGCCAATCAAATCTGTTTAGGGCCATGTCCTCCGTTAGATCCATGTAGGCAAGATCATGTTTAATAGTTTCTTTCCAACTTCTCTTGGGTCTCCCTCTCCCTCTCCTACTCTTGGCAAACTCCATGCTTTCACACCTTTTAACAGGTGCCTCTGTTGGACGCCTTCTAACATGGCCGAACCATCTCAGTCGATTTTCTCTCATTTTATCTCCAATCGGTGCTATTCCTACTATGCCCCTAATCTCCTCATTCCTAATCCTATCTCTCCTTGTGATCCCGCACATCCATCTTAGCATTCTCATCTCCGCAACTTACATCTTCTTGACATGATTATGCTTTACTGCCCAACACTCTGATCCATATAACAACGCTGGCCGTACCGCCACCTTATAATACTTTCCTTTAACCTTGAGGGGGACTTTCCGATCACACAAGACCCCCGAAGCACTCCTCCATTTGGTCCACCCGGCTTGAATCCTGTGACTTACATCAGTATCAATCCCTCCATCCTGTTGCACCATAGATCCAAGGTACCTAAAGTTTTCTTTCTCTACTATCTTTTGTGTGCCCAAACTTACTTCTATGTTACCAGGTGTCCTACTTTGACTAAACTTGCATTCCATATATTCCGTTTTGCATCGACTTAGCCTAAACCCTTTTGTCTCAAATGTTTTCCGCCACAATTCAAGTTTAGCATTCACTCCTTCTCTCGTCTCATCCACTAAAACAATGTCATCTGCAAATAACATACACCACGGCACCTCATCCTGGATATGTCTTGTAATCTCATCCATAACTAGGGCAAACAAGTACGGGCTTAACGCTGAGCCTTGGTGTAGACCAATCGTGATAGGAAACTCCTTAGTTTCGCCTCCAGTCGTCCTTATAGATGTCACGACTCTATCATACATATCCTTTATCGCTTCAATATAAGCGACACAAACTCTTTTCTTTTCCAGAACTTTCCAAAGAATCTCCCTAGGAACCCGGTCATAGGCCTTCTCCAAGTCAATGAACACCATATGTAAATCTCTCTTACCTTCTCTATACTGTTCCATTAACCTCCTCAGGAGAAAGATAGCCTCCATGGTTGATCTCCCAGGCATGAAACCAAATTGATTCTCTGAAATATTTGTTGTTCTTCTTAGTCTTCTCTCAATAACTCTCTCCCATAATTTCATCGTATGGCTCATCAATTTAATCCCGCGGTAGTTCACACAGTTCTGAATATCTCCTTTGTTCTTGTATATGGGTATAAGAATACTTTTCCTCCATGCATTAGGCATCTTCTTGCTCTTTAGCACTACATTAAAAAGCTTTGTCAACCAACTAATACCCTCCTCCCCCAAGCACCTCCAGACCTCAATAGGGATACCATCTGGCCCAACCGCTTTCCCATTCTTCATTCTTTTCAATACTTCTTTAACTTCTTCCCTACTGATTCTCCTATAGAACATATGATTCGCTTCTTCTCTAGAAATGGTAAACTGCCCCAATTGTATGTCACTACTATTGCTTTCGTTAAATAACTTGTAGAAGTAGCTCTTCCAACGCTCCTTTATCTCCTCTTCCTTTACTAATACATTTTCATCCTCATCCTTAATGCATTTAACTTGGTTTAAGTCCTTGGTCCGCCGATCTCTAGTTTTAGCAAGCTTGAATATCTCTCTTTCGCCTTCCTTAGTGTCAAGTCGCCTATATAGCTCCTCAAATGCCTTTGCCTTGGCCTCACTAACTGCCTTTTTGGTTTCTCTTTTTGCTTCTTTATACCTCTCCAAGTTCGCTTCAATTCGATCATTTTGCCAAGTTTTAAAGCACTCTCTTTTAACTCTTATCTTGTCTTGGACAGCTTCGCTCCACCACCATGCCTCTTTCTGTCAACAATAAATCAAAATCTCGGTCACCTTAAGTTATGAGTCCTGTCTGTATCGCTGTTCGCTTTATTCTCCAGTATTTTATATAATGCAACCATTATTAATGCCCATGATCAATAGGATGAAATATCATAAATCTGACATAATGCAACCACAATTTTTGGCAAAAACTCATACTTTTTTGTTCCAAAAGTATAGATCTATTTTAAACTAACACATTATCAATGCATTTGAACACTAATGTGAAAAAATGTAATTGATTTCAAGAAAAGCCCCAAATTTTGGAAATAAAAAAATTTAGATCTACACTTTAAAATACTAGATCTAGGGAAAAATAAGTGAGTAACATCGAATCTAACTCGATATAAAGCCTTTTCGTTCATGAATTAGCATAATACACAATCTTTACTACTACATCATTCCAAACATAATTAAATAGGTTTAATATCATATCTAGTAGTTTATGATAATAATAGACATCCAAGCACAAAAAAAAAAGAAAGACAATCAAAAGAGTCCTAGCTATCATGGTCAAGTAGATCATTTTGTCTTCTTGAATTTAGATTGCCACTTATCTAAAACATGCGCTTCGCAGAGGGGGTCCGGGGGTATCCCCCGGCGGGGGTCGAGCTGAAAAAAAAAAAAAAAGGAGATCGGCCGATATTTTCAAAATATCGGCCGAGATATCGTCACGGCCGATATGAACATCATATCGGCCGATATCTCGCGATATTTTGGCGAGTTGAAGCCCGGTATCGCCGATACCGATATCTCAGCGAGATATCGGTTCGGTGTCGGCCGATACCGAGATTTTGAACCATGGATGGGAGTCTTGATCGCTACAAAGCCCGATTGGTTACGCAGGGTTACAAGCAGGAGTATGGCATTGACTATGAGGAGACCTTTGCACCAGTGGCTAAAATGACCACCGTTCGTACTCTTCTTTGTGTCGCTGCAGTCCGCAACTGGCCTCTATGGAAAATGGATGTCAAAAATGCTTTTCTTCATGGTGACTTGAAAGAGACTGTCTACTTAAAACCTTCTCCGGGATATGCTTGTCCTCCTAAGCATGTTTGCAAGTTGCGAAAATCTCTTTATGGACATAAGCAGGCTCCCAGGGCTTGGTTTGATAAATTCCGAGAAGCAAATCTTCAAGCTGGGTTTCGCAAGAGTCATTCTGATAGTTCACTATTTCTTAGATGGACAACGAAGGGTTACACATTCCTTTTAGTCTATGTTGATGATATGATTATCAGTGGCAAAACCATCTCACTCGCCACATCAGAATGAAGGATCTTGGTCCTCTCACATACTTTCTAGGGTTTGAGTTTTCGCGTACCAAATCAGGCATTCGGGTCCATCAACGTAAATATGCTACCAATTTGATCACCTCGGCAAGACTTAATGATGTTCACACTTTTGATACGCCAATGGAATTAAACAGCAAACTCAGTGCGGAGGATGGCCTTCCCCTGAATGATCCCTCCATTTTTCGGCGGATAGTTGGTAGTTTGCTCTACTTAACTATGATTCGACCTGATATCTCTCATGCAGTTCATACGGTTAGCCAATTTGTGAGCAATCCTCACAAACCCCTACTTTGTGCATACTTCGCTATGTTAAAAGCATTCTTACTCATGGTCTCTTCTATCCTTCTGATACTTCTCTACGCTTATCAGCGTATGCCAATGTCGACTGGGATGGTTGCCCTGATTCTCGGCGCTCTACCACTGGCTGGTGTATGTTTCTTGGCGACTCTCTGATTTCGTGGAAGTGCAAGAAGCAAACCACTGTGTCCAAGTCTTCTGCTAAGGCCGAATATCGGACAATGTCATCCACAAGTGCTGAAATCATCTGGCTCTGCCGTCTTCTCTGTGAATTCGGTGTCATTGTTGGTAGTTCTACACCTCTTCATGGGGACAATACCAATGTTACCAGAATTGCTAATAATCCAGTCTTTCATGAACGGATGAAGCACATTGAGATTGATTGTCACTTCATCCGTCAGCATGTTGTCACTGAGAAGATAACCTTACCTCATATCTCTACTCATGACCAGTTGGCAGATATCTTCACCAAAGCACTTCCCAAGCCGCGCCATCATGAACTCACTCGCAAATTTATGTTTTCTGCATTACCACATCAAGTTGAGGGGGAGTGTAGAAGATAATGTGGCTTAGGCCCACTAGGCCCAGCCCAGCCCATCAAGGGCTTGTACACAGCTGTATATCAGATCCCACGTGTGGGATCATCTTAGATTATGTTGCTGATTTATCTCTTATTTACTTCCTTGTATAAATTAAGAGATTTATCTACTTCCTTGTATAGATTAGGAGATTGATTATTCAATATTCCGATTGCCCTTGATTAGGGTATAATGTAATTATAAATATACAAACGATCCGCCCATTGAGGCATCAAGTTTCTCTCCAAACTCTCGTCTCTTCCTTTCTTCTCTTATTTCATATCATCACAGAAAAAACCATTGTTATTGTCTCTCCCAATAATGGAACGATTGTTGCTGCCAGTCCTTATAACATCTGCTCCAAATATCTTCTTATTTCCAAACTGGAGTGCTTTCAATCTCACAATTAATACGGACCAACATGTTAATAAATAGAGGAAAGCAAGATGTGAATTCTTGGACTATAACAGGCCATATAAGGGGCTTAATAACCATGCACCCAAAGAGCTCTTTCAATATATCAATTTTTTTTCCGGATTCAATATATCAAGTTGGTAACAACCATGGACATACTGTTTTCAAAGAGTGATCATGAACATATTTACAAGAATTCTATAAAAACATATTTTAGTGTCCCTTTTAAGCTATGAAAAACAGATGCGAGGAACATGCATATATAACTACTTCATATTTTATTAATATTTAAGAGTTCCATCTCAAGATGACAGTGTAATTGGACGCATTTCAATAGAAACCTCAAAAATATTAGTTCTCAAAGAAGCTGACCTTCCGATTGCTGGCAAGTGCACCTTGTTGTCGATCAAGGGAATTAACACACATAGCCTGCATAAAAGCCAAAACTAAATGATTTATCCCGAAAAATAGTAGTAATGAAACCCTGCACAAATTTGTTTAAAACAAAAGAATTTTGAGGCAAAATGTCAGATTGAGACCCTGAAATTTAATGATTGTAATTGTTAAATACTTTTCATTTAACAACATCCTTTCAAAAGTGATACCCTAATTCACACCCATGACATAACACAAGAAATCAAAGGAAAAGGGTGCAGTGGCGGGGGTGTGGGGAGAAGGCAAGAGTTACCTCAATAAGTTCTCCACTTTTCTTAAAAATTTCCTTCGGGTTCTGGAAACAAGGAACTTCCCTGAAAAGGGGAGCATTTTTTTGCCTGGTAACCATAAAATTGCTATTACCAGAAGGAAGATTCCTGGCAGTTGAACCAGTTTCAGTAAAAGAAGAACTGCTATTTGTAACTCGATGATTTATGGTGTCAGTATGCTCATACTCAGCCATGATTCCTTTATGAATATCAGTCCAATTGTTAGAGAGTTTGTGAGAAACAGAGCGTAAGCCTTTAATCTTTTCCAGCAGAAAACTTTCACGGATGTCCTTCAGATTAACAGAAACTTCCCATAAAATCTCATAGAATGGCATGACATCTGCATTGTTAGCCTTCAACGTTTCAGATCCTAGCCTCAAGATATTATGTAATGCTCTAGGTTGAATTTGACCATCTTGCTCTAGCAAACCAAGAACAGGAACAGGCAAACCTTTCTCTACTTTCTGCTCCAGGAATGACAAAAGATGTTTGGAAAGAGATTGTGAAACATATGCCAGTGTTGTCCTTAGCAACTTAGCCAAGATCATTGGGAACAATTTGATTGGTTTAAGCGTGCTGACCAAATTAGATTGACAATCCGCAGAACAAGATGGCCAAGAAGGACCTCCACAAACAGGAATATTAGAACAATCGACTTCAAAGTCTGTCATCATCAAAGTGTATAAATGACCATTAGAGAGATTGGATAGATGCCGCCACAAGCAAACCCCTATTACAAGCCATTTTCCCTCATCTGGCACTGCCAAGATGGTCGATTCACCATGCACATCTTGGAAATTAGAAGCCAATGTATTCCCTTTGTAAGCACTCAATGCATCCTGGATCAGCTCTGCAGTAGGATATAAAACTTTCTTCAGATCTGCAGTTTTTATATCTGGATTTGTACTATCAATGGATGCAGTCAAGATAGGTTGTATTAAAAGGAAGAGACCTTTTGGGTTCCTTTGAGACCATGCTAAAGCAAAATACAAGAAATATTCAAGAAGATCGAGAGTAGCGAAAATTTTCACTGTGATATCTTCTGGAAGGAAGTTAGAACTATAAAGCTTTAGAAGAGGTTTTATGCTCCTACTTGAAAATATGACATCTTGTAAACACAAATACCAAGCATGAAAACGAGCTGATCTACTCTCACAAAATGAATCTCTTCTATGAATATCTTGTCTCATTGCAGAACAACTAATACAGCTTGCAACAACATATCGCACAACTAGAAAGGAAACCTCTTCCCCAGCCTTCAATAGTAGCTTTGGTAGAGAAGGATATAAAATGAAGCTGTCAACAGTATTCTCATTATTATGCGGATGCTTTCGAGAAGCATAGCCATGCAACACAGAGTATCCAAGTAATAACAATCCATTGTTATATGCAAAGATTAAGACCTGTGGAAACAAAAAGCAAGCAACTGTCTCAGATACTAGAGTACAGAAAAGAGATAAATATTAAATAAGGCAAGAAACATTGAAAAATAAGGATCTTACCTTATTTAACAGACCAACAGACTCCAATGAGTATTTCTGATCCAATAATGCAACTCCTGTGTTTAGCTTATGTTCAAATCTTTCCATTAGCAGCTCATATTGACCAGTTTCATATTCTTTACTGAAAACAGGTGCACAAGAAGATGCTAAATGTGTTTCAGGCCAGTTTGGGTGCTCCAACAACAATTTTGAGATGTACTGCATTGCTAAGTTCGTTTTAGCATAGGACTCCAAACGGTAAGCAACATCTCCTAAGAGCCAGTTGGCATCATATTGAGATGGACTTAGGATTTCATGGAAACTGGTAAGCTTTCCAACATCTGACAAGCTGACTTGATCTTTGCCTTCAATAGCGTTCAGGGAAGATGAAAGACATGCCAGGGCTTCAAGCTTGAGATAATTAAAGTCAATCAGAAAAAACTGTAGTGAAACAAACTATTAACACAGAACTTGAACTAAATGACTAACAGAATGTACATCAGGTAAGTCCTACAACGGAATTCCATAAAATTTGAGCTCATATAGAGGGATGAAGTAGATGAGCTTTCAAAAAGGCCACAAATTTCTGCATTTCTCTGAACTTTTAAAACTCTATTCCTTGGTTGATAATCTTTGTAAAAGAATTGGCTTTTTACCTTTTTTCAAATCCACTACAAAAAAAAGTATTATATAGAGACTTGCACAATATGTTTACCATCTAAAATGGCTGAACTAGAACTCATGCTTTTATGGAGATACGCATACAAAACTGACAAAAAGTAATGAGTGCGGAATACAATTAAAGCCATAAACAAGTGAGTGCATGCTTGCAAGAATGAGTGAAAAACAGCAGAACTGATGAATGTTATGTTGTTCCATTCCATTGGCAGATCTCTATTAGAAATTATATATCTACATAAATTACTAGATGAACTAACAAATGGTACGATGTCTAGATAAAACTACAGAATAAACACTATATGGAAGGAGATTCTGCTCAAACCATTGTATCTTAATGCAAGAGTTTCAGGTATTTGACTTACAGGAAATCCACAACGGTTTAAGGTACTGGCAGTCATCCATGTTGCCCACCTAGAAAGAATCCCAGCTGTGTACTCCCCAACAGAATTCTTCATGCTAGTTTTAGATGCCAGTAGCGCACAGTACTGAGAAATACTAGGGTCAGCAAAGGCAGCATGGCTGCATCGGATAGCTTCTTTATCGATTGTAGACTCCCTTCTGGAACTGATCAATTTCCTAAAAGATTCAGAATAATTCCCTAGTGCCCACTGCACATACCAGAAGAAGTTGACATAATTACAGGTCAAAAGAAATTTCAGATTCTGCACATGTAGTTGCACCATGAAGATACTGCTCTAACAAAGTGTTGTAATTTGATATTCACACATGACGCACCTCAAGCATACTAGCAAGCCAGTAGTCCCCCCTCTCAATTGCAGTAGGGAGAAGAAAAGTTGATATAAGATGGCGCTCTAACGGACCACCATACCCTTCAACAAGCCGGCATATTACAAGAGCGAGCTGTTCATCTCCAAGGTTCTTAGCGCAGATTGAGACTGCAGAAGAGGCATCACCTCCGAGAAGGAAGAAAGCGATAGCAAGCTCCAGCTGATGTTTTCCCATTAAAACATAAGCATTCTTCAAAGCAGCAGCCTTATTTTTCTCCTCCTGAAAAGGTAAGCCTAGAGATCAATACAAAAGCATAATGGATATAATGAAACAGGTAATAACATGAGAGCTCTTAAAGTCCAGACTAGAAATGCATGCACTGTGTGATAAATGTAGGGAGATATGCTGTCCTTGATGATTTGCAACATTGCTGAGAACAAGAGAGGGAAGCTTCCAGCATTTAGATTATAGTAATACTGTCATGTTGCAATGTCATTGAGTAAAACTATTTAGAGAAGCTCCTTTAAATCAGAACCAAAATGCAATCAACATAAATATATATATATAGAGAGAGAGTAGAAATCTAGCAAGAAATAACACTCATATCACTGGATTAATGTAAAGAGCATAGGGTGAGGGAGAGATGTATATATAAAAAGAAACGAAAATGGGCATTTCTATTTCACATTGGAAAAGTAGTATTATATGTGCACTCATAAGTCATAATGTCAAGAGATAGTGAGTAACAGAATGATGAACAAAGAATACTGGTTCAGCGGAGAACCAAAAGTGTTACAGCTGTTGATCAAAGAGATAGGATCATAGGAGTACAAGAGCCTGGCATGACAAAGGAGAAACAGTTAGCTTCTATGTTCTCCAGTGCAAGGTCTATTTGGACTTTAATTCTACCCAGCCCCCAGCAGAAGGAATATTTAGTCCATTTCTATCTTTGTTGAAATGTTGGGTGGCACCTAGTTCCATCTAGAGCCTCATGGAAGGATCATCAAGAGTTCCTTCAAGGGAAGAGATTGAGTTTTATTAATCATCACACAATCATATGCAACAATGGAACATTTGAAACAAAGAAACATCAGAATATTTGAAGGTAGGTTTGCCCATATGGATATTATCAAGAAGTGAATAGAAGTTCCACTGCTAAACAAGGAGTACATGGGATTACAGTTCCATGCATCCCATGAAATTAGCATGCCAATGCCAATGTAACTTCTAGATCAAAAGGCCAGTTATATCTTCGGGTTCTATGCTTCAAACTTAAAATTAATAGTCGCTCCTTTGACAACACATTTGTACCTAGATTTTGAGTGCTTAGGACAAAGATGAATTTTGCAGGTCCTTGCAGCTTAGACAAATAAAGTTAAGCAGAAACCAGGGTAACTATGATAGTCATTATATTTTCAACAGGACATATTTGGGCCTATGATGCACGGATACTTCAAAATGGGCAACGTATCATGTCGTATCATATCCGATACTTCACTTTTTACATGTAAAATCCGTGTCCCTGTCATGTCTATAGCGTGTCCTTGCCTTATTCATGCCGTATCTAGGCATCATAGATTCGGGCTGCTAGTGTGTAACAACCCGAACTCGAAAATATTTAAATTATATTTAATTGCTAGCCCTTGAATTTCGGTACAAAAGTGATATGCTAGGGGACTTAGATTAATTCATGCATCATAATAAGCCATGCAATTGAGTATTTTTAATTGCTCTGTAATTATTCCTTAATTGAGGGCTTAATTGTATTTTTTCAGAATAAGGATAAGATGGCACATTGGCCACTAGTAAGCACTTTATATATTTATGCAATATGAATTAGAAAAGAAGAAAAAAAAAACAGATGCATAAGGGATGGCCACAGGGAGAAACCTGTTATGGAGTGGGCCCATGTGTAGATGATAAGAGAGGAGGGGGGGGGGGGGGGGGGGGGGGGGGGCGCCCAAAAGCACATGGGCCCTCCTTAGTCCTGAAATCTCCTAATCAAGCTAGTAATTGTAAGAGAGACCAATACTCATGTTAAGAGCCTGAGTTATCAGAGTAGCAGCAGCAGCATCCTAGTGAGACTAGGATTGTAGGGCCACAAACCCAAGACTAGGATTGTAGGGCCACAAACCCAATATAAGAGAAGTGCTGCCTAGCCCCTTTGGCACAAATACAACACGGCAAGGAGGAGTGGGGGAGAGGGGCGCTGGGGGCTAGGTTAGCAACTACACCATTTTCTTCATCAATTTCTTGCGCTCAACATCTCAAGGTGTGTCACCAAGCATAACTACCAGGTTCTTGACTTCTTTTGATGCAGGGCCATGCAAAGGTAACCTAGATGGTTAATGTGAGATCAGAAAAGATTAACAATCTTCATTTTAGTAAAAATTAAAATTCAGATTATACCACTTAAGTTGAGTTTCAATTAGGGAAAGAGAGATGAATCTATGCCTTGTCACAATCCCACAATGTGAACCTCTCAAATATGAATTGAGAGTTTCAGTGGGAGAATGTCTCTTCCATTGGCTTAGGGATCAACCAACAAAATGCAGATTTGTTGTCCCTCTTGAGGATTTCACAAAGTCTAGACTCAAAGGAGTTTTCAACAAAGTTTCAATGTAAAGAGTTGGTGACAGAGAATTCAAATGTGTAAATAACAGTTCCCGCAGTTTCATCATCATCAAAGCCTTGTCCCAACTATGTTGAAGTCGGCTACACGAATTCTGTTTCTCCATTCCGATCTATTTTGAGCCAAATTCTCAACTAAGTTACACTTCTTCATATCTATTTTTACTACCTCCATCCACGTCCTCTTTGGCCTACCCCTTCCCCTTGGTGGGCCAGTTCCTGCAGTTCAATGTCAAAATAAGCAATAAACAAATTCAAAATATGAAATCGAGGCTGAGGACTTAAAATGATTTGCTCGAATATGTCAAAACCCTGCAAATAGGGTTCAGCCATGCTGGATATGGGCCAAGAAGGGTTCAGCTGGGTTTGGATGTGGAACAATAGGGTTCAGTTGGGCTGGGTTCGACTTGTAGGTCACTCGGCTGGCTGGATTGAAGGGTTGGAAGGGATTGGCTGGGTTGGATTTGGGTGAGGATGGGGTCAGCTATTGGTTTTGGGTTTGGATGGAGGTCGGACAATGTGGAATGGTGTTCTAGGGAGGTGCGGCTATGGTTGTTATGGCTGGGATGGGGCTCGGCCACATGGATTTGATGCTAGATGTGGTTCAACTCGCTTGGGAAAGCTTGGAAGTGGATCGGCCATGTGAAGATAGGTTTTGAGGTTAAGGCTTTTATGGATATGGTTCGGCTGATGTTGATTAGGCCAAGAATGGGTTTCGGCCAATGGAAATTGTGTTCATGGAGGGTTCTGAAAAATTACATAAGTGGGTGAACGAAAAAGTTAGATGAGCAATTGATCACTCTCACAGGGTTATTACAGTAACCTATACTTAAAGAACTGTTACTGAAATATTTCATAAGTGAACTTTTTAGATGTCTTAGAGACAACGACCGATGGTTGTTGCTAATAATTTCATATCAAGAATAAAATTAGTGGACTAAATTTACATATATCTATATAAAATTAATTCTTAGAATTTCCTATAAAGAGTTGAGACATTAACCTACATTTATCTATCATTTGTGTGTTGCCAATATACCCTGAAAATTGGGAAGATTTTGTGGGTTTGACTTTAACATGAGTGGCATTGGAAGTACACCTTTATCATCTGCTTCTGTTCAATCCGATGATCCAGCATGGGCTCATGATTATATAGATCCAACCAACAACAATAATGCAATTTGTCATTATTATGAAAAGGTCACAAATGGTAGTAGGATCACCAGACTAAAAGAACACCTTTGAGGGGTGACAGGAGAAATTGCACTGTGTAAAAAAGGTGGCTCTTGATTTTTCTTTTTCTTTTTATTGGGACAGCTCTTCAAATGTGATACTTCAACTTGAGGACCCAAGGATTGATCCCTCGGCATGTGTGTGAAACTACAGTGCCAAGTGATGTTAAATGGTAAATGGAAAGGCTTGTTTTAGTGATGAGGACATCACAACTTCATTCAAAGTCTACCAACGGAGGAAGAAGAAGTCATAAAGGAAGGCTTCTTTGTGATTAGATGGTTACTACTCGGTGTTAGATGGCAGATTCAATGAAGATCCACCACTGGATTGCAAATCCGATGAAGATCCACTATTGGATTGCAAATCTAATACAGATCCACCATTGGATCTTGATCCCAATATAGTTCCACCGTTGGATCCAACCCGGTCTAACGTGTGAACCCATGATCGAGATGAAGACCTCATGTGTTAGACATCAAGAAGGCCCCACATTGGGATGTGCCACATGGGAGGGACCGGTGACAAAGAAGATCAAGATCAAGAGGGGCCCACCAATGTGGCCTGAAAAGTGAGTCGTACATGGGCCATACGGCCCATTCTCCAAAGAGTCATGCCTTCATTTATGAGATGAGAGTTTTAGTTGTGGGTCCATAGGTCTTAAGTAGTTGTTTCAATCTCAGCCATCCGCGTGTTTCCTACGGCTAAGATCAAGTTCAAGGTTAGGGTTTATCTATTTAAACATGGTATAGACATTTTCAGATCTAATGATGAATGATTGAATGCTTGAGTGCCCATACTCTCCCTCCTGGAAAGGATTTGGCACGAAGCCACCAGTGTAATCCGGCAAAATCAGGTATCTTCTTCCCAATCAATTTGGTGGCTTAGGAAAAATTTGGGGATTTTTTTTTTTTTTTTGAAAATTAGGTTTTTTAGATTATGGGATTTGGACAAACGGTGGTGTTTTTGTGCAGGGATTTGATTCGGTTTATGGCTCTTATGAGGTTTGAGGGTTTGGATGAAGATGCACTTGGTAGGAACTGGGTTTTAATGGAGTGGGATAAAACAGTCGATTTGGATTTCTGGAAGTGGGGCTTTGGGCTTTCTGGAAATGGTGGAGAAGGAATTCGATGGTCTCGGGGTGGAAACTGGGCTTTGGTGAGTGATAGAGAACTAGATGGCTACATTTTGTTTCGACTGTTTGAGGGGGGATGGATGATAATGGAACGGAAACAATGGAAAAAGGGGATTACATGTGCCAATCTTCAAATCCGGATGGATCAATCTATGGCTCTGATGTCAATTAATGCGGAACAGAGGGAAGATGCGGAGCGGGCAGGGACAGGGATGGAGAGATATGGGAAAAAATTATGCAAAATGGAGTTGATACCAGACATTATTTGATACCAATTCATCCCATCTTGTTTTCCTCTCTTTCCATTATTTGATACCAGACATTTGAATTATGCAAAATGCAAACAAGTCAACATTAGAAACACACACAAATGAGGTGCAAAGTAGAAAATTTATTGACCATAAGTGGTCATTTAAGTAGTACTGTTGACATACGAATTCATTAAGGCTAAGCTACTAGGTAAGATACTGAAAATCATATTAGTTTGAATCAACAGAAATTGTAAACCGATTATATATATGATAAGTAGCATAAACAATAATCACCTTTAAGAAGAGAAATGTCACGATACAATACCTGGAAATTCCGTGAAAGAAATCCAACCAAGGGCTTGTCCTTTTCATTTTTGCTGACTTTAAAAAGTCCAGTCAAAACTTGAAGTCTGTTCAGTGCAAGATACAGAAGTGCACAGTCCTTGGGATCTTTCTTCTTTAAATATTGTAATCTTGCAAGCTTCTCCATCTACACAGTCAAGTACATTGCCATTCAAGAATTGCGTACAAATATTGAAAACAAAATACTAAACCTCACATGCATCATCAAAACCATCCACCCACAGCCACAAATACACACTCATGTGACACATTAGATTCATGTAACAAGTTGATCGATCCATTTAGAGGACCAGAGCTGAAAAACAGGCATGTCCCCATGCATCGAGTGGGCCCGATTTGTACAATATAAATGGTCAGTAGGAACATTCGATGAACAAATAAGGCCCACTTGATGATGGACCTATCTAATTTTGGGGCCAGGTCATCTAAAAGGTTGCTTCCACCTCTTGCACACTTGATGCCGCACCCATTTGTTATGCCGTCATGCATAGCCAAAATGGAGTTGTTTGTGAAGAAGCGCATGTGAGCTTAGCAAATCTCACCCATACATAATAACTTCACTCCTAGAAATGGTAAGCGCAAAGGAATTAAAACAGGTCTACAGTTTCATTACTCAGTAGCAATGGCAAAAAATCAGTTGAGTATGAACACTGGATACCAATTTCAGATGCCCCATCAAGCTAGAGTTTAGAATAATGTATTAAGCAACACAGAATTTCATGATCAATACGACAATACAGGTAGAAGCTCAGATCAAAATCAAACTTCAAACTCCCTAGTGTATATCAAATAGAATATCTGAAAACAAAAGTTGCTGGTTGAACGATCAAATCTGTAAATGATAAAAAAAAAAAAAGAGAATATGCTAATGATCCCTCCCAACCTTTAAGTTGCAGCTGCGGAAAATGAAAGACCATTGCTTATCCTTCACTAGCGCCTTTTAGTCACAGATGGTACCGAGGATGATAATGAGAATCAAGCCCCTAATTTTCGAACAAGAGTAAGCAGCAAAGGTAAGTGTTGTAATGAAATTATTGATGGTAGCAGTGCTATGAATGTCATATCCAAAGAAGTAGTTGACTAACTTCAATTGCCAACTACGAAGCACCCAAAGCCTTATAGAGTTGCATGGGTAGATAATTATTCTATCCCCGTCAACAGACAGTGCATTGTTCCTTTAAAGCTTGGATCATATGAAGGCAAGATGTAATTCCGATGAATGTCGCCTACATCTTATTTGATCGGCCTTGGCTCCAACGCCTTTAGTCATCACCGACCATGCGGATAACACCAACACTTTTAAATGAAATGGACGGCGAATTAAATTGAAGCCCATGGAGACTCCATTTTCATCAGCACAAGCCACTCCTTCAGCATTTCCTCACATCCTAACCATGCGCAAATTTGAAGTTAAAGGTAAAGAGCAAAGTGTGTTGTATGCTTTGGTTGCCAAGCAGGTGACCGAATCAAAAGAAGACTCAAAGCCATCTATTCCCCAAGAGGTAAAACCATTGCTCAATGATTTCTCTTATTTAATTCCTGATGAACTTCCAAATGAGTTGCCATCAATGCGAGACATATAGCATGTGATAGCTTTAATTCTTGGAGCATCTCGTCCTAATCTTTGTGCTTACCGTATGAGTCCATCCGAACATGGTGAACTCAAGAAACAGGTTGATGATCTTTTGCAACAAGGATAAATTCGGGAAAGCCTTAGTCCATGTGCAGTAGCCGCTCTCCTTACTCTAATAAAGGATGGAAGTTGGCGTATGTACGTGGATAGTCATGCCATCAACAAAATCACTGTAAAGTATCCCTCCCCTATGCCTAGGCTTGATGACATGCTTGATCTTATGACTAGTGCTTCTGTATTTTCAAAGATTGATCTTTGCAGTGGCCATCATCAAAACCGAATTAGGCCTGATGATGAATGAAAAACTGCCTTCAAACCTAAAGATGATTTTTATGAATGGTTGGTTATGCCTTTTGGTCTTACTAATGCTCCTAATACATTCATGCGTGTGATGAATCAATTGTTGAAACCTTTTATTGGGAAGTTCGTTGTTGTTTATTTCGATGACATCCTAGTTTACAGCAAAACAAGAAAGGAGCATCTTGATCAGTTGAAGATTATCTTCCAACTTCTTCGCCAATAACGCTTTATGTTAATCTGCAGAAGTGCACTTTTATGAGCAATTCTGTGGTTTTTCTTGGCTTTGTTGTATCTTCAAAGGGCATAGAGATAGATCCATCCAAGGTTCAAGCTATTCTTCATAAGCCAATTCCAACTACTCTCACTGCAATTCTAAGTTTTCATGGCCTCGCCACATTCTATAAGCGGTTCATTCACGACTTCAGCGATATTATGGCTCCATCAATAATACCCGGATACTTGTACAAGCCCAACATATCCATATCAAACCAATTTGACACTTGTATTGGTACCTAATATTGCACTGATGCTTCTAGGGAACAAATTTAACATATCCTACTTATAAAGTCCATTATTTCATATAGTTCTTTAACTATTTTTACTTCTCACCATAAAAAATGATAGAAAGGGATGAAAACAATGATGATTTCATTGATTCAAAAGTGATCTAAAGAAAAAAGTAGGACACCCATATCCATATCTGTGGCCTAGATATTCAAAAGTGAGGAGTCGTATCCCCGTATCAGTGTTCGTATCCATATCCGTAGTTAGGCATTATAGGCTCCCATCACTAATTGTGCGAAAAAAGGGTAAATTTAAATGGACAAGTGCAACAACTCAAGCCTTTGACAGAATTAAACGCAAGATGATGGAAGCCCGAAGCCCCTGTATTGCAACTTCCAGATTTTGACAATGCCTTTGAAGTTGCTTGTAATGCTTCCAATGTTGGCATTGGGGGAGTTCTTAGCCAAGAAGGTCACCCAGTTACTTTTTTCAGTGAGAAGCTCTCTGATACCAAGCGCAAATATTCACCATATGATTTGGAATTCTATGCAGTTTTGCAAGCATTGCGACATTGGCGACATTATTTGGTTGGAAAAGACTTCGTCTTATATTCCAATCACGAAGCATTAAAACATCTTCAATCCCAACGGCACATGAGTGATCATCAAGTGGAGTGCCTACCTTCAGGAGTTTACTTTCAGCATCCAACATAAAGCAGACAGACAATATGGTGGCCGATGCCTTAAGCCGTCGAAAACATCTCCTCACCAATATGACAGTTACTGTACCAGGTTTTGAGCAAACCAAGCAGGAGTATGTAGCTGACAAAGATTTTGACACTATTTATTCAGATCTTAATGGTGAACAAGACTAGCACACACATTATAGCATACATGATGGTTTCTTATTCAAAGGTAACAAACTGTGCCTACTTGCCACTTTTATTCGAGAACATATTGTTTGAGAATTACATTCAGAAGGCTATAGTGGTCACTTGGGATGTGACAAGACCCTTGCTCTTCTGGTAGATCGCTATTATTGGCCGCACATGAAGATTAATCATTAATGTTATCCGTATTTATGAAAGATGTCGCACCTGTCAATTGGCTACAGGTAACAAAAAGAATACACGATTATATCAGTCATTGCCAATTCCTAATGCCCCATGGGATGATATCAGCATGGACTTTGTGTTAGGCCTACCAAAGACTGCCAGAAGAGTTGATTCCATCTTCATTGTTGTGGATCGTTTCTCCAAAATGGCTCATTTTATTCCATGTAACAACACAGCAAATGCTTACAAGGTTGCTCAATTGATCTTCAAAGAAGTTGTCCATCTTCATGGACTTCCCAAGACAATCGTCTCAGATTGTTGACACCAAGTTTATGAGTTACTTTTGGAAGATTTTGACTGCCAAAAGAGTTGATTCCATCTTCGTTGTTGTGGATCGTTTCTCCAAAATGGCTCATTTTATTCCATGTAACAACACAGCAGATGCTTACAAGGTTACCCAATTGATCTTCAAAGAAGTTGTCCATCTTCATGGACTTCCCAAGACAATGTCTCAGATCGTGAAACCAAGTTTAAGAGTTACTTTTGGAAGATTTTGTGGATGACAACAAAGACAAAACTTCATTTTTCTAATGCTTACCATCCTAAACTAACAGCCAGACAGAAGTCGTTAATCGAACCCTTTAACAACTATTACGGTGCATTGTTCGTGACCATATCACTACATGGGATCAAGTTTTACCCATAGCTAAATTTGTCTATAACAATTCAGTCAATCACTCTACTGACATCTCACCATTTAAACCAGTCACAGGTGTTCATTAGCGCTTGCCTATTGATCTCGTTCCATTACCTATTGAAGCGCAACCTAGTGCTGAAGCGGAGAATTTCATCAAACACATGCAACAGATACATGATGAAGTTCGACACCATATCACTGCCAGCAATGACAGTTACAAGGCTCATTCAGACAAGCGTCGCCGTTTTCTAGTATCTTTTGAAGGAGACATGGTTATGGTACATATCCATCCAGAAAGGTTACCACTAGGAGCTAATAAGAAGTTACATCCACATAATGTGGGTCCATTCAAAGTGTTAAAGAAGTTTAACTCCAATGCCTATACTTTGTGATGCAGGACAGGCCCCTGGTCCCCATGGGTAGACCCGCCAATGGGCCCAACCCATCCATCCCGACCAGTTCTTTGGGCCTAGCCCACCTACTGTAGTTTATTTAGAGTTTTATTTACCTATTTATGTTTTAAGTTGTATTTAGGTAGTAGATGTTTTAATCCTGGCCATCGGTGTAGTTGAATGGTCCAGATTAGCTTTAGGTTATGTTTTCACATGTTTAAGCATTGTAAAGCCTCCGAGGCTATTCAGTTGATGATTAATGAAAACTTTGTCAAGTGATTTTAAGTCTTCCCAAGTTATGTCTGATTTTAAGTCTTCCCAAGTTATGTCTTCTTCCTCACCCGCGATGGGGAGTTTGGCGTGAGATCAAGATTTTCAAGCGAAAGCCTAGCCTATCCCTTCCAATTTCCATCCTCCGTCTCCAATCTCTTCTTCTCTACCTACCCCGCTCCGCATCAATTGGTATCAGAGCCAAAAATTGATCCATCCGGATTCGATATTCGGTGCTCCCTCATTCATACATGTTCGATCGTCACCATCACCATTCGGCAATCCCTACCATCACAAAACCCCATTAAGCCCTAAACCCACCTTCGTTTCCCAGATTTTCAATACCCAAACACCATTCCCACCACTGTTCCAAAACCCTAATTTCCGAACAAAATTGTAACCCCAAACCCTAAAATTCAGAGCTCCCCAACCAACAAGCAAAACCGAACAAGCAAAACCTAATCCTCTGACTTCTAAAACCCAAAAATCCAACCCCTATCCCCAATCACCAAAATTTCCCAAAACCCTGTCAAACCCATTACATGCCCTAACTGACCTGGCCAAGCCTCACTGGACCAACCCAACCGTAACCAAAACCCCACGGCACGTCCCTCTCCTATAGAAAAAAACAAAAAAGAAAGAAAAAAAAATAGAAATAAGAGGAGAGATAGTAGAGAGGCAAGCAGCAGATCTATAAAGTATACCTGGTTTGTACACTCCCACCTCCTTGCACCGGCCATCATAGTCCTCGTCGTCTTCCTACCTCACCAATGTCATCATCGTTGCAAGCAACAGGGAAGCAAACAACAACAGCCTGTTACCTTCGCCGCAGTCGCCACCATCTCCAGTCAAGGCCCTACATCTCCTCTCCAATAACCGAGCAGTGGTAGCGCTCCTCTCGCCTTTCCCTCTCGTTCGTTGATGACAAGCATCGGAAAAGGGTTTGAAATGCCATTTGTTTCGATCACGTGTCTGTGCATCTGACACGTGCTGGGCCAAAGTCTTGTTGGGCCTGAGTTCAGGTCAAACACAACCCATTTTCTAATTCCATTACCAACTGGACAACATGTAACGTCAGGATGAGCCTGACCCATGAGTAGAGCCCAACAAGTTGAGCCACAACTAATTTCAACGCCTTGTAATGCACAAATCAAGCTGCAAATTATAAGTGGGCACTGAAATTAAGTGATTTTCAGCCATCCATCTTCAAATAGCAAGATCTTCTCCATCCGGACTCCGATTGTCGATCCATCTTCACTAGTGAACTCCAATCAGTAAGATTTACACATCTAGTCAGTCTGATTTTAATTTTGAAGAGCATTAAAATTTTCAATCTTTGCATCAAGTTAATATGGAATTGTCAGCCAATATGGAATTGCAACTTCTTGAAATCTTCAAAGGGGTTAAAAGGATGACATATGCTTTCAAATATGGGGAAAGGTATTATGCAAATAAAGATTGCTTTGAGCAATATATTAATTTGACACAGGAAAGATTGTCCGTCGATGATTATGCCAATGAATTTGAAAGGCTACATCATTTATGTGAATTGGGAGATACACATAATTTCAATCACTTTCTCAATGGTTTGCGACCAAGCATATTGAAGAATAAGAAAAGGGAATGCAACGATATGCATGAAGCATTTTGGGAAGCTATCCATGTTGAGCGCAAACCACAAAAGCCCATGTTGTGGAACCAATTGTGAAGAATGTCAAGCCTGATATCATTGAGCAAAAGCAAGAAACAACTGATTCTACAATAACTTCAGATGAAGTAACAGACAACACTCCTATAAATAATTATACCTCAGATGAATCAGGAGAAAAGGAGCTTGAGCCTCATCATTCTGATAGTGCTGATCAAGTAGTGCAGGTGGAACAAGAAGAAACAAACAATGAAGAAAACATCAAGGACTCTAATCATCTAATGAATCCCATTGCAAGTCCAGCTCCAGAAAATCAAATTAAACCATTAAATGAAAAGACCATTGATCAAGAGATTGCCAAAGAAGATCACATCTTTGAAGTTCCTCATATTGACTTCGTCCTCGGAGACCAACCAATTCTACTAGGAGAATGTGTGCAAATGGAAGAATTAAAGCATCACTTCATTCGAGCCCGCATCAATGCAAACTCCAGTCACCAAAAGACGTAGCGTGTCAAGCCTCATTTGAGTTGGAAGAAAAGGTCAAGTCAAGCCTCCAAGCCTTGTGAAGAAAACGAAGATCAACTGAACCGGCAAATCGAGGATTCATGCGATGGATTTTCAATCCTGGAGGACATCTATAAAACTCGAGGTCGAGTTCTCTCCAAGAAGGGGAGAGTTGATGCAGGACAGACTCATGGTCCCCATGGGTCGACCCGCCAATGGGCCCAGCCCATCCATCTCGACCAGTTCTTTGGGCCTAAGCCCACCTATTGTAGTTTATTTAGAGTTTTATTTACCCATTTATGTTTTAAGTTGTATTTAGGTGGATGTTTTAATCCTAGCCATCGGTGTAGTTGGATGGTCCAGATTAGCTTTAGGGTTATGTTTTCACATGTTTAGGCATTGTAAAGCATACAAGGCTATTCTGTTGATGATTAATGAAAAAATTGTCAAGTAATTTTGGGTCTTCCCAAGTTATCTCTTTTTCCTCGCCTGCGATGGGGAGTTCGGCGTGAGGACAAGATTTTGATACGGAAGCCTAACCTATCCTATCCCGTCCATCCTCCATCTTTAATCTCTCCATCTCTACCTGCCCCGCGTCTGGTACCCCGCTCCGCATCACTTTGGAGTTGCCATCAAATCTTGGCATCTTGATGCAGGCCCTAGGGTTAGGGCTTGCATGGAATGCCAAAGCACGTGTCTATAGACACCTCAACACGTCTCCATAGAGACTTCAACACGAGGACGCACCTCTCCGAGGGAAAAAACACCCATGATAATTCTATTCCAAAATCTAAGTCTTAAGATTTTCATCTCTACAATGCCATATATATAAGAAACAAAACTTAAATCTAATTAAAATACGAACCTAAATAAATTGGCAACCTAATCCTAATTAAAATTCTTTAAATAAAATTAGAAATCTACTAATAAAAATAAAACATCCCTATACTATTTTGGACGGGACCACTTATGGCCAGTTCTGCATCATTCCCCCTAGGTTGAAAGAAGAGTTCAACCTCGAACTCGGGTCTTCTTCATGTTGCCACTATAGACATGGTGACGTGAAGAACTTCCTTTGTGGCATGGGACCTTGATCTCTTCTTCGGTGATTCTAGTTTCTTTGGATGGAGTGTAACTTCCTTTCCCCGTGCATAAATGTGTATGTGTTGTCATGCATCCCAAGAGTGTCATTCTTGTCATACGTCCATGGGCGATTGGCACAGCCCTGGAACCTCAATCGTACTGTAGACCAATCTCGAGGATGAGATTGACCAAATCCAAAGGATTCCAGCCCTAGAGCATAAGACAAGCCATAACACTCAAGAGAAATAACTCACGATAATTTTATTAATTGAATCTGCATGAACATGACAATAAGGAGCTTCTCTATATATAGAGTAGCATTGTTCCTAAATAAGCAATAAAGGAAATATCTAATCCTAATCAACATATAAATTAGAAAGGAAATCTTCCAAAACAATTAAGCAACCTACTAATCTAGAAATAAGCAAATAAAGCAACACTACTAATCTAGAAAACGTGTGGAACATGTGGACCCCATCAGACGGGTCCGTCAAGGCTTGCGGGTCTTGTTCTTGGATTGTGAACGGACTGCATCAGCGAATCAATAAAATATCTCCACTATCCATTTGTAGTACATCGCACCAAATTGTATCTTTATAATCATCACCATGGTTTAAAAACCCAGACTCGGGATCCGACTCGCCTAGGGCTGAGTCTGAGTCGACACGGCCTACTCGGGCGAGTTGGACCAGCCCTCATTTCAGTGTTCAAAACAGAAAAAAAAAGGAGAAGAAGAATAAGAAAGAAGAAGAAAGGAGGAGGAGGACGCCTATCAGCTAGTACCTACCACCAACAGCCAACAGCAGCACAGAAGCTCCACACACAACAGCTGGCAGCACTGCACACAGCAACTGCACTACACACAGCAGCAACCAGCAGCTTTTTCCTGCACAGTACACAATGCCCAAACAACAGCCAGCAGCTTTTTCCTGCATAGTGCACAATGCCCAAAACCCTTTCCTCTTCTTTTTATACTACCTTCTCTCTCTCTCCCTCCTTCTATTTAATGTACTTTAAAAAAACAACCATTTTCTCTCTCCCCCCTCTCTTCATTTTCTCTTTTTTTTAAGGTTTCAAGTTGAGTCGGCTTGGGACTCGGGTGAGACTCGGGGGAGTCTCGGCCGAGTCCCACTTCCCCGATACCGAGTCGACTCGGACTCGGCCGATTTTTTAAACCATTCATACTACAAAAGTAACTTGACATGTATGCCGCACTTGCACTTCATCACCTGTCATTTGCCACTTGACAACGTAGGAATAACTTGTTAAAGTGTAAACTTGTATGATAATAGACTCAGCCCACTTGTATGATAATAGGCCCAGCCCACCTGTATATATGGGATCTAGTCAGAAGATAACTACGTATATACTAGGATGTCTTTCCATTCTTAGAGATCTAATTAGATCTTGATTCCATGATTTGTAGTGATTTGTAGCCTAAACTTAGGCAATGTAAAGTCTATATAAAGAAGAGAAATCCAAGAAGATGGATCATCGAATGAGAATACATTTTCACAGAATTCTCTTCTCTCTCTCTCGTTTAAGTATTATTTCAATATGCCTGAAACTGACATGGTATCAGAGCCTGAGGTCTCGAGTTCGAAACCACGCAGGGCAGAAATGCCCCATGCCGCGTTGTGTGTTTGTGCGGGCGCAAAATGCGCAGGGCAAAAAGGCCCCATGCCGCGTTATAGTCTTGTGCGGGCGTGTGCTTCGGATCCGGGTTGTAGTTGTTTGTGCAGTTTCCTATCACCAATTGGTTTTGGGATTACTGGCTCTGATACCATGAAATAGTATGTAAAGATAGGAAGAAGAATAAACCAAAGGTGGAGAGAAACCGATACCTCAATGGGAGGCTCGTATGAGATTTTATAATTACACAATACCCAAATCAAGGGTAATCTAATCAATATACAATCCCTAATTAAGAGTAATCAAATCAATTTACAACCTTCATCAAGGATAATCAAATCAATCTATAAATCTATACAAGGAAATAAATAAATAAGAGATAACTGAAGATACAGATATTTATAAGTTCTGACGGGCCTTGGGCTGGGCCAAGTGGGCCTAAGTCACATTATTTCTACACTCCCCCTCAAATTGATGTGGTAATGCAGAAAACAACAATTTGCTAGTAAGTTCATGATGGCGTGGCTTAGGAAGAGCTTTTGTGAAGATATCTGCCAACTGGTCATGAGTAGAAACATGAGGCAAGGTGATCTTCTCAGTGACAACATGCTGACGGATGAAGTGACAATCAATCTCAATGTGTTTCGTCCGTTCATGAAAGACTGGATTATTAGCAATTCTAGTAGCACTGGTATTATCTCCATGAAGAGGTGTAGGCATATTAACAATAATACCAAATTCACAAAGAAGACGGCGGAGCCAGATGATTTCTGCACTTGCAGACGACATTGCCCGATATTCAGCCTCAGCAGAAGATTTGGATACAGTGGTTTGTTTCTTGGACTTCCATGAAATCAGAGAGTCGCCAAGAAACATGCACCAGCCAGTGGTAGAGCGCCGGGAATCAGGGCAACCAGCCCAATCGGCATCGGCATACGCTGATAAGCGTAGAGAAGTATTAGACAGATAGAAGAGACCATGACTGGGAGTGCCTTTAACATAGCGGAGAATGCGCAAAGCAGCAGCAAGGTGAGGTTTATGAGGATTGCTCATAAATTGGCTAACCGTATGCACCGCATGAGAAATATCAGGGCGAGTCATAGTTAAGTAGAGCAAACTACCAACGATCCGACGGAAAATAGATGGATCATCCATGAGGGGACCATCCTCTGCACTGAGTTTACTATTTAATTCCATTGGCATATCAACAGTATGAGCATCATCAAGTCTGGCAGAGGTGATCAAATCAGAAGCATATTTACGCTGATGTATCCGAATGCCCGACTTAGTACGCGAAAACTCAAGCCCGAGAAAATATGTGAGAAGACCGAGATCCTTCATTTTAAAGTGGCGAGTGATATGATGCTTGAGATCCGTAATACCAGAAATATCATTGCCACTGATAATCATATCATCAACATAGACTAAAAGGAATGTGTAACCCTTTGGTGTCCATCTAAGAAAGAGAGAACTATCAGAATGACTCTGGCGAAACCCAGCTTGAAGAATAGCGGCTCGGAATTTATCAAACCAAGCCCTGGGAGCCTGCTTAAGTCCATAAAGAGATTTGCGCAATTTACAAACATGCTGAGGAGGACAAGCATAGCCAGGAGGAGGTTTTAAATAGACAGTCTCTTTCAAGTCGCCATGAAGAAAAGCATTTTTGACATCCATCTGCCACAGAGGCCAATTGCGAGCTGCAGCTACACAAAGAAGAGTACGAACTGTGGTCATTTTAGCCACTGGAGCAAATGTTTCCTCATAATCAATGCCATACTCCTGCTTGTAACCCTGTGCAACCAATCGTGCTTTGTAGCGATCCAAACTCCCATCAGAGTTAACCTTGACAGAGAAGATCCACTTACTGCCAATGACAGAGGCTTTGTCAGGTGTCGGTACCAAGTCCCATGTATGGTTTGCCTCAAGAGCCAACAATTCCTCATTCATAGCATCCTGCCAGTATGCAATCTTCGAAGCCTGTGTATAAGAGGTGGGTATAGGAGCACTATCCAAAGAAGTGAAAAGAGCAGGGAAGCCATATCTGTCAGGAGCAACCGAAGGACGACTAGATCGTCGCAGGGGTTGGATATTAGTAGAGGAAGTATTAATACCTGAGGGTACAGGAGGCAGCATGGGAATAAGATCGGGAGAAGGAGGCCCCACAGGAGGAGTCTTGTTTCGCCGGACATAGACATTGGTAATTGGTGGTTTGGAAGAAGTTGTCACAGGAAATTGTGGCAAATAAGAGACAGCAACAGGATGAGTTTGGAGACGCAAAGAAAAGAAGGGAATGTGTTCTAAAAAGATCACATTACGAGATATCCGCATGCGTTTCTCAGAGGGATCATAACATAGAAATCCCTTGTGTTCAGAACTGTAACCTAGGAAGAGACATTTGGCAGCCTGGGGTGACAACTTAGTGCGCTCTTGTCCGGCAGTTTCCATCACAGCCGTTCAAATTTGTGGATTTTGATCCGATTTGAGTGAAACTTTGGCCTGGAGTTGCGAAAATAGCTTGCCCTTCTATCCCAACAAATACGGACTGGATTATCATAGCATCCCTCTCAGTCCATAATGTGAGAAATCCATTGTAGTATTCTTGCACAGTTTTATCACCTTGACTGAATTTCGCAATTTCACTATCGAGTTGAAATTTGCGAGCTTTATTGGTTTGATGATAAACATTCTTTAGATGACCCCACATATCAGAGGCAGCAGCATATGCTTGAAGAGCAATGGCAAGAGAAGGATCAATGGAGTTAAGAATCCAAGTGATAACCTTAGCATTTTCTTTAGACCAGGTAGCTAAAGCTTTGGTGTCAGTAGTAGGTTTAGTTATCGAGCCGTCAAGATAACCAAACAATCCTTGGCCTTCAACGAAATTCTTCAGATGAAATGACCAAGCCATGTAATTATTTCCATTGAATTTAATGGGAATAACATCATACTTGTCCATATTGAAGAAGCGGCAGCAAAATGAAACAGCAGCAACCAACCAAGGATAAAACAACTACAGAATAGCAAGATGCACACAGAAATGAAATAGATAAGCAGCAGGAGAGGATAGCTGCTAATACAGCACAGAAGAGCACACACAGCCAGCTATCACCACAAAATCCAGCACAAAAGAGAGACAGCACAGAAGAATCCAGCACAGACAGCAAGCCCGCAGCATAAAATGCTCAAAATCCAGCACAGACAGCCCCAGTTAACTAGAGATCTAGGAGATCTTCTTCCTTCTTCATTCTGAGAGAGTTCTAAAGCTTCGTTTCTTCTCTTCCGAGTCTATTCCTGCCATCTGATCGTCTGTGATCATCCCTGATCACATCTGATCAGACGTGGCCCACTTTTTTATCATCATCATCATCACAGCAGAAGCAGCCCACAGTATTCGTCTTGTTATTCTCATAATTATGAAGATTTTTTCATGATTTTTGGATCATCAGAAGTAGGGTTTCCAACCCATTTTGTGATATTTCAGTTTTGACGGACAGTTTCCATCACAGCCGTTCATCTTTGTGGATCTTGCTCCGTTTTGCATAGGATTTTTCCCTGGGTTGCAGAAAAACATTGTTCTTCCATCCCCAACACCTGATCCAGTGCCTGATCATCTAAGCTGGGCCCACGTGGAAATCGATCCACTGACGACAGGGACGATTTCGGCCAACACGTCTCTGTTTCGCTCACTTACAACTGTGGCCCATCTGCGATCATCATGGATCATCAAATAACAACTACAGCAGTGGTCGACTGGGATTTCTAAGAATTCTGGTGCTTTTTTCTGGATTTTTCAATCAATTTTGAGGTATTTTCCAGCCACTTCTTCATCTGTCGACTGTGATTTTTCTGTATCAAATAGTTTTCATCACAGCCGTCCAGTTTTTTGGATTTTCATCCAAATCTCATCAGATTTTGGCCTGAAGGAAGAATTTTTGGACTTCTTCCAGATATTCTTATCTGATCTATGATTAAATCGGATTCTGGGGTCCACGCACAGATTCTACACCTGATATTAAGGTCGTGTGGGCACTTTTTTTGCAATTTTTGTTGCTTTCTGTTGCTGAACTGATTAACAGACTCATCTTCTGCTATTGTGAACCATCGTGGAACATCTGTATCAGTGGAATCTATTGTATCAATCCAGTTGACTGGTGGTTATTCATTATGGAGAAAGGAGATATTAAATTGATCAAGTTTAATGGTAAAAATTATACCACTTGGGCTTTTCAATTTCAAATTTACCTTAAGGGTAAAGAACTCTGGGGACATATTGATGACTCAGATCCCAGACCTACTGATGACAAGCTCCTTGCTCAATGGGAAGTTAAAGATTGGCAGATCATGACATGGATATTGGGGTCCGTCGAGGCTCAGTTTATCCTGAACCTTCGCCCTTACAGGACTGCCAAAGAAATGTGGCTTTATTTAAAGAAGATATATTTGCAAGAAAATTCTGCTCGCAGGTTTCATTTAGAACATGAAATCTCGCAGTTTGTTCAAGGGACCTTGTCAATACAGGATTACTACTCTCAGTTTACAAGTTTGTGGACTGATTACGCTGAGCTTATTTATGTTGACCTCCCTGCTGCTGCCTTAGCATCTATTCAAGGGATACATCAGACGAGTCAGCGAGATCAGTTTCTAATGAAATTACGACCACAATTTGAAACTGTCCGCTCAAATTTAATGAGCCGGGTGCCATCTCCTTCACTTGAATCATGTCTTGGCGAACTCCTTAGAGAGGAACAACGCTTGATGACTCAGACGGCACTTACACAGAATGCTCCTCAAGTTACTTCTATCGATGTTGCTTATGTTGCCAGGGGTAAGCCTCCAGCCCGGGACATGAGCAAGGTCAAATGTTTTTGCTGCCATAAAATGGGACATGTTTCCACTCAGTGCAACCAGAAGTTTTGTTCCTACTGCAAAACCAAAGGTCATGTTCTTCCAGAATGCCGGACGAGACCTCAAAATCGGGCAACGCAACAGAGAGCATACTCTGCACATATTCCTGAAGCTTCTTCACCAGTCATGCCTGCACCACATACTGAAAGTTCTTCTTCTACCCTCACTCCTGAAATGGTCCAGCAAATGATCATAAATGCTTTCTCTGCACTTGGCTTATCAGGTAAACCAAAATCTTCGGTTTCTACCTGGTATATTGATTCAGGGGCCTCCAATCACATGACACACTCTCCTGCCAATCTGACTCATATTAGAGAGTATGATGGAGACCTCTGCATCAATACTGCTGATGGTGGTAATATTCCAATTTCTGCTGTTGGACAGGTCCCTCACTCCTTACCTTTGCATAATGTTTTTCTTTCCCCTCGCTTAACCACAAATTTGTTATCAGTTGGTCAACTTGTTGATAGTGATTGCTCCATCTTGTTTTCTCGCGCTGGTTGTGTTGTGCAGGATCAAGTATCGGGGAAGGTTCTAGCGAAGGGTCCTAAGCAGGGGCGACTGTTTCCCCTCCAGATTTCGTCAAAACAACATCTTCCTTCAGAGTCTGCTTTGTTTTCCCATTCTAGTCATAATAAATGCCAGTTGTGGCATAATCGTTTAGGTCATCCTAATTCCAAAACTTTGATGTTTTTATTAAATTCTGGTTTAATTAATGATAATAAAGTTTCTTTTCAGGATGTTTCTTTTAATTGTGATAGTTGCAAGATGGGGAAAGGGAAAACCCTTCCTTTTCCTCTTCATGATTCTTTAGCAATGAAATGTTTTGATATTGTTCATAGTGATGTGTGGGTATTGCACCTGTTATCTCTCATTCTCATTATAAATACTTTGTTACATTCATTGATGATTATAGTCGTTTTACTTGGATTTATTTTTTGCATGCTAAGTCTGATGTTTTCTCGGTTTTTAAAGTTTTCTCATCTTATGTTGAAAATCAATTTTCCACCACCATTAAAATTCTTCGGTCTGATTCAGGAGGGGAGTATGTTTCTAAGTATCAATTCTGGTCAATTGGCACCATTAAGCCCATGGCCCATCAATGGTGCCAATTGACCAGAATTGATACTAAGGACTTCCAAACATTTTTGCAATCCAAAGGCATTATCTCTCAGCGATCTTGTCCTTACACCCCTCAACAAAATGGTGTGTCTGAACGAAAAAACAGACATCTCTTGGATATTGCTCGATCACTTTTGTTAGCATCTTCTGTTCCAACTAGGTTTTGGCCTGAAGCTCTCTCAACCGCTGTGCATGTCATAAATCGGCTACCTTCATCTAAATTAAACAATCAGACACCGTTTTATAGACTTTTTCAAAAGAATCCACTCTATGATCATCTTCGTCCTTTTGGGTGTGTTTGCTTTGTGCTTCTTCCTCCCACTGAGCGCACTAAGTTAACAGCTCAATCCTCCATTTGTGCTTTTCTTGGTTATGCTCTTAATCAAAAAGGCTATATCTGTTATGATTCAAAAGCCAACAGAATTCGAGTATCTCGCAATGTCGTGTTTTTTGAAAAACAATATTTTTTTCAGAGACATGGTGATTCGAATGACTCAGTCTCGTTCTCCTTTTTACCATCATTTTCAGATACAATGCCTTCACCTGTTACTCGTTTCAAGCTGAGTTTTGTGTATAAACGACGGAATGTTACAGGTGTTCCTGCCTCTGGGTCTCTCGCTACGCCTACCCTGACTACAACTGATCCTGAACCTGATCCACCTCCGGAGCCTTCTGCACCTGATCCACCTCCGGAGCCTTCTGCTCTTGATCCTGCATCTAATCCAACCCCGGAGCCTCTTGCTCTTCGCCGATCTATTCGCCACACAAAACCACCTGATCGATATGGATTTACTCATGCTTCTTTATTAACCACTTTGTCTTCTATTTCTATCCCTAACTCGTACTCTCAGGCAGTGCAGCATGATTGTTGGATAAAGGCTATGCAGGAAGAAATTACGGCTCTTCAAACAAATCATACATGGGACATTGTTACCTGTCCTTCATCTGTCAAACCCATTGGATGCAAGTGGGTATACTCAGTAAAATTGAAGTCTGATGGATCCTTGGATCGCTATAAAGCCCGTCTAGTCGCACTTGGAAATAGGCAGGAGTATGGTATAGACTATGAGGAGACTTTTGCTCCGGTGGCCAAAATGACAACTGTCCGTACAGTTCTCGCAATAGCTGCCTCTCAGTCATGGCCTCTATACCAGATGGATGTGAAGAATGCATTTCTTCATGGGGATCTTAAAGAAGAAGTGTACATGCGCCTCCCTAATGGCATTCCTTCTTCTTCCAAGACCGATGTCGCTCGTTTAAGACGCTCCTTATATGGCCTTAAACAAGCACCCCGAGCCTGGTTCGACAAGTTCCGAACCACTCTCCTTCAGCTTTCTTTTATACAGAGCCCGTATGATCCTTCGATGTTCACACTTCATTCATCCCGAGGATCCACAATTCTCCTTGTGTATGTAGATGATATCATTATTACTGGCCCTCACAGTGATATGATTCGACAAATACAGGCCTCTCTGCAAGATAAGTTTCACATGAAGGATTTGGGACCTTTAAATTATTTCTTGGGTTTGGAAGTTCATCAATCAAAGAAAGGCTTGTTTCTTCATCAGCACAAATATGCTACTGACCTAGTAGATCTCGCCGATCTCGGTGATTCTAGCCCAGTTGACACCCCATTGGAAGTAAATGCCAAGCTTCGGCAACAAGACGGCGATCTCCTTCCTGATCCTACATTCTATCGTCGTTTGGTTGGTAGCCTTGTTTACCTAACCATTACTCGACCAGATCTCTCTTATGCTGTTAATCTGGTCAGTCAGTTTATGACAGCCCCGCGGCATCATCATTTGGTGGCAGTCAAACGGATTATTCGATATATCCTTGGTACCTCTACCCGCGGCTTATTTTTTCCAGTTGGCACACCACTTACTCTCACTGCTTATTCTGACGCGGATTGGGCCGGCTGTCCGGACACACGCCGCTCTACCACAGGATGGTGTGTTTACTTGGGAGACGCCTTGATATCCTGGAAATGTAAAAAGCAAGATAAAGTTTCCAAATCTTCCACGGAATCAGAATACCGGGCCATGTCTTCCGCTTGTTCTGAGATCCTATGGCTCCGTGGTTTGCTCTCAGAGCTTGGATTCTCCCAAACTCAATCGACTCCTCTTCATGCTGACAACACAAGTGCCATTCGAATCGCTGAAAATCCTGTGTTTCATGAGCGGACCAAGCATATCGAAGTGGACTGTCACTTCATTCGGGACGAGTATGATCGCAAAGTCATTTCTCTTCCTCATATTTCCACTGAGTTCCAGCTTGCTGATATCTTTACCAAAGGTCTTCCACGGCCGCGGCATGAATTCCTGGTTCGCAAATTGTTGCTGGTTGATTCTCCGCATCAATTTGAGGGGGGGGTGTTAAAGTGTAAACTTGTATGATAATAGACTCAGCCCACTTGTATGATAATAGGCCCAGCCCACCTGTATATATGGGATCTAGTCAGAAGATAACTACGTATATACTAGGATGTCTTTCCATTCTTAGAGATCTAATTAGATCTTGATTCCATGATTTGTAGTGATTTGTAGCCTAAACTTAGGCAATGTAAAGTCTATATAAAGAAGAGAAATCCAAGAAGATGGATCATCGAATGAGAATACATTTTCACAGAATTCTCTTCTCTCTCTCTCGTTTAAGTATTATTTCAATATGCCTGCAACTGACATAACTGTGCTTGGGCTCTGCCTCGTGATCTGAATCAGCTACCACGAGGTGGAGAATCCTATTAAATCCAATGACTCCATTCATCTACTTATCCTGGCCTATCTTGTAGCCACTATCGGGAACTTTGTTAGATTGATCAAGGCAACAACAACAATTGTCGAGCTCAAGCCTCTCCAAGGCAGAAGAAAACTAGGGTTTTGTGGTGTGTTGTTCATTTTCCATATTTATATCCCCAAAGAGGTTTTCAAGTTTATATGTTAGACGGGTTAGACGGGTTAAGCCCTACCTGCTTGAATGTAGGTTAGGTTTTTAAGACCCGTGATTGAACCCGTATATATTGCGGGTTGGGTTTGGCAGGTCCAATTTGGGCCAAATATGGGTCAAGTTACCAGAGAGGGTCAAATATTGCCACCCCTATCAGTGGGACCATACTATGAACACAGCAAGATCTTACGAAATATGCTTCTGTTTAAAAGAAACTTGAGAATAATGAAAAGTACTCCCTCAATTAATAGTTGTTGAATTAAACAGATCAAGGCTTTCACTTACAGCTTGGATAAAGCGAGAGACAACCAAGTGCCTCATGTATCTATGTGTCATTAGAAATTGTAAAGGGGACACTTATTCTACCTTTCTCAGACCAGTTGGTGAGGAAGATGCTGAAGGGGCAGAAACTTTTGCAATAAATAATGATCTAAGGATTTTAAGCCACCTTCACTCTCCACACAAGTGGAAGGTGACTCCAATAATGTCATTCAATATGACAAAAGAAAAGTGACAAACATAAGGAAGCAATTGATACCAAAGAGATCAAGATACTTTCTATGTCCAAAGATCACGTTTGGCCAAGTGCCTAATCGAGTATTGGATAAACTAGAGCATGTTGCTTCTCTTACATGCTTTGGATAGCCTTAAGCCATTTCATTCATTCATACTATCCATCCTCATCTTCTACACAACCTCTTCATAGGTTTTTGTAGAGATTGTGTAACAAAGCAAAAAGTCATACTCATGCCAACTCTTACACCACCTTCCACAGAATTTTCTTAAGAATGCCTCATTCTCTCTCCAAGTTACCTTCTTCATGTGCATGTGGTTCTTCAACAATTTTTCATCTACATAACAAATATCTTTTCCCCTCTAAGGGGTCGTTTGTCTTTTACGCGTGGGATATGTAAATACAATTTACACATGTAAAAGAAGAATATTCAAATTTTAAGTATGTAATGTTTACACATGTGTTTCCTTTTACAACGTTTGTCTAAAAACACTATTTTCGCATTATTTACACGTGTGATTCATTTTTCTATGTTTGTTTCAATGATATGTGTATGTATAACGATTTTGTAAATGATACTTATTAATCATTAAATTATATTCTACTATAATGACATGAAAAGAAAACAAAAAATGTCAAATTGATATCAAAGTTTTCATTTGCATTTTAGATCCTTAAAAAATAACATGTTTTTCAACAAGAATATACTTTTCAAAAATAGATATTTCTATCAATGATCACCTTTAAAAAAATACATTCCAACATGTTTGGTTAAGGAAATAAGAGTTTATAGTAGGATGGTTAAGAAAAATAGGATTATTAATAATTTTTTTATTAATTAATATTTAGTTTAATATTATCTTAATTTATTATTTGATTTGCATAAAACTTAACCCATGCATCTCACCGGTTTATGCTAATATTAATCAATTATAGAAAGTTCTTAAAATGAGTATTTTATTGCTAAGTCCAATTATATTAAAAGTATCACAAATTTATTATGGTTAGATAATATTGCTTTTATACATTATTTTTGAATGATACCATAATGCTATATAAAATACATTCTTCCTTTTCTCTTACATTCTTTTATACATATTTAAATATTTTTAAAGTAATACAATAATAAATAATTTTAGAAAAGTCATTGAGATATTGGAAGAAAATCTAATAGGAGAAGAGAAGATAGAGAATCAAATTCTGAAAGAATAAACCTATAAAGTAAATAGATTTTATAAAGTTTTTTTTTTTTTTTTTTTGTATAGCAAGGCAAGATATATAAATAGAGAGGTTACCTTTATAAAAGGGGAAGGGGATGAGATGCAGTGAGGGTTTTCATCATGGTTTCATCGGTCTTGAGCTCTTTATTATATTTTGTAATGGTTGGAGGGGGGTTTCGACCAAAACCTCTTGATGGAATGCCTTTTTTTATTGTTTTCTAAATGCGTTAGGGGGGGTTCGACCCAGAACTTTTGAGAAACTGCCCCAAACCAAACCGTCCGCCTCCACGGGTATTCTTTGAAATCAATGTGCTTGGTATTTCTTTTCCACTGAACTAGGTGTTCACTGGTGTGAAATGGGCTCATTTTCACACATTACACATCGATTTACACACAAGAGTGTAATACTGTAGACAACATTAGTGATGCGTAAATTTACCTATTCACCCTTACAATGTAAATGGTTGACAAAGACCCTAAATATTTCTTCACCTCTCTAGATTCCATTTCTGTCCCTTCAACTTATATACAGATAGTAGCATATTATTGTTGACAAGCGACCACAACAAAGGAGTTGCAAGCTTCAGGATACAGATACATGGGATCTCATACTTTGCACATCTGACTTTAAATGCCACCAAACTATAAGTGGGTTTTATTCCATCAAGATAAAATACGATGGTGATGCAGACCAGGGCCATGATTGGGCCCACATCCCTACTGGGATGACCCAAAAGCCCACTGCGCCCAGAAGGTGATCAGATTCCACAAGCCAGCTGATCCTGTAACACAAGCGGAGCCCAATTTGTTAAGCGCAGCCTCCAATGCGCCCACTTGTAATTATCCAAAAGGTGAAGAGACATGTTGTGGGCATGATAATCATACCAGTTAAACTTTTTCTTTGGAAAGCTAGACAATTAAGAAATCTGCTTTTCTACCCAGGAAAAATAGATAAATAAAAGAATTCTGCTATCATTTTAGACAACAAAGGATTAAAACTTTAATGGCACATGAGTATACTGGAAACAAAACAAAGTATATTAGAACTTGACAATGACCTTCCAAGAACACCTCAGAAACAAGGATGTCAAAGATGCCAAACAGTTATTGAAGAGTGACAACTTAGCAAAGATAAAGAGTTTTTCTTACCTTTGTTCGTAATCCAGCTGCATTTGTAAACCAATATCCCACACCTAAACTTCGCATTTCCAGCCAAGATGGTTCATTAGGTAGAAGAGAACTAAATAGATTGTCATGACAATCAGATTGGAAGGCCCATGCAATTGAACTAGAATCAATAACCAACTCCTCCGCAACAGCAGATCTTCCAAATTTCCGGAGAAAATACAGTTGTTGAAATCGTGCCGCAGCCCAAAACCTTAGGAGAAGTGAAGTACAACAGATTTTGTAAATGAAATATGCTTATAGCAGGTGTGGAAAATAAATTTAAAAAAAAATTACAATTATTTCATTTTAAGTAACAATAAACATGCAATAAACCCAACAACCCTACAACTAAATAGCATAGAGTGCACTTAGCTTGAACGTTGGGATTGAATCCTACAAGGATTGCAGTAAGCATTCGCTCGAACGTACCTACATTTGGACAGATCCTTCTACACTAATCCAGCTGCATCAATTGGCTCAAAGAGTTCCACTCCACTCAATACGAAAAATGATTGAAACTCATAGTGAAGTATGACAATATTTTTCTAGCAGACAAATGTTTCAAATGTTTAATAGGAAGTATTGTTATCACTTCTAGAAATGTTTGATTATAAATCGTGTAACTTATCTAAGGATTTGGCTCAGGATAGATAGGAATCGGGAGACAGAATTCATGTAGCCAACCCCAACATAGTTGGGATAACCGGATAAGGCTTTGACGATGATGATGAAGATGAAATGTTTAATTATAAATGTTCAACAAATTTTGCTAAAAAAGAACGCCTATCAGTTCCACAAATTGTTAATAATAAGTGGTTTAACAGAATTTGATAGGAAGAATGTTTACCATTTCTTCTTCTTTTTTCTTTTTTCTTTTTCCTTTTTTTTTTTTCCCCTCTCATTGGTAGTGTCACTTTCCTCACTAGGAAGCTTTTTATTATTTTTCAAAGCCACCACCAAGGCTAGAACCCTGGTTTTTCCCATGACAAGGGCGTTGCCACCACCAACCCAATAGTGGGTAATTCATGGTTATCATTTAAGGTGTGCACTTGTGTTAATAAAGAAATTTGATGCCAGCATATCACAAAAGGTAAGATATTCATAATTCATTATTAACTGGTCATAATTAATAATTCACAAAGGAGGACCCTCTCTCCCCTTTCCTCTTTCTAATAGTTGCAGAAGCGCTGGGTAGAATGATTAAAGAGACAGTGAGCACGGGTTTGTTTGAAGGCTTTAAAGTGGCTAGAAATTCTTCTGCAATCAACCCTCATTTTCTGTGGAGCTGAAGAACACTAGGTTAAAAATGTCAAAGCCACAATTCTATGTTTTGAAGTGGTATCAGGTCTAAAAGTTAACTTCTTCAAAAGTGAGGTGATTGGGCTAACAACTGATCAGTCGATGCTTCTTAAATATTCAGAAATATTGGGATGTAAGGTTGGGAAGCTGCCAGCTATGTATTTAGGCATGCGTTTTGTGCTCAGAGCGGGTAACTAAATCTTTGTGGGACCCGGTAGTGGAAAGGGTTGAGAAGAAGTTGTATACTTGGAAAGCAAATTATTTGTCTATCGGAGGAAGGCCTAATCAAATCAGTATTATCTGCCAGTCTATTACTTCTCCATTTTTAAATGCCCGGCCTCAATTATAAAGAGATTGGAAAGGTTGCAGAGAGAATTCTTATGGTACGGAAATAGTACCCAGAAGAAGATTTCACTTGGTGGATTGGGCTTCCATCAGTAAATCAAAGGAAGGAGGAGGTTTGGGAATCAGGCCTCTTAGGCAATGAATCAAGCCCTATTGGGCAAATGGTTGTGCAGGATAGGAGATGGTATAGATGGTCACTAGAAACAAGTGCTAAAATATAATCTTACGAGACATGGATGGGAAGTCCAGGAGCCCCCCCCCCCCAACGAACCCGTCTGCAATTTGGAAAGAAATCCTCTCGGTAAAGAAGCTCTTCATGGAGAACATTTGATACCAAATAGGATCAGGGGAGAGGATCCTCTTTTGGAAAGATCAGTGGGCTAAAGAAAGGACTATGAGTACTCAATTCCTGGATCTATTTAGGTGAGCGAAGGATAAGGAAGCAAAGGTCAATTCTTGTATGAATAGAATTGGAGGACAGGTGGTTTGGTGTCCTACTTTTAGAAGGAACTTGAAGGACTGTGAAGAATCCCAATTTATATCCTCCTAAACCTCCTGAATGAAACAAACATCCCAGATAGTGGGGAAGACGCTAGGGTGTGGGAAGCCTCAAAAGACGGGACTTTTTTAGTTTCCTCTTTCTTCAAGACTATTCTTAACAATCCGAGGGAGACGAGTGTAGTGTACAGCATATGGAGGTTGAAGGCTCTCCCAAGGGTGATCGATCGTCTTTGGGTGGCTGGCCCTTCAAAAAAGAATTCCTACTATGGATATTTTAAGGAGGCGAGGGATTACTATAGTAAATGGCTGCCCTTTGTAACCATTCAAAAACAGCTGCCCTTTGTGCTTGAGGTACGAGGAATCCGTGGAGCATCTCATGCTGAATTGCAAAACAGCTCAATCTATTCAGATGACAGTGGTAGGGTGGTTTGACTATAGCTAGGTCCTCCCTAATTCTCTCCTCGAGCTCTTCCAGGCTTGGAAGGCTCCATTCGGGTATCCTAGAGGCAAGGAGATGTGGAGGTTGACATTTCTGGCGGTAATCTGGATGATATGGAAGGAAAGGAGCTCAAGCTGTATTGAAGGGATATCATCTAGCGAAAGTAGTTTGGTGGAGAAAACCAAGTTTTTAGTGGCTCTCTGGGTGTCCGTCAACCCGTCTTTTAAAGGGTTCTCCATAGATCAAATAGTGTATCAATGGAAAGAGCTGACCTTCTCTTAAGCAGGGCCTTAGGTGGTTGGTTTTGGGTTCTAGATTTTATTTTGTTTTCCTGCTCTCCTGTTTTTACTTGTCAGTACACATCTCTTGTTCTGTTTGCCTTTATTAATCAAAGTAACCATTTTAAAAAAAAAAAAAAAACAGTAGATTTAGTTATGTAAATGAAAAAATATTAATCCACCTAATATGAGAACCAATTCCCCACGTAACTAAGCATGCTACTAATGTTCAAAGAGATGGCCAATGACTGATTGCATTAGGACTTTACTTTATTTTATTTCATTTATTGCTTACAATTGCATTAGTTTATTGAGATGGTCCCCAACTTTTTTGTTAGGTGGTGAACATACATGCTACTAAGAACTACTGAATTTTCATACTCTGATTCTGATAGGATGACAACCACTTTCATCTAATAAAATTCAATCTAACAACTTCAGAGAGGCATAAGAATAATTTAGATTCTGAAACTTTTTACAAATAAAGAATTTAAAATTACTATTCTTCCATATTAAAAATAGTTGTTGACATATATGTTGAAAGCTAAAAATAAATGCGTAGATGAACAAGTGTAGAAGCATGCTAAAATGTGATGTAACAATATAAAAGTTATAACTCAAGAAACCAAATTAATGTTGAAAATTGTAATTTAACTGAAGTACCTTCGCCCCGGTTCATCGAAACTTTCATAGGCAGACGAATAGCAAGAATCACAAACTTCACCCAGAAGATCTACCGTTGCAAGAATTTGTGCTTTGTCCATGTTCATTATAGCAGTTAGGTTATGTGACTTTTCTAGAGCTTCTATGAAACGGGTGATCTCAGATTTTCCAGAAGTGGCACCAAGCATATTCCCAGAAAAAGAAGCCGTTGAATTAACTTCCTCAAGTGGAAATACACTTCTCTCAAACAGTGAGCCAGATATTTCTGAAGATATGCCACCACCCCATTGTAACCCTTTATCATGTATGCTTGAGGAGAGTCCCCCAAAATATTGGGACAATTGGATCTGGGGAATGATATTACAAGGCTTTCTTAAACTATTAGCTTCACCACATTTATCGGAGGCTTCAGCAGAACCAAGACATTCAACAAGATGATGAACAGCAACATAAGCACGTTTCCAATTCCCTGCAAACAAATGGATCTGCATTCATTAAGTGGAATCTGATAGTATTAGATTCACTGTACTACATACATTCAAGGAAACTTTTGGAACAGAAACAGAAAAGAGTTCCACAAGCATGCTGATCTCAGAACAACAAAATCAATTTTTAATTTTTTTTTCTGTTTTTTTTCTTTTTGAATGGGTTTTTTTTTTCTTTTCTTTTCTGTTTTTGAATAAGGAACTTGTAAGAACACAGAAAGCTTCAACCAAGAACTTGTATCCTTAATTACAAACAGAAACGACAGCTAAGATCATCTCCGAACAAAACCGTTTACCCAACTAAAAGGACATGCACTAGGAATTCTACACAGTGAAAAGGAAATAGCATGTCCATTACTAACCTTAAGAAGTTACAACTGAATATTCAATATTCACAGGGGAAAAACATAGCAAGGACTGTTACTTAGTCTTCCATTTTGCTTTATAAATCCTTCCTATTAGCAACAAATCAAAATACTTGCTTAAAACAAAATCTGGTAACTGGTTAAGTGATGGATTTTCTTCAGAATTTAATTTCGTGTGGGTTTGAACAAGTTTGTTGGCATTATTTAGCAAATCTGAAGATAAAATATTGATGACTTTCCGTAATTGGGGCATCTTCAATGGATCGAATATCACATAAATATATATAAAACTGGATCTCATATAAAATATACTCAAAGGAACTAAAATTAAAGTTGTATATACCATGGCATAGGCACTTCAACTGTAACAATGCAAAGGATAAATTCCTCACCAAGGATACTTAAGATGCCGCTATTATGGTTGCATAAATCCATGTGTAGCACTGGAATCTTATTTTCTACCATTTAAAAATATATTAATTGATAGTTGTCAATTTGATGTTCACAAAGTAACAATGCTGAAAGCAATATGTGAACATTAATTCTGACCCCGTGATGTTGCACATTAAAAAATATATGCATGTGGGGGGCAATCACAATTTAGCTACAAAAAGCAAGATAGTTGGGTGACAATTTTGGCTATACAACCAAGCACAAATAGCGGTTTTCTCAACAGACTTATAGAATCAATAAATGATAAGAGAAAATATGAAGTATATTTTAATACTTAGTTAGAATCAATACCTGAACACAGGCACTGAAAGACTGCCTCAGGGTGATAGATGGGCAAAGGTCCACATAAGTTCTCCACTCTTTCTAGCATATTGTGCAATCCACCATTGGTGAAAAACTCATATTGCTGTTGAGATATAGTTAAACAAAAATTGCAGAATCCATATTCATTTTTCATCTTGATGTTTGCAGGTGCCAGTAACTCACATCCCCTGTCATTCTCATCTGCTGGTGATGCTTTGGTATTACATATATCACCAGTATAAACAGAATAAAACATATACTTGTCTATTTCACCTAAACAATGAGCAGGCCGTTCTTTGGTACATTTTGAGTACAAATTAAATTGGCTTGTCACATCTATACAGGATGACCACAGACTAAACAGACAAAAGAATGTATCATGAACAAGAATAGGCATTGACCTAGGGCCCCAAAAAAAATCTCTAGTAGTAGGTGAAGTACAACCAAATGCAACACAAAACCAAACATGCGGGTCCAAAAATTTTGGTGATCTTGCCTGAATTGGTTTAATACACCTCTTCTGGGCATAAATGCGCAGCTCATTTCGCATGCAAACCCCAAGTAGCAACTGGCCATTTCCAACAGCCAACCAATCAAGAGCAACAGCAGACCCATCTAGGGGTATACTATCTTCCAGAAAGAAATTCCCTACACCGGTTAGGCAAACAGATTCCCATATATGAAGAAAGTCAGAACTGTCTGAATCCACTGTGCTAATAGTTGCAATCTTACTGCCACAGCTGGACACAGAAATCATCCTAACTGGACCTTGATTTGCAGTGAACTTGCCCACTAGCTCCCAGGTTATGGGCTCACCGTCAAAATGTGAAGTAGATGACTCCACTTGGCAAATTCTCCAAAGTTTCAAACTTCCATCAGAGCAGCCTGTGGCCATCTGATATGTGGAAGCATTATTGCACAAACCATTAAAAGGCCATTTTCTCTGAACAGACGGCATCCAATTATCTGGACATGCCACAGCAACACTAGTAACATGATCATGACTCTGAGGATCTGGAAGCTTTGATGAACACAGGTTGGCAACAACACAATACCTTCTACCATCAAAAACACACTCATACATCTGAGCTTTGGGTGTAGCAACATTTCCAGTATTAAAACCGCATGCACAGCTGCTACCGTTTAAATCCTCTGAGTGCGCCACAACTTTCCAAGACAGAGCCAGAAATTCCTTCATCCATATACCTATTAATATAAAACTATCAGAAATGAAACTCTGGGTGCAGGTGGAGGGTAAAGATATTGTATATATGCGGTCAGGGCCATCTCCATGACTGTGACCAGGAAAAGGGATCGTGCATATCTTGTGGAAAAATAATTCTTCTCCTTCACTTCCGGAAATTATGATCATAAAGCAATCAATGCCACCTCCGTGTCCCATAAGAAGAAGCTGCTTCTCATTTAAAACAGAAGGTGCCCAACTCAAAGTTGAATATGCAATGTTTGTCAACAAATCATGAGTAGCAATTCGACCAAGAAGTTTCCATGTTGGATTAACCAGAGTAGGCAGGTCCAAATTGCAATTCGTCGTAGGAAGGGACCAAAATAGAAGCAAACCATCAGAGTCCAGAGAAACAACAAGCTCGACCTCACAACTAAAAGGATGGACTGCAACCTGTAAAATATGTCCAGTATGGCCATCTTGTTTAAGATTTCCACTAGAAAAGCATGATAGATAGCTTTCCTTGCTGGCTTCACTCAAAATTCCATCTTCTGCATTACCAGAAACTGGATTATACAATTGTGACCAGTAGATGGAATTATCAGGTTGCAATAGAAGCAAAGAGCACATGGTCGGTGGACCAGACAGCTGGCTCCTTGAAACAGCAGCTTGCACAAAGATAGGTCGACTTCTTGAATTTGGATTGCCGGTATTCCAGACATGACCTGCTGGGAAATCAAGTAGATTTTGCTTCTTCCATAAGGTAATTCGTGGGAAACGTAACGGGGATAGATCATCAAGGAAATGGATGGCCCAGAAAGTAAGGGAAGAGTCCGGTCCTACCCCAATCAACCACTCACACCTTCCAGCTGTGTCAAACTCAGAAACTTCTGTTGGAAAGCAATCCCTGAGTTCCTGAAACTCGCCAATTAAATCCCTGACGTCTACTGCCCATCTGATGAAGGCATCTGTACCAAGTGTTCCTTTCAACAACTGATTCATTTCAATCACAGCAGCAACATGAAATGAACGTTTGATTGTCTTCTGATCAATTGCATCCTTAACAGGTTTCCTAGACCTCCCACTGTCAATCTCACACCACAATCTCACAGTTCCATCTAAGCAACATGTGAGCAGCACCTCCCTTCTTGAATGTGAAGCATAGCTCTTTGATGCTATTACAGTTGATGGCCTCCACTGGATCATTGTAACAGGTTGAGGGTGACAAAGCTCGAGTTTCACAAAGCCAGATTTTCCATCACCATGATAAATCAATACACATCGGCTTGCCTCCCTAGGAAGAGAAGATAGATCGAAATGTTGACCACCGGGATGATTAAAAGCATGTGCTGCTGTTGCTGCAGGTCCCTCAATAGTCCAGGTTGCAGCGACCAGAGTTTGAGGTGCTTCAGTTCTTGTCTTCCAAGCTACTTCCCATATTTTATTCTTCTTTTTCCACAATACCACCTCCAGAATACCTGCAGCAATTAATCCATCGCCAGATGCTGTCCATTGCATGGCTTCCACTGCAGATGATTGAACAAGTCCAGCAATCTGCCTCCAAAAGAAAGAACCTGAAAATGTGAGAAATGAAATCAGGTAGAACCATAATTATGAAAATCTACAATCATTTTATAATTTGACCTTTTATTGTCTTTTACATTCTATATTTCTACTTTCTTCTGAGACTAAAACCGGTAAACTTAGAAAGATTTAACTTGTAGTAGTAAGAAGTAACTTATTAGATTTAGAAGTGACATAGATACGAATGGAGAAGAAGACTTCATAAAGCTAACCGTAAATGGAAGGAACAAGATTTCAATTATGATTATTATGATCATCATTCTATTCATTATTGGCTTTTGTTAGTTCAGACTTCAGATTCCCACTCAGCCATGTTTAAAGACACTTCCACTGTCATTCGAGAATCTAAAATGCCTTCTTTTACTAATTTATTTCAGGTATTATTTGGTCTCCTCCTTCCCATAATTCTTTTAACTTAAGAACATAATTATTGGCATTGTTTTCCATCTTTTTTGCACTCACCACGTAAGCTTCACTTGGATGCAGTTCACCGAATTCTTAAGTACCCAAAGTCAGAGCCAGGGAAAGCACTACTCTACACTAAAAATAATAGCATGGATTTAAATGTAAATTGTAATGGTGTTCACAGATACACGCCAGACATAATATATGGATTGCAACTTCAATGGGCATATACAACGAGCTTAAACTACTTTGAGAATTGAAGCCCAAGAGATACCACAAAGAGATTTATTCCGTTACCTTGGCTCGATAATTAGTATTGATGGAAAGATTGATGAATATGTCGAACATAGAATACTGGCTTTTGGAGTGCTTTGTGATAGCCGCATGCCAACGAGATTGAAGGAAATATGTTATAGAACAATGATTACACAAGCTATTGTCAAAGTTGCTAGCCAGTAATCCCAAAACCAATTGGTGATAGGAAACTGCACAAACAACTACTTAACAGCTATGACCTATGGAGCAGAATGTTGGTCAATCAAGAAACAAAATATGGATAAAATGGATGTGGCAGAGATGACAACATTGAAGTGGATGTGTGGTAAAAATAGGAAAGATAAAATTAAAAATGAGTGCTTTCAAAAGTATTCAGGGGTGGCATCAATAGGGATAAGATTTGAGAAACATGTTTAAGGGGTAGGCCAAAGAGAACGTGGATGGAAGTAATAGATCTCAAGACATGCAACTTATCTGAGGATTTGGCTTAGGATATATCTGAAATTCTGAATGGAGAAATAGAATTCTTGTAGCCAACCCCAACATAGTTGGGACAAGGCTTTGATGATGATGATGGGTGATGATGAATATAGACCAGACAAACTGCAAGGATGACAAAGGGTCCACTACAAAATACTGTACACCCGTCGAAGGGAATCTTGTTAAATGGAAAAGTAAGAAGCAACATGTGGTAGACAGGTCACGCATCATGGAACATGTGAAGCTTTATGACTACAATAACTCTTGAAGGCTCTTGGCATAAAGGTTAAGACACCAATACGGCTACATGGAGACAGTTACGTAACATGTACATCTTAGAGAGTCCAATATTCCATGAAAAAAAAATACATTTTAGTAGACTATCATTTTTAATTCTCCAAAATATTATCGGCACAAATTTCTTCAATCAGAGAATCAACTGGCAGATTTCTTTACCCAGTCCCTTGATAGAAAGAAGCTAGTACTATTCTTCACAAGCTGGAAATGATGATATCTTTACCCCAACTTGAGGGGTAGTATCGGGAATTTAATGTAAAGGTCCCATGGATCATACTTTAATGTAAGGGGTCACCCCGTGACCCATCAGCTCCTACCTTTTGGCATGTGAAGGGTTGTAAGGGAATTAGGAATCCTATTAGGAATCGGGATTAGATGCTATCAAAAGTGCCCAATAAAAAGAAAACGGGAGGGAGAGCTGGGATGACAAAGACGACCTCTTTCCTCTTGTTAACAATCTCTCTCTATCTCCCTCATCTTCTTCTCTTGCTTCATCTTTCTATTTTTTTCAACTATCCCAACCAAATGTACTTTTTTCTTACTGTTTCTTTATTGCATAGCATTCAACTCCATACAACAATTCCAATCTACGAGCCTGTTTGGAAACTCTAATCTATTTAAAATAGCGCCATTTCAATTAGAGCATTTTAGAAATAGACCATTTAATGAGACACATAGCATGTACGATTCAATTGAAAAGGCAAACATGTGATATAATAAAAGTTATATGGGCAAACTTGTCAGATATCAAAAGTAGTACTAGCAAACTTATAATATAGTATAAGTAAACTTGTTTATATAATAAAAGTAATATCGGGACAAAACTGTATAAAAAATGAAAAGAAAAGCGGGAAAAACCAAAAAAACAAAACAAAGTTGTATGATTGCTTTAGACATTGATGTCTGATTGGATTCTCTTCTCTTTTGTTACTCCTCGAATAAGAGGAAATGTTCTTAATCTTGATTTGAATGGAGACAGAAATATACTTTCCCAAAGAGTATAAACCACTAAAGCATCTGTTAGGATCAGTTTTAAGTCAAACATACCCTGTTTTTTGACTTGGCAAATGGCACCTTGAGTGTCACTATGGTATTGTAGAAGTACCACTTTTCCAAGTGGCAGTTAACAATCACACAACACTCTATATAGATTGTCTCGACTTTGCTCACCCTACGTCACCATTCTATAGTTTTTTTATTTATTTTTTTTAAATAATCACCATTCGTTACCCAAATTTCAGAATTATCATATGGTGTCACTCACAATACATATATGACAGTTTTAAGTTCTGTTTCAGGGATCACCTATGATCAATCCAATGTCTATTATTAAGAAGTCAAAACAAAAATACACGACTCAAGCCCTTTTTCTGTACCAACTTAACCACAGAAACTATCGTACATTATATGATATTATATTATATTGCCTTCTCCAAAAAAATAAACAGTTGCTGTGTAGCTCAGCTGGTAAGGGTCGCAAGTATGTGAGTTGGGTGTTCCAAACAAGAAAAAAAAAATCCCACCATATCCACACCACTCTAACTTGCCTTTTCAGAGTTGAAGCACTGCACCAAAAGTGCTGCAGATCAATTATAATGTGTCAATTCAATTTTTAATAGCAGATGGAAAGTGCCATTACAAAATTGGTCATCAACAACTAACACTGGATACACTCATCTCTCACGTTACTAAAATTGCTCAATTTTGCTCAAAATCTACACACTTGAGTGTCAGTCAATTCGTGGAATATTCAGATGCATTAGATGGAAGATTCAATAACTAAAAACGCCCAGTTATTCAAAAGAACAGCAAAAAAAGGGAAGAGAAGGCAGATTTTTCACGCACCTTCTGCGGTTCCAGGTTCTGCCGAGTACAAGCAGATCCGATTCTCGGATGCGGCCGCGATCTCGCCATCAGACGGGAGGGACGGGGACCATGCGACGGCCTTGACGTCGGCGGGGCCATCTCCGCCGCAGGGAGGCTGCAGAACTTGCCGGAAGATGGGGCCGATTAGGGTTTGTTCTTGGGAGAGAGGGGAAGGGAAGTGGGAGATGACGAGAAGAGAAGAAGCGGCGTAGGCGATCCATGAGAAGCCGGCGAAGTCGTGGAGAAAATCGATGGAGAAATCAGAGCCGTTGGGAGCGGGAGGGATCGGATGAGATCTGACGAGATGGAGAGGAAAGGTGGAAGAGATCTCGTCCTCTTCTTCTCCTACTTGTTTTAGAGTGTGAGAGAGGGTGCTGGTGCTGCTGATATTCGCCATTTTTACTCTCCTCGCACTTCTGATTGATGCAGAGGCAGAATAGCTGATGAGAAAGGTGAGGAACTTTTTAACAGTAGTTGTATAGAACGTAAATTTCCCTCAAAATGTCTCGCATATTTTAAAATCTTCCTATAGTCCCTGCGTTTTTTCATATAGCCCGCGGAGGATTGGTGCCTGTTTCCGTGCATTACAAATTTATAACGACACAGGGGAATTGAAAATAAAGGATAGTTGAATATGAAAAGTGAAGGTGAATTTTCGGGCCACTGGGTGGCCGAACTCTTTAACATTAGGGTGGAAGAATCCCAACCGAACCGAACTCTGGACCGTAAACCGCACCGTAAAATTAAGTTCGGTTCGATTTATCGGTTTATGATTCGGTTTCGGTTTTGAGTTTTTAGCAAGTTCGGTGTTCGGTTCAGTTTTGAATTTTAGAAAATAATTTCGGTTTAAATCGAAAAACCAAACTATATTTCATGTTTTAAATTAAATATATATATGTCAGTATTAGACAGACTATTACTCTATTAGAATAATATTAGTATAGTATTATTATAATTTACACAAACTAATAGACTATAGTCTAAAGACTAAAAAAGTAAAAGACCAAATGGGAAAGGGTACAGGTGTAGATATTGAAAAATTCGGTTTAAACCGAAAAACCGGAAAACCAAACCGTTTAATTATTTTCGGTTCGGTTCGGTTTTACATGTTATTCAGTTCGGTTCGGTTTGTAATATTTTGAATTTTCGGTTTTTTCGGTTTCGGTCTAAAACCGAACCGAAAACCCGTACTTCCACCCCTACTTAACATATTTCGGTCACTCAGGACCGAACTCGTTTAATTTGGGTACAATATACTTCTGTAATAAAATAAGGGATTTTTACTAAAAAAGTATCCCTATATTTGTATTATACGAATTTAACTATAAATACATTCAAATGCCCATTTTAGTGTTCATATGTTGATTTTGGACGGTTTTACCCCTCTCTTATCGAACGACATCGTCTTTTATATCAAAACCTATTTCTATCGAACGATTTGGTTCTCCCTTTTTCCCAAAAATCTTCCTCTCCCTTCATTTTCTCTCCTCTGCTGCCTCCTCTGGCCTTCACTCCCCCTGCGTTTCGGCTCCAATCTCTCGTTCAAACACTCTCCCCTCTCCTTTTCTCCTCCCCAAAACCCTAATCCCAGATCTCGCCTCCATCTCCTTCACCTGCAAATCCATCACCACCCAACGTTAACGTTCCTGAGACGCTTCTAGATCCCTCGAGAACCACCACCCCATCCCCTTCCTCAACACCCTCGACACCCATCTCTACTCCTATTTCATCTACTTCCCATCCTCAATCATCGGCTTTCCCTCTTCAATCCCCTTACACCAATCATGTCATGGGGTTGAAAACCCCAATCCCTCATCTGGGTACCCCTCCATCGCCCATTCTCCACCCAAAACCGACCAATTTTCCATCTCTAACGGTCTAAAATGCTTCTGGGTGTGGCTGCAGCGACTGCTCTGAGGAGATTGATGTGGAATTTCAGTGCCCTTGTGCGAGGCCAAGGCCCGGGCGTTCTGGCTTCTCTGAGGAAGTTGGGGGGATTACAGAACAGGGTTTTGGTGGAGAGCTATCTCCATGGGATTTCTTTGATTTTCTTTGATCTGGTGGAAGTGGATTCTTCTGGAAGCGTTTCTGAGTTTGGCGGTGGAGCGTTTCTGGGAGCGTTTCTTGGATCTGGTGGAAGCAGATTCTTCATGGTAACTTTATTTTATTATGATTTTTTATGTTGCCTTTGTTTGATTTGATGTGATTTCATTATTATTTTTTAGTTTGCTTTTTATCCACTATGGTGTTTGGGTGTTCTTGCAAATGTATAGAACAGTGAATCTATCTGGATCTCACCCCACCCCCATTTATGGTCTTTGCTTTTTTTCATTATGGAAGGTGAACCAGGTAGTAAATGGTTGGGATTGGGGTATCTTCCCTAACATGAATTATTTTTTGTTGTGTTATGAACCCCCTCTTACCAGTTTAGACCACCAATTATGACCCCCATATCCCCTCTCTCTGTTTCTCCAATCTCTCTCTACCTATTTGGACGGTCCCCCACCCATCTGTTTTCAGGACCAACCGGCACCCCCACGGTACCTGTTGTGCGATGACCACCCTCCCCTCTCGCTCTCTGTTGTGATGCCGTCCAAGGGAGTGTGGATGTTCATTGCATATAAGATGATAGAGAGTTTAGTTGGGAGAATGTTGCATGTAGGCTGGTTGGTTGGGAGAGTGAAGGTGGTTGTGGGTCGTGTTTCGGGCTCAAGGAGTTTGTTCATTTGCTTTAGTTTTTATGTTTTCTTCAAATGTGTAGATTTAGCTTTTCATTGTTTGTGATGTTATTCTTTTCCATTGAGTTTAATTTCACCACCATATTATTTTTTTATACATTCCTTTATATATGCAGCAGTTTTGTAAAGATGTGTGTTCCCTCCATCACAGATTTCAAAAATCTCTTAGTGCAATGTTGCATATGTCCATTTATCTTTTTATGTGCAATGCTTGTAAATGATGTTTGTATTGGTTGTGTGTTCTTTAATAAAGTGTGGTATTGTAACAATAGAACTTAACTTACCACCCTTAGAAATTACATGTGCTTGAAAAAATAATATTAATAGTGTCTAAAGGCAATCATAAATCAATCATTTAATATTAAACAAGTTGTTGCAAGTATAGTTTGGTGGTGTCCTTGTGAAAGAGCTATGATGTTGGCATTTGCTAGTTATATTATAGTTTGATCCATTTTCACTTTTTTTTTTAATTTCTTTTTCTGGGCCTTACAGCATGGAAATTGGAATCTCATATGGCATGGGTTTGTTTATTTGACTATCCACTTGAAATAAATACAGCAAGTATCCAAATGTTGATTGGTTAACATTCTTTTGCTTGTTTGATCGTAAAATGATTTGCTTTTCTCATTTCCCCACAGAATAGAAGAAATTCACAAGGTAACAAATTGGTATCCTTTCTGCTTTGAATAAAACATTCAGCCTATAGATTGTGACTAAGTATCCAAATGGTTCCTTAAAGTATATACACCTTTTATGATTTTGGTTTTTATGCAGCCTTTTCAATTTGAATACTAATAATCAAGCTTTTTTTTTTTTTTTTTTGCCTTGTGAAGTTGTAGATGTATTGAATTTAATTATGATGAAATCCAGTTTTTTTGAGTGAGAAATGGAACTGAAGTTTTCACTTTGTAGTACCCTTTCATTTGATTATTTTCATGATAGGACCTTGATATCTTGTGTTTGGAAATCTGATTACCAAGTGTTTCTAAACATGTATTATCCCGATTTAGTTAGAAATACACTGAAACACCAAATTCGGTGAACGACGTCGTCACAAAACTCACCCCCAAATCCCTAATGAATGATTCTTCTTCTCTTCCCCATTTTTCCTCTGCCTCCTTTTTCCTCTGGCTCCAGAAGGGCAGCAAGAGAAGGTTCGAACCCTCAAATCGAGGGTTCGAACCTTTGGGCGCTCTGGAAAAAGGCTCGGCTTTTCCTGTAAAGTTTTTTATAACAATATCATTACGATCTTTAGAGTTTTTTGTTACAATTTTTCCGCTCCCAGCAACGAGATTGGCCCTGACTATATATTGAGATACATAAACATTGAAAAAGACTCACGGAGGTTTCCAAGAATACCAAATTGCAAATAATCCAACAACGAAATCGTTAACGTCCTTTACATATTTCAGTCTCAAATTTGTTATCCAGCAAGTTGATGGCCTTGATTTTAAAACGCGATCTTTAAAGAATGGGAAAGACTCATGGATGCTGCTCAGATTGATATGTCAGATCTTTAAACCATGGGCACAGGCTGACTTGAAATCGAGAACCAGCCTCCACTGTATAAATTGGGTACTAGCGTAAAAACCATATATTTTGACAAGTGCACGTGGAAAGTCCTAAACTTGTGATTTTTTCATATTTAACCAATTCTTCTCACAACTCATGTCCAAAAAATCCATAACCAAGCGAATATTGGCCTAAAACCTGTATTTTGGACAAGTCTAGGTCTAAACCTTGGACATACAAATTTTGGTCTCCAAACCACGCATCATACAAGCTTAGGCTAGAATGGCCAATGGCAATTGAATTTTGGCTTACAAACCATATTTTGAACTAGTTGAGGAAAAACAACCCATGAACTTTTGGTTTTTTGTCTCAAACCAAGCATCACACATTGTCTCAAACCAAGCATCACACAATCTTAGTATAGAAAGGTCATAAGCAAGGTAGTGGAATTTACAAAAATCCAAATCAAAAACAAAAAAAAAATGAGAAAAGACAGAAATCTTTATTCTTTAATTCTATTTCTCACATTTGTATTACATGGAATCGAATGCTTTGGCCTTTGTTGGTGCAAGTTACAGGGATTTGTGGGTTAGTGCTAAGGTGACGTCAGACTGACTGAATTTAAAAAAGAAAACATAAAACTGAAAACTAACTGCAAATTACAAGGGTAATAGCCGATTGCTGCAATTGCAGTTGGTTAGTGCTTGGAACAGACTAAATTCTCTCCTTCATTCTTCCTGAAATGGTTGCCAATCCTTTTGAATTCCCTCTCCCTGTGATTTTGCATGGTTTTGAATTCCCTCTCCCTTTGATTTTGCATGGTTTACCCCAGTAGTTTTTTGTATGAGATTTGATTTTGGCCAATTAGGCATCTTTGAGATCATCACTTGTTTTACAAGGGCATTTGTGCAGACCCAATGAAGTGTATGTCTTCTCCAAGGCAAGTACAATGCTCAAATGGAAAATGCATTTTTGAGCCAAATCCATGAGCCTTTCTCATTGTTTATGCACCCCAGTATAAAGTCATTGTCATTTTGTTGTTGGAGATAAAATATGGGCAAAGAACCTATAAATAATCGTAACGATATCGTTATTAGAGAATTTTTAAAAACTAAGTTTTGAGTGAAATCGTGAGTCTTTTTTATTGTTTATGCATCTCAATATAAAGTCCCCATTGTTTTCTTGTTGGACACAAAAAATGGATGAAAAAATTATAAATGATGGTAATGATATCGTTACCAAAAAATAATGTCGGGCACAAAATTCAAGTTCGTATGAGTAGAATTCAAGTCTTAAAGATTTTCCCCCCTAAAAACCATCTATAGATCATCCCATCTGTAATTATAAAATGTTTTTTCTTATGTTTGTTGTTATTCTTAACCTTGCTTATAGCAACAAACCTTCTTTGTCTGGAATTTGGCCCAGTGAGGATTGAAACCTATATTTCATTCCCCATCTTAAAGTCATTGTCATTTTATTAATGGAGAAAAAAATTGGGGGAAGAACCTATAAATAATTATAACGATATCGTTATGTTATAATTTTGAAAAGTAAGTTTTGAGTGAAATAGTGAGTCTTTCTTATTGTTTATGCATCGGCATATAAAGTCACCATTATTTTCTTATTGAACACAAAAAATGGATAAAGAAAATATAAATGATGGTAATGATATCGTTATCAAAAAAACATTGTCCGGGCACAAAATTCAAGTTCGTATGAGTAGGAATTCAAGTTCATATAATGTTAGTCCTGTGATTTTACCTTACTGTACTAATTTATCCACTTTTCTTTTGTGTCCACCTTACTACGCTGATTTATCCACTTTTCTTTTGTGTCCTAGTACATTTTTTTTATGGTTGGTGAGAGATGTGAGCTTGTATATTTTATGCTTCAGTATACTCTATTAGTTTCTGCTTTGGATTTGGTTTGACATGTTCAACCTGAATAATAAATAGGCTGAATACAAGTTGAGCCTTTACAAGTTATCCACAATAGCCTTTACCAGCCTAAACTTAAATTCTGAACAACTTTTCTACTAATTAAACACAATAGCCAATAATTTTTTCTTCCATTAATAGTGACCATTAAAAAAATATACAAAACTGGTACCAGTTTCTGTCATCAGCTGAAAGCTATCTTTATCAATAGAAAACGCTGGCAGTCTAACATTACACTTTTGAACAATTTTCTGATCATGAGCACAACATCTTATTAGCAGCATAGTGAAAACAATTCTGTTACCACTGTCAACCAAATTTAGCTAAATACAGAAGGCCAATGCTACCATGGAAACAAGATTCAGAATCAATATAAAAATTCCAACACCAATGCAAAAATGTCAACAGTCGTCTTTGGGAAGGACTCTAGTATGACTGCACCCTCCAAAGCTTTATGAAGCATTGACGAAAATTCTTTGTGGTCTGATCCCTGAATGGATAGAAATTCATCACATCAGTACTAGCATAAAGCATATAGAATTACCATCAAAGTTAACTTTACAATGCATGGATCGGCATCATATTGCACCAGTCCACGAGTTTGAGTGGAGAAGGTTGTGAAGCTCACACTACAGTTCAACCGACCAATGTCCCTATACATCATTGCTTTTTTGCTTTCTCTCAGACCAAATCTAAACAAGTGAAGAGTAAAACAATCATCATCATACATGACAACAGATAAAAGAAGCAAAACGACATTGACAATAACATCAGGATGCACAAAAGTGCCAAAGAAAACGTAACACCATAAAAATGGAACTTGTTGATAAGAGAGGACTAAAAGTATACCTCAATTAGGATGATTCCACTAGTTAAAAAGAAAAGGTTATGTCTTAGCTAAATAAACGAAACTAAGACTCAGTTGTTAGAATGAAGCAGCGCTTATAAAAAATGAAGTGTAACTAGGGAAGGATAAAATGATATTAAGATTTGATAGCCTCCGAAAATGCATTTATAATTCAATTTGACAAATATCACAATAAAAATTCACTCATGAGTAGCTAAGTCATCAAAACCTTATTGTCAAAAGCGAAACAGTCCAAGTTTTGGCGTCTCCATCCTCATTTTAATTTTAATCTTAAAGTAACATCAGCCCCAACCCCCAAGTCCATCATTTCTCAACCATGATTCATACAGGCCATTCAGTGAGGGGCAGGAAAATAAAAGAAAAAACTCCTTGATTTTCCATGTACTGCACTTTGATCGATTTGATTTCACGCTAAAGTTTGGATATTGGAGGCTCTTTATTGAAATATGCAATCGAGACGCATGCACACTGGTTGTTACTTGGCTGTATGAGAACTAATCTCATGTGAACACAAACATATATGTGTGTGTATTACGCCACCCAAAAAATGCAGATTCTTTTGCATCCAATAAGGGGGGCGGGGCGGGGGCGGGGGGGGGGGGGGGGACAAAACAAAATGATAGTACAAAATCCTTCTAGTGCCATAAAATAAATACTCACATGGAAACAATAACCTTAGTATTTCCAATTTCAGCATAAGCAGATCCTGATGCGGCGTTCACTGCACCAGTCCTCTTAACTGCAAATAAAATTAGGGTATTATAATTGAATTTAAAGACACGACAGAAGGCCTCAAACGTAAGTATCTCTAATCAAGTTACTCAACAGATAACAGCATTGTTAAAATCATTGGATAGCACTCCAAGGAAAATTAGTAACACTTAACAATAACATACCAAGTGCAGGCTTTAAAACATTTCAACTTGCACAAAACCAATGAAATCACTATACCATTTCAGGGCTTTTACAGCTTCTCATTTACGGCGTGCATTGAATGCAAGCCGTAAATGATATAATAGTACGGCGTGCATGAAATGCGAGCCTCAAAAGGGCTTTTTCTTCTCTTTATTAAGGCGTGCATTTTGCGCGCCGTGAGATCTTATCAAATACGGCGTGCATTTAGGACGCCGTAAATTATTGAGCATTTGCGGCCCACATTCGCAAGCCGTAAAAATATTAGGGTATCACAACCCACATGTTGCATGCTGTAAAAGGCCAAGCCATTCAAATTAAGTTCACGGCCTGCTTTGAGAAGTTGTAAGATTAATCAGCTTTCACAGCCCACATTTCGCATGCCGTAAAAAAAAGAAACCCGCCAAATTAATATTCCAGAAATATTTCGCACCCTTTTTTTGACACCCAAAATTAGGGATAGACAATACCCACTGATAACCTAAATCTTGACACCAAAAAAAATCTCGCACCCCTTCTTCTTCTCACGATACCCACCGAGAACCCATTGCTCACCAGGTTCGGCTCACACTACAACATTTTGCATTTTTCCCAGCATTTTTTCACTACAACAAATCACATCACTCCCAACTAAAATACGTTAGTTGGCAAATAACGAACAATTACAGACTAAATAAATATTGATCGGCAAAATTAAACAAATTTGCCGACTAATTTATTTTTAGTCGGCAAAATCAAATATTTTTCCTACCAAAAAATAAATTAGTCAGCGAATTTGTGTTTTTTTTTTTTTGCGCCACCTAGCATCTTGGGGAAATAATCGCAGGTAGTACTTGATCAACTCCGACTAAATAATTTAGTCAGAAATTTCTCTTCATATTTACCGACTATTTATTTGGTTGGCCATTGTGTCTAAGTAATTTCAGACTAAACTATTTAGTCGGCAACAATCCAGCAAATGAAACTTGTACAACAATCACAAATCATGTTCCTAATGATTTTGCACCCCCGATGAATGAGCTTTTTGAACCCGATAGAGCTAAAATTTTACACAAATAATTTAATCAACAATTAAAAAGAAATCATTGATCTGGATTGTCATGATTATGTCCCAGCTTTGGTGATACTGTACATTCAACTAGTGCATAAGGTATAATTTACTATCAATTGTATTGCGATTTAGGGACTTTTTAAACCCGATCGAGTACAAAATTTACCCGAATGATGTAATCGACAAGATCAACCAAATCAACAATCTCGATCATTTTGATTTTGTCATAGTCGCATGGCTAATGTACATGACAAGATCAACCAAATCAACAATCTCGATCATTTTGATTTTGTCATAGTCGCATGGCTAATGTACATTCAACTATTACAAGATCTAATTTATTATCGTTAGCGCGCCGATGAAGGTATTTTCTAAACCCGATGAAAAAAGTTTTTTACGTGGATGCTTTAATCACTGAGCCCAACCAAATCAACGGGCTCGATTGTCATGATTCACTACTAGAAATTATAGTATTTTCGCAGCAAAAAGCGGGAGTCAATGGCGGTCCCGAATGCACTTTATACAAAACACCCCCTTTTCCTTCACTTTTTCCTTCCTCCCTTGTTTTTCCCCTGCTCCCGCCCGAAACCATTTTTCCCCTGCTCCCGCCCTTTATTAAGCTTGGTAGAGACGTTGGTCCAGGCGGACGAGGCTGGATCGTAGATGACCCCGCCGCGGTCCGCCATGGCGAAGAGCTTGCCGCTGAGGACAGCGCTGCTGTGCATCCACTTCTCCTGGACGTCGATGGGGGAGGGGATGGGGGACCAAGATCCGGCGGCCGGGTCGAATACCTCCGCCTAAGACAACGATCGGGCAAAGGAATTGGCGAGGCAGCCGCCGAGGACATAGATCTTGCCATCGAGGACGCCAGCGGCGGAGAACTCGTAGGAGACCCTCATGCTGGGGCTGATCTCCTAGCGGTGGAAGAGGGCGTCGAAGATTGAGACGGTGGATGAAGGGACGTCGGAGACGGAGCCGCCAGCATGACGAGAACCCCATCATCGCTTCTCTGCTCTCCAACCGTACGATCTTCAATCCAAAGCCTCTCATCCATCGATGATGAAGAGTCCAGAAGAAAACCCACAAACCCATCTCCCCAAACACCCTCTCAAACTGCCTCCTCCCTCTCTTTGCACTCACCATCGCCTTCCCCCGTTCTGGGGAGTTTTCTTCTCGCCCCCATCTTCGTCGCCGTCGCCGCCGTGAAGCAGGGTTCCATCATAAAAAACACATCTTTGATTTTGTCCTCTGTTTTGAAGCATTTCTGGGAGGAGAGAAACAGGAAATCGAGATTGAAAAAGGGAGAATGGGCAGAGCCATGCACTACAACAATTTACACTTTTACCTGCGTTTTTTGCCGGCGCAACCATGGAACGCCGGGAAAAGTATAACCTTTACCGGCGAAAAAGATTTTTTTGCCGGGAAAAGCTATGGTTTTCCCGGCGATAAATTTTCGCCTGCAAAAGTTTGATTTTTCCTGGCGATTTACCTTTTTTGCCGACAAAAATCAATACTTTCCCGGCGTTTTATTTGTTTCGCCGGCAAAAGTAAATTTTTTACCGGCGATCTAAATAGTTCGCCGGCAAATGTCAACCCGCCACTCTGCCAAATATTGGCGCCTCTATTTTTCTTTTGCCGTTTTCTCAATATAGCCCAAGCCCTTCAGCGCCCGTTTATTTTCCCTTATGTAATTCTCAATTGGCGCCCATCTCGCCTCCATCCCTCATCTCTCTCCCACGCAAGCCATCTCCTCCATCTCCCATGCGACCTCATCCCCTTCTCCCTCTCATCATCTCCATCTCACGATCCCTCTCATCACCACACCCAGCAGCCCCCCATCTCCATCTCCATCTTCTTCTTCCCTGCACAGTCCTCTCCATTTGAACAAAAGGCCCTGGTTCTAGCATATTTTACAGAGATCGACCGAGGAGAGGGCAAAACGAAAGCCCCAACGCCAAAACATCATCTCGATTGACCTTCTCCTCTCCGCCGCCGGCCAGTCGACCATAGCACTTGGCAAGTTCTCTCCATCTCAATGAGGTATTTCTCCTCCCTCTCGCCTAAACCCAGGTTTCCAATAGTAGAGCTCTCCAAGACCAGCCCCAACATGAAACTCAGCCCCATTTTCTCTCACCCTGTATCAGACCCAGCCCGCCCTTCTCTCTCTCCCTTCCTCCCCCAAACCTAGTTCCATTTCCGCCCAAACCGAACCAAATTTCCATGTCACCCATTTCCACCCAACCCCAATCTCTCTCTTGCCCAAACCCAGATCCTCTTTCTCGCCCAAACCCAACCTTAATCCATGCTGCTGTTGCCAGACATGCCCTGTTTTAAAATTTTTTTTTGTTTTTTTGGATAAGAGCCATGTTATCATGTTAATGATACCAATCTAACAACTTATTACCAAATCTTGAAATAGAATTATGCTTATTGGGTGACCATCCATTTTTTTTGGACATTTTAAATTGCTAAAATTCCTGAATACTCATTTGGGATCTGCATCCAATTTTTTTTCTTTTGTCTTATCTAACATCCAAATTCTACATATTGAATGTTTGCATCAGATTCTTGTAGTTCTTTGGCAATAACAAAAATGAGAACACTTATTACATTTTTAATTAATTTGTATCCTTTTAGTGGTAACATGAACCACAATCTGAATGTTGCAATAGTGAGAGCTGGGGCTGTTGAACCCACAATCATATAGCTTATGGTGCAATCAATTCATGTTTATTTTTCCATTTTGTTAATTTTTATTGTGTGTTGAGCAAATGTGCTATCAAGCACAACAGTCATCTGCATTTAATATTTGTGTTTGTATTTGTTCCTATCATGACCTCCTTTTTGTCATTTTAAGTTTGCAATTGATTGTTGAGGTTAGACTCAAGGAATACGGTTTCTATACATGTTTGAGTATTATATTTTGAAGGGCAATATGTTCATGTGATAACTACTAGCTAGTCTTGCATGGCTTACGTTCAATGTGTCTTGGATGGCTTAAGTTCAATGATTTTATCTCATGCTGTGGATAGCACCTCTTTGGAGTTGAATGAAGTGGGAGGCAAGATGAAGATGAGCGAATCCTTCCCTATTTATTGGAGTGAGGTGAAGGTGGAGGAAAATGGGTTGCTTCAAAGGTCTTACCTTTTTCAAATGCAGGCCCTACTGAATAATTCCTCTTTGAATCAATTGAACTGGTCGCCAATGGATTTGTGGCCAAGTTGCTGAAATTACAGGGAATAAAGCTGTGTTCTGGGGATGTATTTTCGTGAAACAAGGAAGTAACATTGATACCTACTCTTGATTGTTTCAAAACTTTACTTGGTGTTGGATCCATTTTGATTTGTCTGCATGCCAGTTGTGTAGGTTAACTTTTAAGCTTAACTGAGTAGTCATGGCTTTAGTCTAATATAACTTGTTTAAGATAGAACAAAAGCCTGTTTTTATCACTTTTGGATTTTGTTGGAGCAAATCTCTGCACTGTCAGAGCTGGAATGTATAACAATACATACCTTTGAACCAACTACGGATTTCTCATACTTTTAAGCTTATCTTCTATTGTTTCCTTTGCAGATCTCTACAACCCTTACTGTTTCAGAAATTGTGCCTTGTACAAAGACCACTACAGTAGAGCTTCCAAATTATAACTCCAGCAAGGTATTAAGCTTTACCATCCCTAAGCTGATCATGACTCCATGTTCGTGAGGATGTAAGATCTCAAACTTATACCCCATGTTCATGGCATGTTACTTATACTTGTCATCAGATTTATGATTTAGAGTTACTTATACTTGTCTTCAGATTTATGGTTTACTTATACATGCCTGTTACTTATACTTGGAATGGGCACAACATGCTACTTTTCTGTTTTTCTTTTGTTTAAGCTCTCTGTTCCAGCAACAAAAAAAAAAAAAAGAAAAAAAGAAAAATCATAGAGAGTGAATGAAACAATAGTAGCATTGCAATTTTAATGGCGATGATGATAAGGACCTCAGACCCTCCTGCAATTTACAGAACTATTTCTGCCACTGCCATAGGTAAAAAACATGGCAACACCTTCTTTGTATATTAGGTTAAGGGCTCTTTTATTTTCTCTGACTCGCATATTTTTATCCATCTTGTTCATATTCTATTCTTTTGCACTTTATGTTGTGGTTATACACTTACACTTCTCAGTCCATTTTCTAACTTACACTGAATTGGCCTTGAAGTAAGTTCTAATTTCTAATAGTTGTTTTCCTGGATACATTTTCTATGATATTTCTAGTGAATGGAGCGGTCCTTTGTGGTGGAAGAGTTTGTCCCCACATTCCTACGTACGCTTATCCATTCATGGGAATGTACTTGTCGTATTGTTGTAATTTTTCTAATATTAAGCTTCTTTCTGTGTCTTCATTGCAATTTGTTTGATCATCACACTTTTATAGTGTGAAAACGCGGCACTTTTCTCTGGAAAACCTTGAAAAAAGTACTAAACAGCTCAGGTGCAATGTTAATTATTTAGAGATTGTACTTGATACAAACAGATGAAAAATGTGCTCTCATTTCTTATTCACCTGCTATCTATCTTCCATTTATAAATTTACTTTTGCTACAATGATCATTACTTCCAAGAAATCGCTCAATTCTGATTGCTTTGCAAAACAATGCTTTTATTCAATATTTGCAATTTGCACTTAATTGGGATCTCTGTCTTGTGTAGTATTGAAACCTTTTCTTTCTGGAATAAAAGGATTGGGATTAAAACTAGTGTCTTGGAAGACAAAGCTACAGCTTGTAACATGCTCTGTTGCTATGCTGAAGAACTGAATAAGGGATTCTACCCATGGATTGATGAGGTTGCTAATGATGGAGTGCTTATTTTCTTCTCTCATTATAGGTGTTTTCTCAACATTAACCATAAACATTTTAGGGGAGAGGACATTTGGGGTGTTAACAAAGCTGGACATGATGGACAAGGGAATAAATGCGCTCGATGTAAGTTTCTAAGCTTCAAATTTTTCTATCTTAATAAATTTAGTTATTCTATTTTAAATCAAGAAATGGAAGTTTTTATTATAATGAAATTTTAGGATAATATCTTATACAATTTATCTTTGTTTGAGTGCTTTGTTCTGGTTTTGGAAGATTGGTTAGATCTATTTTGATAGCAAATGGAAGATTGGTTAGTACTTTCTCATAGCATCATTTCCCTTTTGCAGGGTATTTCTGGAATGACATGAATGTAGCTAATTGAGTTCTTTTCAGGTTGTAAATGAACCTGCAAATAATGTTGCACTGCCCAGTTGTAGAGATGTCCACACGATCTAAACTTAGTTGCTTGAGTTGGAACAAATATACCAAGAACCATATAGCAAGTAGTGATTACGAAGGAATAGTGACTGTTTGGGATTTAACCACTCAGCAGGTAATTCTTTTGTTTTTTTTTTTTAAATCCTTTTGTGTGTTTTGTTGATGGAATGTGGGTAGGAAGGAAATTTGGGTTGGTGGGTGATTCTCATTTTATGGGGATTTAATGATTCTCATTTTATGTGTCTGGAACAAATCAATTATTAAATATTCTGGTGAGATGTTCGAATTTATTTTGCATATTTTGGTGTCTTCAAATGTGATTAATGCTATACCCCATTCGCTGTTTTATTTTTTGCTTGTTAATCTGTTGTACTGCACCAACTAATTTTAACTATGCTTGTTTGCTGTTATATCCAGGTGATCGAAGAGAATATATGTACCCCTACCAGATGAAAATGTCAGGAGACTTATTCTCAACAATCAATGAAAGGGTCAATCATTTAAATTACCTGGTAAGTTGCATTCTTTAGTGGATTTGTTTTATTGAAACCTTCTATAGGTATGTGTCCATGCTTTTTAATCAGTCACATTCACTGTTAGATTGGGTCACTGGAAGTTTCGATCCCTCAATATTAAATGAATTTAAGGTGGTTAAATGAATTTATGGCGCTATGTAACCGTTACATGTTGTTTTTTTTTCTTTAAGCATTTTTTTGGTCAAGACATTGGAGGATTGAGCTGATGTTGTCAAACATTTGGTATGCAATTTCAATTTTCACACTAACTCAACATTCCTTGATTCTGTGAGGAATCAATCACCTTTTTATCTTGTTTGCAAATCCATAATTGTCTATGAAGTATATATGTGTGTGTTTCTTTTAGTTGAACAAAGGAGACATTGGGTGTACTAATAAAGACATAGTTGGGGATGCTTGTAAAGAATTGGAACAAATGGATCTCAAGCAGCTACTGATGGTAATGGCAAGGCTATTATTTCATCATCTCATCCTGTGCAAGATGGTGAGGAAGAAGAAGGCCAATTGGATGGTCCATCTTCTTCTGAAGGATTACAAGGTTATCTTTTAACCTTTCATTTTTTTTTAGTTCTATATTCTATGCACATTTTCTTATTGCTGACATTTTCTTGCTCTATTGTAATACAGCAACAAGTCAAAAAATACAAAGCACAAGAAAATGGTTCTTCTTATAGAGATGACGCTGTTGCAAAGGTACTCGGTCTTGATCCACGAGGACGAGTAAGAGGGCTTGGGTATGGAGCAACTCCTTCAAAGTTGGAGGGTCAAGCACAAATGAGGGACAAATCCCAATGGAAGAGGACGAAAAGTGTGTGAATCTTGTAAATGAACAAACAAGAATTCCCTCATTGTTTTGGTATTGATTTGAATGGATGATCCTTTTCATGTATTTTTTTCCCATGGCCTATATATCTAGCTTATATAGACTGCAGGTCCAGTATTTTTATTTTTAACTGCAGGTCCAGTGTTTATTTGCAGGTTTTGTTTACATTTTTTATTTTAGTTTATCAATTTGTATTTGTAGCAATAAAAAATATGTGGATTTAATTTTTTTAATTAAAAAATAATTAATTTTTTTTATAAAAAAAAATAATTAAGGCACGTCTTGCGAGCAGTAAATTGAAACTCGCCAATTCTTTAATGGCCTGCATTTGCAAGTCGTAAAAACATATACTTAATTACAGCTTGCATTTGGAGCCGTTAATCAGATTGTACACAACACATTTACAGCCCACAAATGCAAGCTGTGTAAAATATTTTTCATTTTAAGTATTCATGGCGTACTACGTGTGCCATAAACTTAAGCACACCAATGCTTTAATGGCACTCAGTTCGCGTCGTAAAAGTTTAGTATTTACGGCCTGCTTAGTAGGCCATAAATCTGGTCCAAAAAGTCCTAACAGCATCATTTTTGGCGTGCATTGATCCTACTTACGTCCTGTATATGCACACTGTAATTACATCGAACCTTTTACGGCAGGAGCTTTTAGCACGACCCCTGTGAGCCGTAAACTTACATTTACGGCGTGCATGGCGCACTGTAAAAGCCCTGAAATGGTGTAGTGAATCTTCAAAGAAGAAATTCTCATCAAATTCTTTATTAGTAGTTCCACTATTAATCTGTAATATGGAAATATAAATTCCAAAAGAATCACTCATTGTAAGTTAATAAAAAAGATAAATGACATTTTTGTAATTAAAATGAGACAATGGCATTGATGATTTAGAAAAAAGATGAACTCAGAAAAACATACATTAACTTGCAAACGTATCCATGTCAATAAAGATTTAATCAAATCAACTTCGGAAGCCACTTCTACCTAATCAAAATGTTTTACAAATACAACATCCACAAGCCTCAAATTCATCCATCACATAATGAAAAAAAAGGGCAATTCCTGGTCAACATGACAAATAGAATGCCAAAGATACCACATTTATCCAACCAAAAAGACACTTGAACACACACACATAAAAAAAAAAAACCTCAAGCAGAAGAACACTTGATTCTCAAATCTCTTTTACCCGCACAAATCCCTTACAAAACCAAACAACATGGTACTCAACCCATCTTTTATCCAACCAAAATACTAGAGCCCAAATGGGATCAACAAAACATTGCAATAAGCTCCAATAAACAATGCATGTCTACCACCAAATACAAAAAATAAAAAATAAAAACCCAAACCCAAACCCAAAGAATGCAGATAGAGACAAAAAACATACCACAACAAACAAATATCCCACACAATCCACTTCCATACAATCCAAATCCCCCCACCCCACCCTACCCCACCTTCCCAACAAACAAAAATGAGAGATGCAAAAGATGGGTCTTTTAAAGAAGATCATCAAATGAGAAAGATGGTTTTTTTTTAAAGAAGATCATCTAATGAGATAGTTAGAGATGCCTTCAAAAAATAAGCTCTTGTGGGTATCTTATAATCTGCATGCTTGAATCAAAGAATCCAACAAACACAACAAACCAGTTACATATATAGATAGATAGACAGACATGTTGGAATTTGAGATGCCTTGAGAAGTCTTATGAAGCATTGAAGTGTTTAGTATCTCAAGTATCATCTTGTGTTGGAATTATTGTCAACACAATGTCACAAGTGTGGTGTTGATAGTATGGTGTTGATAGAGCTTCAAAGAGAAAACAGAGCTGAAACAGTATAGGAAATCAGAATTCCATCTGTCAACCGCAAGTTCTACTGGTAGAAAAGGGGTAGAAGTGGCTGATATTCCAGCAGAAAGTTTGGACACGAGAATTCCATCTGTCAACCGGTAGTTCTACCGGTAGAAAAGGCTGACCCTGAGATTTTCATCAGTCAACCGCAAGTTCTACCGGTAGAAGTGGCTGAAATTCTAGCAGAAGTTTGGACATGAGAATTTCATCTGTTAAACCGGTAGTTCTACCAGTAGAACACACGGAAACCAGATTTACGCAGAAATAGAAGTTTTGCACGAAAATTCAGGAAACATATGTATTTCGTTTGGGACTCTTTCTAAACGAATTCTAGCCTAATTTGAACACTCTTTAGGGTTACCAAAACCTATATAAAGGCTTGCTAAGTTCGTTTTCATAGGAAGAGAAGAGAAGAGAGAATAAAAGAGAGGGTTTTGGAGAGAAGAGTGATTGGAGAAGGAGTTGTTGCTGTGTGCTGTTGTGCTGCAAGTTTTCTACAGCAAGTTGGACGAGAATGTGCTCATGAAGATGGTGATTCGTCCATAGATAAGTGTCTCTCTTTTTATACTTTAAATTTCAATTTGTAAGGGATTGAGAGAGAGAGATTGTAGAGGGGAAGGGCTGTAGAAAAGTTCTCTACTTTAATTCTGTAGAACATCAAGTTGGTGCTTGGTGTTAGGGGTTTGGTGATCCTATCTGTTGGTGCAGATAAATTGTAAAGGGAGTAGGTGCTTCCTAGATAGTTGGTGCTATCTGAAACTTAAGGGTTGGTGCTCTTTGTCGTTGGTGCGACTAAATAGATTCAGACCTGTTCCGGATCGGTGTTCGGACAGTGTTTGAACCGTGGACGTAGCCTTTTGGTGAACCACGTTAAATCTGGTGTCCTTATGTGATTTGATTTGCTTTTGTTGTTAAATTGGACCTGTTTTTAAGGGATCACTGATTCACCCCCCCCCCTCTCAGTGATCGCGATATCTAACAATTGGTATCAGAGCGCCAAGGCTCCCTTGATAAGCTTAACACGCTAAGGGTGATCTCTTGTCAAATCACATGGCATCCAATACAGGGAATATGAAAGCACCTTTGTTTGATGGTTCTAATTACTCCTTCTGGAAGATCAGAATGCAGGCCTTCATCAAATCACTTGGCTATGATGTCTGGGAGACCGTCAGAGTCGGTTACAATATTGCCATCGTACCCACTGATGCTGCAACGAAGAAGTTAGCAGACAACGACTCCAAGGCGCAGAATGCACTCTTTAGTGGCCTTGTGGACAGCTAGCTGGTCAAAGTAATTGCATGCAAAACAGCCAAGGAAATATGGGACAAGTTGAAAAGCATTCATGAAGGAGATGAGAAGATCAAAGAAGCGAAATTGCAAACTCATCGCTCTCAATTCGAGTCTCTTCGCATGGAGGAAAGCGAGAATGTTGACTCGTATATGCAACGAGTGAATGAAGTCACGAATGACATTCGTGGACTAGGGGAGGAGATTAAAGAACCAGTCATCGTCAAAAAGGTTCTAAGATCTCTTCTTCCCCGGTTTGATTCAAAAGTCTCAGCCATAGAAGAAGCCAAGGATCTGAATGAATTTACCATGGATGAGTTGCATGGTTCACTCACTGCCTATGAGATGCGCATAGGTAAGACGTCTTCATCTGATAGAGAAGCGGCCTTCAAAGTTCAGAAAAAGGGAAAAGAGACTGCTGGTCATGATGCTGATACTGATGATGATGAGCTTGAGGCTCAATTAGTTAGAAAGCTGAAGAAAGGAAGCAATGGAAAGTACAAAGGGAAGCTACCCTTTAAATGCTTCAATTGTGGCGGTGTTGGTCACTTTGCTGCGAAGTGTCCGCTGAAAGAAAACAATGATGATGACTCTTATGTTGATAAGAGTAAATGGAAGAAAAATTTCAGAAAGAGGGGCAAAGCAAAAAGCTTCATCAGTCAATATAATGACAGCACGTCTAAAACTTCAGACGATGATGAATCAGCCGAGGCAACTGAAGCTCTCTTCATGGTTACTGTTGAAGAAGAAGAAGAGCAAGAGCCGGAAGAGGAAGAGGAGGCTGAGGTCAATCTTGAAGAAGAACTCATTGCCGCACTTGAGGAGCTTAGCATATAACGAAAAACAAGTAAGAAAAATCAAAAACTTCTTCATTAATCTGAAAGTTCAGTTATTGCATTGAAACCTCAAGTTGAAGAATATAAAAGAATGGTAGAAGTCCTAGAAATACAAATCAGTATCAAAACTGAGGAAGTGGTGAAACTTGAGAATGAAATCCTTGGAGCAAGGACTGAAAATATACAAATGAATCAAAAGCTCAAGGAATTCCAAGCAATCAATGGAACATTGAAGCTAAATGAAATACTAAAAGTTCAAAGGCCTTCTCACTTCAAATTTGGTCTAGGATTTGAGAATGGAGAATCCTCTAAGATTACACCTCCTGAAAAGACAAAACCTGTGAAGCCCACTCAGCCTAGAAAAGAGTCCATTCATGTGAGAAAGGAAATGAAGTCTAACCAGCCACAAAGAAGATTCAAATTTTATGGTTACTGTTATCATTGCAATAGATATGGACATAAAAGGGCTGAATGCAAATTCTATGTTAGAAACAGCCCATTTGTGACTAGGAATCCTTTTTCAATCCTAAACAGCCACAAAATTGGGTGCTATAAGTGTCATAATTATGGACACTTGACTAGGGATTGTAGGTTGCCTATTGCTAACCAATTTCAGGTTGAAAAGAAACCCAAGTTAGTTAAGGCATGGAGGGCAAAGAAAAGGGAAGATAATTCCAAGGAATCTCTCATTGTGCAAACGGCATTCAATGCACAAAAGAAGGCAGCACCATGGGTCCTTGATAGTGGCTGTTCAAGCCATATGACAGGTGATAAGGAAAAATTTGTCAAATTACAGCACTATGAAGGCGGATCAGTGAAGTTTGGTAACAATGATGGTGCCAAAATCTGCGGAAAAGGTGTTGTTCAGCTAAAGGCAAACAAGATCAGATCAGACGAGGTCTTATATGTGTCTGGACTGAAACACAACTTGCTTAGTGTAAGCCAGATCTGTGACAAAGGCCACGAAGTTGTCTTCACTAAGAATGGGTTTGCTATCAAGAAGTGTAGCAACGGCAAAACAGTGGCTACTGGATCTAGGACTGCTGGAAATCTCTATACATTGTCAGATGGAGCTGAAAAGACTTGCTTGATGAGTCGGACAGAGGAAAGTTGGTTGTGGCACAAACGCCTTGGGCATCTAAACTTTGATAATATGTCAAAGATTTGCAATTCAAAGGTTGTCAGAGGTATGTCTACAGTTTTTTTTTTTTTTTGCTAACCGGGGGTATCCAAGATCTCTTAGAGCACCTGACTAAATCCCCCGGGGCGGTGGCCTCCCCCTGTTTCCACTCACCGGGCTCGTTGGGCTAGGAAGCCTAGCCTGGGGTTCCAACACTTGGTGGGATTCGATGCTGAGACCTCCGGGTGGTTACGGAGTGCCCCAACCAACTACTCTACCAAGCGTTGGTGAGGTATGTCTACAGTTGAAAAGCCTTCCAACCCCATTTGCGATTCTTGCCAAAAGGGAAAGCAAACGAGGGTAATGTTCAAGTCAAAGGAGCATCATTCAAAGAAACCTCTTGAGCTAGTGCACACTGATCTCTGTGGACCGATGCGAACTCAAAGCACCAATGGAGATAAGTATTTTATGTTATGCATTGATGATTATACTCGTATGACATGGGTATTGTTTCTTAAGCATAAACATCAAGCACTTGATCGTATTTAAAGTGTTTAAAGCACAGGTTGAAAATATGCTTGGAAAACGTATCAAAATTTTAAGGTCTGATCGAGGCGGTGAATTCACATCTGAAGAGTTCACTAACTATTGTGAGCACCATGGCATTCAGAGACAATATTCAGCCCCTAGAACTCCACAGCAAAATGGAGTTGTGGAACGGAAAAATCGCACCGTGCAAGAGATGGCTCGCACAATGCTAACTGAGAGCAAGCTAGCTGACAAATACTGGAAGGAGGCAATCCATACGGCTGTATACATTCAGAATCGATGCTTGATCAGGCCACATGAAGACAAAACTCCTTATGAGCTATGGTTTGGGAGAAAAGCAACAGTCAAGCACTTCAGAGTCTTCGGTAGCAAGTGTTACATCAAGCGTCTTGAACAAAATCCGGGCAAATTTGATGAAAGAGCTGATGAAGGTATATTTCTGGGTTACTCCTCCTCTAGTAAGGCTTACAGATGTCTAAACAAAAGGACCAGAAAAATCATAGAAAGTGCCGATGTTAGAATTGATGAAAACCGTGAATCAAAGAATGTAACTCATTATGACAGTCCAGTTTATGAGGACTCGAGTGAGATTGATGATGAAGTGGCTGAACCTAATGATTCTGAGAAATCAAAGGATGACTCAGAGGATGCTACACCTAAAAAGAAAAGTACTTGGGTAGAGCAACACCCTAAGGATCAAATCATTGGAGATCCTGAGGCCGGTGTTAAAACAAGACAAAGTGTAGTTAGCAATTACTCACTTGTGTCCACCATTGAACCCAAGACTGTGGCTGAAGCCAGTCTCGATGAAAGTTGGTTGAAAGCTATGCATGAGGAGTTGGAGCAAATTGAGAAGAACTCCACATGGGAACTAGTTTCTAGACCTACCGATAAGAATGTTATTGGTACTAAATGGGTCTTTCGGAATAAGCTGAATGAAGATGGTCAGGTCATACGAAACAAAGCAAGGTTGAATTGTAAAGCCTATGCTCAAGTTGAAGGCATAGATTTTGAAGAGACCTTTGCACCGGTGGCTCGTCTGGAAGCCATTCGTATGTTTCTTGCATTGGCTGCATACAAAACCTTCAAGGTATTTCAGATGGATGTAAAATTAGCCTTCTTGAATGGATTACTTGAAGAAGAGGTCTACATTGAGCAACCTGATGGTTTTCTCATTAGCAAAAATTCAGACCTAGTGTGCAAGTTGAAAAAGGCTCTTTATGGGCTGAAACAAGCGCCAAGGGCGTGGTATGCAAGGCTGGACCTCTATCTCCGCAAGATCGGCTTTGGTAAAGGACTGGTTGATAACAATCTTTATGTCAAAACAGAGTTGAGCAAACAGCTGGTTGTCATTGTTTATGTCGATGACATAATCTTTGGTGGCAATGATGAGGAAATGTGCAGGAATTTGCTGAAGAGATGAATAAAGAATTTGAGATGTCAATGCTTGGAGAACTAAAGTTCTTCCTTGGTTTACAAGTTCAGCAGCTGAAACATGATATCTTCATATCACAGATGAAATACATCAAGGAAATGCTGAAGCGTTTTAACATGGAAGACAGCAAGCCAGTGAGCACACCAATGACAACGAACACAAAGCTAAGCAAAGATGATAAGGGTTCGTCCGTTGATCAAACCACTTATCGTTCTATGATAAGAAGCTTGCTTTATTTGACTGCTACAAGACCGGATCTTCTGCAAGCAGTATGTATGGTGGCTCGATTTCAAGCATCACCAACTGAGACGCACCTTACAGCAGTAAAAAGGATATTTCGATATCTGAAAGGTACCATGGAGCTTGGCATTTGGTATCCTAAAGGCAAATCCTTCACTCTTGTTGCATACTCTGACGCCGATTGGGCTGGATGTATAGATGATCGCAAGAGTACAAGCGGTGGTGCATTCTATCTCGGTGAAAGGTTGGTGGCATGGCACAGTAAGAAACAAGATTCAGTATCCCTTTCTACAGCGGAAGCGGAATATATTGCAGCGGCGACTTGTTGTACGCAAGTGTTATGGATGCGGCAAATGCTCTCTGATCTAGGAGTTCCGACAACGGATCCTACGCTGATCCTCTGTGACAACACAAGTGCAATTCACATCTCTAAGAATCCTGTTCAGCATTCTAGAACGAAGCATGTTGCAATTCGCTATCACTTTCTCAAGGAAAAGGTTGCAGACGGTGAGGTAAAGTTGGAATATATTCCAACTACTGAGCAAGTTGCTGATATCTTCACAAAACCTCTGCCAAAGGAAGTCTTCGAGTATCTCCAGAAAAAATTAGGAGTTACTCACTCTCCTAATCCTTAGGAGTTGTGCTTGAAAGGGGGAGCAATGTATTCCTTGAATATCCTATTCGCTCCTTGGTTGGTCCCTTTGGACTTGTTGTCAAAGGGGGAGAAAGTCTTATGCTAGGAGAAGTTATGCGAAGATAGCTTGGGGGAGATTGGTATCAAGAATGTGAATGTGAAGATCTTGATTCTGTTGTTTTATGGTTCTGAAGAAGCTTCATGAAAGTCAACTGGTTCAAAGTGTTCCAAGTGTTGAAGTTCCAAGTGTTGCCAACAATTCCAAAGGGGGAGATTGTTGGAATTTGAGATGCCTTGAGAAGTCTTATGAAGCATTGAAGTGTTTAGTATCTCAAGTATCATCTTGTGTTGGAATTATTGTCAACACAATGTCACAAGTGTGGTGTTGATAGTATGGTGTTGATAGAGCTTCAAAGAGAAAACAGAGCTGAAACAGTACAGGAAATCAGAATTCCATCTGTCAACCGCAAGTTCTACCGGTAGAAAAGGGGTAGAAGTGGCTGATATTCCAGCAGAAAGTTTGGACACGAGAATTCCATCTGTCAACCGGTAGTTCTACCGGTAGAAAAGGCTGACCCTGAGATTTTCATCAGTCAACCGCAAGTTCTACCGGTAGAAGTGGCTGAAATTCTAGCAGAAGTTTGGACATGAGAATTTCATCTGTTAAACCGGTAGTTCTACCGGTAGAACACACGGGAAACCAGATTTGCGCAGAAATAGAAGTTTTGCACGAAAATTCAGGAAACTTATGTATTTCGTTTGGGACTCTTTCTAAACGAATTCTAGCCTAATTTGAACACTCTTTAGGGTTACCAAAACCTATATAAAGGCTTGCTAAGTTCGTTTTCATAGGAAGAGAAGAGAAAAGAGAATAAAAGAGAGGGTTTTGGAGAGAAGAGTGATTGGAGAAGGAGTTGTTGCTGTGTGCTGTTGTGCTGCAAGTTTTTACAGCAAGTTGGACGAGAATGTGCTCATGAAGATGGTGATTCGTCCATAGATAAGTGTCTCTCTTTTTATGCTTTAAATTTCAATTTGTAAGGGATTGAGAGAGAGAGAGAGATTGTAGAGGGGAAGGGCTGTAGAAAAGTTCTCTACTTTAATTCTGTAGAACATCAAGTTGGTGCTTGGTGTTAGGGGTTTGGTGATCCTATCTGTTGGTGCAGATAAATTGTAAAGGGAGTAGGTGCTTCCTAGATAGTTGGTGCTATCTGAAACTTAAGGGTTGGTGCTCTTTGTCGTTGGTGCGACTAAATAGATTCAGACCTATTCCGGATCGGTGTTCGGACAGTGTTTGAACCGTGGACGTAGCCTTTTGGTGAACCACGTTAAATCTGGTGTCCTTGTGTGATTTGATTTGCTTTTGTTGTTAAATTGGACCTGTTTTTAAGGGATCACTGATTCACCCCCCCTCTCAGTGATCGCGATATCTAACAAGACAGACAGACAGATAGAGAAATACTGACAAGCAGTCCTGCACTGATGAAAACCTCTATCATCTGCCCGAACCCAATCAACATCTTGGAAGATTGGTTGCTTCTGTTTCTTCTTTTGGATTGGAGGAGACGGATTATACATCGTTGGAGCACTTGCAGACTTCCCGGACATCTCTCCCTCTCCCTCTCCCTCTCTCTCTCTCTCTCTCTCTTTGTCCTGCTGTTGTTATGAGTGCGCAAAACACCCACCTTCAAAAGAAGAAGAAAAATAAAAAAAATGCATTTCTCAACTGCTAACAATCTTCAACCATAATTTCTAATACATAATGATCTTTCCTGAGACCAAACCTGTTTCAATTGGATCTGAAAATGTCCACCCAAACAACTGTGATTAAACAATTAAACACACCCATTCCTCTCAAACCCATATCCAACTTTTAGAAAAAGTTTAAGATGAGAATGAAAAAAAGGACACCCAGATTGGATTAAGAAGAAGAAAGATAAAAAAAAAGGGCAGCATAAGCTAAATTCAAAGAGTCAACCATACTAATTCAAATCCCATCTATAAATCCCAGAAATCCAAAAATGGGGATGAAATAAAAATTACCCAAGATCTGATTTAGATATATATATAAAGAGAGAGTGATTGAGACCCTCTGCCTCTTCCCATAGTTAATCAACTTAATAAAAAAACAAGAGCCAGTAGAAAGATGAACAACATACCTGACGATCCAATCGATGATGTCTCTCTATCTCTCAACCGATTTAGGGAGCCATTCGACCTTCAAATAGGCAAGATGAGGGCAAGAGAGAGGAGGGAGCAGAGGAGAAAGAGAGAAAGGGCCGGAGAGGAGAAATTTGGGGAAGAGAAGAAGAACGAAATCATTGAGGTGCTATGGTTATAATTCATGACGATGTCGTTCGCAGAATGTGGGGTAAAAACGTCCAAAATGCGTGTACGAACACCAACACAGGTGTTTTGGTGTATTTTTGTTTTAAATGGGCTAATATCTATTTTGCAACACTTTTTTGGTAAAAATCCCATAAAATAATAAGACATCCAAAATAGGAAACGGTAAAATAAGAAGACATCCAATACACATGTTGTGCAAACAACAAAAAAGTGCAACATCTAATACATGTTGAAAAAAAAAACTCCGTTTCTCAACAACAATAGAATCCAAGTACTACAGGTCATCAAACACCTCTTTTAAACAAAAAAAGAAAAACAAGAGAAGACACATCATGGCTAGGACCCCCCTCGAGTGCAAGTGTGGCTGTATGTCCTCGGCTGGGTATATGGCCTTGGTTGCTGAGCTTCCTCGAGAAACATCCCTTGGCTCAATCTGTCCACCTGCTCAGCCGCCAAGTATAGGGCGCTCGAGTTGCGAATGCTCAAATCATGTCCCCTTTGAAGAATCGGTCCCGTGATGCTCTGCAAATCCGCAACAAGCTAAATCCGAAAATTATTCAAACAAATCAGTGCTTGAACAAGATAATATAACTTCAATAAGATTATCAGCACCATTAACCATACCAGCTGAGGGTCTATGGTGGAGACACCCTGAGAGTCCTACACATGTGGGTCGAGCGTGGACTTATTTGGCTCCTGGATAAGCAGGTGAAACACCCGTGCATACCAATCCATGTACCCTGAAACACAACGTGAGGCCCCACCCTTATGTACCCTCATATATATTTAATTTGTGTAAATTATAGTATATGTTAGCTAATTATACTACTTAATAGGGGTTGGTAAGGGTAGATTGGTATTTTCCTAGGATTTTAGCCCTGTTTTAAGAATTAGTCCCTTTTTGTATTTTCTAGAACCTATAGAGTGTTTATTAGACTTTTATAGGTTTATTAGTTAGTTAAAGGCCCTTACTAGTAATTAGAATTAATGGGAGGGGTTTCCACATGAGAATATTCTAACTACACCTAAAATACCCAAATAGCTCATGTACTTATCTTAAACTCAATTGAAACCAAAAGGGCAATTAGGACTTTTCCTTTTCTACATAAAAAAAAAAGAGAACTCCCTTCCCCATTTCCACTGATCTCTCATTTCCCGCCAAGTTTTTCCTCCAATTCACCCTCTAAAATCCTAGACCTAGGGTTTCTACCTACAAGGAAGGAGAATTCTCTACAAGTCCCAGCTATTATCTCTCCAAAGGACATCTTTCATCTCCAAGATCTCTCTTATCTCTACCAAACAAGGTAATTCTATCTCTCTAGCTCAATTTCCATGACATTCTCTCTCAAGGAATTCCCTTTCCCTTATGCAATTCTCTCGTGGATCTGGGTTTAAAAGTTGTAGATATCCTTAGATTTGAGTTTTGTGGTTGTTTGAGATATTGGAAGCCATATGAGTTTGGATTTCTATACTTGGAGCTTGGATTTCTCTTTTTCCAGACTTTTTCTTTGCAAATTGGTTTAGAACCAAGTATAATATGCCTATTTAGCATATAATGCATGTTTTCTTTGTTTGATTCTACAATTTCAATTCATATGGTGTTTGATTGTTAGATCTATCTCTTTAACCTTGTTTCTTGGATTTTTGGCTTTGATGGATGGGTTTTTCCCATTTGGATGATCAATGGCTCAATTGATGATGGATTGTGATGGAGGAGTGGTCTTGATGTTTGGGATATGGTTTTATGATGAATGGACGAGATTTGGTTGGGTTTTGATGGAAATTGGAGTGAGTTAGAAAAGTTATAAAAATTTGGAAATTTGAATTTTGTGTGCACCCGGTCGACCGGCCTTGGAGGATGTCGACCGGATACACAGGAAACTTAGAAAATAACTGGGGACTGAAAAGTCTCTCAGTCATAGAAATCTCTGTGTGCCTGGACGACACCATGTGTCACGCCCCCAAACCCGAGGCGCGAATTGAGAGTTAAGTAATAATTATATTTCTTCCAAGATCCGCGTGTGTGAGGATGGCACAATCCAACACACTCATAATATTTTGCGGAAGCTTTCGTGGCGTTGCGACCCGGAGTCCGTGGCCATCGGATTCCGTGTCGCACTCACCCGCTAGCATAAAGCTATTATATCAAGAACCACCTCAAACTGGAATAAATCATCATAACAAAGTACAGAGCTGACAGTAACTGGATATTACATTCCCATATATGTTCAAGTTACAAATATCAATATGAATTAATTAAAATCCCAAGAAAAGGCTAATAGAAGCCATACAATAATAAGCTAATAATCATTACCCCACATATGACGTAGTTCCGATGTCAAGCTCAATGTCTACATGACATAGCCGACAAAATAACCTGTAAGCTCATGGCTCCACAGCCAACACGTGCACTCAGCTCGGGCAAGAAACCTGGACCTGAGTACCAAAGTAGTGGGTCAGACACGACGGTCTGGCAGGTGGGTGAAAAGATAATAAATGTACTGAAGAATAAAACATGTGATAAGTCATGTTATTTGATCAAAAGTTGCATATAATTAAAATGTGCGGAAAATCATGGATATCTGATAAAATCCTGTATTCATATAAAATGGGCATAAAACATGAATGTTTGACAAAACATGTATTCCTTTTTTAAAACATGTATAAAGCATGGATATTTGACAAATTGGGAATTCCTTACAGTGCAAACCCAGTCCATGGGCGGACCCTCCAAATTGCCCTTCTACAGGGAAGCCATAATCGTAAGGACGGGAGGCAACCATATTAAGCTAAATCCTCTCTCACTAAAGTGATGAGAGCTAACAGGGCGTTGACCTCAGTCACACGAGGTGAGGAGAGTCAACGATATATATATACATATAGCTGGACAAGACCACAGGGCACGGAACCGGGTAGCGGGGCAGGACAGCACCCAGACTGTTACTGGCAGGACAAGAGGGGGATCTCCAAGCTGGTGGATCAAACTGACATGGTACATCCAAGCTTAGTGGTGCCGATTCATAGGTTATATGCAAGAAATCGGGACAAGTACATGTATATAAACGGGACAAGATGCTCGTAAGCATAACAATATATTTGTATCAAGTCAAGCATATACGGGCTAGCAAAATGTTAAAAACATGAATTTCAATACTTTCGGGGCAAGTCTAGTCATAAAACATGAGATTTAAAGTGTACAAGTGAAATTCAGGTTAAAATACGACATAATGGATTTCTATACATTTCTGGGCCAAGCGTTGAGGTCCAAGGTTTAAATCAATGTGAATAGGGTCTCGTATGTTGGATTTGATATATATTTGGTACTCTTTGAGGATTGAAAACATTCCGAATCCCTATGTACATTGACAAGCCTAAAAGACTTTAACCAATCATGGTGATGAAGTTTCTTCTTCAATATAGTTCCACATAGTTCTTTAAAAAGAATCCATTAAAATTGTAGTTTCGGTCAGCTTCTCGGTCACCTGTCAGTCAACCGAAATGGGTATGTCGGCTAGCCGACAGCTGACCGACGGTTGACCGTCTGATCCACATCAGAAGATGTGCAGCTCTTGGGAAAAGGAACCGAACTGACTTCGGTTGGCTGTCAGTCGACCGAAATGGGTATTTTGGTCAGCCGACAGCTGACCGACTTTGCACGGACGGTTCAATTTCAAGTCAGATTCTCACTATCTTTCTTCCCTTTTTCTCATACATTCTGAGCACCCTTTTTACACATTTTTTAGGGTATCAAAACCTTATTCAAATCCCATTCAATCCATATCAAAATCATCCACAAAATGGGTTAAATCACCTCCTTTCCATCCATATTGAATCACAAGAAATCCATGATATATGAAGATTCATTTGTACACATAAGGTAAGCTATAACAACAATGGATTCATACCTTTCCTAAAGATTAAACAAGAGAGAAAGAGGCTCATCCATGTGCATTTTTTTTAAAAGCAATAGAAACCAAATCAAGAATGTAGATGAAAACACATATGAGATCATCAAAAATAATTAATGTAAATCAAGATTTTCCATAAACATGTTAGCATTCAAGAATCATCCTTTCCAAGCAATAGAAAATCATCGTGAAAAGCATGATTAGAAGTAAGTATTAAATCATTAAAAACAAGTAATGAAAATCCGTATTTTTCTCATAAAACATGCTAACACTTGAAAACATCCATTCATCCACTTGCCTTGGGTTCCAACTAGCTAATCAAGCTCCCCAAAACACTCTCAAGCAACACCTACAAGCATATCCAAAAATCCCCAAAAACAAACCCATCTTAGAACCCTAAAATGGTAAATCAAGAAAGACAAGGAATAGGCTCCAACCAAGCTAGGAAATAGAACTTAAGGGAATGCCATTACCCAAAATGGAAGATGGGGATGAAGCTCTCACCTGAAGATCAACAACCAGCAAGAAGAGGCTTGGAGAAGGGCTACCCACCTTGGTTTCCCACGAAAATGGTGTCAAACGAGAGAGGAGATGAAGGGAAAGAAATTGCTGGAGGCCCCTCGTCGGATTAGTGGCTTAGAGGCTCCATTCAAGCAAGAGAAATGGAAGAAAAAGAAGAAGGATGGCTGCTGGTACTATAGCTGGGAAGTTGCAGTCAATGGAGAGTGGAGAATGAGGGAGAAGGAGAGGGTTGTCCTTTTTATAATGGGTGGTTGTGGGCCCCACCTCACTTAAAGCTTGTCAAGGGTAAAACATCAATTTCTAGGCCCCGGATACGATTGACGAAGAAGAGAAAAGTGTTTCTCATAAAATCTAGTTTTCAAAAAGTATATATTTGGTATAGTTCTGAGATCTCGAGATTTGGGTCCAGATTCAATGTGAAAAGACCGATTTTGCCCCCAAGGCTGGAAAAACTGATTTTTGGAGCTTCGAATGGGTACGGAGTGAACACGAAAGTTGTAGGAAATGATGAGATTAGTCGAACAAAACTGAAATGGGAATTTTTGGGAATCATGAAGAATCTCTCGATGCTAAGCACGCAAAACAAGTGGGACCCTATGATCACTGTCTAGGTTCACTGGCTCTCAAAACTTCCCAAAGCTAATAAAAAGTGATTCTAACTCACAAACTCAACCAAACAACCACTAGTCCCACTTAGAAAGCTAATCCATAATTAAATCAACACAAAACCCGAAAATTAAGGGTCGGGTTCTCACACCATGGCCATGATGTCGACCGGACACATTGCAGGATTTTAGAAAATGAATTTTGCCTGCCAGGTTTTTTGTTCAGAAATCTCTATGTACCCAATCGACACCCTGGCTATGATGTTGACTGGATACACTAGAAAGGACGTCGACCTGGGAGTCAGAATCCTGACTTCTCTAGTGTACCCAGTCGACCACCCTTAGAAGATGTCGACCGGATGCACTATACATAGTGATTTTCAAGTTTTATGTAATTTGATGTTGTGATATGATGTCGGGCACATTGACCATCCAAGTGGACTTCTATTGATGTGCCAAGCATGATTTAAGGGTTGGGCTTGACCTTGACCCATGGAGGCCACTAAAATAAGGTCTTGTGTATTATTTGGATTTCGATTCAACCCCTAAATGTCGTCGAAGATGCCCATAGCTTCAGGAGCACAAAATACACTATCCTTGGCATCTGAAACTTCATTTAGGATTTGAATTGGCTGACATAGACCAAGACCTGAAAATGGGGTCATGACCTAGGATTGGACCTTTGTTATTCCCCCATTTGATTGGTGGCATGGTTATGGGGATATGTTGGACCCTATTCATTGTTGTTCACTCTTGTATCTATCTAGTGGTTCATACCTATTAATTAAATGAAAACTGGAAGACTTGATCCTAGGATTTCCTAGTGGTGACCCGGTGTTATGAAGGAGGACATTTAACCCGTGTCTGTGGTTAGGCGGACCATCATATGGCCTAAGGATTGATGTGTGTGATACCTTAGATGAAGAGGACTGTTATTATGGCTTTATAAACCCATCTCTGAATGGGAAATGGACTGAACTATACTAGACATAAATAGTGATGATGTACTTGGATTGTATTGGATTAAGACTATGACATGGTAGGTCGTGGCCGTGGATTTGATGATGGACTTGGACTTTGGATTGGACTTGGATATCGGACCATGTATGGATATGTTATGACCTTGTTCGCGCAAAGATAGCCTAGACAGACAAAATCTTTACCTGTTTCTTTGAGTTGGCATTAAACATTCACTCAATTGTTATAAGCTTAGCCATTGGACTGATCATCATTGGTGGGAGCTAATTATTATGGATGAAGCTATCATGATGAGCTATGGATAGACGGCCGGTGGACTCTGGTGGCGGTCTATATATTTCTTAGGACTGTTATATTGTTAATATTATTGGTGGGGCTTGTCATCCCTTGCATTATACTTTATTTTCCATGCCGCGACAGGACAACGGTATAGGAGGGCCACCGCATAATATCCCGTGGTAGCCAGATCATGTGAATGTGCCATATTGATAGATGGTGAGATTAGATGCTTTACTTTCATATTGATTCTATATGCTATACCTTGCATGATTGCCTAGCATTGTACCTTTGTCACTCTCATGATATTATTATCGTCTTTATTCTTTGTTGATGCATACATCCAATGTTACTTGTATACTGTGTCTTACCAGATACTTGGATTTGACCTATCATTTGGTGCTAAGGTATTATCCCCGACCCCGAGGGTGACACGCTCATCGAGGCACCCGTAGCGGATGAGTACGGGTGGGGACAGGCAAACAAGGAGGCCGAGCCGTTGACCGAAGCGCCTATAATCGGGATTGAGTGATTTCTATTTTTGGGTTTTGAGTGTCATTTGTGTGAGCAGGGTGTAATCTATTCATATGATTTGTACACATTATACTCTTACTTTGAGATTAACCAGACTGTTGTCCTACTACACTTGCTCATGATGGATTTGATACAGTTACAGCTTCACTTTATTGTTATTTTTATGCGTAACTCCTCCCATGATGGAGGCAAGGAGCATTAATGCATTCAAAGCCCATAAACCTCTCACATGCTCCACCAAAAGCCTATAAAAGGAGGTCTCCCCCACCGTTCCAATCATTATGATCAAATACACAATAAACGAAGTCTACATCGTTGCTCCCACACTCCAATAACGATCTCTCCTTCGTTGAAGAAATTCTGAAGCAGTCACTACCACAAGGTGATTGAAGACCCTTGGGGGCACCCCCCAAGGCCTCCTTCTTTCTCCATGGCCTAGACGTGGTTCCTTAGCCCATCTACTTGAGTTTTTATTGAATATAGGATCTCCATTTGATCATTATTCTTTGAGAATTTGAGGATCAAGCCAAGTTAAAAGAATCAAAAGCATCTTATGTTATCATCTGAGGAACATCAATGGAGCCTAAACATGGCTTAAGTCCACTCATCCGAACGAGTCCCCGCAATCTTCTTTGATTTCAGATTTCATTTTCTTACTTCTTATTGTATTTGTACTATAAAAGAGACAAAAATCACAAGTCTTATATTTGTAAAATCGTTTTCATGTCACCAAAATTTGCATTCCACAGCAAACACAAAATCACCTATCGTGGCAAACAAAATCAAATTCGGCTTTCATAACATTAAAAAATCTTTAAAAAGAAAATTATGTCTCTTTGTAATACATGTGCAATGAAAAGTTAGAAAATAGTTTTTTTTTCTACATGAAAAATTGATCTACAGATCATTTCTTTTCCTTTTCAAGTGGAACAGAAAATTTGGCATACCCATACATAAATCAAAACCCGCATGTCCGTCCACTTCGGGTTACAAAAGGGTTGGATCAACGGATCTCCACATCCACCGATTCTGGTTGTACCCGAAACGAATGCGAACAATCTTTTACTATGGGATGTAAATGGGTCCCCGATTCTCTGACTTACCTAGAGGTTCGAACCCGTGAAAAATCGGGTTTGAAACCTCATTTAGCTTCTGATAGGTAAATGGGTCCGGTTCCGAAGCCTCTTTTTTTTTTTTACAGGGGACCTTAACGGGTCTATTTCGAAACCAACTCGGTTCTGACACATGGACTTAGACCTGCCTATTTCAAGAGTTAATACAAAACCCACGTGGTTTGTGAAGTTCCCCCTAAATGATTTTTTCAATAGTTACTTTTTTCAATACTATTTTTTGGATATTTATGAAAAAAATGTTAAATATCCCTGTACCTCCAAAATCGTCCTCAAATAGATGTAATGCCAAAAAAGATCATATACCAGCCTTTCACTTGTTTTTCCGTGAATACTTGAGTAATGTTTCAAGCTCGGGAGTAACGACAAAATTGCCCTTCACTTGTTTTTTTTGTGAGTTTGTAAGGGCTTTAGCTCACAAGTTTCATTTTTGAAATCACTAGTCATGTCCCTTGGAAAATTTCAAGTAAGGCTATGTTGGATTCTCTTTCTGAATTTTTAAATCATATAAACTCATTGTGAAGGCCAATAACTGTAACCGTGAATGACAACACATCTTAAATTGTTGAAAAAGTACAAAATCCATTCTTTTACATCAAACTATTCAACAAACACATAGAGTATCTTCAACCAATATTGTTATCTAAGTTGTAGCTTAATTTTGAAAAAGAAATTACCCAACATGATGCACCTTAGACCATCTTATTTGGTGAAAATTTAACTCTCAAGCTCGGGAGTATACTCTAGAGCTTGAGAATAAACTATTAAGCTCGCGAGTGAATCATGTTTCAATTATTTTCATATTTTAAGTTGAGAAACTAATAGAAAAATTGTGAATTTTATAATTAATTCTCATCAAAATGAAGACATACAAGTTCGAAAAATAGAGAAGGGGAAGATCACCATAAACTTCAAGGAAGTTAAGGGAAAAACATACTCCGAGGGTGCAAGTGCAATCCCAATCACTGCATGAACCTAATCGGGGAGTCGAGATATTACCCACAAACTCGTGAAAAAATAACTGAAGGGCAATTTTGTCGACACCCGCGAGTGTAGACACCTCATTTGGCCCCTATGATAGCCTTAAACACCTGTCATATATAGCAGTGCCCCCATTTCACCCATAATTGAATGATTAATGACATAACTCAGATTAATTCATGACGATGAAGATGCTTGTTAATAATTTTAGACATAGTTCAAAGACCTCTAGAAATTCGTTAGAGGAAAGGAGCAGAATTGCGTTGAGACTCCGAGTCAAACCCACTACTCACTATTATATATGGACCAATAGATTCTACATTCCAAGAGCTTTCCGACCATATGTAGATTGTCCAAATCCGACCGACAGGTCAAAAGATATGGCCGCCGAAAGATTACCCTAGAGGCCCGGCAGTAAAGGGTGCGCCGAGTTCCCCGGTCCCCTTAGAAATGCACTTGGGTGCTACTTAGGTATGTCCCACTCTACTTTTTGCAGTTCCGGCCCGACTTCAGCCCAGAAACAATCCAAACCCGAACCCTATATCTATTTAACCCTTAGAGAGGATCTGGGCGCACCTGTGAGCCACCATAGAGAGCTTTAGATCTAGAAGAAAGGAGAAGAGAGAGCACTCTGATTTTCAAGATCAGTAATGGAGAAAACTTCCAAAAGCCATGGGTTTGCCCAAGAGCTTCGATCTAGGATGTGAAAGACACAATCCAAACCAGTATTTCTAGATCTAGCCTTTTCCATTCATCTCCTTCATCATTAGTAGTTAAAAACATGCTTAGGATCATCCATACATCATAGATCTGCATTAATAGTAGTATTTTCTTAGTAGATATGATATCTGGTAATCATCTATCATTAGTAACATGCTTAGGATCATTCGTAGGTTGTAGATCTGCATCATTTTCATCATCCTGAACTCGTGATTAGAATAGATCTTACATCCATATCATTTTCATCCTGAAAATCCGAATCTGAGAAATGAAAGTGCAGAAAAGCACCATTGAAAGAATACGCAAATATATTGCTAAAAAGGAAAGAAAAGGAAAAGAAGAAAGAACATTGTACTTGGGCGAGTCCTTGCCAAAGGGATCCTATCCCTCGAATCTCGATCCTCGCGTCATCATTTTCAGATCCGAAAGTTTTGATATCAGTGATTCATATTAGGACTCTACATTTAGTCGCTACATGTCGGAAATTGTGTAGAAATATCGCTAAAAATCAAAAGTACATTACAATCCGCAGGGGAGGCACTCGGGCACCACTGTGTATGCGCCCAAGTGGTACAGAGAATCCTGGGCGCCACTGTGGGTGCGCCTAAGTCCCTATTTTGTCTCCCGACACACATTTTCGATATTTTGCCTTGCATTTCACTTGTTGTTCCATGTATGTGATGACTATGATTGATTGCTGAACTTCTGGACTTCGAATTATCAAATCATCACACTTTAGGTTAGGTAGCATTGATATTGCATAAAACACCAAAAAAAATCACAACAAAGCATAAACTCTTCATTTCTCATCTTACTCTTTAGTAATTAGAGAAGAGAGCAAAAAAATAGAAAATCCATTAAAAAAAGTAGATAAACATCAGGTAGATGATCTTAGGTTATTCCATTTGCGCCTAAGTGAATTAATAAACCTTAAGCACCTAATCAACCCAATTAAAACACCCAATTAAAAAGCACATATCTAAAACACCTAATTAAAACATCTAATTGAAATCCACAACCAAAGCCCCAATTAATTAAACTCTAATTAATCCAACCCCTAAAACCTAATCAAAATAAAACCCCTAATTAATCCAAATCCTAATTAATCAAAACCCTAATCAACAACCTGAATCCTAATAAATCAATAAACCTTAATTAATAAGTATTCATTAAAACTCTAATAAATAAGATTCTAATAGACAAACCCCCAAATTTAAACCTTAAACCCTAGTCAAACTCTAATCAAGCCCTAATTACCAATCCCTAATTAAGACCCTAATCAAAACCTAATTAAAATGATAGACAAATCACATCCAGAGAATAAAAACATCCCTCAATCAAGACCCAAGTTAGAATACCCAAAATCAACTTAGAAATACCTTAGAACCCAACGAACCCATAGCTACCCAGTAAACAGCACTTGGGCGCCACTGTAGGTGCGCCCAAGTCACCCCGGATACCTAAGCACCCAACACAGGTGCGCCCAGCTCCCTGATCCAACCCGGGACGCACTTCGGTTGCATTTCAACTCTCGAACTCAAACCATTGCGTGTTTGGATGTGTGGTGAAGTGGGGGTGAGGTGAGGTGAGGTAAAGCCTCCATTATCCAGACAAGAAAAGACATTGGGTCATATCAAAAGTACACAATTTCAAAATTCCCTCCCCATTTTTAAAAAAGAGCAACCTCCTTTCTCCACAAAAAGATAAAAAAAACTCCACTTTTCTATACAAAAAGTCAAAAAGATTCCATACCAAACAACTAAAAACAAAACATCATAACACCTTATGTTTTATTCTCTCTTGATTTGATGCTTCACCTCACCATACTTCAATTCACCATATATCCAAAGGGTCTAGATACTTTAAAACTAGGGTTGTCAATCGGGTCGTGTTAACGAATTCGGGTTGCGGGTCAAACGAATTCGGGTTAGAGTCACCTCAACCGGAACACGACCCATTAAGAAAACGGGTCAAAAAACCAAACACGAACCCAATTCGTTTATTTAACTGGTCATACGACACGACCCGTTAACTTGTTAATTTTGAAAAAAACATTCATTAAACTTAAAAAGTATCTATTTTCTAAATCATGGAGCCATACTTTATGTTTTGAGGCTAAGCCCATTTTCTAAGTAAATGTTGTATCTCTTCTGATTAAGTGCATCTTCCACTAAACAAAAGTTATGTCACCCACACTTTGATTTTTTGCATGGTAATGTGATGCACACTTGGCAGCATGGCTTTTTGGTGGGTTGTATCAGGTCGTAATCGGTTACCGGATTTATTCCTTAACGACCCATTAATTTAACGGGTTAACAGGTCCGACCCGTTAATGACACGAACCCATTAAGGGGTCACCCAAACCCGTTAAAATTGTGTGGGTTCGTGTCGTGTTAACGGGTCGTGTGACATTTTGACAGCCCTTTTCAAAACCAATTCGGGATACAAAATTTATTAACATAGATTACCTGAAACTCCAAATCTAAGTGAACGAATCCCGAAAATAACCAAAATCCGCGAGCCAACCACTTGGGCTCCACTATAGGTGCACCCAAGTCCCATTCTAGCCCCAGGACCACCAAATCCCTATTCACCCCAAATCTCGACCTCAGTCAACATCTCAGAACCTTCACAGAACCTCAAATCTCGACCTCAATCAACATCTCAAAACCTTCATAGAACCAATAACAATCTTGAAATTAAAATTTTAATCAACTTAAACCCATCCGGAACCTCGAATCAAGTTGGAGGACCAAAGAGCATCAAATTATAACTTGGGGCCATTACTGGTGTGCCCAAGCCCTCTGTCTGGCCTGAGTTGCAAATTCCAGTTGTGTTTCGAATTTCGGACTTAAAATCATTAAAATAAAACCACCCAGAATCTAAAACAACTTCAGAACAGAGACTTACATTAAGCAAAACCCCATGAAACTCCCGAAATTAACATCGATACCGTTGTCACTAGCCAAGCCACAATGAACCTGGTACTTAGGCACCAATATATGTGCGCCCAAGTCACCAGGCTGACCTAGGCACCATTGTGTGTGCGCCCAACTCCTCTGCCAACCCCGTTTCACCGATTTCGACTTCACTTTATCCTTTGAAGTAAGACCTAAGATTACAGAACCTTAAATAACTTAAATAAAACCCTAAGACACCCCTAATCCATCCTTAACCTAATTCTTAATCGACCTTCAACTTAAAATAAACCGAACTAATTAAAGTCAAACTTAGCCAACCACTTAGGCACTAAAACCATCAAACTTAGGTTGTCCACACATTAGGATCAGATTGGATTACCTTCTTAGGTAGCTTAGAGCATTAGGCTTCACCCCATTACTCTTCATGTTCCGTTAAGGGGATTGGGAAAGCTGATGTGGGTGGTCTAGGACCTTAGGTTAGGGTTAATCCGATGATCAGTAAAAAAACATTAATCACATAAATCCAAGTAAAACCCCCTAGTTAGGCCTTTCTAGCCCCAATATAAAAAAATCTATAAAAACTATAAAACCAACAAAATAAACCCCAAAGATTTTTCCTTTATTTCTTCCTCCACCTCAGGTGCTAAATATTTAACCGAACGTAATGATAAAAGGGAATGAAGAACTGATTTCTAAAATTGAATAAAAGAGAATGACGACATAAGATGAGTGATTTCGCACACATTTTTAAACAATCACGGCCCATCGGCCTTTCACTTTTATCACTCGTGTATCGCACATGAAAAACACAGAAATCACAAATCAAAACCTCATTTGCATCATCATTTTGGTTTGAAAAGTTAGCCTTTAAACCCTATTTTGCTAAGGGATCTGAAGGGGGTACCCGGGAACGGGGCCGATTCTCTTCTTAAATATTTGGCACCTCCCCCTTTTATTTTCTTTATTTTAATTATTTAATTTTACTTGGATATACTATATTTTGCTATGTGACAATTAAACTTTATTTGGACTTTAACTCATGACCCTGAATTGACCCTATATCAAAGAGACCCCAAAGAGACCCAAATCAATGTGGAAGGACAACCGTCGTGTGTTGCCGGCAGCACATTTGACGAGAGGAAGAACCCACCCACTTATTTTCTCTCATTTTTCTTCGACTTCGGTCGAAGAACGGTGTTACGGCCTTTACCGTAGCTAGCGATCGTGATCCATCAATTTTGAGGGTAGTTGAAATCCTCATTTTCAATGTAAAATTTAAATAGCATATATAGATGAATGGAGATTCCTGCAAGCCAAATGTCATTCCCAGGAGGGGGGGTCCAAATTCACATCCGACAGCGAGTTCGAGACATTACTCATTAACTCAGAAAAAGAAAAAAAATAAAGGGGAACTTGGTCAAAAAAATGGAGCAATATAGTCGATGATTGATGATAAGTCTACAAAATTGGGTTAAAAGGCCATCATTTCATGTGTATTTGTAGACTTAATTAGGACAACTTCCATCACAATCCCAAGATTTCATGCATTTGAGCATAAATGTGGACTTATTGTCAGAATTAACTAAGAACCCTTTATTTTGCATGAATTTATGAGATTAGTATATTACATTACCCATGGGTCCTGCCCATGGATCCCATGCATTGCATCATTAATTATTTCATTACTTGTGAATTTAGTTGTTTTGTTGTATAGGATTTGTCAAAAATAATGGAACCTACATCCATATGGGACGTTCCACACTCTCTCCCCTCATCCTGGAAGATTCTAGAAGCCTTTAGATTATTTCCCCATCCTTATCTCTCAAGAAGTTTGAAAGTTGCAGAAATTATCGCAAAAGAGAGATAGAGTTGGACTTAAATTGAAATAAGGCAAAAGAAACAAGGAATCAGAGTCCAAGGAGGACTCCACATATGTATGGGACGTACAACACTATCTAATGGGCCCCAACTCTCATTTATGGAAGAGACCTATTGCAAGAAGAAAGTCAATATCATTTTTCTCAAGATAGTTCATTTTTAAATGGCCATAACTTTCAATTCGACTGTCTGATAGGTGAGATTTTTTTACCACTGGAAAGATTATTCAGAGTAGACATTCGTGAAGCCCAAGATCAAACAAATCAGAGCTGAAATGACTAAGTTATGACCTCGGGAAGCTGGCTGTGAATTTTCAACTCGAGATTATAATTAGTTACAACAAAAGTGGGCCCAATCTTTATTCAAAATTCAAATTAATTCCAGCAAGGTCAGGAGAGTGGAACTCTCTCTCTTCTTATCTCATCCAAACTTGGAGTCCATAGGACGATCCTTTCTTAAAGATAGTTGCAAGTAAGAGAAAGGATCAGGGACCATCCTCTCTTAAAGATAATTGCAAGCAAGAGAAAGGATCAAGAAGGACTTTGCGTTAAAAAAAAAGGATCAAGAAGGACTTTGCATTAAAAAACTATTTATGGGGAATGACCCCCATATGAAAAATCATGCTCTATCTCTCCCTTTGGGTGGGACAACCATCGCCACTCCCCTCTCTCTTCTCTCTTCCCCCTTCTAGATCTAGGTTTCTCTAGCCTAGTTCTCCACTATTTCAATTTTTTAAAGGTAGCTTTGGGCCTTGTCCAAGCTAGACATAATTTTTAGGAGGAGCAGAAGCTTTGTGCTTAAGAATGCTATCAAAGAAAGCGAACTTTTTCTTATGTGCAATGGCCGATTAACTTAGTGATTGGGGCTGCAAGACGAAGTTAAGTAGTCCCTAACTTTTCTTTTATTTATGAGAATGCTTGTTTTGATCTAGTTATTTATGTTCTTCAATGATTGAGTAGGCTTGTCTTCATACCAGTAAGTGCCTTTCTTTTTGTAGTTCACAATGCTAGAATAAGCTTTTTATTATCTAGTTTTGGTTTTGATAGATCATGCTTGGGAATATGTTCTTTTTTTATGGCCTATGCTTAGACTTGATAGGTAACGATTAAGTAATTCTAGTATTTTGATAAAGGGATGGAGGTCTTGGGTATTTTGCTTAATTTTTATAGAAAAATTCTCTCTTTGAAAAACATTGGTTTTAAAGTTAGATTATCCGGATTTGGATGCCTTGATGGGGTCCAGATCTAAAGTAGAAAAACTTATTAAAATGTGTTTTCATGAAAAAGGTTGTTTTGGATTGCTTGCTAGATTCTGAATGCCTTGATTTTTCTTTTATCATTATCGATTATTTTATTATCATTATCTCATTATCTATTTACTTAATCTATGCATTATTAATTACTTGTTACACCTTTAGATTTTTCTTCTTAATTTGCTCTCTCTATGGGTTCGACTCGTACTTGCCGTTGTCTATTTGTAGACTCCCGTGCACTTGCGGTATTTAGTGCTGATTGAAATCACGATCAATTGATTTGGGCAATCCTTGAGTTTGAGGACCCACTTAGAGGTATGGGATATATCACATATGAGGTCTTTCGTAAAATCCCTAATTTTTAGGGGGATTTACTAAAAAAAATCCCACAAAATAGTAATCAAAATTGACGACCCCAAATATCTTTAACATTAGAGGAAAACATCCTTCCTAAATTTTCATTTTTCTTTCCCATTCTACCCTTAATTTGTAGATGTCAACATAAGCCTTTTTTTCACAAAACGATAGAAGAGAGAAAAAAGAAAAAATGAAGAAAAGAAGAAGAAACGTATTGAAGCTCATCATTCTTCATCCCACCATCAAAACTAGTGGTTTTTCATATGCATTCAGCAAACCCACACATCTAATTAGGGGTGGACAAAAAATCCGTCGATCCAGAAATCCGATCTGATCCGATCCGATCTGCGGATTTTTATCTGATCCAAACGTAAACGGATTGGTGACGGATTGAAAATTTTGTAATCCGTTAGCAACGGATCAGTGGTGGATTTCACCCTCAATCCGTGAATTCAATCCGATCCGATCCGTTGGTATTAAATATAAATAAAAAAATATAAGGGGTCTAAATATAAATTAAGATATCTAAATTTAAAATAAGAAAACTAAATTTAAGGGGTCAAAATGTAAATTTTTTATAACATATTTGATAATTTTCTTTTAAAATTAGATTGCACGGATTGATCCGATCCGATCCGTGGTCCACGGATCGGATCCAATCGGATTTTATCAGCAACGGATTGGTGACGGATTCCAAATCCGTCAATCCGTTGGTAACAGATTTGGCCCAATCCGCACCAATCCAATCCGTGTACACCCCTACATCTAATCATCTCTAACCCTAGACAATCATATCATCTATTCTCATCTTCTTTATGTATCTCCATCTTTTCATCACTCGAACTCATATATCTTCCAGTTTTCTTATTCATTTTCATCAACTCCATTTATATCCTTCGTTAGTAGAACCCACACATTTCTCATTTTATCATCTATTTTCATCTTCTCCATTCATCTTTATCTTTTCATCTCTTAAGCCCACCATTTTTTTTTGTGCTCTGCCTTATTTAGTTTCATCCTCATCTTGTCATTTCTTTTCCTTAATTCACAGTCCAAGATAGAGTTTTCGTTAATGTAAAAAAAAAAATCGATATCAATAAAAATTTGTCAATATCAACTAATATGGACTAATTGTCATCTTTTTTAGTTTGTAGTATAAAGACAGTATCCATCAACATCGACAAAAAAATCATCAATATCAACATATAATTTATCGATATCAACAAATATGCACTGATAGTCATTTTTTAGTTCATACTGTAAAACACAATATTCATTGACATCAACAAAAAATTTGTCAATATTAATGAATATGGATTGATAGCGAATTTTTAGTTTATAGAGTAAAACATAGTATTCATCAATGTTGACAAATAATTTGTCGAAATCGACATATAATTAGTCGATATTAACGATGCCAATTTTTAGCTGACATAAATAACACAGTATTCATCGATATCGATAAATAATTCATTGACATTGACAAAAAATTCCTTGTTGTCCTCGTTAAAACCTGTCTAATTTTCACTGCGAGTTATCCATCCACATAAACATTCATTTTAGGACCTGTTCCAAAAACATGTCCGCATTGAAAAAGTACATTTAAAATTGCGTTCCACATAAACGACATGTTCCATAGTAATGGCCTATTCCTCATGGATATAAGCATTCACATGTAGAACCTCTTTATCATAACTTACCTAGCATCATTTGCAACCTGTTCAATGTCTTAACGACCTATTTTACCTTCAAAATAATAACCATCCATTCTCATAAATAATGCCATAAACAATTTGTTATAAGTTAAGAAATAAACACTCATCCACATTAACCCATATTGAAAAATCTGTTTTATGAGAATAACATTTTCCATAGTAACAACATGTTCCGCATAGACATGAACATCCATATTTAGAACCTCTTCATCATTGAAAACCTAGCAACATCTACAAAATGTCTCAATAGTATTAAGGACCTGTTTCACTTTCAAAACATCAACCAACCGCATCATCATCTACATAAACAATCCACAAAAACTACCATCGATAAGAATAACAATTCCACATTTAAAATAAACAATATGTTCCACATTAACATCACGTTTCTCATTTATATCAACAATTCATCAACATTTAGAACCTTTTCCTCATCGAAAACTTAGCATTCTACATAACATCTTCTTCCTTATTCAAATTAACATCCATTCACATTAACAACCTCTTCCTTACTCAATTCATCTTACCCCTCTCCAACTTTAAAAGTTAATAAAAAAGATACTCTCTATAGAAAAAAGTTAAAGAAAATATCATTTAAGCATTTCAACAAGCACATGGAAAGCAACACACCTTCACTTCCCATCATCTCAAAGACATTACCTCTCTCATTTTTATATTTCTTTATTTAAAAAAAAACCCATATTAAAACAACTAATAGAGGGAGAGAGACTCATACATTAATGTTACAACTAGATGAGTGATGAGGAATTTATAAAAAAAAAACCTACTAGACGGTATCTATAAAAAAAGATGGAGAAAAAAAAAAAACGACCGCTTTGATGAGTTCCAGGTTACAATGGGTGCACAAGTGGCAAAAATGAAGGATGGAAGAAGTGATTAGACCTAAAAGAACATGGTGAAAATAGAAGAAGCGATGAGAACTAAGAAGATTGCAAGAGATGGCTACGATGGTTGCAAAAGGGAAAAAAGTGTAAGGGCAATTAAGCGAAAATGAGACTTAGGCGATCGATTTGGACAATGTTTGCAAATGAAGTGGAGGCGCTATCGTGGAGTCGGAGATGGCAATGGAGTCGAGATCATGAGGCGACGGACCAGATCACCAATGAAGGGAAAGGTTCCTTTCCGACCGATTCTCTTTTTTCAATCAAATCAGTCAAAGGGATTGTGTTGTGAGAAATTCTAAACACACCCACCCCACTTGTTGAGCCAACCCACATTCTGAGCCTCACCTATAGAAAAAAATATAAGAGAGCTGCTACCTGCACACTACAACTGACTCAACACACACTACATCTCTATACACAAGGCTGTTTAGTGTAAAAGATTTTATTTTTTCCCCTCTGCACTCTGCATTTTCCCTAAAACACCCTTGTCCTAGACTAAGCTTATTTCTCCCTACATTTTACATGGTTCATTTCAACTTCGACCTTCCCTCCCGTTTGCCTCCCATTTTAGTGAACGGACGGCGCACTCCACACGGCGATTTCATCCAAGACGATAGGCAGATCTCGACCAGTTGGTTCAATTGAACAATTTCGGTCTGGACTGATAACCTAACAATCGATTTCTCTGTGCTCTCTTCATCTTCAACCTTGAACATAACTTGAACGATCTCTGTGAGTGATTTTTATCTCTCCTTTTGTTTAGAAATGCTTTTTGTTTTTGTTTAAGTTCCATTATTTCATTTCTAGAGATGGTTTTCCTAGCCTCCACTGTATCTCTCCCTCCCATTTCAGTTTGGTTTTTTCCCAGTTTCTCATGACCGTTTGGAATTACCAACCCGAATACAATGAATCTGTTCGGTTTCACTAAATTATAAACTTTGTGATTGTACGGCAGCATGATTTCAAGCATAAATTTTTCAGACGGTTTAATAGGACCGAACATAATTCATCTGCACAGTTAGGTAGTGCCGAACATACCGTACTTGCACGGTGACTCAATGCCCAACAGGTACATTAAATTTTTTTTTGTACTGATTTTAGCCTGATTTTTAGCAAATCCAGAAATCAAGATGTGTTTCATAGTATGCAAAGAAATGGCTGATCCCAATCATATTCAGATTCAGAATTTACTAGTCAGCATTACATCCAAAGAAAATCCTACCAGACAGGTCCTCATCTTTTTTGATTGATGATGAGCAATAGGCTGCACTGGGTCTCTTGCTTGTGGCTGGGGGAGATCTCCTTCAAACATATGATTGAGCATAAAAAACTTAGCTCCGATGCCATAAAGTGGCTTAGATACCTTAGGATATCAAGAGACATAGGAAAGCTGTGCTCCAAGAATGGAGGAGCAATATATTTGTAGATGTATATACAATTGTATGTGTGTTGTACTTGCGAATCTCTGAGATACTCATCTCATGAGATATTTACAATAATGGTGGCTCTAAGGACTACTAAATGTACTGTGTTACAACTAAACATGTAACGGCTTCATGTGCATAAAATGAAGGCATTCCTCTGTCTTGCACAGAAATGACAACTGGCAATATGTTTCATCTGTTAGAGGAAAACTGGATAAGCTATAATATGTCTTGCAATTTGAATCTCACAAAATCGCATGTGTCAATCTTAGAATGGAAAGCTCAACAAGAAATGACTCTTTAACTTTAAGTCTGATCAACAACTTTTTTCTTTTCTTCTTTTTGAGATGGTAACATTAATTACTGATCTGAAAAAGAAGATGGTGACATTAATTTATTTACTAAGAAAGCTAAATATTCAAATACCCAATACCCAATTACAACCCTAAATCCTTACAGTACAACTTAGGTCAAGCCCACCTGAAAAAACAAGACCTTACATTAAATGACAACTTAAGCTCCTCTCTATTTCTCGACATGCCCACTCATGCTTCCATTTCCCTGGGTAATAATCCCTTCAGACTTTCCCCACTTGACTCTTGTTTAAGAAATCCACCTTACCAAATTTCTACCCATGGGCATGCAGCCGGGTACATCATGCACTGAGCAACATTGATCAATGATGCAGTTTTTTTTTTTTTTGTACTGATTTTAGCCTGGTTTCTTTTGTTTTTCAAGATATGGATGTGCCCAGTACCTCTAGGGTTCAACCTACTGCATCGCACAGGAGACTGTGCCAGAGGTTAGTAGCTGATGATCTAAGTGAAAGTCCGGAGGAAGTGGGCGCTCAAGAAGTAGTTGAAGAACCTGTTCAACCCCAAGAGCAACCAGAATTCCATGGACAGGCAAAATTTCGTCAACGAATTTCAATTGCTGACTCTTCTAGCGCTGGAGAAATTCCTGGGGGGGCCTATAAGTTTGTTGCTGCTACATAGTTTTCGGACTGCATATTGCTTTTAGTATATGGCAGCAACAGGTTTGTGATTAATCTTGCTTAACGTGTTGTAACTATTTATTACCTTCACTTATTTGTTTTTTTATTCCATATTGCAGGAGAGACTGCCACTTAAATGCCTTAGCCATGCCAAAAAAATCAATGAATGGGCATGGAATTCAAAAGGAAGGCAGAATATAGTGTTTCGTGGACTCATACGCCGTTCAGGGTTGGCTCCAATGGTTTCAACATCCTATCATTTTGTAAACAAGAACATGGTGTCAGCCTTTGTGGAAAGATGGTAGCCTAAGACAAACACATTCCACATGCCTTTCGGTGAAATGACGATTACCATTGATGACGTAGGCACCATTTTAGGGATACCGGTGACAGGAAAATCTGTATCAGTGGAGCAACTATCATTTGAGCGAGCAAAGACACTTGTAGAGCATGGTCTTGGGGTCACATCCCAGCAGGCACACAAAGAGTTGGCAGCTGTGTGGGGCTCGTCGATTAATTAGACTAGAGTGGCTCGGGGACCTATTTGGAGCCGTGACCGATGTAGAGCCATAAGAGCACATTAGGCATGCCGCTAGAGCATACATATTGTATATATTAGGGTGTACACTCTTCACAGACAAGATTGGCACTAGGGTCCCAGTGAGGTATCTAAGGCTGCTAATGAACTTTGATGAGGCACGCACATTTGCTTGGGGTGTTGCTGTGCTTGCGTACCTATTTCGATAGTTGGGCTTTGCTACCTGGACCGGCTTAAGGCAGATCGCGGGGTATCTGACTCTTCTAGAGGCATGGATATACGAGCATTTCCCCAGGTGTAGACCTAACCCCAACCGCACATCATAGAAGCTATACCTTGTGTGCATTGTTGGGTGCCACGTAGGGAGTTTGGGGACCAAATGTCCAACCTGTAGTCATTACGAGAGGCACTTGACGCACTTAAGGCCTATGAGGTAATGTCTTACAATTTATAGTATGTTCAATAGTTAATATGTTGAGTATCGTGTCTTTAACTAATGGATATGTTGATCAATCTTGCAGGTGGTGTGGGAACCCCATCGAGAGTACAGGGCAGATCACCCCTGTCATGAGGTTGCTTATTACACTGGCTGTCTTAAATGCATGGACATCGTTGAACCATATCATCCTGATCGGGTGCTTAGGCCGTTTGGTAGGGTCCAGCGTATTCCCCCCACTCCATTAGCTCCACAGCGTGCCACAAGGGGTGCCACAACAAATCAATATCGGATTACATACCATTATCTGGACCAAATATGGGAGAGATGGCATAATCACCTGTTGTCTCCGATGGAGCGTGGTGTGCTTGTTCAGCATCAGTGGGACTGCGCTTCTAATTATATGGAATGGTTCACACGAGTGTCGCACCCGATCATTCATAATCCACTACATCACTCCACGTTTAATCCGCGTGTTCAAGACTCTCAGGTTAACTCTTCCATAGACCCACGATTGGTATGATGATTGACAACTTAAGTTTTATATTATTACTAAATATAGAACAGACTAACTGACTTGATTCGTATGATGATAATGAACAGCGCATCGTGAACGCTCAAAAGTATAATTCAACCAATTCTAAGAAAGGGGCGTAGTCTGAGTGTACGAGATCCTGATGCATTATACGTGGCCCTGGAGGATGTTAACAGGCTGCTAGATGGAGTTGATCCGGCAGAACTTCATCAAAGACCGCAATGCAACGAGACATGTACCTATAGCCATAGAGGGAGACGTGGGGTGTAGCTGTTTGCTGTGGCATTATCATTTGTAGTAATATGTACCCTTGGAAATTATGTTATAACCAATGTATTTTGGGCAAAGTTGGATTGTAAGAATTCATTTTTTTTTTTGCAACAATATATGAATTCATTTTTTTGCAACAGTATATGAATTCATTTTTTGCAACTCATTATATTGTCTTACTTTAGACTTACATTTCAATGGATGGCTTTATCGCTTGAATTGTGATGAATTGTCATTTTTTCCTTATAATTTTAACCACAGTTCGGTGTTGTCCGACATCTCAGGGCCAAACAGTTCCCATTTGTTCGGTTTGATGGTGCCTTGCAAAATGAGTTTGTTCGGTTATACAATACCGAGCAAATGGGAACTGTTCGGCCAATCCGGTCCGTGCAAATAAATTATGTTCGGAATGGTTGGACCGTGCAGTATTATAATCAAACAATGAGAAAGTTCTAAGTGGTTCTTGGGTAATATGTTGCTTTATAACAATACAACAAGTGTCATTGATAAAAAAAACAATTACATCCGATTACATCCTTAGGAATAGGGAAAAAAAATCCCAATTCGATCGTTTCGCTAGTGACAACTGATGGACTAATAATCTCTTTGAATAGCTGTATCTGGGATTGATAAGGTGTATCCCATCCATTTGCAGAACTCCATGGTGATGTCGCCAATTAGTAGCAATGGGTGGAATTGGATAACCTTGAGCGGGGAATACCTACCCAGGACAAATTATTCTTTTCAATTATTCAACGGATGAGTCACATAAGGCATTATTACTAAGTTAAAAAAAGGGACATTGAACCATAAACTATTATCACCTGAATGAAGTGGTTCTGATTGACAAAACCGATTGCAATCTCCCGCCTAGTAGCCGTAGGAATGGGGGCTGATCGAAGAGGAACGAAAGTTAGGCATTGTTCAACTGACAAGTGGTATAGGTTACCGTAATAGTGCGAGGCAATTAGATGTCCCATATCCGGCATCGTCATCCATCTATCATAGGGAGGGCAATCCTCATGGTACGATATGATGTGAAGAAGTTCCTCAACCTTTTGTTGTGATCCATACAATTGTTTGTAATGTTCTGCATGAGTCACTAACTCACTAAATCTTGAATGTTGTTGTTATTTGCAACGGTGGATAGAAGAAGGTCAAGCTTGCGCCAATGCGTATGTATGCAATCTAGAGGAATAGGGTGACCGACACTTATGTATTATGCGATCTCATGAGCACACGGTAATCCGTGTGTGTGTTGAATTACACAGCCACATGCATCTTGATCAATACCAATTGACGAGGCTCGCTTCGTCTCGGCAAAGATCTTCTCTAATGCACTTAAAAAAATATTACCATGAAGGTCCTTGAATTCTGAAGGCTTGAAATTATGTTGCACAACCATCTTACTTTTTTTAAATGATGCCTTGATATTTGTATGCTGCAGCTAAAGTAAGTTGTGAATATTCGCCCAAGAGTCTTCAAAAGTCCCTTGGCTTGATCCAAGCTGCCACTTCAGCTGTGCATGTGAACTCTCCACCCTGTTCATTGTAGTGTTCCCTAAATGCATGACCTTGTCTGTCCAGGTAGCTATAAACCTGTCCTTGTACATATCTAACCAAGATCCTCTAATATACTCAAGTGCTACCGGATAGGTGATGAACTCCTTCTGAAACGAGTCGAACTGTAGATTGTAATGTTCCCGTGTGGACGAGGAAACCAACATGTTCCAGCTCATTATAAATCGGTCCCACTTTTCCTTCATCTCAAACAATTTCTTGCATTTAGCCAACACATTTCTGTTGATATGCCATCTGCATAAAAGATGTTTGGCACTGGAGAATACATTAGATATGGTATTCATTAAAGCCATCTATCACACCCCAAAACCGGGATCCTGCAACAATCCGATCTCGGGATGTGAAGCTTTGGAATTAATAAAAACTTTTTGTTTCTCCCAAGATCCGCGTGAATGAAGACAATAAAATTCCATCACAACCGGAATATTTCGCGGAAGCTAAACATGGTGTTGCGACTCGGAGTCCGTGGCTATCGGATTCCGTGTCGCACTCAACCACAAAATAAAACCATCAAAGTCAACTCATAATCAGACTGGTACATATCATGAAACATAAAACATTGAGCTGGTAGTAACCGGACATTAGATTTCCCACATATATTCAAGTTACGATTACAAAAAAATCTTTTCATTAGAATCCCAAAGGAAAAAGGCTAATAAAAGCACTCAAACAAAAACCAACTAAACAAATCACTACCCCAAATATGTTAATAACTCCGGTGCCAAACTTGATGTCTATATGACATCAATGGGCAGCCTCTCGCGTCAGGCCAACGGCTCAATCGCCTCCTCTGTTCAAACACCTAAAAACGTAAAAGGGGTAGAATCCTGGCACCAAATAAAAAGGGTCAGACACGACGGTCTCGCAAGCAAATAAAATAGATAATGGAATAACAATATTTATAAAGCATTATGAAATCATTATAAAACAATTGAGGTTCTAAATAATAAATATAATGAAATAGATGAACAATTTCTAAATCGTTAACGGTTTTGAAGAACATAATACATTTCAAATCTAATACAAAGAATAATAAAATAAAGTACATTTTCTGAATTGTAACCGAATAAAACGATGGCATCCACATATAGCTATATTCTCCTATTACTGAAGTAACAAGAGCAGATAGAAACCGTAGCCATTACTCATGGGACCGGAACAAACAGAGCCGTAGCCACATAAAGTGGGACGGCAAACAGAATCGTAGCCACTGCCCGTGGGACTGGCGGAATACAGAACCGTAGCCACTACACGTGGGACCGAAACAAACATAACCATTGCCATGGTCGGTACAAACAGAGTCCAAGCTATAGCTGACAGATAATTTTAAGATCCCAAGCCGGGTGATCTGCCCGGCAAGGTGACCTAAGCTTAGTGGTGCCTTTCAAAACCGAAATATGAATCGATACAAATCAAAACATAATAATTCTATTGCCGAAATCGATAAGGGAAGCTACTCCGAACTAATACTTACTGAATATACTAACAAATCTGATGAGTAGCCTTATCGATGTTTATGAATGTGGCGAACCATTAAAATATATATATCAAAACAATTTGTAGAAATCATACCGATATTCCATGGCGGACCACTCAAATCTATTCCAAAGAAAATTGTGGAACCGATACATTTTAAATCATTGCAATACATTACCAAAATCGATAAAAGCAGCTACTTGGACGATTTACAAACTGACAATATCAATTAATTCAAATCAAGTAGTTTTATCGATATTTCCAATCATGGTAAACCACTCAATTCGTTTCAAACCAATTTATAAAAGAGTACAACAACTTTCTAGCTTGGAATGGAATAGTGTATGATGAATTAATGATTTACTGAGGGAAAGTCTCATTGTACACTTAATATCTAAAGGTTGATTCAAAAGACGAGTTTGGCACCAATGAAAATCCACAACACTTGTTATTGATAAGTGTACTTCAAGACTAAAAAGATTCCCTAGTGAAATCCCATATCAAAACTTTCTCTCAATTTTCCCGTTCAATTAGCACAATTCAAGTTTTACAATTTACCATAATTTCGCTTGGGCTTTCAAGCATTAATCGAAGTTAAATGGCCCTCAAGTCAAAGAGGAAAATGGGCTGAATTAAACCTGAAAAAGACCTAGACAAGGACCCACAAACAGCCCAAAATAGGCCCTTAAAAGAGACCTCAAATCATCCTTAAACCAGGCCCTGAAAAAGGGCCCAAAACTGGGCTGGGTTCGCTCGAACTGACGCTGGGCTCGCTCGAGCGAGGCCCATCCAGAGCCTGGTCCGCTCGAGCGGCCCACTGGGTCGCTCGAGTGGACCGGGCTCTTGCCCAGTCCGAATTAAGTGCAGATTTTGCACTTCTTTCCTCTTTTTTGTTATTCTTTCTCTCCCTTCTCTTCTACTAGCATTCTCACATAATTTTTGAGCTTCTTCTTGCCACATCAAACCATTAAAACATCAATGCACTAATCCATTCCATCTCTTTCCCAAAAATCAAATAAAAACATATCTATTTCATTCATCAAACCACTAAAATTCTGAAACACAAATAGCTGATCCAAAGATGATTGATTTAGGAATAAAATCCAAGATTGTTGCAAACAACAACTTAAAGAGGAAAAACATGAACCATTGCTTAAATGATTTCAAGGATAAACCCCATAGACTATAAAGAAAACATAAGATAGACTGAGAATTCATGAAATCATTCATATTAAGCAATAATCATCACATTAGCTGAATATTTTACTTGCCTCAAGTCAAGAAGGGGAACAATCACTCCAAAAATGGTCCTTTAGAGATCAAAGCTCCAATCCTACAAAAATCCCCAAAAATGACCCAAGAAATGCCCTAAAAATCAATCATTTGCAAACCTCAATGAAAACCCTTGCATGTATGGAAAAAACACTCCAAAAGGTTTAGAAAACAAAGATTTGAAGAAAAAATTCATTGCTAACCTTTTAAAAGCTTCAAACAAGAAGAAAAGCTTGGAGAAGAGGGTTTCCTTTGCTCAAATCCTTTGAAAATGACATCTTTGGAAAGCTTGGAAGATGAAGAAGAATATTAGGAGAGCATTCCCTCACTTTGCACTCAAGATGGAAGCTTTTTAGAAGAGAAAGAAAAGGGCTGGAAGAGAAAACCCTAGACAGCCCCAAATGTTACAGGAAAAATGAATGAGGAAGAAGAAGAAGAGCCCACATGAGTTTATAAGACTTGCGTGGGCTGGTCCCATGGGCCCCAAGGCTTGACAATGCTGAAACTATGATTTGCGGGCCTCGAACGAAGACGACGAAGAAGACAAAATCGATCGTTGAAATATCTACTTTTCAAAAAGTATATTTTCCCCGATTTCTGAAATCTTTGAAATTCAAGTACAGATTTAATGTAAAAAGTCATTTTTGCCCCTTTTTCTTGAAAAATGTATTTTTTGAGTTTCAAATCCAAACAGATAAAGCATGAAAGTTGTTAATATCAATAAAAACAAGTCAAAAGGAATAAAAATTGGAATTTCTTGAAATCGAGAATAAATTCTCATAAAAACACAAATCACACGGGCCAGATCAAACCAAATCAACGGTCCTCAAAACTCTCCAAAGATATGGAAAATCTATTCAAACTCTCGAACAAGGTCAAACCACCACTAATCTCGCTTAAAAAGCTAATCCATACATAAAATAACACAAAACACGAGGATTGGGGGTCTGTGTCTTACACCATCTCTCTGTCTGTGACAATAACACTAGGAAGTACACCATCGCCAATCACAGTACGCAATATACCCAATGCACATGAGTAACAGTCTTCGCGTTCATTCTGGAGATGTACAATGCATACGGAGAAAGTCTTCTCTGTGGATGTCACCCCAACAATCTCCAACAAAGGCATTCGATACCGATTGGTCTTGTAAGTGCAATCCATTATCAAGACTTAAGGAAATGCACGCAGTAAGTCTAAGCTGGCAGGGTGTGTGAAGAACAAGTCAGTGATAGTATCTGTTTCGGGACAACTCCTATGCCACTCAATGTACTTATGCTCCGCCAATAATTTCAATAGCTGCTGTATCTGACTCCGACAGGCCCTCTCCACAACTTTATGCCTATGACGTGCATTGTAAATGGTCTTCATTGTGCTTACATTTAACTCACTTTTATATTTCAATGTCACCAATATATCCTTTGGCCGAACCATATTCTTGGACATGTCCACCAACAATGAAGTTTCCTCCTCTATTAGTCTCCCTGCAAATGAGTGCCCTTCTAGGAATTCTACAGCTGGATGATTATGCACACCACAAACTACATGCAACATCCATTCATCATTTGAGCCCACCACTTTACCTTGTAACGTGAATGGACATCCACATTTCTTTGAACCAGTCAGCTTCAATTTCTTCCCTACACTCCCATCTTTAGTTACTCTCGTGTCTCTATAAGAGCAACTCCTCTCACATCCAAGGGTGAGTCTTGGTTTTTATTTCTGTTGTTGTGCGCTGCTGATGTCTTAATCACAACAATAAAACCGTTTCTCCTCCCACCATCACGAGCCCATATAATTAGTGCTTCTCGGCTAGTGAATATTTGCACATAACCAAACAAAATTAGATTGAACAAAGTGACAACATCAATTTAAAAATCTAATGATTCGTTTACATTTATTACCTCTTGGGTGATAAACTCATTGCTAGTCCACCACACACTCTGAGCCAACCTTGCTGCATTCAGTAGGTGCATTCCACTGCTATGGAACCAATTTTGTTAGAGTCTGTAATTGATACAACTGCACGGCTCTGAATTTCTGAACAGAATCAAATTGTTCGGTCTTTATTGGCCGAATTTAATACTTCGGTTCGATCATTAATGGCCAAATCCAACCATTTTGTTCAGTCATGAATGGCCAAATCCAATCATTTTGTTCAGTCATGAATGGCCGAATTAAATCATTTTGTTCGGTCATTAAGTGTTGTTCAATGATCGATTGTTCGATACTATGATGCCGCCCAAAGTAAAACGGAATGGATTTTCAGGGCCGAACGGTTCGTCTCAGAGTAAAAATAACAAATCGCGATGAATATGCTTACCTCGTCATTGCTAGACTGATCGGGAACTATGCTCTGCTTGTCCTTTGGCTCGTCCATTGCTTAAGAATGCTAGTTCAATGGGTAAAGACTTGGAATGAAATCAAGATGAATGAGATGAACTAAAATAGAGGCAACAATGATTTAAACCGTGGGATGTTTGATGAAAGAGAGGGGATAGCAATGAGAGTGAGAATGAGAAGGAAATGCAGCTTTCGTTTTGTAAATAGATTAGTGAGACTGAGCTCTTCGTGAAAGCCAGAGGTTGCCGTCGTTTGAGGGAGAGAATATTATAAAAGGGATGGAGGGAATAAGGTGGAGTGTAGAAAGCTGAATCAATTTCAAGTGGAGACCTTTTTGGTAAATATACAAGTGGGTATTTTAGTCTCCATTTGTTGCAATGTGTGTTGAGTTAATTGTAGTGTGCAGGTAACAGCTCTCAAAATATAAACTCCCATTTTTTGCTGAGCCCACCCACAAAAAATTACCAATGTGTCCCTTCTTGTATTCCTTCTCCTTCTCATTCTTCCTCATTTCCGTACGCTCATTGAGAAAACTATTCATCATTTCAGTTCGTCTGAGCATCTCCTCCGAGCTTCGTCGTCAGCTCATCTTCTTCTTTTCTTCGTCGTCGGCTCTTCTTCGGCATATAAATCGAAGTTCGTCATCTCCCCGTTCCTCTTCATTTTCAACTTCTTTGGCATATAATGGAGTGTGTGTTGCAATTGGGAGGGAAACATAGTTGAATGGAAGAGATGGGAGAGGGGAGAAGGATTACAGATTGCAAAAAAAAAAAAAAAAAAGGTTCGCGTTATGCTCGGATACGCAGATCCGTGCATAATTTTTTTGCTTGGCATATGAAAACCATGCACGTCTAATATGCATGAATCTGCATATCCGTTCATAAATGAAGTCAAGGGTACAGTCGGAATTTCACATATGGGTATTTTGGTAATATTTTTTTTAAAAATGTGGGTGTGCTCAACAAATGACGTGGGTGCGTTTAGAATTTCTCTTGTTGTTAGGTTTTTGTTGACACCAACAAATTTAGCGGCAAAATGGAGAATGAAAGTTGAAATTTGGGTGAGAGGTCCTTAATCGATATTAGAAAATTTTTGGATCCTTACACTATGTTTGGGAAGGGGGGAGGGGAGGGGAAGGAAAATTTGAGGGGGAAGGAAAATGAAGGGGAGGGGAGAGAAGGGAAAATTAATTTTACCTCCCCTTGTTTGGATAGTAAAAAAAGTAGGGGAAAGAAAAGTGAAAAAGTAGTATTTTGTTTGTTTGTGAGGTAGAGAGAAAATTACCAATTTACCCTTTTGCAAAAAGATAAAAAAATCTTCTCTTTTGTTGGGTAGAGAGCAGTTTAGTAAATTTATAACAAATTCTCTCTTTCTCTCACATTTTCTCCTCATTTTTTAGGGGAAAATTTTTGAGTGGGGCCCACATGAATTTTCCCCTGTATTCCCCTCCCCCTTCCCAAACACCTTCACTTAGGGCATTCTCCCCCTTTTCCCCTCTCTCCGGCTCTCCCCCTCATTTTACACCCTTCCCAAACATAGCGTTAAGTTGTGGATTTCATTTGGGATCTGTTTTGGTTAATCCCCTTTTTTTAATAGTTGTTTTGAATTCGTTTCCTCTTTTCTTTTTCCCCCAGCGAATACAGGGTTTCCCTTCTTCTCCTCCGGGTTTCCCTTCTTCTCCTCCTCTCAATTGCTCTCACCTCCAGCTCTGTCCGTCCCTCCACTGCTCCGGCCCACTCGACTGAGGTCTCCAACTCAGGTATCTCTCTCACTCCGGCCCTTCTCCCCCCTCTTATCTCTCTCGCCCTCTGTTCCTCTCGTTCTCTATCTACATCCCATTCTCTCTCGTTCTGTCCTTTTTTCTTCGTTGGGCTTCTTTTGATTAAGCTCGGTTTTTGATCCTGAACCCGAGTGAATGACCATATCCCCGGGTTTTCCATTTGGGGATGGAGAGTAAGACTGCTTCTATAATCTTTCTTCTTCTTCTTCGTACTGTTGGTTGGAAGGGTTCCAGTGAAATTTTATCTGGGTTTCTTTGATTTTGGGTTTTTTTTAGCATCAATTCTTGTTTCTCTGTGTCTGTTTCTTGTGATCTCCATGTATGTGTCTCTGCATTCTTGGGTTACTTTTACGATGTTTTGAATGTGATATATGATGATTGATTTTGAGGGCCTGAGGCATTCACATATGTGAAATACATGCAGATGGGAAGAAGGTTTTGAGGAGGGGGCCTGTGGAACCTTCCCGTAACCGACCTGCTCACGCCCCTACTCTTTCCTATCATATCTTCACCTAAATCAATTGTCCATGAAAGGGGCTGGAAAGTGTACCAGTGGAAACTATGTGAGCAGCTGAACCCCATGATGATACTGCATATGATGTTATGGGTGTTGACATGCTTTCCAACAACTTGCTTTCCAACTATGGTAGTCTTTGGAGAAGAACCAACATCTCAGCACTGTGTTTTTTTACTTTACTTTTTTGCTGCTGATTTGCTTGACATGATGGGTGTACTAATATTACTTTCTTTCCCTTGCTTGAATTCATTGACAGCCATCGAACAATCTTTTTGAATGAAAAACATTCCTTTGACAACACTTAAGGGCCTGTTTGGCATCATTCATCTGTTGAGAAGATAGAAAAGAGAGATATTGCAAATGGAGAGGAAAAGAGGGAGACCGAGAGAGATTGCGTATGGAGAGGGGGAGAGAGATTTTAGAGAACGTTGGGGGGGGGGGGGGGGGGGGGGGGGAGCATTTCGAATGAGTTTCCTTACCCTTAGAAAATGATTAAAGGTTATTTTAATATTTCCATGCCTTTGAGCTTATATTTCGTAATGCTCTGGGAAAAAGAAAACACTTCTGTACATACAAGCTCATATTCTGTAACTATGTGTCAAAATCTATCTGAACGTTCATTGTTTTTCGTGTGGGATTACAGAAATGTTTCTATGAACACTCACAAATTAATCCAATGAAAATCTAGGATATGACACTAACATCCAACAGTAAAGGACTTTTTTTTTTGTCTCTAATCCCACAATTAAAGAAATATACCATAAATAATTGCAAAACCTGACCTGATTTACTCCTAACTTAAATTGCAATCACAGCTGAATCAATCAATCATCAAACTATCTTCAAATCTGAGTGCACTGTTGTAATAACTCTTACTAAAATGCATGCCCAACTGGCCTCCGGAAACACTCTAATCTTAATGCAAGTTAAGAAGCTAATGAGGGATGAAAAACTACTTGAATTTCCACCTAAAAACCAGCCCCCTGACTAATTGTATATTCACTACAACACTTTCTGTAATAGGCTTGTATTGTATATGCGCTTCAGCAAAAACAGCAACCCAGCACTTTCATACTGTTAACAGACTGTCCAAACAACACCTTTCTATACAGCAATACTGCTGTATCATATATGCTCTACAGCAAAAACCAGCAAACCAGCACATCAATACTGTAAGCAGTAAACATCAACTTGAAACAAATTTACGGCAGATCCAACAGTTGGCTAGACATCATGGAAAATTGTAACTGATTCGCAATTCAAAGTTCCCATACGAAGAAACCGAACCCTAGCTGGAATACTTTATATACATAGGTTGAATCAGACTTTCAATTGTGACCTTACATAAATGTAAGCCATAGAAGAGACTCACAAAAAATCCCCTTGGTAAACTTGCTCTGACAGCAAGTTAGAATTCAGATTGCTGAATTATAGGAGATTTTCTGTAGAAATATAGAAAACTGGAAATTCCAGGAGAAAACGAAGAAAATAAGAAAAATAGAGAGAATGTGAGAAAAGAAACCTTCTGCTGGTCGCCTAGGTAGGATGACCAGTTTTGTATTATTTTTATATATAAGAAGTTACATATTTTCAGTATTTACAAGTAAGTTTCTGAAATAGGAAAAATTACAGGAAAGTCTTTCATACTGATTCCCAAAAGCCACAACCATATAGAATATACAAATGGTTGTATGTTAAGTACTTTAAGTAGGGAGATGCTCCTATGAGAGCTTCTCTCACCTTACTATGAGAGATAAAGGTGGGGGCCCTCACATTTAAGTTGTTGGCATTTGATATGGATGTGAGGGCCCCCACCTTATCTCTTATAGTAAGATGAGAGATGCTCTCATAGGAGCATCTCCCCTTTAAGTATATTATATTAGTATATTAATAACTGCCCCTTGATTTGGGCATGTTTACAATCCTTCATTCGAGTCCAGGTCAGTGACCTGTTTCTAATTTAAATTCAGGTCAGGATTCCTGTCAGTAATTTGGGTGGGCCAGGGTTGTATGTTAGATTGGAATGGGATTGAGTGGAAAAGCAAGCCTTGGTAAGCTGATTCCAGATAGACTGAATAAAGCTTCATGGTGGTGGTGGTGGTGATGGTGATATTATTGTGCTAATTTCTGATTATTTTTATTGAATTTCTGTCTGATAGTGTTTAGGCAAACTATAGTAATGATAAGTGCACATAATCGTGGTTTATGATGGATGAAAGTGATGTAATGTTAACTGTTCGATGTCAGTAACAGTAATTTCTCCATTATGCTTACTTATTAAGTGATCAAACTGCTGAATCTGCAACTGAATGGGCACTACTTCCCTTCTAAATAGTATACATGTAATATCTGTGCGGAGATTGGAATTGTTGATTTGTGGGCATCTTGTGGACAGGATATAGCCATGATATCATGATTCAGGGTGCATCTCAGACCAGCTGGACCCTGTATTGATCAAAGCCAAATCCAGCCTACATTGCACGTGGGTAATTGGTTTCTGGATTGAAAATATCCATGGTTTATGGAAGAAAGTCCGAAAAATCTATGGAAACTTACTAAGAGAAGAAGATAGTAAAGGAAGAGAAAGAGAAGTTTTGGAGGAAAACTTGTATGGTCATTCCAATTGGGGTTGGATGATCAAACTTATCTATTTATATTAATCAAATTTTCTAAAATTAGAAAAACACCCCAACTGTCATACATAGAGGAAACTGCTATTGACACATCCATAATTGATCATTGCACAGCCCTTCTCTATACACATCCAGAATTCTATTGAAAATGCTCATTGCACAACCCTCTTTTCCTAAACAACCTAAACACCACACATTTCCTTTCTCTTTGCACAACCATCCCTTTCCTCCACACTCGATTTGAATGTCCAAGGCTTGGAACTCTTGTGTTCCATTTCTTCCCTCCACACCCGATTCGAACGTCCAAGGCTTGGAACTGTTGTGTTCCATCTATTCCCTCCACACCTGACTTCCATTCTTAGTTGACGGTGCAGCCAAAGGAACCTTCAAACAAGAAGTTCCATCGATTGTCTTCTTCCTCTTCTATTTTTCCCTACTTTCTTATCACAAGCAAGGTACGTTTTCTTTCCCTTTCTACATCTCCATCTCCTTTCATTTTGGCTTTCGGTGCATAATAAAGAGGAGGATTGGCCCCAAAATGTCTAAAGGGGCTAGGGAGATCACCAATCGCTCATTCCTTGGTAAATCGCTAGGTGGCCAATTTTTTTGTTTTTTGGTTCGTTTCTGTTTGGACTTTCAGGTCCGAACAACAATGATACTGTTCGGCTGTATCCGGCCGAATAGTCCGGGCCCCTTTAGACATTTTGGGGCCAACCTTCCTCTCTATTATGCACTAAAAGCCAAAATGAAAGGAGATGGAGATGTGAAGGTGAGTTGAGGAAGAAGCTCTTGTTGTAGAAATGGGAGGGAAGATGTGTATAGAGAAATTATATGAGCCCTGAAAGTATTCCTCATGTCCATTTTCGTAAATTCACAAATGGTTGTGCTTGACTTCAAAAAATTGGATGTGTGAGGAGCAATGAGGGATGTGTCAATAGCAGCTCCCTACATACAAGTTCCTATTTTTTTTTTTTTGTTGAATTTACATAAAAGCCCCTGTTTTATCTCTTAACATGAGTATGTCCAAGCCTAGGAGTTGGGGAGTGGCATAAGGCATGGGTTTGCTCCCCACTTCTTGTGTTCGAAACAGCCCCAAATTTGCCCATTGTGCATTTTTGTGGGCTTAGTAGGCGCCACTCGGGGGATTAGTCCTGTTGGGTCAAATACCTCAGGAATACCCATGTCATAAAAAAAAAAAAAGCCCCAAGCCCGTGCGCAGATGAAACTCAATATGCTAAGGGCTTGTTTGTGTATGATGTGGAAATCGTAAACATGAAAATTCTCTACTTGGCTGTTTAGATTGCTGCAAGAAACCAAAGAAGCAAAGGAATTTTTTTGTATGGAACTTTGGCTTACCACCATGGGGTGGCATTCCTGTTTCCAAGGGTAGGGGTTGGAAGATGGATTCCATGGGATAGGCTTCTGTGACATGTCTGGAATCCACGTTCCACAGATGCGAGCAAACAAACCTCAAGCCAAGCCTGTCTTCAAAATTCAAGCCCAAGCCCAAGCAAGAAAAAAAAGAGAAATAATGAGCTCAAGACCGAGCTGGGTCCCGATTTCAGCATTTTTAGAGGAGAGAGAGAGAGAGAGAGAGAGAGAGAGAGAGAGAGAGAGAGAGAGAGAGAGAGAGAGAGAGAGAGAGAGAGAGAGAGAGAGAGAGAGAGAGAGGTGGAAAGATGGTTTTCCTAGAGTCTCCTAGGTACTCAGTATTCTTCTGTTAGATCCAGAAGAAGAAGATTGATTCGAGAGAGATTCTTGTTTTCTTCTATTGATGCGAGAGAGGAATATATGGGCTGAAAGAGGGTTTTCCTGGAGTTTCTGGAGACTTTGTGGCATTTTCTTTGTCGAATTTCCCGAAGTGTCTTATTGGAGTTTCTCATGCTGAATTATTTACTATTTAGAAATGGTCCTTCTAGACTGAGATTGTTGTGCTCTCTTTATAGATGCAAGCAGAATGAAAAGAGTAAGGTTTGCAGACCATGACACTGTTCACGAAGTACGATGCAAACAAGATGCTTCTTCAAGTCCTGGTGAAAGAAACCTTTGTCCAAGTGGTTAGTTTTCCAAATGCTAACCCCATGTTTGTCTGGTTTTAATGTTTTATAGAGGGTTTGCTCATCTATGCTGCTTTCTGCACTTATTTTTTCTTAATCAATATTATCTTAAAATTGAAAATGTACTTGTACATCTTTTTCCTTTTTTATATTTATAAGATTTGACATAATCAGTGCAATTGCCCTGCGTTTTTTGTTCTTGTTCCTTTTGGAATGTAAAATACTGATTATGAAGTCTTATGCAGCTGACAGCCCAAAAACTTCTGAGTACAAATATTATAAAAAGTTACTCAGAGATTCTGGCTCCACTTTTTGTTATCCATCTGATAAACCAGACAAACACTTGAAGAAATTTGAAGCAAGTATCTGTAAAGCAAGTAGGGTCACCACTAAGATAGTCTCCTGGTTCTTTCTTTGCTTCTGAGATGTGAAAATTCCATCCAAGTTTTAGATTCATCACTCAACATGTTTTGGACGGTCTTAATTTGATCACAAGAATTTGATTTTGTCCAGTTGTATACTGTGCAGAGATGAATAACATGGTCAGAGACAAGTTTCAGGTTAGCAGGTCACCGTCACCCATTGGAAAGGTTGTTACTCCTATTCAACTGAATACCCTTTTACCAGCGAAAGCCTCAAGGAACTCTGAAAGTCGCGGTAATGAGAAATTTTAGTTTCTTCTCTTTTGATATTACAACTATATTCATTTAGAGAAATCATATAAACTGTGATAAACTTCCACTTTATTTTGACTTTTCTGCATCAATTTCTATAATGTGCATCGTATGGAAAACTGCACATTTATTCCTGTTAAAAATGTACTTTCCTGTTCCTTGTGTTGATCTTCATAATTAAATTTGATGAACATGTCCCTCGACAACATCTAGTTACTGAAGACACATTTGTATAAGATGTTTTCCGCGGAGCCGGAAGTGTTATTTTTGCATGACTCTATTTTTAGATGTTCGGTGCACCAAGACTCTCCATGGAAAATCCTCTCTTTCGTGGTATTTTTCTGTGCGAGATAGGAAACCTGCATCCAACCCTCTCCCCTTGGACTTACGTTTCTGCAGAAGAGGAACCATAGGTTTCCTCTTCTGTGGTGTTACACAAGCAAGCCCTAAGTGATTTACATTTCCTCAAGCTCAACCAGAAATTCATCTGAACAAGTTCACTAAGATAAGTGTCATGAAGCTGGCTTACTAGCCTTACTTCCTTTGAGAAATGGAATCAACCTTGCATATTTGTGTTTCATGCAATCATTTTTGCACAATTAAAAGTGATAAGATTCTTATGCAGTCTTACACAATTTTATCACCTCAACACATACATTGTAGATAGATGGTTGACAAAGTGAATCCATATTTCACTCAACAAAGAGGCTTGTAGGAGCAACTTGACTTTTGGCCAAAAAAGTCGCATAAGTGCCCAAGGGTTCAGCCATTTCCAAGTATTTTACAATGCTTAATAGATCCTGCATGCACAAATAGAACCAGTCATCATGGTAGGTGGATGTATGGTTTATTAAAAGCAAGAGATGAATGACTTGTATGAGTGCTTGTAGCAGATCCCAAGCATAATGCTCACATCATCATCATTTAAGGCTTTAACAGTTTTACTCCACCTCTTTGGGAGTACATAACTCTCATTATTAAAAATATATATTTAATTTTTAAGAGAGCTCCCAGATCTCTTTGAAGCCTAATGCCCCGTTCACTTCTGTTGAGAATAGATTTGACTTAGTCAAGAAGAAGCTTTAAATCCGATCTATAGTGATTAGTGAGCCCAAAATGCCAAATCTAAAAACACTAGCAAAACTTACGTTATCACAAGGAGTAACATTAGATTTCTCTTACCGATAAGTGCTCCAATCCACTATTCATCTTCAATCCGTTGGGAGATAAACCAAGGAGAAAAGAAGACGAAGTTGCAGAAAATTAACAATTTACAATAACATGAAAAAGCTGACATGAACTGAATTGAGCATCCTTTAATTGCATAAGTCTATCACCCCATCTCCTTACCATCACAATCTTTTCTTTCAAACGCTTAGCTACTACTTTTCTTCTTTCGCTTTGGGATCGACTGTCTTTATAATCCAGCTAATGCCATAAAAATGGCTACAATCAAGGAATGCAGGTGTATTACAATGAGTCGATGAAGTTTTTCTGTATTACAATGAATCAATGAAAAATCTCTATCTAGTTATGTCTATGATATCTCCCAAGTATAGAGATCAATAACTCCTAAGAATGAAGAATGGAAATTGAATATATGTTGACTAGTATGGTCACGACCCGAATTCCGGGGCCCTGTCGGATTCCAGGTGGTGACTAATAGGCAATATTCCCCATGCATAAATCAAATAAGTTCACATAAGACATTAGGCATTTCCTACTAAATAACTTGAACTTGTAGTAAAGTAAAATCCACCTTTTGTTCTTCAAAACAATTCACATCTTTGAATAAAATAAACCATTACAATCTTTAAGTAATCTAACTGAACTAAACTAAATCAATAAAAAGGAAAATTATTTCTCTCAAATCTTCTAGATGCATTCGTCCTCTCAAGTACGCATGCCAAAGCCTATCTCTTGGTCATCACTATATTCCTCGGTCTCTAAGTTCTGGTTACCTGGAACGGACAATCCAGGAGTCAGTGAAAACTGAGTGAATAAACATACAACTCCATTTATAGACATAAACATCATCAGACCATAAAAGCACAATTCAATTAAGTAGGTTCATCCACATAAAAGACGCATACAATTACAATATCCTGATTATGGTCCACACCACCTGTCAAGGTCTCATCTCAACATAACCTCCTAGCCAGCAAATAGCACAGGCCAACAACGATCAAGTACCTTAATGTTCAGGATCAACATGGTACCTTCTTAACATTTACAAGGCCAACAATATCCAGGAGGTACCAAAGAATTTTAGTTCACCCGAGGCTGACCCAAAGTCAGACAACATAATCCCGAGGCTGACTTGAAGTCAGACAATCATCTTTCTCACGAGGCTGACCTATGTCAGACATCATTATCATCATGAGGCTGACCTGAGTCAGACAATGTCATTCACAAAGAGCCTTTGTACCATACTTAGTGGTATAGGATGCCTGAAGGTAAATTCAGATTGTCTCTAAATCCTTAGATATTACACATCATTCCTGTACTCTTTTAATTAACTCTTGAATTCAAATTTATTCCTTTACACTTTTCCGCATCTATAATTGAGTTTGCTTCTGTAATCAGCCTCATACACTAATATTTAGATTTAAACTGCCCCCACCAACTTCAGTATTGGTAGCCATGGTGCATGAGGGTAATCACATAACCATCTCTTTACAGATGCTAGAACCAACCTTAATTAACATAGCACAACACAACACATATGGCATCACCAATTACCAAGATCCACTTCATGATTACATCGTTGCACCAACTATGCACAATCTCATCATAGATAATATAATACCCACAGCAACAATAGTGATCACCATTCAATCATTCAACAGTTCTTTGGTGTCATAAAAGAGGAAGATCATCACTATCTATTCAACATGATACATAGTCATGAATAAAGTACATTCATAATACATGCATAAGAAACTCATAATTTGATCTTTGAATCAGCCTTCACAATTTCTTTATCAGTAACATGTTAGTCAAGAACATTCAGCTATCATTGATTACATGAAATCCATGTATCAATCAGTACTATCATAAGAAGAAAAACACCAGCATGGATTAATCACAGTGTGCATATGTTCAAGATCAATATCTCAAAGTTGAACTTTATTAAAACCAAAATCCCTATAGTCAACTATTCTGTCTCCCAAGTACATGATACGGCTAAACCAAATTTCACAATCTAGGGTTCAGTCCACAAGAAGGTCTCTTGTCCTAGGGTTCCATAATTCCCAAACCCCAAGTCAATGGCTCGAGTGTACCTAAAACTTGAGTTTAGGGTTCAGCTGATCTCCAAACCTCAAATTCAGGGTTCAAGTAACCTGAAGGCTCCCCATGTGTGTTAAAAAATTAAGCATAGTAGCTATGCATGATATTAGTGTCTAGATCAAACTCCTAGTCTCAAATTAACAATAGAATGAGAAAACCAATGGGAATTTGGGAACTTAGTTTAAATATAAAAAGATTCAGGAATCATGAAAGAAGAACATTCATGTACCCTAATTAGTAATTACATCGAAAATCACAACCATTCAGATCAGATCAAAGGATTGAGTCTCGGCTGAGGTTGGAACCCCTTATATGGAGTTCCTCTTAGGGCCAAAACCCGTCCTTGGGTCCGGCCAGGGGTCCAAACCCCTTTAGGGCTGGGCCGACCAAGGATATTAGGTCTAGATAGTAATACATCTTTCCCCCACCTTGTTATCCTATCTTTACAAAATCACACAGTTTTCTCCAATCTTCAGAAATCATCCATTAGAAGTTAGAACTTATAACCATATAAGCTTAAGCAGCTTTGCATGTCTACTCACCTTGTCTATGTGATTGATGCTCAATATACTTGAGTAAACAAGTATGTCATCCACCAAGCCAAAATCTGCTGAATCTTGCTCTACCTCCTCGTAGTTCTTCTTAGGAATTTAGTGGTTCCATATATAATTATAAATATTCAAGACAAAACATAAGTCCAAGAATATCCAAGGGATCTAAATATTAATAAATAATTCAGCCCCCAAAATAGTTAATACTCATGCAACCATCTAAATTATCTATATCTCCAAGATATATTTAATATTCAATCATTACAAGAAATCAAAGAAACTTATTAGATAATATTTTAGCCTCCTTAAATCAGGGTCTGGGGAATTACAAGACAAGTATCCACATAAGAGGAGATGCATGCTCTATATGGGTCGCTTGTGGTTTAATGGGCTTGATAGATGGGCCACTTCTACATACCCTTTCAGATGGATGTCACTTGGAGACAAGCATCAATTTGTTAGTAAGAAAATTCTGACATGGTCGGGGCTGAGATTTGGTGAATAAGTCTACAAATTGATTATGAAAGGATACATGAGGAAGCTGTATGACACCTGCGACAACATGCTATCGTATATAATGGCAGTTGACCTCAATATTCTCGGTCATTTCATGCAAGACAGGAATGTTGGCAATCTCTGTAGCACTTGTATTATCTGCATTGAGAGTAGTAGGTCCAAGAACATGAACACCAAGTTCCTGAAGAAGTCTGCGCAGCCAAATAACTTCACTGCTAGTTGATGACATTGGCCTGTACCCGGCATCGGCGGTGGATTTGGAGACGGTTACTTCTTACATTTCCAAGAAATAAGAGATGTCCCAAGGAACATATCCAAGCCAGTAAATGTGCAGAAACCATGTAGAAAATAATTCCAGAATTGAACTATGCTAGGAACAATGCAAAAGAACCCAAAATCTGACCTGTGAAGCCTTCTGAATCACTAAGCATCCACATGATACAATGGAGAGAGGAAAATAAAGCAAAATGGTGCTTTATTGAATAGTATTCAATCTGCCAAATCAAAGAACTCCCTAACAGTTGACCATAGCATCTATATATATATGGCTTAAAATCACACAAAACCCTAGTAATCTTTCCCTAAGAGATTACTATTGCAATCACAACTCTTAAGTGAAGTTTCTAAATAAAAACCAATAATAAAATGTAAGAAAAAGAAAGAAAATTGGAAAATTTTCAGAATCTGGTCACCCCAGACACCTGGAGTAGATCGCATGTGGGCCATGCTTTGTAATTCAGCACCCCATGATTTGGAAGTGCACTCTTGGGCGAACCTGGTGGTGCTTGTTTGTTTTGATTTGGTTCAGATCTGGCCCACCAAACCGTAGTTCAAAAACAGCTACACGTGATATGTTTTATTGTCTTCTATTTCTGAAAATTTGCTACTAAACCCCTGTTCTTCTGTTAATTCCCAAAACAGCCCCTGAAATTCATATTTAAGCATAATTCCAGGCTGTTTGGGCCCAAGTGTTCAATCAAAACTTGTCAAGTCACTTGCAGGCCCTCTTGGGATGCTTGATTTGTGCTCCATATAGGCTTCAACCATTACAAAAGTTGATCAAACACGTGGTTCAAAATAGCGGCTGTGGTCACTGGCCGCTACGCCCGCCGCAACCACTATTTTGATCCTTGATTAAACATCCACTCTGCATTAGTAGGCAAGGGTCCATGATCCTTCATTTTGAAATAGCTCATCAAATATGTCTTGAGAGCAATAATTTCAGAGACATCATGGCCACAAATAATCATATCGTCCACATACAGAAGCAATAACGTGCAACCGTGAAGGGTGCGTCAAACAAACAAGGAGGTATCATTGGGATTCCAATTGAAGTGAGCTTTGAGAATGGGATCGTGGAATTTATCAAACCATGTGCAAGGTGCCTGCTTGGTACCATATAGAGATTTGCGCTAGTGGGCTTGGTACCATGTAACGATTTGCGCTAGTGGCAGATATGGTCCGGAGGACAGGCATATCTCAGAGGTGGTTTCATGGAGGCGCCATGCAAAGCATTCTTTATATCCATTTGCCAAAGAGGTCAACTGCAAATAGCTGCCACTATTAGTAAAGTTGCGAGCCAAGGTCATCTTGGCAGCAAGCGCAAAAGTTTTTTCATAATTCAATATGATTCTCTTGCTAGTATCCTTGTGTAACAACTAACAATGTCCAAATTACCATCGGATTTCATCTTAAAGTAACACACCCATTTTCTGCCAATGATTGGAACCTAGGAGGTATGAAGAACAATTCCCAAGTTTGATTTGATTCAAGCTCAAATAATTTCTCTGTCTGGTAGTTATTTGGTCTAAGAACAAGAAGGAACAGAAAAGGGTCCATAGTGATAAAGGAAGCAAAAAAACCAAGGCGATCGGGTGGCTTGGAAATACGAGTGGAATGCTTTAGAGTGGCTGTCATGCCCCCAAATTAGACGTCCGTAAATCACTTTGAATTTCAGGGTGCGATTGGTGTGGTCTACCCCGACAAGAGATGGTGTGAATGGAAAACTCAAGAGATGGCGGGAGGCTTTAAAATCTAAAGATTTTAAAATAGGCAGTACAAAAGCGGAATGTATGGATTGTAACTTCAATGGGAATATAGAAAGTGCTGAAATTACTATGAAAATTGAAGACCATGAGATACAATAAAGAGATTATTTCTGCTACCTTGGCAAGGATGGAGAGATTGATGAAGATGTCAAACATAGCATCATGACCTCGATCCGCAAAGCCGGGTCTGGGGCCGCAACGGTGTGGATCTGGGTTGATCGCACACGTGTCTGATCCTTGTCCACATTGGGTGAGTATATACATTTCCATAATGACGTTAATAATAACAAGACAAGATATTAGAGCAAGCACAATTTCAAAAGACGGCATTCCCATTCATATGAAAGTTGTTAATACAAAAAGTATTTTTATGTATATCCCCAAAAGAGAAAAAGGCCTACAAAATACGACCACACAAAAGGTGCAAAAGAAACCAAAATAAACCCCATATGCGATCGCGATCTCCGTCACAGGTATGATTCTCTTAAGTACATTGTCTGCGGTCCATTCTACTTGTTCCTGTGGCTCTTTAGCCTCCTCCTCCGAGGCAAAGGCCAAGGGGGTTGTCACCCATAGCACCAAAGTGTAGTAAACATGACGGCCTGGCAAATACTCAATATAAATGGCATAGCATGTTTCCATCAATACTGAATTGAAAGACATAACCAAACCAAACCAAACCAAACCAAGCCTTTTCCCACTAGGTGGGGTCGGCTATATGGATTTGACGACGCCAATCAAATCTGTTTAGGGCCATGTCCTCCGTTAGATCCATGTAGGCAAGGTCATATACTGAATTGAAAGACATGTGATCATATAAAAGCAATAACGACAACTAAGCAGATCACGCTGAAATAGAATACTCGCAGAATATATAATAAGTAGTCCTAGCAAAGGGTCATAATACATAATATATAAATTTAACATGATGCAGCGAAATGCAATGCAATCCAACCCCATGGTGGAATGGTTACAGTGGCGAGTTTTAACCCCGCAGACTGGCCGGGATCTTATGACAGGCTGGCGAATCCAATCACACAGTCGCGCTGCAGCATTTCCGTGGAAAAGCAAACATAATCCCAATCGTACAGTAGCTCTCCGGCGTAACTGTTGAAAGGCAAGCGGCATGATCCATGATACGTGTACATATAATTCAAAGCTTACTGGCAAATACAATGCAAAGGTCGAGCGGGTTCATATTCAAGTATCTCCAAACAAGTGCCGTGGTATGGGCAAAACGGGATATGAAACCTTCGACGATTTGTACTCACAAGTTGGACAATACTTGTAATCCCAAGGAACCGGCAGACGAAGCAAAATGGACGAATGAAGGCTAAACAAGCCAAACTGGGTCGGAGAAGTGACCATGGTGGACAGAAGTGAAGACTTACAGCGTAGAGTCCCACTTGATACACACTTGCAGGGAAGCCAAGAATTGTAAAAAAAATAAATGACAAAGCTTAAATTGACATTAATGGAAATTCCTGAAATACAGAAAGATAGAAGTGAAGACTTACAGAGTGGAGTCCCACTTGATACACACTTTCACACAAGCTCACTACATAAGAACACTCAAACACTCTTTCTCCTAATTAGGAAAGAGAGGAAAAGAGAGAACTAGAACTAGATTTTTGTAAACAAGAAGCTTTTAGCTTAGCTAAATCTTGCTCTCCTTTTTTCATGAGAACCCTCCCTTATTTATCGGAGATGGGAGGGAGACATCATTGTTACTTCTTGACTAAGAGGGTGGTGTATGGAGAAGTGACCATGATGGATTCATGATGTGGCAATTCTGTATGGTGAGGTGACCATGGTGAAATCACTATGCAACAACCTATAGCCCCTCAGGCTATCCTCTCCATGAGTAGTCCTTCTCCACACTGGCTTTCTCCTCTCTTATGGGCTTGGATTCCTTTGGGGTATGACAGTGCTGATGCCAAATGGCCCACTAGTTATTCCCAAGGCTAACAAAAGAAGCAAGTAACAATCCTAGCAAGTAACAATCCTAGTCCAATTTCCAGTAAAAATGTCCTCCCTAATTTACTTCCCATTTCAATCACCTTCCTAGTTTGCCGGTCATGTATTTCACACAAAGAGGAGGAAAGTGAACAAAGTAACCATTATAAATTAATTGACCAAAAAACAGTAAATTTGCTGACAAATGAGGAACAGAGTAAACATCAGGCAAGGTAATAGTAGACTTAACATGCCTTACATAGTCCTTGAACTACTAAAACATGAAAAAAATGAAAGGAAAGTGGCTGCACGATTCTTCGTTATACAATAAGGAGCCCATTAGTTGCCCTTTTCTGAAACTAATCTCTTATCGTTATGTACATAATCTCTATCCCAAAGAATCCTTTTCCTAACCGAATAAAATAAGTAAAGGAACCAGTCCAAGAAAGAAACAACTAAAAACTAAGACAAGGAATTGTTGCACAATTTTGACGTTTTGGAGATTTGTTGGCTGTGGACCATATGTAGACATCCATGAGAAGCCAACTACTCCTTATCTATAGTAGTTTTTTCAACTAACATGTTCTATCATAACTCAAGTTGACACTAGGTAACTCAAGAGGATTGTTGAAAAGAAATATGAGTGCATGTGGCATGTTCTTGAAAGCCTGGATATTAGGGCTTGTGGACTTCCAGTTCCTGGTCTTGGGGGACTAGCCACGTGCTCCCATCTTGGCGACCAGATACTAGCTGGTTCCGCTGAGCTGGGCCTGTTTGGGACCAGTTCAGGTGACTCAAATCCAACCTATGTCCTGTCCAATATTTCTGGACTGCTGGGCCTGTTTGGGCTTGGATGGGTATCAAAGACTGATTCAAATGGTTCCCTAATATTCTAATTTGTTCCCTACTTTAATTCAGGACATTTGCAATTTAATTCAAACCCATCTTGACCATAGTTTTTAAGTCCGTTCATGTCCCCATTCCGGTTTGGCCCTATAGTGGAACGTTCGGGCGTTCCGACCGATTTTGTGTTCCATTCTGGAAAAGATGCATGAAAAATGAAAAAACTGAAAGAATACCTAAAGTTGGAAAAAAAAAAGAGGTAAAATGCTAAAGTAATACTAAAAATGAATATTCACATCATTTAAATTAAACTACACTCTACAATTGACTATGTTCTATTTTTCACTATGTATGAATGAATGTATAAAACATGTGAACTTATCAAAACTACTTAATAAACATAACAAAATGAAACTTTTAGGAGTTTTTTTTTGTGGGGGTTGGGGGGGTTCGGGCGGGGGGGCGTTGCCAATTCTGGAACGTTCTTGGCCAATTCCGGCCAACTATGATCTTCACCATCCATTTTCTGACTTAGTGATGCAGTGTGTTCCAAGAAGAAGAGGGCCCACTAATGGGCTCCGCCGAGGAACCTTCTATTGATTTGCTTTCCTTAAATAAATTAGTAATTTTAGAGAGATTTTAGTGATTTGATGTAATCAAAGATTTTAGGGAGTGATTTTAGCAATCATGCATTAATTAGATTCTTCCTTATTTAGTCATTCGTCTATTTTAAATACAGAGGAGCTCTTTATTATAATCATGCTATATTGATAATAAAAATTTCAGAAGTGTTCTCGTTGGGTATTTTATCCTAAGTGATCTTAGGGCTTGAGTCGGAAGACTCGATCTCACCGTCGGAGGTGTAGATCTTCACTATTGATTGTGGTTAGGCTGCACCAGTTAGCCTATTTCTTTGGTTTAGCATATGAAAACTCTATTTAATCAATCCAACTTCCCCAAATAGTTTATGACTCAATCAGTCATATCATCTTCATTGATCAGTCTATTTGGTCCTGCATCAAGATCTTGCATATGATAATATCTTTATCATCTCTTATGATGCCCATTACCCTCCCTCACTAGTACGACGCGGATTCTAATTGATGACTCACTTGATTTAAATAGTTATACCATTTTTCTATGTTAAGGCTTATTCTCGAGAAACATCTCTTTTTTGATCAACAAAAGTGTTGTATTTATTGAATAACTTGTGATTGGTGGATATATTCTTGATCATGGGTTCCCATATGTCAAGGAGATTGAGGAGTACAAATGGTTATGACTTGGTTATTTTCCGTAAGATAATCCTTTGAAAGCATTCATGCACGTGATTATAAAATGTTGATATGATTGATTGCTATTTCCTGTATTGATGGTCATGTTTCATATGTTAATAAATATTTGAATTAGGGGTCACAAAAGGGTCGGGCTTGGTCGACAAGGGTATCTATGGGTTGAAATCTAATTGTATCAAACCCATTTTTAAAACGGCTCAAATCACTTCAACCCATTCCTGATGCGGGTCAACTTGACCTGACCCACATAACCCACATTCAATGTGGGCCAACCTGTGTAACCCGACCCAACCTGTAGAGTCTTGGCTCAAACCCAATCCATTTCAAATATGAAGGCTGTATTTGAGTTAAGTTGCAGGACAAAAAAAAAAGGCCAACACAATCTTTGCTCATTCCATATAAAATGGACTATTCTAACTTCTATTTCTAAGTACCAAAATATTAAATGGGTTAAGATATGCAGGTCAACCCTAACCCAAACCGGCTAGATAGGTTAGGCAGGCTGACTCTAATCTGACCTGTTTAAATGAGGGTCAATGTGACCGACTGGTATCATTTGTTCGGTTATGTACGTTAAATGTGGGTCGGGTCTGTCACCCCTAATCTGAATTAAATAAAGTTGGTTAAAACTTGATTGGATATACAGTACCTTTTCAAAACTCCATAAATTGTATGGTGACATGACATTGATCGAGTTCGAGAGATTACTTGGTACAGTCAAGCCAGCACGTTCCTTCCCTATCTTGAACACTCAGGTAATACAGGAAAAATTGGGTCACTTCGAGGGGACCCGGATCCTCCAATTAAACTCAATAGAGTTGGAATAAATCATTCTCCTTTATTACTCCAATCAATTCGTTTAAATACAGACACTTCTCTACTGTACCTACCCAAATAATAGGAACAAACTCAGCAACAGACTCAATAATAGCAAAAGAATAGGAACAGACTCAACAATAACAAGAGAATAGGAACTACAACCCAAGAATAGGGCCTACAACAGACTCTAACAACCTTGACTCATTCTACTTAGCATGTGCATGTAACAACTCCTTTCCCCTTAAAGAACAGCCTTGTCCTCAAGGATGGAAACCTGGAAATTGATTCTTGAGAAAATCAACATTCTCTCATGTTGCTTCAGCCGGGGAGAGGCCTTGCCAATGGACCAAGATTTCTGATTTACCTTTCTGTACACGACGATCTAGGACAGCGCGAGGATTTGAAATCGCCTTTCCATTCGTTTCAATCACTGAAGGTAGTTGAGACTGAATAATGATATTGGATCCAACCTTTTTCTTGAGTAAAGAGACGTGGAATACTGGATGGATTCAAGCGCCACTGGGCAAGTCAGCTTGTAAGAAACGGCCCCAATGCGTTGCAGAATTTTGAACGGACCATAATATTTGGGAGAGAGTTTCAAATTCTTTCTCATAGACACAGACATTTTGCCTATATGGCTGTAACTTTAGGTAAACCCAATCACCAACTGAAAACTCCCTTTCGGTGTGCTTGGAGTCATAAATACGTTTCATCCTTGCCTGGGCCTCCTGGATATTCGCCCGTAACTCCTTGATTACTACATCCCTGTCAAGTAATTCTTGCTCGACTGTGGCTACCTTAGCGGTTCCGGGTATGTAAGATAAAAGAGTTGGAGGTGGACGCCCATACACCACTTCAAATGGTTTCTTTTTAATGGTTGAATGCCAGCTTGTGTTATAACAAAACTCTGCCCATGGTAGCCATTTGACCCAGTTTCTAGGTTGGGAACCTGTTAAGCAACGTAGATACATTTCAAGGGTCCGATTCACCACCTCACTTTGGCCGTCCGTTTGGGGATGGTATGCGGAGCTGAAATTGAAGTCAGTGCCATTTAACTGAAATAGGTCCCGCCAAAACATGCTTGTAAAGGTTGGGTCGCGATCGCATGCAATGGATCTAGGCATTCCATGTAATCGAAATATTCGATCAAAGAAAACTTGGGCAACTCCCTTGGCCGTATATGGATGAGATATTGCAGTGAAGTGGGCATATTTCGATAACCGATCGACCACAACAAATATAGTAGATTTTCCTTTTGAAATTGGTAACCCATCAATAAAGTCCATTGAGATGTCTTCCCATACCTAATTTGGTATTGGTAAGGGCTGAAGGAGGCCTGCGGGAGTGAGGTGTTCAGCCTTGTTTCGTTGGCAAACATCGCAATTTCAAATATACTCCTTGATGTGGCCTCGCATACCCTTCCAATAGAAGGTTGATTGGACTCAATGCAAAGATTTTCTGAATCCCTCATGTGTAGTATTATGAAATTGCCCGATTATATCAATGATGAGAGGAGAGTCCTCAGCCAAGTAAATTCTATCTTTAAATATTAAATGCCCATTTTGAATTTTCCAAGGGCCTACAGCTTCACCTTCTTGGACCAATTGTAGTAGACGTTTGAGTGTTGGGTTTGTTTGGATCTCTTCTTTGATTGCTTCCACCCAATTTGGTATGGGCCGAGAAATGGCTAAAAGATTTCCGGAATTCGCGTCGGCTACAATATTTTCCTTGCCTCTCTTGTATTTGATGATGAAGTCGAACCCCATTAGCTTGTAGAGCCATCTTTGTTGTGCAACAGTTGCAATCTTTTGGTCCCACAAATGCTTGAGGCTTTGATGATCCGTGTGTACCTCAAACTGCCTCCCCAAAAGATAAGGCCGCCACTTCTCTAGGGCGAGGACAAGAACGAATACCTCCTTCTCATATGTGGAAAGGAAAAGATGTTTTCCCTGTAGAACACGACTGAAAAAAGCAATTGGTCGCTCCTGCCTTAAAACAACTCCAATACCCGATCCTGATGCATCACACTCCACAATGAAAGGTCTTGAAAAATCTGGAAGGGCTAGCACTGGGGTGCGGTTCATAGCCTCCTTGAGTTTTTGAAATGCTTCTTCAGCTGGTGGACTCCATGAAAAGGAGTCTTTCTTGAGCATCTTTGTGAGTGGGCCAGCTATTTTACCGAAATCTTGAATAAATTTTCAGTAATAACCGGTTAACCCAAGGAAGCCACGTAATGCATTTACTGATTTTGGCTTTGGCCATCCCACCATTGATGTTATCTTGTCAGGGTCCACAGCCACACCTGTATTGGAAATAACATGGCCAATTGATGTTATCTTGTCAGGGTCCACAGCCACACCTGTATTGGAAATAACATGGCCCAGGTACTGAATTTCCCTTTGGCCAAATTGACATTTTCCTAACTTGACAAATAATTGGTGAGACGTAAGGATAGAAAAAATAATATCCAAATGTGTTACATGTTCATCCCAAGTCTTGCTATAAATTAAAATATCATAAAAAAAACAAGAACGAATTTTCTCAAATAATTTTGAAATACCTCATTCATGAGGGCTTGAAATGTTGATGGCGCGTTGGTGAGGCCAAATGGCATGACCAAGAATTCGTAATGGCCTTGATGGGTACGGAACACCGTCTTTTCAACATCATTTGGATGCATCCGGATTTGATGATAGCCAGATCGTAAATCCAGCTTTGAAAAAATTTGTCTTCCGTGCAATTCATCCAAGAGTTCATCAATCACAGGGATAGGAAATTTATCTTTAATTGTGATTTTATTGAGAGCCCTGTAATCAATACACATCCTCCATGACCCATCATATTTCTTCACCAAGAGAACCGGACACGAATATGGGCTGTTACTAGGGCGAATCACCCCAGTTGATAACATGTCGACCACTATCTTTTCAATTTCAGATTTCTGATAGTGGGGATATCTGTATGGCCTAACACAAACAGGCCCTTGTCCTGGAAGCAGCGGAATCTTGTGCTCATGCATTCGTTGTGGTGGAAGGCCCTTAGGTTCGGTGAACACTGCCTTATTTTTTTCTAAAAGTTGTTCCATTTGCACTGGGTTCTTGGAGTCTGTTTGGTACATTTGTGGGGTCCCCAAAGAGAACATCTGCAACAAAACTCCTCTCTTTTTCTGGCTGTCTGCTCCATGTGTTCTCCACTAATTAGTTTATTTTCAGGTACAGATAAGCCTTGCAGTGTTACCTCCCTATCCTTGACGTGAAACTTCATTTGTAATTTTGAGAAATCCCAGACAATGGGCCCCAATGTACAAAGCCACTGAGTCCATCATATCCTTCTAAAGGTAATAAATAGAACTCAACAATGATAGGGACTCCTTGCAAATTAAGCTGGATGTTTATACATTTACCTGGGCTGATCAGCTTGTCTCCAGACGCTGCCACCACCTCAAACCTGCTCCCGAGTTGTGTCATTAATCCAGCTCTCTGTGCTACCCGTTCACTCACAAATTTGTGAGTACTGCCCGAATCCACAAGGACATATACAGCTACACGTCCCAGACTGCCTTTAACTCGCATGGTTTCAGGTGCATGTGCCCCACTAATAGCAGCGGCGGATGAAGGTGGGGGCCCGGGTGGGCTGCAGCCCACCCGAGATTTGGGCCCAAAAAAAAAAAACCAGTTTCTAAGGCCAAGTGCCCAGCCAAGTAGCCACCTGAGCCAAGGATGAAAAAAGTTTTTTTTAAAAGCTAACTCATCCTCAAGTCACAACTCAAAAGCTCAAAAGTCAAAACCCTTTTTTTTATCTGTCTCTCTCTGTTACCGTTCACTCTCTCAAGTCTCAGTCCCAGTGTCCCACCCATTTCAGATTTCACCCATTTGAGGCTGCCCGCTGCCTCCGTCGCTCCATAGGTGATTTGCGAACTCTCGTTGCCGGCGACTCTCTCTCAAAGTCCGGATCTCATGTATGAATTTGGGGTGTTTTTATTACATGGGTTTTTTCATTTTCAGATTTTCTGTTTTTTTTTTTCTTTTATGGTTTTCTGAAATGGATTTGGGGTGTTTTTATTTTATGGGTTTGTTCATTTGCAGTAATAAGCATGCCCCACAGGTTTCTTGCATTTTATTCAATTAGAAAGAGATGGGTATTCCTTTTCTTTTGTATGAAAACTGGAAATCTTTTGAGAGAGGGACTCAGATTTTAGTGAATTTTTTAGTAGAGAAGAAAGATGCAGCATTTTGTGCTTTCCAAGTCGACATAGAGTTGGTAATAGATGAATTTGATAAGAAGCCACGCAAGTCAAGATTTCACTAGTGTCATGTTTTAACTTTTGTTTGTCTTTTGTCATACTTGTCAAGATCTATTGTGAAGACATTTTTTTGTTGATTTTGAGTAGTATAATAAAAATGATCACTCTTTTGGTATGATGCTTGTAGAAAATGAATTATGAAGATAGTACAAAGATAGTTTTTGGTGAACATTGTTGCTATTTTTTATAGTTTTTGGTGAAACATTGTTGTCATTTTTTAGTATAACTTAAGTGCAGCCCCCCAGATTAGAAATCCTGGATCCGCCCCTGACTAATAGCGTGGAGTGAGATTTGTCAATTTGAGAGATGGAAAACAGAATGTGAATGTGATGAATTGTCGTATCCTTTGAGGATCGACTGAGCTTCATATAAATAGGGGCTGAAGGCCCTAATTACAATCAATTTACACAATCATATCAAATCTAGATCCTAACAATTAGCTGCTCTAATTATAATCATATCAAATCTAGATCCTAACAATTAGCAGCCAAACTTAGTATGTACACGAGGCTTTGACTAATGATACATATACAGAATGGGCCTAAATGGGCCTGAACATCCTCATTAACACCCCCCCTCAAATTGATGCCGATGAGTCAACAAGCATCAATTTGTCAGTCAAGAATTGATGACGTGGTCGAGGAAGTGCTTTAGTAAAAATGTCAGCAGTCTGGAGGCTTGAGGAGATAAACGGGAGTGAAATGACATTGCGTAGATATTCATCTCTGATAAAATGACAAGCCACCTCGATGTGTTTAGTTCTCTCATGAAATACTGGATTCTCAGTAATCCGAATGGCACTGGTGTTATCCGCATGTAATGGGGTGGAAGATTTTTGGGTGAACCCCAGTTCCTCGAGAAGACCACGAAGCCATATAATTTCGGAGCATGCAGCAGACATGGCCCGGTATTCTGCCTCGGTTGATGATTTGGACACTCTGTCCTGTTTCTTCACCTTCCATGAAATAAGAGCATCACCTAAGAACATGCACCAGCCTGTGGTGGACCTTCGAGTATCAGGACAACCTGCCCAATCAGCATCAGAATAGGCAGACAAAGTCATCTGAGAGCCAACAGGAAAAAACAAGCCTCTGTGAGAAGTTCCAAGAAGATAACGAATGATGCGCCGAACTGCTGCTAAATGTAGATGATGAGGCTTGGTCATATACTGACTCATCAAGTTGACTGCATAACTGATGTCAGGACGAGTAGTAGTCAAATATATAAGACTACCGACAAGTTGACGAAAATATGTCGGATCAGACAGGGGATCACCACTGTCAGTATGGAGTTTGAGATTCAGTTCCAGAGGAGTATCCACAGGAGTGGACTTTGACAGGCCTGCGGATTCAATCAAATCCATGGTATACTTATGTTGATGTAAAATCAACCCTTTCTCGGAGTGATGAACTTCCAATCCCAAGAAATATTGTAGAGGGCCCAGATCCTTCATATGAAAAGATTGATGCAGAGAAACTTGGAGATCTTGAATCGTTGCTGTATCTGTCCCAGTGATGATAATATCGTCTACATAGACAAGAAGGATGGTGATTCCTGTTGATGCGTGATGCAAAAACAACGATGGATCATAAGGACTCTGCTGAAACTGTAGCTTAAGTAAAGCATCTTTGAATTTGTCAAACCATGCTCGTGGTGCTTGTTTTAGCCCATACAAGGATCGTTTCAGAAGAGCAACTTGATTTTCTGATGGATTTGTGAAACCTTGAGGCAAACGCATGTAAACTTCTTCCTTAAGATCACCATGAAGGAATGCGTTTTTCACATCAAATTGAAAAAGAGGCCAGGATTGAGAGGCAGCTATAGCAAGGATGGTGCGAACAGTAGTCATTTTTGCAACAGGCGCAAAAGTCTCTTCATAGTCAATGCCATATTCCTGTCGGTTGCCAAGGGCCACAAGCCTAGCCTTATATCTATCCAAAGTACCATCTGCCTTTAATTTAACAGAGTAAACCCATTTACTCCCAATAGGTTTTACCGAAGCTGGACAGGGAACAGTAACCCAGGTTTGGTTCTGCTGTAGAGCACTAAGTTCTTCTTCCATAGCCTGTCTCCAGCACTCCTGTTTTGCTGCTTGTGAATAAGAAGTAGGAATGGATACAGATGATAAAGTAGCAAAATATGAAGAATGAGAGAAGCCGTATCGATCCGGTGGACGAGATATACGAGCAGAACGACGAATAGCAAGTTGAGGTGAAGTTGATGCTGGAGTAGGATTCGGGATCGGTTCTTGCAAATGGGGTAAAGTAGTGGGATCTAGTCCTTGTCGACGAGTATACACCTTGTCCGGATGAAATCGCAAAGGCGAAGGAAGACATTCATCATCAAAGGATGGTACTTTAGAAAAAGAGATTTCTGAAGATGAATCAGGATAAGATTGAAAAAAATACTGATGTTAAAAAAAAACAACATTTCTAGAAATGCGAATACGCTTGGAGGTGGAGTCATAACAAACAAAACCTTTTTGGTGGGAAGCATAACCAAGGAATGCACATTTTACAGATTGTGCGGATAACTTGGATCGTTCGTGTGTGGGAAGATGAACAAAACAAACACAACCAAAAGTGTGGAAATTTGTGTATTGTGGTTCAGTTTTGAAAAGACGAAAATATGGAGATGTGTTTTGAAGTTTTGGAGAAGGAAGACGATTGATGATATGAATAGCAGTGGTTAAAGCTTCTGACCAAAATCTGGGTGGAACGGAAGATTCTAATAATAAACATCTGACCATGTCTAGAAGATGACGATTTTTCCGTTCTGCCACACCATTTTGTTGGGGAGTATAGGGACAAGTCCGTTGGGATATAATCCCTCTGTCTTGTAAAAATTCCTGAAATTGTTTGGACACATATTCCCCTCCTGAGTCGGTCCGAAAGCCTTAATACATGTTGAAAATTGATTTTGAACATAACTCAAGAATTTTTTAAATACATCAAAAACTTCAGATTTGGCATGTATAAAATAAATCCATGTAAACCGGCTATAATCATCAATGAAAGTTACGAAGTACTTATACTGTGAATGAGAAATAATTGGTGCAACACCCCAAACATCACTATGTATTAAATCAAAACTTTGGGTAGCAGAAGAGACATGTAAAGGAAAAGGCAAAGTTTTACTTTTACCCAGCTTACAAGTGGTGCAATCAATAGCAACATCTGATGATAAAAACTTCATTTTATTAATATGACCAGAATTTAACAAAGATAACAAAATGGTTGAATTGGGATGGCCTAATCTATTGTGCCACAACTGCACATTATTCCTAGAAACGACTGATAAAGCAAACAAGGACATATCTGGAGTCGGTGTTACTATGTGAAGAGGAAACAAACGCCCACACTTAGGCCCCTTCACTATTACCTTCCCCGTCTCCTGATCCTGCACCACACAACCAGAGGAGGAAAAACAAACATTGCAGTTATTATCAACCAATTGACCAACAGAAATTAAGTTGGTAGAAAGATTTTTGGAACAAAAGACATCATGTAAAGGTAGAGAATGGGAGATATCACCAACAGATGTAATTGGTATAGTGGTTCCATTAGCAGCATGGACTTTAATCTGGCCATCATATGGTTTAATTGTGGAGAAATTTTTGGAGGATGATGTCATATGATTGGAGGCACCAGAATCAAAATACCAGTGAGAGGGAGATTGATTTTTACCAGATATACCAAGAGTGGCGAAGGCCTGGAGAATCATCTGTTGGATCATTTCAGGAGAGACTGGAGCAGCAGAAGCAGGTGCTGAAGAAGATGTGGTAGATGAATCAATAGTGCCAGTAGTAGTGAACGCCTGGTAAGCTTTCGGATTTCTGTTTTGAGGACGTTTGCGGCATTCATTGATCGAATGTCCAGATGCCTTGCAATAATTGCAGATCCGCTGTTTGCACTGATTTGCAAAATGGCCGAAAGTTTGACACTTGAAGCACTGTACTTTACTCAGATCTCTGTTTAGCTGTTTCCCCTTGGAAGAATAACCAACACTGACAGAAGAGGTTGGTGATTGAAAGGCAGTGGGTACACTATAGGCAACATCAATGGTACCCTGACTAGCTTGATGGAGCGTACCAGAATGCGTCAATTGTCTCTGTTCCTCTCGCAGTAATTCATTGAGACAGTCATCCAGTGAAGGAGAAGGGACCCTACTCATAAGATTAGATCTGATCGATTCATATTGAGGCCTTAATTTCATAAGAAATTGATCCCGATGACTAGTTGCTAGTATTACTTGCAACTCGGGAAGAGCTTGTGCGGAAACACTGGCATATTTAATTTCATTTAATTCCGTCCACAAATTCTGAAAACCAGAATAATATTCTTGAATGGAAGAAGTCCCTTGCATATAATTTGCTATTTCAAATTCCAACTGATACTGTCTGGCAGAATTCCCTTGATGATATACCTTTTGAAGATAGGTCCACATATCTTGGGCAGTTTTGTATGGTTTTAAGTTCATGAAAAATTGTGGTTCCATGGACCCAAGAATCCAAGATTTGATCTTAGCATCTTTTGTGTTCCATGACACAATTTTCTTCTCATCTTCTGTTGGTTGTGGATCAGTTCCAGAGATGTGGCCCCATAATTCCTTACCCTCTAGGTAAAGTTCCAATTGAAAGGACCAAGATGGGTAATTTTTGCCATTAAACTTGATTAAGTTGATTTCAGATTTCTCCATATGTAACAACCAGCAGGAAAAGATCAAGCCAAGATCTGAGATTTTAAGAGATCTGGATGACCACGTGAGACCCACAGAGATTGACAAGCAGTCACAAAAAAAAATGGAATACAACCAGCCAACAATTAGCCAATAGGCAGACAGCAGCACAACAGTCACTTGCCAAAAAGTCACACAGTGAACAGAACTTCACTCCACACGTCCATAGTCGTGAGTGACAAAAACTCCACGTGGGCCCCAGATGAAGATTAGAGATCTGATCAGACAGTGAGGATAGAAGGACAACAAAAATGCGCCACTAGTGGAAGAAGACCCACTCCAATTGGATCAAAATCCACAATACTGGACGGCCGTGATGAAATCTTCTTGATAAAACATAAATATCACAAAAAAATATAGATGGCCTACCTCTGATGAGCCATAAATCTTGAAAAAATGATCATAAAATAGAGGAGTACCAGACGACCAAGATGGGTGATTCTGCTGGTATGGTGATTATGATCACAGGTGGGCCATGTCTGAATCTGACTTGATCAGGGCCACTTCTGGATGATCAGAGTGAAATAAGAAGCTCGGAAAGGATTTCAGATCCTGGAAGATGACAACCAGCAGCAGCTGATGATAATCACTTGTGGGCCACTCCTGATCTGATATGATCAGGGATGATCAAAGAAGATCAATGGCTTCCAATGCATGGAAGATGACTAGGAGATGATCACAGATGATTAAAAACCTGCTCTGATACCATGTCAATTTGAGAGATGGAAAACAGAATGTGAATGTGATGAATTGTCGTATCCTTTGAGGATCGACTGAGTTTCATATAAATAGGGGCTGAAGGCCCTAATTACAATCAATTTACACAATCATATCAAATCTAGATCCTAACAATTAGCTGCTCTAATTATAATCATATCAAATCTAGATCCTAACAATTAGCAGCCAAACTTAGTATGTACACGAGGCTTTGACTAATGATACATATACAGAATGGGCCTAAATGGGCCTGAACATCCTCATTAACAAGATTTCGGGTGTTTCCACGATTTCATCTGTAGCCTTGTCACCTTCTTCCATTATGATGTTGCCATCACCCTCCTCCCAACATGCTTCAATGGCAAACAATTTTTTACAGCGATGTCCCGGGCTGTATTTCTCGTTGCAAATGTAACATAGACCTTTATTTCGACGTTCTTGCAGCTCCGCAGCAGGCATTTTCTGCACCGGAATTGATGTCTGGTTGTTGGGAATGGCCTTGTTTAGTTGAAAACTGGGTCTCGGATTAGGTGGAGGTGCTCGTCGTTGGGATAGATTCCGGGCTTCGTACAAACGGGCCAACCCAATGGCATCAGATAAAGTAGGGGGTCTGCCAGCTTGTACCTCAGTTCTAATAGAATCTCTCAACCCACTAACAAAACAACTTACCTGTCGAGCTTGAGGAAGTGGCCCGACCATGGCAAGTAACTTTTCGAACTGAGTTTGATAGTACCGCACCGACCCAGTCTGTTGCAATTTGGTTAGTTCACCAAAGTAATCGCTGAACTGGCTTGGAACATAACGAGAGAGAAGCCCGTCTTTGAATTCACCCCAAGTGATAGCAGCCATCTCTTGGCGCAATAATTGATACCACAGTTGAACGTCGCCCTCAAGATGAAAGGATGCAAGTGATACACGTTCGACTTCCGGGGTTTCATCAAATTGAAAGAACTGTTCGGCTCTGCATAGCCAACTGGTTGGATCTTCTCCACCTTTAAAACGTGGAAAATCCAGCTTCACGAGTTTAGGTGCATATGAACTGGTGGAGCCAGAGTGCTGAAATCTGCCTTGGGCATTGTTTCTCCCCCCATTACCCCGACCGGAAGCTCGTGAGTTATCTCCACTTTCCTGCCCAGTTTGAGCTGCTATTTGCTCCACTCGAGCAGCGAGCTGATCAAACATCTCGGTCATCCGAGATAGGATGCCTTGCTGGCCAGTAGAAAGCGACGCCATGGCTTGCTCAAGCTGCTCCACTCGCTGGTCCATCCCTAAGCTCTGATGCCACTTTGGTACAGTCAAGCCTGCACATTCCTTCCCTATCTTGAACACTCAGGTAATACAGGAAATATTGGGTCACTTCGAGGAGACCCGGATCCTCCAATTAAACTCAATAGAGTTGGAATAAATCATTCTCCTTTATTACTCCAGTCAATTCATTTAAATACAGACACTTCTCTACTGTACCTACCCAAAGAATAGGAACAAACTCAGCAACAGACTCAATAATAGCAAAAGAATAGGAACAGACTCAATAATAACAAGAGAATAGGAACTACAACCCAAGAATAGGGCCTACAGCAGACTCTAACAACCTTGACTCATTCTACTTAGCTTGTGCATGTAACATTACTCTGTTTGAACTTATCATTTACTTTAAGATCAAAGGAATTTAGTTTGGATTGTTGAACTGTTGTGCATTGGTATTTTCCAGTTCCAGCAGACAACAAAGTCATCAGTGTTGCATAAATTCTAGAAGTATCATCTTTGCCTTCATTTTCTTTATCGTACCCTATTTATTAAAATGTGACCATTTAATAGAAATTTGTTTATTCATTTATCTCTTAATCGCTTGACAAAATTGCATTTTTGTGAGGTCTTCTTTATAATGCATTTTATATTATCTTGTGGAAGTTCTTATTTGTACCATAAATAGAAATTCAAATTTGTTTTGTGAAATGTGAATATCCAGAGCTCCAATACAAGTATGGAGAAACCTTTCCAACAAAGAGACAAAAACTGCTTCAGTCAGCTGCTGAGATCTTGTCTCTGGAAGTTGATGAGCTTTATTCAAAGAGGTTAGCCACATTTTCATTAACGAGCTCATTTAGATTTTTTTCCAGGCTTGTTATTGTGGGTTTGACAAGAAACTTGCTCAGATCTGATTTGCTTTCAGAGTTCCTTCTGCGTCTTGGCATCAAAAGCGACAAAAAACGCGTATGCTCTTTTGCATTTTATTAACTATAAATTGTTGCTCCATAAGATGGTATTTTGAAGTCATAGAATAAACCTGTATCTTTGGGCCTTGAGTATGTGCAATTGTAGCCTACATTTTCCTGTTCTTGATGATTTTGATTGGATTTTCCTCACCATAAATGGACCATTAGCCAAAAATCATTCTGATGAGAATATCCTAATCCTTCCATCAATTGCCTGCAAATAGATGGTTAAGATAAATAAAGCAGTGGTCTGTGCTTGAAGGAAACCAATTATTGGATGCATAGAATTTTCCAACCTGGGATTTATCTTTGGCACGTTCTATCTACCATGCACCCATCAAATAAATGTTTGGTCTACGGGGCCTTTCGGAAACTCTAGTCTAATTAATGAGAGCTAGATTAAGGTCTAACATCAAAGCTCTAATTTACAATTAGTCTCTTTGGTAAAATTATAAAAAGCTCTTATTTCATGGGGTAATTGGGGCCGACCTTTAGGTATACAGGTAATTGGAGCCTATCTTTGGGAATTGTGGTAATTGGGGCGCGCCTTTTACAAATTACGATGTAGAACCCACCACCTGTCATTTTGAAAATTTTATGAGGTCTTTTGTACAAAACACTTGTAAAATTTGCATTGTCCACCTCCATCCACTTTAGCTTATTTTCTTAGAGGCAAAATCTCTAATATGTAAATAAGCTTTAAAAATTGAAAATGCAATAAGAGGTTTATTACATGCGCCAATATGTAAATAAGTGCTACATCGTAAAATAAGAGCTTTTTAGAGTTTCCAAATGCCCCCTTCATATACATACTCGAAGGCTCAACATTGCCTTGAGCATTCTTTAGTTGTGCATCATATACTTACCTAACTAATGCATGTTCGCCTATCTGTTGATTATGTTTTCTCTTAATCATCCACTAACAACTCCCTAATCTGTTTATGGTTGAATGAAAAATAATGCTGTGTCAGAGCAACGCCGTACCTAGATCAAGGTGGATGGAGTTAAAGGTCAAATCTCCGTTAGTTTCTTCTCCTAAATTGGATATGCCGAAACTATCTCAGATTCCAAGATTAAACCTGCCATCTTCCACTCTACAGCATGTGGACAACAGTTTACCTGATTTTTGGAGTGATGAAGAAAACAAGAGAATTCATTCTTGGGATGGTGCTGCTGGAAACACTTATGAAACATGTGTGCAGCCCAAGAGAAGCCAATCTGATTGTGTGCTGTATGGTGGAAGTACTAGCCAAGACACTCATAGGAAATCAACTAGTGGTTTTGATTTGAGTACAGAGTTCTCGTTTATTAGAAATGGACCTTATACACTGGATCACATGTCATCTGAATTAGATTGTATGGCAAGCAAAAGCTTGCCTTCTGGTTGGCATTCCCTAGAGCTGTCACATGTACCCAGTAATGAATCAAGTTTCAGAGAGCTGAGAAGGACAGATGATTATAAACATGAATGTGCACTTAGAAGAGAGTGGTGTCCTAGACAATTACTGGGCTGGGACGACATCAACTTGGGTAGTGAGTGTGAGTCAGATGATATATTCAGTGGTATGGAAATGACCTTGAGACCTGATACCATGCAGCCAATTTCCTCAGGAGATGATCATCAATGGAGTAGTAATGATACAATGAGATCATGCTCCCCAGCCATGTTCCCTGTCCACCCTTTTTGGAACTCCACTTCGAAGGAACTTATATCAAACTTCTGCCTGCTCTCAGAAGTCAAAACAAACATCCATGAAGAGAGGGATTATCCAGTTGAGGTATCCGACCATTTGCCATTAATCCTATCCCATACTCAAAACCACCTTTCTCCGAGAGAGGACCATTCACTTAGCAACAACTACAAATGGAGTCATGTCTTTTCTCCTCCCCTTCACAGTTTCCGCATAACTGAGACTTTTCGGGAGAATATATACCCAAGCTTAGATGAACTTCTGGGGCTTGATCTTGAATTTGCGTGGAAGAGCTTATTTTCAAATGAAATCTCTGGTGAAATTCACTCGTTATCTCATTCCAGTCTACAGTTATGTGAGGAGAAAGGAAAAAGCATTTTTGCGTACCCAAATTTCGAGCATATAAGTTCAACAGGTGTCTTGACAAATCGATCCATGCAAAAGCCCAGACTCATTTAAGTGATGAGAGCTTTGATGTCTGCAGTGTTACGCCCTACAAGCTTCCCTCCAAGTGTGGAAAGGCTCTCCCTGATGCTTCTTGGTAGATCAACATGGTGTGAATCTGAAAGAGAATTATCATCTGACTGAAGGGAAAGCAAGTATGGTGGATGATTTTCATGCTTTTTTGTTTTGTTTTGTTTTTGTTGTGTGTGGATAAAGGTATTCATGCTTGTTTGATTGATTTTACACACATGGTTTATAGCTTTGAGATGTAAATGGTTTATAAAATATGGAGAAAGTGACTTCTACACTTCATTCGAACTTTTATCTTTTTATGGGCCCACATCTTAGAGTGGACACCTTCCTCCATTTAGAGAGTGGGTGTCCACTTGTCCTCCCGCCATATAACTGCAAGGGAAATGGGCCTGATATGATGGGTTATATCATGATCTCTTGGTGGGCCATGAATCCGCTCGTGATTGGTCCTCGATCGTGTGATTGATTGGCTGGTAATTGCTCAGCAGCTCACGTAGTCGAGCCAGTCCTGAGTTAATTTTACTTCAAAATTATAATGTTAGCCAAAACACACATTGGTGGGCCCTAGGCTTAGCCACTTACAGTTTTGGTGTCAAACTATAAATCCACCACAGGATGTCTAAATGCGCAAGTTTCGAACTGTACTGGATCCGAAACCAGTTTGTGAAGTGGAAGCCTAATAATTCATATGGATACTAAGTATGGAACTTCTGTGAGATATTTGAACTATGTCATATAGCTTAGATGGCAATTTTGCTTGGACCTAAATTTTTTTTTTTTTGGTTGAAAGGCGAATTTTATTGCAAGGGAAAGAGATTACATATTACATGAAGCTGAGTAATACAAAACATAAGTTGACCCAACAGCCATAGTTCCTCTATCTCCTACCTAGGTAGGCTCTCTTAGCCGTGGAATTCTGTCATTCTAGTGGCAAGAGTTTCAAATAAAAGATGTTGGACGTGGAGGGGAAGAGGTTTCTTGCAAATGAAAGGTGGGGAGGGAAGATTTTTGAAAGCCTATCCGCTGCCTGATTTGCATTTCGTCTGCAAAACTGAGCTTCCCAAGACTCCATTTTAGATAAGTCATCTTTGATTCTACGCCAAACAGACATCAACTTCCAAGGAAGAGACCCCTCACTTTGAAGGGCCTGGTAAATGATAGGACTATCTCCTTCGATGATGATAATATATATATATATATATATATATTTATGAGAAATATTCTAAGTGAGAAGAAAACTTTTTTATGGGCCCAACTATCAACCCATCAAAACCTAGCTAACGTGATGATAATATTCTTAACTCCTAATAGTAGAAGGATTTTGACCCCTTTAGCTAACGCCTGTAGCTCAATGAGGATAGGGTCATCTGGGTACAATTGCTCAGCAAACACTGCTATGATCTCTTTATTCTGATCTCGGATTATGCCACCTACTCCATCAACCTGCCTATCCATGTTAACTGCCCCATCAAAATTGAGCTTGATTTTGCCAGGAGGTGGGGAAGTCCAAGACTCTTGCGAGATCGCAGCTGTCGGAGAGAAAGGGAAGGAAGAAGTGCAGCAATGTTCCATTCATGGATAGCACGGGTTGTTTTCCTGACGATGGCCCAAGGGTTTAATGGGTGTGAATTATATATGCATTTATTTCGAGCCTTCCAAATATACCACGAGATCAAAGCCTCAAGGTTTTGGGCATAGGCAAAAACTAAAGCAGAATGAAGTTAAATGGGCCCCAACAGTCTAAAATTTCAACTCTACTCCGTTTGGATGAGTCTGGCTAGATCAATGAAGTGATGTTGTGAGCGACATGTACTCCATTTCACTTCAACTCTAAATACTTCTATTTTCTTGAGTAAACGTGGATTCTACTCCAAACCTTAACTTCAAAATAAGCATACAAATGGAGTGAAGTGAAGTACTCTACTTTAACTTCAACCTACTTCTCTTCGTACTATTATTTTCTTGAGTAAAAGTGGATTATATTCCAAACCTTAACTTTAAAATAAGCATCTACATGTAGTGAAATGAAGTACTCTACTTTGACTTCAACCTACTTCTCTTGGGCATTGATGTGGGGCATTTTTTTAGCTAGGCATCTCTAGTAGGCATATGGTCAAGTAAGGCATCCCGCTCCCATCCTTCCCACCGTGGATCGATCCTTGGTGGGAGGTTTGAACCTCCTCCCTCCTGGCCGGTGAGCCCAAGCCAAAAATAAATATAAAGGCAGATGGTCAATTAAAACTTTCCATAGGAAGAACTTGATCAGAGAGGGTAGCTCGAGTTTCCAAAGTTATCTCCATTTCAGGTTTGGCCCAATAGATCTAGCCTGGATGAACTTATGAATAGCCTTCATAGAGCATTTCTCGGCGTCCTCTTTATCCTAAAACCTATGGTCAGAACCTCACGGAGGAATTACCTGAATGATGGTAGCTATCTGCTCATCCCAGAGCCTGTGAAGGATGATGGGAAGGTTCCATTCCAAGTGGCCCTTCTAGCCTAGGATCAGGTCAAAGACACGTTGGGTTGGGAGAGAGCTTATAAGCATAGTGTCTCTGTAAAGGCTCAGGTTGAGTTTTCCGACCAAGGTATCCAATCAAATTATAATCCCTCAACAAGGAATTTCTAAGATATTTGTCAGTTAGGATCCTAACCCACAAGGCCTCTGATTTTTTGGAGAAGGCTGTAGAATATTGGAGGTTGATATCTCTTATTCCAAGCCCCCCATCACAAATAGAGAGAGTTGCTTGTTTCCAAGAAAATAACTTGATTTTCCTCTCCTCTACATTAGTCCTGTGCCAGAGAAATGAAGATTGTGATGACCTGAACTTGGAAGAGATGTTTTTATAAGCAAATGTTGGTGACCCAACCAATAGTTAGGAACAGAAGAGAGGACCAATTGAACTAGTACTCTTTGGCCCACAAAAGAAGGTGAGGCCCTTTACAATTAGAAATGCGCTTGGAAAGCTTAAGATGGAATCACCTTCCACGTAGGGATTCCACTGCCCTGATGCCTAGAAATACCTAATGGGTGGCCCAGGTAATCAACAAAAGTATTGATTCCAGGGTTTTAGAAATGGCCTTCGCCACTTTCTCGAAAGAGTTGAAAAGAATTAGAAGGTCATCAGCAAATTGTAGGGTTCCAATACTCTCTCATCCCTGATATATTCTTGGAATGGGCAACGTACAAACAGACCCCACGTGGTTAATGACTCTGGTGAGGGCCTCTCTATATTCAAGTAAGGGGAAGAGCGGGTTTCCTTGTTTGTGGAGGATCTCCAACCAACAGAGGAGAAGCGAGAGTGGCATGCCGATGACGTAGAGTAGCGTATCTTATCCGACACGAGAGAGACATACAGGGACTTCTACTAAAATTGTTTTTATTCATTTATCATTTGTGGATTGGACCTTCTTATTATTGATTCATATGTTTTCAAATGGTCTAGCACTTGGGATGATCATTCGGTTAATGAATAATTATTCTTATTAGTTTAATTGTTATTGATGTCACTTTAATTATTAATGAGAATTAATATTCATTTGCTTAGGTATTTAATATGACTTGATTTATGACAAGTTTTGCAGTTCTTATATTACTTGAGGTTTCAAATACAATATCCTCACAGCGGACTTACAATCCTTGGGCTAAAAAAGGCGAAGTTTTTTAATTAGCCCTAAAATTCACTCCTAGATCCAAGTTTATTCTCTAATTGGGGAGGGATGTGACACTCCACATGGGCCAAAGCGGAAAGAATGTCTTGGACTTCTCAGATTTTCAAACTAGGAATTTTCAAGATCTTTGAGCATTTCCAAACTCTTTTGGTCATCACCAAACTCTTTGGTTTAGAGTCCATCATCACTAACTATCTTGTCTTGAAAACCCACCAAAATATAAATTGAAACTTACATAAACTCCTAAATCTCAAAATTGAGATTTACATGATAATGTATTAATGGAAGTAAAAGGGGCTTAGGGAAACCATGATGCCTTGCCCTTTTGCGGGAAACCAAGGAAACCATGATGCCCTTTATGCCCAAAATAACCAATAAATTGACAAAAATAGAAACTGGTGGGGCCATATGGAGAGGACAAGAACCTGCAAGGTTAGTATCACGTATACAACATGGACTAGGGCTAGGAACCTTCCATCCATCATCTAATGACAGAAAATCCGCACTCCCAAAACTAGGCAGTGCCCTGGGCGCTCGAGCGAGGATAAACCCACTCGAGCAGGCACTCCGCAGAGACCAGGTCTGCTTGAGCAAGGTGGAACTCGCTCGTGCGCCCTACTCGCAGAAACTGGGTCCGCTCGAGCAGGGTGGAGCCTACTTTGAGCGCCCGACTTGCAGATTTGAAGAAAACCATAATTTTTGTCCCATGTTATGCATACAAAAAACATAATATACTATTAACATGCATTAAAACATCAAAAACTGATCCTACACAACCTTAGATCTATCCACTCCACATCTCATGTAGAGATTAGATCTAGAAAACTGATCTTACGCGATGAAAATCTAGGGGTCGCTCTGATACCAATTGTTGCAAGTATGTGGGCCTTCTAGATGGGTTTCAAAAACTTTTAACCCACTTAATGCAGGATCAAACACCCAAAAGGTCAAGAACCCAACCCCAAGATCTAAAACTCTAATATCATGCATTAAGATGAAAGATCTATCAAGAAGATAGATCAAGAAACAAACAAGCATAAAAGATCTAAAAGCAACTAGAAGTAGATTTATACCTGAGGAGCTTGGTTGTGCTCAAATTGAGAACTTTTCGCAGATCTGATCTCCTATGCCTCGTGTTCTTCCACGCTATGACCCTTTTGTAGAGAGCTTCCCGAAGAGAATGGTGGGATTTCTAAGGAGAAGAAAAACCCTAACACTCTTAATGGAAACCAAAGGAGAGAGAGAGGAGCTTATGAGATTATGTATGTAGAGATCTCTAATTCTCTCCTCTTATTTTAATATATGGAGCACCTCCCCTTTGTCCAGAACAAGAAGTCTCACTTCTATTCTTAGTATGTGTCATACTTTTCCTTTCTTTAAGAGCTCTAATTGGATTAGTAACATTCTCTTATTAGGGCTAGCATGGGGACCACTAGGGATTCCTTAGAATCTAGTTCCAACTAGAAATCCAGACCCCACATCTCATGTGAACTCCGGACCCATAGTTAATTGTAAATAAGTCCACTATATAAATGCAGTTGAACTCCGATCTTATGAATATTTGTCAGAAGACCTTAATCTTCCCAATTATTGCAAGCAGGTCACTCCATTAATTATATACGTGGATCTATTGGAATAAATCTGTCCAACCAATTTAGATCCACATCTTATTATCCCTGTGACCTAATTAATCACAATAATCATCAGTTTGGTGGCACTTACCAATGATAAAATCCATTAATTGGCACAAGGGGATATTTCTCTCTTAGATGATAGATTATATCTTGAGAATTATATGTTCTCACAGTCCACTACCACGTACCCATGACACCGAGGTGTTGACCTACAATTGGCCTCACTCATTGGTGACTCAAAGTAAATGCATAGTAGAAGCTTGAGTCGATTAACCTCTCAGGATTAGACATTTTGGGGCCTACATTTCTCAATTATAAGTATCGAAAACCAAAATGAAATGAGATGGAGAGTTGAAAATGGAGAGAAAACATACCTTGCCATTGACTATGAGAAGAGAGGAGGAAGAACTAGAACCAAAGAAAACGATTGCTGATTGGAGATTGTAGGATTCTCTGGGGGCATGTCGAACTAAAATGCTCCAAGTAATGAGGAGAATGGAAAGCAAGGAAGACGATAGGGCTGTGCTTGTCTAAGGGATGGGCGTTCGAATAATATGTGAGGGAGGGAAGGAGGGATGTCCAAAGAGAAACCCTCTGAGTGGTATTTCGGTGGTTTGGGAAGAGATGGTTATAAATGAGAATATTTTACAAAAAGCTGGATATGTACAAAGAAGGGATGTGCAAGGAGCAACTATGGTTGTGGCAATAGTAGCTCTCTAGAAATAATATTTTTTTATTTTTTATCTCTTTTTATTCACTGGTATCAAAGATAAGAAACAGATTCAGTCTCAACAAATTAATGTTTTATCCCAGGTAGGTAGAAAAACCTTGGTTAAGTTGATTGCTACGACTATGCCAGTCTACACCATGTCAGCCTTTCAAATCCCTAACAAAATGCAATGACTCTTTGGATATGATGTTTAGGAAATTTTGGTGGGGTTGAGGGGGATGGAAAATAAGAAAATTCATTTAACCAAATGGAGTGAATTATGTAAATCAATTGTTGAAGGTGGTTAGGAACTAGAGATGTTAAGAAAAATAATTTGGCTCTTTAGAAACTATTGGAGCTGTCTATAGGATTCTTCTCCTAGGAGGACGAACGACTATGCGGCACATGTGCATCGAGTAAGTCTAGGGTGGGACTTGATCTAGTAGAGAGCCAACACCCAGGGTGTTCCAAGCATTGGTCTTCATCATTGTCATAAGTATTTATATTTTCATGCTGTCTCAAATGGGACCATTAGTAGTTTGTTGCAATATATTGTTCAATTAATCATATCTCGCTTACAGCACATAGTGGAAGATATGTGTGGTTAACATGGATTAATATATCCAAACATATAATAATTCAAAATTTTCTAACCACACCATTTTTAGCTGTGGGGGTGTACATAATCAAATATGCAAGTATGATCCTCTTCGTGCACAATATTCTTGAATTACTCATAGGTATACTGAAAGAAACTGTGATTCAGATCTGAACATCACTAAGGAAGGACGTCCATGGCTAATTTGTATCAAAATAGGTTTTAAAAAATCTGATCTTGGCAGCATAAATCAGCCATGTTGATTGCTTAATAACTCCATGAATTCATGACCAACAAGTGTATAATTAAAGGAGAATCAAGAAGACTATTACCTTGAAGATTTGTAGACTTCAAATCTCTGAAAAAATTAATCAAAAGGGCTGAATTCAGACTTGCAATTACCAAACAACTTGCTGGAATTTTCTGCAGTAGAATTGCCTTTGATCTTCTTCTCTATCTCATTTCCAAATCTGATTGGCTAAGATGGTGGGATCTTAATCTAGATTTCTAGATGGGTTTTGAGAACTATTTTCTATGGAAAAGATCTCAGACCTTGAACTATCTTCAATGAAGAAGAAAAGGGGCTGGACGTGTGGGATGGGGCTCTCACTTTGTTATGGACGTCCAAGGGGAAGGTTTCTCCTTTTTATAGAAACTTTGGGAATCCTTTCCTAAAAAGTTATCTCTTCTAATTCTCATAGATGTCCTAAAAGGAAAGTATAATCTAAAGATTTATTTCCTTTTAAAAACACTCCAATTAAAAAAGGAAACTAAAGGAACATTCCATAAACTTTGGCAATTAGTAATCCTAGTTGCACAACACTTACTAATTTAAGTTTCTAATTCAAAAAGGAAACTTTCTTATAGCAAAACTAATCCAAAGAGGAGTCCAACCTTCCAAGTAGAGAGACCTACTCAAAATTGGAAACTTTACCCATGGAATTCCCATTATGGACGTACCACATACTAATGCACACCATGGCCCACAAATAATTTACCTAGAATTAAATTCATGTATGCTATCAAAGGCCTATTTGAATTTAAACTCAAAATTATTTTTCCACTAAAATAATTTAACCATATGTTATCTAAATATTTTAGGAAACCATGCCAATCTTGGAAAGTAACTAGAGAAGGGACCAAAAGACATATTTTCCATTGGCTCCCAAAATGACCAAAATGTCCATGCTAAACCCATAGCAACATTAAGACCATTTTAACCTTAACTCATTCCACTAAAGAGTTATGGTTGAACTCCAGGGATAAATATATAATATAATATTAAGCTAGTCAGAAAGTGACAGTTGTCTTCGACCTACTAAGTGTAATGACCTGAATGCCCCTCTATGTAACATCCATAATCAAGTCAGGTTATCCAATGTACTATCAACCTTCTCGATTACATCTAAACCTTAGAACTTCATATCCTTAACTTAATCATCATCCGGATATTATTCTCTTGAACCAGGGAGCGACCCACAAGTCCAATATCCATATGGAACATCCATATACTAAGATCTTAGATTTTGATGATTAATCGGATAATTCTAAGGGGACGATCATTCCATCATTAGATGGCATAGATTCTTTATTGCATCTGCACGTCCCAACTGATCAAGTCCGAGTACCCAAAACACAGAGCTGTTGACCCATGAAAAGAATCTCACCCATAGTGAATTAAAGCACAAGAACTTGACTTCGTTAGTTCACCCACAAATGCTCAAGATTAAGAGCACTGGTCACTCAGTAGCATGAGGTGACTTGATCTTTCTCAGTGATAGTACTATTTTAGAGATCACACCTACAATGGTCCTGTTCAATACATTGCATATGCACTAATAAGATAAATCCGGGAAAGTCCTCCCATGACTTAGGTAAGTCACCCTGAATACAGGAGAGTCTCTCCTTATAACTTATACCAAGATGAAGTGCCCAACTCCATCTCTCAGTTATGAACAAATATGTTGTTTCTAGTGTCCATAAATTAGACCTATCTGTGTGTAGACACTACACACCTAATTCATTTACTAGAAATAATGGGCCTTACATAACCATACATATATACATGTTTAAAGAGAAAATAGTCATTCCATTAAATAACCAGTAAATATCCAGTAACAAAAGATGAGAGTGCAGCTAGTGGGCTTTAGGGCATACACCAATCCCAACAAACTCCCACTTGCACTAAAGATCACTACTTCCTAACTTAACACCCATAGACTCAACATGAGAAGTAAAGACTTTCTCAGTAAGAGTCTTAGTGAATGGGTCAGCTAAGTTATTCGCTGAGGCAATATGCTCCACCACTATTTCTCCATCCTGAATGAATTCTCTGATCAAGTGGTACTTTCTCTGAATGTGCTTGCCTTTCTTGTGATTCCTGGGCTCTTTGCACTGTGCTACAGCACCAGTGTTATCGCAGTACATGACAATCGGTGAACAACTCCCAATTCCAATAGAAATTTTCTGAGCCATATTGCTTCCTTCACAGCTTCCGATGCCGCCACATACTCTGCTTCCATGGTAGAATCAGCAGTACAGGATTGCTTGACACTTCTCCATGATATAGCCCCTCCTAACAGAGTAAAGACGTATCCCGAAGTAGACTTTCTGGCATCACAATCAGATTGGAAATCAGAGTCTGTATACGCCAAAGCCGTTAGATCATCTGCTCGAAAGGTTAGCATATAATCTTTCGTTCTCCGAAGATACTTGAATATATGCTTAACAGCTGTCCAATGCATAGGTACAGGGTTTGACTGATATCTGCTAACCATGCCAACGGCAAAGCAAATATCTGGTCTAGTACATAACATAGCATATATGAGTCTTCCAACAGCGGATGCATATGGAACTCTCCTCATGCTCTCTATCCCTTCATATGTCTTTGGACATTGATCTCGAGATAGTGGTACTCCATGTCCAGAAGGTAACAAGCCCTTCTTGCAGTCATGCATGTTAAACTTGATCAATATCTTCTCAATATATGAAGATTGGGATAGGGCTAACATCTTATTCTTGCGATCACGCAAAAGCTTGATCCCTAAGATATAGCTGGCCTCACCCAAATTCTTTCATCTGAAATTGAGAGGATAACCAAACCTTTGTGGATGACAATATACCTACATCATTTCCAATGAGCAATATGTCATCTACATACAGAACTAAAAATGCAACCGCTTTTCCACTTCCTTTCTTATACACACATGGTTCATCAATGTTTTGATCAAAGCCAAAAGATTTGACTGCCTAATTAAACTTGATGTTCCACGCTCTAGATGCTTGCTTAAGTCCATAAATAGACTTTTTAAGTTACAAACCATGTTATCTTGGCCACTAGCAATGAAACTCTCTGGTTGCATCATATAGATGCATTCGTCAAGACTTCCATTAAGAAAAGCTGTCTTGACATCCATTTGCCATATCTCGTAGTCATAATGACATGCGATGGCCAAGAGAATCCTTATGGACTTAAGCATAGCCACTGGTGAAAAGGTTTCCTCATAATCGATACCCTCTTTCTGAGTATATCCTTTCGCCACCAGTCTTGCTTTGAAGGTTTCCACCTTCCCATCCACTCATCTCTTCCTCTTGTAGATCCACTTGCACCCTATGGGTTTAATCTCTTCAGGTGCATCTACAAGTTCCCAGACTTGATTGGAATACAAAGAATCCATTTCAGATTTCATCGCTTGCTGCCACATGTCAGCATCTATATCCGTTACTGCTTCATCATAACTAGTAGGATCCTCAACCAGATCTTCAGAGTCTGTCTTAAAAGACACTCCTAGATATCTTTCTAGCTGTCTAGAAATTCTCCCACTACGACGAGGCTCCGGAGTGTTAAAAGGAATATCTTGTTCATCTACAGTCTCAGGATCTGTACAGATGTTATAGGAGATTCCGGAAGAACCTCCTCAAGGGTTTCTTTACAACTAAGCTCTTGGTACATCATACAATCATCCTCCAAGTATCTAGCATGAGTGCTGATAAGCACTTTTTGCTCCTTTGGATGATAAAAAATGCCACCTCTCGTTTCCTTAGGATACCCAATGAAGTAGCACATTTCCGATCTGGGTTCCAGCTTGGTAGCTTTATCATTCAGTATATAGGGTAGCTTTATCATTCAGTATATAGGCCGGACAACCCCAAATGTGGATATGTCTTAAACTAGGTTTTCGACCTGTCCACATTTCTTGCGGTGTCCTAGGTACTGATTTAGAAGGTACCAGATTTAAAATGTATGCTGCTGCTTCTAGGGCATATCCCCGAAAAGATATAGGCAGGGTTGCATGACTCATCATGGACCTTAACATATCAAGAAGGGCACGGTTTCTTCTCTCCGCTACACCATTTTGCTGGGGTGTACCCGGTGCAGACAACTGAGACACAATCCCATGTTGTGTGAGGTACTCTTTGAATTCACCCAGGAGGTACTCGCCACCTCGATCAGATCGAAGGGCTTTGATATGTTTCCCTAGTTGTAACTCCGCCTCAGCCTTGAATTGCTTGAATTTATCAAACGCCTCAGACTTGCGTCGCATTAAGTACACATATCTAGAGTAATCATCGGTGAAGGTGATGTAATACTCATACCCTCCTCGAGCCGGTTTGTTCATAGGACCACACACATCAGTGTGAATCAATTCTAACAACTCCTTTGACCTTTGTCCCTTTCCAGAGAATGACCTATTGGTCATCTTTCCCTTGAGACAAGATTCGCACTGAGGAAAAGGTTCGAAGTCTAATGAGCTCAAAGGCCCATCTTCTACCAACCATTGAATCCGTTTTAGGTTAATGTGACCCAAACGTAAGTGCCAAAGATATGTGTCATTGATTGAAGATACCTTCCTTTTAAGGGAAGTTGAGTTTTCTTGTTGTACATTATGCAGTGTGGGAGTAATAGGATATATATAAAATAAGTTGTCATGCATTCTACCAGAACATATAATATTTCCATCTCTACTGATATCAACACCATAATGGAAAGAAACTGAATAATTAAATTCAATGAGTCTGGAAACTGAAATTAAATTCTTCCTCATGTTCGGAACATAGAAAACATTATTTAAAACTAATATCCTATCACATGGAAAATGTAAGGTAACAACTCCTACTGCAATTGCCCAAACTTTAGCTCCAGTTCCAATTCTAAAGGCAAACTCTCCTTTCTCAATCTTCTGCATTATCTGAAACCCCTGCAATGAATTGCAGATATGATTAGTGGCTCCTGAGTCTACTATCCATGAATCAGTAGAATCAACCACCAGACAAGTTTCAATGTAGTATGAAAAAGATGTACCTTTCTTAACTGAGGCTAGGAACTTGGGACAATCTTTCTTCCAATGACCTTTGAGGCCACATTTGAAGCATTTCCCTTTGGGCTTTCCATCTGTACCCTTGTCCTTCTTTTTACCAGTATTGTCCTTTTCCCTTATTCTGCTTCTTCTTGAACTTCTTCACTTTCGGATTTAGTTTAGAAGAAGACTGGAAAAAGTGAGCTTGGGCTTTGGGCTTCATGATGGCCTTCGCCGCCTGGAGTTCTTTCATTAACTCAGATAGAGTCATGTCCATCTTGCTCATATTGAAATTGAGCTTGAACTGATTGAAAGAGTCCGGCAGAGTTTCGAGAATCATATCAGTTTGACTCTCTGCATCAATCTCAGCCCCTAGAATCTCAGCTACATTAAAACAATCCATCAGCTTGAGCATATGCTCTCTGACAGGTGTTCCTTCAGCTATCCTAGTATTCATGATAGTCCTTATAGCAGCTTGCCTAGCTGGCCTGCTTTTGTCTGCGAACATCTCAGACAAGGACATCATGATTTCATAGGCTGTGTCCATTTGATCGTGCTGTGTTTGCAACACGTTGGACATGGAAGCAAGCATGTAGCATTTAGCCATGCTATTCGCTTTCTTCCATTTCCTCTCAGCCTCTAATTGGTCATCAGTAGAATTAGCATCAATATCAGGACAGGTTTCCAACAACACATACTTGTACTCCTCAGCAGTGAGTACTATGTCAAGATTTCTCTTCCAATCTACGTAGTTAGGTCCAGTCATTTTGTTCTCACCAAGAATGCACATCAACGGACTAAAAGAATCTTTACCCATCTCTTTCTGGATATGAAACGGTTTATAATTAGACAAGCAGTATATATGTAACATGCATATGGTGCTTGTTATAAATGGAAAAACAAAGCACAAAACTTTTTACATTATTTAACCCTAATAATAATGTATCAGTGTTTCAACCTCCTCATAGACCCTCCATCGAAGGGATGGCTGAGCCTACAGTCACGTTGAATTAAGGCATGCTTATTTGGATTATCACTATCTGGATACACATATCCAGTGGTAGTCCAATCACTGATTGGTTTGGCCTCATATGACAAATAACTCTTAACTCCTAGGTAGAGGTCATTACCGTCTTATGTCAAGTGTTTTACCATCTCTTATGAAATTTCTCAGAATGTCTATGACTTAAGTCCTCCGAAGGGAAGTAACTTTTATCCATTCTAGAAGTGAACTTTAGTAAAGAGCTCCACCGAAAGGATGGCCGCTCCCACCAACACTTCATTGACATTCTATAGAAGTGATCTTTAGTAAAGAACTCCACCGAAGGGATGGCCGCTCCTACTAACACCTCATTACGAATATTCACATTAGTTCATCCATTAACCCATCAAAGCGGTCTTTAGTAAAGAACTCCACTGAAGGGGTGGCCGCTCCTACTAACACCTTAATGAGATAACATGAACCGAAAATGGAAGGCCGTTGGGTCTTTCCAAAAACCCCTCTCCCACTTGATTATTTATCACTAGGGTTTATACTATTTGACCTTTACATTTTTTACTGAAAAGCTTTTTTAAATCTAGCAAACTTGGTTAATTAAATTTATGACTCAATGATTTAAGTCATCTTAAAAAAAAAAAAACCTTTGCTTTAAAATACTTGAGCAAATCCCTTTAAAGAATCAAAAACCTAACTTGGGTTATGGAAACCCATAGGTAGCATATAATTAGATTTTAGTTTAGCCTCTTTTGGAAACCAAGGGTACCAAGATAAACTAAACCCTATCCAATTTTAAACCTTAGACAAAATAGAAGGTGCTGGTCTAAGTTCCGTTTAAAACAATTAGCCAAACTAAAAGCAATCCAATATAAAAAGATGCTAATTTTAGAACCTAATGGTGGCCATGTTTCTAGGTGACAATTATAGCAATTATATAAAGCATTCATCCATGCATTCCATATATAAGAGCAAATAAAAGTATGCAATCCTTGATGGCTCCCTGCTCTTCGGACTTCTAATCCTTATCGAACTAGGACATCAAGAATAGATCTCATCTTGCACCAAGAAGTCTTGTCTCCTTCACCACTAAGGAATCCGATTACTTGCAACCTATCTTGCTTGAAACTTTCTTCTTCTTGCTTGTTCCAATAAATTAAATTTATACAAGCAAACCCATAAAAAACAAAACCCCAGATTACATCGGAGATGCCTATGCCTTTTAAGAAAGCTTACATCAAGACTAGTTGGAATAAAAGTAAAGAAAGAATTACAACTTCCTATGATTGCTAAACGCGCAATCGTACACTTTCCAACTATTGAAAAAACATCCAGATCCACATAACAATCATGCGAACCATCAAGGATACAATACATCGCTGCAAACAAAGAGGTTAGTGTATGCAAAACTCTATGTGCATCATTAAACAAATCTGAAAAAATAAATTCCAGCATTGTTAATGAAACTTGCACACAACATGCATCTAAACCTAACTTTAGTAGGGTGCCACCATGCCCATAATCAATCTAGGATTAATTATACACAACATGGGATCATGATTTCACATGGAGTGGCTCTAATACCACTGAAAGAAACTGCGATTCAGATCTGAACATCACTAAGGAAGGACGTCCATGGCTGATTTGTATCAAAACAGGTTTTAAAAAATCTGATCTTGGCAGCATAAATCAGCCATGTTGATCGCTTAATGACTCCATGAATTCATGACCAACAAGTGTATAATTAAAGGAGAATCAATGAGACTATTACCTTGAAGATTTGTAGATTTCAAATCTCTGAAAAAATTAATCAAAAGGGCTGAATTCAGACTTTACCAAACAACTTGCTGGAATTTTCTGCAGTAGAATTGCCTTTGATCTTCTTCTCTATCTCACTTCCAAATCTGATTGGCTAAGATGGTGGGATCTTAATCTAGATTTCTAGATGGGTTTTGAGAACTATTTTCTATGGAAAAGATCTCAGACCTTGAACTATCTTCAATGAAGAAGAAAAGGGGCTGGACGTGTGGGATGGGGCTCTCACTTTGTTATGGACGTCCAAGGGGAAGGTTTCTCCTTTTTATAGAAACTTTGGGAATCCTTTCCTAAAAAGTTATCTCTTCTAATTCTCATAGATGTCCTAAAAGGAAAGTATAATCTAAAGATTTATTTCCTTTTAGAAACACTCCAATTAAAAAAGGAAACTAAAGGAACATTCCATAAACTTTGGCAATTAGTAATCCTAGTTGCACAACACTTACTAATTTAAGTTTCTAATTCAAAAATGAAACTTTCTTATAGGAAAACTAATCCAAAGAGGAGTCCAACCTTCCAAGTAGAGAGACCTACTCAAAATTGGAAACTTTACCCATGGAATTCCCATTATGGACGTACCACATACTAATGCACACCATGGCCCACAAATAATTTACCTAGAATTAAATTCATGTATGCCATCAAAGGCCTATTTGAATTTAAACTCAAAATTATTTTTCCAATAAAATAATTTAACCATATGTTATCTAAATATTTTAGAAAACCATGCCAATCTTGGAAAGTAACTAGAGAAGGGACCAAAAGACATATTTTCCATTGGCTCCCAAAATGACCAAAATGTCCATGCTAAACCCATAGCAACATTAAGACCATTTTAACCTTAACTCATTCCACTAAAGAGTTATGGTTGAACTCCAGGGACAAATATATAATATAATATTAAGCTAGTCAGAAAGTGACAGTTGTCTTCGACCTACTAAGTGTAATGACCTGAATGCCCCTCTATGTAACATCCATAATCAAGTCAGGTTATCCAATGTACTATCAACCTTTTCGATTACATCTAAACCTTAGAACTTCATATCCTTAACTTAATCATCATCCGGATATTATTCTCTTGATCCAGGGAGCGACCCACAAGTCCAATATCCATATGGAACATCCATATACTAAGATCTTAGATTTTGATGATTAATCGGATAATTCTAAGGGGACGATCATTCCATCATTAGATGGCATAGATTCTTTATTGCATCTGCACGTCCCAACTGATCAAGTCCGAGTACCCAAAACACAGAGCTGTTGACCCATGAAAAGAATCTCACCCATAGTGAATTAGAGCACAAGAACTTGACTTCGTCAGTTCACCCACAAATGCTCAAGATTAAGAGCACTGGTCACTCAGTAGCATGAGGTGACTTGATCTCTCTCAGTGATAGTACTATTTTAGAGATCACACCTACAATGGTCCTGTTCAATGCATTGCATATGCACTAACCAAACCAAACCAAACCAAACCAAGCCTTTTCCCACTAGGTGGGGTCGGCTATATGGATTTGACGACGCCAATCAAATCTGTTTAGGGCCATGTCCTCCGTTAGATCCATGTAGGCAAGATCATGTTTAATAGTTTCTTTCCAACTTCTCTTGGGTCTCCCTCTCCCTCTCCTACTCTTGGCAAACTCCATGCTTTCACACCTTTTAACAGGTGCCTCTGTTGGACGCCTTCTAACATGGCCGAACCATTTCAGTCGATTTTCTCTCATTTTATCTCCAATCGGTACTATTCCTACTATGCCCCTAATCTCCTCATTCCTAATCCTATCTCTCCTTGTGATCCCGCACATCCATCTTAGCATTCTCATCTCCGCAACTTCCATCTTCTTGACATGATTATACTTTACTGCCCAACACTCTGATCCATATAACAACGCTGGCCGTACCGCCACCTTATAATACTTTCCTTTAACCTTGAGGGGAACTTTCCGATCACACAAGACCCCCGAAGCACTCCTCCATTTGGTCCACCCGGCTTGAATCCTATGACTTACATCAGTATCAATCCCTCCATCCTGTTGCACCATAGATCGAAGGTACCTAAAGTTTTCTTTTTCTACTATCTTTTGTGTGCCCAAACTTAATTCTATGTTACCAGGTGTCCTACTTTGACTAAACTTGCATTCCATATATTCCGTTTTGCATCGACTTAGCCTAAACCCTTTTGTCTCTAATGTTTTCCGCTATGCACTAATGAGATAAATCCGGGAAAGTCTTCCCATGACTTAGGTAAGTCACCCTGAATACAGGAGAGTCTCTCCTTATAACTTATACCAAGATGAAGTGCCCAACTCCATCTCTCAGTTATGAACAAATATGTTGTTTCCAGTGTCCATGAATTAGACCTATCTGTGTGTAGACACTATACACCTAATTCATTTACTAGAAATAATGGGCCTTACGCAACCATACATATATACATGTTTAAAGATAAAATAGTCATTCCATTAAATAACCAGCAAATATCCAGTAAAAAAAGATGAGAGTGCAGCTAGTGGGCTTTAGGGCATACACCAATCCCAACAAACTCCCACTTGCACTAAAGATCACTACTTCCTAACTTAACACCCATAGACTCAACATGAGAAGTAAAGACTTTCTCAGTAAGAGTCTTCGTGAATGGGTCAGCTAAGTTATTCGCTGAGGCAATATGCTCCACCATTATTTCTCCATCCTGAATGAATTCTCGGATCAAGTGGTACTTTCTCTGAATGTGCTTGCCTTTCTTGTGATTCCTGGGCTCTTTGCACTTTGCTACAGCACCAGTGTTATCGCAGTACATGACAATCGGTTTTTGCACTGCAGGAACAACTCCCAATTCCAATAGGAATTTTCTGAGCCATACTGCTTCCTTCGCAGCTTCCGATGTCGCCACATACTCTGCTTCCATGGTAGAATCAGCAGTACATGATTGCTTGACACTTCTCCATGATATAGCCCCTCCTGACAGAGTAAAGACGTATCCCGAAGTAGACTTTCTGGCATCACTATCAGATTGGAAATCAGAATCTGTATACGCCAAAGGCGTTAGATTATCTGCTCGAAAGGTTAGCATATAATCTTTCGTTCTCCGAAGATACTTGAATATATGCTCAACAGCTGTCCAATGCATAGGTCCAGGGTTTGACTGATATCTGCTAACCATGCCAACGGCAAAGCAAATATCTGGTCTAGTACATAACATAGCATATATGAGGCTTCCAACAGCGGATGCATATGGAACTCTCCTCATGCTCTCTATCCCTTCAGATGTCTTTGGACATTGATCTCGAGACAGTGGTACTCCATGTCTAGAAGGTAGCAAGCCCTTCTTGGAGTCATGCATATTAAACTTAACCAATATCTTCTCAATATATGAAGATTGGGATAGGGCTAATAAAACGGTCAGCATATTATAGAGTGTATGATATCACTCAACCACACTTCTAGTTATTCCAAAAAAAAAAAAAGGGTAATCGGTCATTTTCCACCCAGACATGGTTCACATATACCAAGGTCAGGCAAAGGTATCATCCCAACCAGTCATTTTATTCTCTTTGTTAATGTGTCCTATTTTTAATGCCATAGGTGTGCCAAACCACACATCCAACATATACAGAATAATCAAAACTAAAAGATTTACACATTACAAGCTATATCAAGCAAGTAAATGCCATCTTAGAAATTTACAAAAAATAAAATAAAAAAATGCAACAATCTCCCATGCACGCAAATCACAAATAAATTGTCTCAGAACAGATTTCCTTAATCTATTCTATCACCAGTTCAGCCACGAATTTTACTCATCACAGAGTAGTAATTAGTAAAGCATCTCCCAAATATAACAAATTGGATTTTCAGAGTCAAATGTAATTTAGACTCGTGTCATTTTTGAAACACATCACAAAATTTGTTCCATATTTATAGATGCTTACAATCTTCAGATTTGGTTTTCATGAATTCAAAAAATTCAATTTCCATCATTGAGGTCACATGAAAAACCACAAATTGATTCACCAGTTCCGTTCTTACACCTTCATCAGATCCACCGTTATATAACTATAACCTTTGTATCCAATCCACTAGGTTGTCTATCTCGTCATATTCTCATATCCCCCTAACTCAAATAAATAATTGTTATTTCTTGCCTCAAATAATTGGGACTTAAGAGATACACCCCCACTGAAGTGAAAGACCATGACAATAGACATAGAATTGGAATATATTGATGTTGACACCAAAAATGTCACTTTGCCTTTCCAAGATCCAAAGAGCTACATGAAGTCGCAACCTGCCATAAATAGGCAATGCTGCTTCCAAAAATAAAATCTTGTCAGAATCAAACAAAAACTGCAAGATTCTTCCAGACAGCCAAAAGAGGAGTACACAAGAAGTTTCAAGCCATTTCAAGATCATTTGGCCTAACTTCGCTTCTCCGACAGCCAAATCAAGCCTCTCGGCGGTAAAGCTCTCCGGGACCATGATTTCCAAGACAGAACCTATGGATCATCTTAAAATGACTCCAATAGGTTCCCTGTCAAATTTCAAGTCAATCGGACATCGGTTGACCGCACATCAAACCGCGACATCTTCATCGCGACAAAAAGCAAGTCTGCAGGTGATAGGACCCCAAACGGCTTCGAAACTCAAACAAAAGCCTATGGTTGGTCTTATTTATTGCTCAGGAGGCTTCACACCAAATTTCAGGTCATTCCGACATCGTTTGACCCAGTTTCAGCTTTTGACAGAAAATCGGCAGCTCTGCGCGACAAAGTCTTCGGCTTTCTCAGGAAATTGGAAACTTTGCAAAATAAAATGCAAGGATTCTCATCAGGTTTCCTACAAAGAAATCAGGCCAATAAATGATCAAAATGTCAAAGAAAAGTACAGAAGAAAAAAGAATCAGAAAAAAGCAAAAACGGACGCAAAACGGGACCAGAAAGGGGGAAAACCCCCCCAGGGTCGCAGGCCCCTGCGACCCTGGGCCAGGGTCGCCGGCGACCATGGACCCCGGGGTCGCCGGGAAAGCCCCGGAAACCCCGGTTTTCGCCGTTTTTTCGCGATTCGAGAAGCCCAGCCTCTGGTACTTTCCAAAATTCATGCTTTTGAGACACCAAGTCCTCTGATATCCGTCCAAAACACGGGTAAATCATCAAGAGTATCAAAGACAGTATTGATCGCCACCCGGTCAACCAAAAAAAAGTGTGCTTTCCACCCGACCGATCGAGAAATCGACAGGACAGATGGCACCGACCCGCTGTTGGCAACAAACACCTGAAATTACATGGTCATCTGATGTCGATCTACATGAAGATCCATCGATGATCATCGACAGAAGAATTCCAAAAGACGTGGCACGGCCCGCGACTCTTCAGCTGCTCGGCGACCACTTAATGCGATTAATTGACTAGCTTTATTACAGTCATTAATCCATTTCTTTGGACGGCCCAATCAGAAGCAAGCATTTGGGAGTTACAAGTCAAGAGATTCATGGCATTTAACCCATGAAACTCCTCCCATCATGGCGATTAAAGGCGATTAAATGCCCTTAATCTCCTCCGGCCAATCAGAAGCCAAGAAAAAGGAGTTACAAAATAAACAATTCAATTTTGTAACTCCTCCCATTATGCGGCTTAATGACATTAAAAGCCCATAAGCTCTCCTAAATGGCTACCAAGAGCCTATAAATAGGAGAGCACTCCAAAGGAATCCAGATCGGAAAAACACACAACAAACATCAGACAGCAGTCAGAAATCCAGAGAAAAGAAAAAGAGAGAAAACTCTGCGGAAGTTCTACACCGGCCACCGCAACAAGGTGACAAAAGTCCCTTGGGGGGTACCCCCCCCAAGGTCCTTGCCTTCTCCTCCTGCCTCCAATGGCTTAGATATGGCTTTTCAGCCCGTCTACTCGGTTTTTTATTGGACATAGGACATTCCTTTGGTCTTTGTCTTCTAAAAACCCGAGGTTATAGCCAAGCCAAGCGAATCAATAGCATCCTCTGTTCTCATCTGCATGGATGATGGCGAAGTCCACATATGGCTTGCGACCGTCAATCTAAACGAGTCCCCCACAATCTCCTGAGAAGTTAGATCCTCCTTTTCTTGCTTTTCATTGTAGTTTGTATTTTTTTAAAAGAGACAAAAATCACAATTCTTGTCTTTTATTGTTGATAAGGATTGTAAATCGGCTATAAACGCCAAAATCGGCTATAAACGCCAAAAATCGGCTATAAACGCCAAAATCGGCTATAAATGCCAAAAAAAATCGCCTTTCACGGCAAATCAAGAAAATGTCTCTTTTCTTAAATATATGTGCAATGGAAAACTTGAAAGAAGTTGATTTCCTTTTTACTTGCGAAGGTTGATCTCCGGATCACCATTTGCAATTCCAAGTAAAATAGAAAATCTGGCACACCCACAAAAAAAGAAATGTTGATGCACGCCCCTGCCCCCCGGTTACGAAAGGGTCGGACCCGACGGACTCCCACGTCCGCCGACCTCGGTAGGAACCAAGCAGGAGCGCGGTCCATCAAGCTGGCACCACCCGGTGGGACTCGTTTATTTGAGAACACGATGCTAGAAATGAAATATTTGCATATCATATATTTTGCTCTATGCTTATATTTCTTTTCTCGATTCCTTGGCTACTTTATAATTGGTGGCCTATGTTGAATTCTGCAAAAAAAATGAGATGAGATTTTTTGTTTGGAAATTTCTAATTCTTTGAATTTATTTCCATTCTTTCTCTTTTCAAAAAAAAAAAATTAAAAAAAAAAAAAACAAAAAAATCAGATTTGTCATTTTTGGATTCAAAATTGAGAAACCTTGATCCGTTCCTATCGTTCATCGCGCTTGCAGAAATGTTGAGCCTGTTCGACTAAGGTTTTGGGCCATGGTTTCTCTTCGATGAGTTCATTAAAAAATCAAAAAAAAATATATATATATATATAAAAAAATTTTTTTTTTTAGATTTCTCAATTTGGATTCAAAATTGAGAAACCTTGATCCGTTCCTATCGTTCATCGCGCTTGCAGAAATGTTGAGCCTGTTCGACTAAGGTTTTGGGCCATGGTTTCTCTTCGATGAGTTCATCAAAAATAAAAAAAAAATATATATATATATATATAAAAAAATTTTAGATTTCTCAATTTGGATTCAAAATTGAGAAACCTTGATCTGTTCCTATCGTTCATCGCGCTTGCAGAAATGTTGAGCCTGTTCGACTAAGGTTTTGGGCCATGGTTTCTCTTCGATGAGTTCATCAAAAATAAAAAAAATATATATATATATATAAAAAAATTTTTAGATTTCTCAATTTGGATTCAAAATTGAGAAACCTTGATCTGTTCCTATCGTTCATCGCGCTTGCAGAAATGTTGAGCCTGTTCGACTAAGGTTTTGGGCCATGGTTTCTCTTCGATGAATTCATAAAAATAAAAATAAAATAAAAAAAATATATATATAAAAAAAAAGACATAGACCACTAAGGTTAAACCAACTGTGTTCTTTGATCATGGTTGATTCAAAGAAAAGCCTTGTCCAGAGTGTGGAGACAGCTTGACTGTTCTAGGCAAGGGTCCTCCAAACGGGTTCATTAAGTAATCCTACCCTTACCTGGGGGCAATTCTATCAATCAAGATTTCATAAGACCGGGTTAGGAGGCCTATGTGTACTCTCTCGTCTTTTAAATAAAAAAAAAATAAAAAAAAAAATAAAATTTTAAAATAAAAAATAAAAAATAAAAAAAATTTTCAAAAAAAAAATCTTAAAAAAAAATTAATAAAAATAAATAAAAAAAAATAAAAAAAAAAGATTTTTTAAAAAAAAAAAAAAAAAAAAAATCTTCAAAAAAAAAAAAAAAAAAACTTCCGTCATTTTGGGTTTAGATCGGAGAAATCTTGGTCTTCTTCTTTCTGAGCACTGGCGCTCGCGGAAATCGCTGAGCCCGTGTTCAGATTGGAGTGCCTTTTGCTCTCTTTGATGAACCCGATATTGGCCTTTCAAAAAAAAAACTCGTCATTTTTAGATTCAGATCCGAGAAATCATGGTTCATTTCTTTCTGAGCACTGGCGCTCGCGGAAATCGCTGAGCCCGTGTTCAGATTGGAATACCATCTGCTCTCTTTGATGAATCCAATCTTGACCTTTCAAAACAGAGAATCTCATCTCATAGATGCGGTCTCAAAACATTTGTGTCTAGCGGTACTAGTACGCCCTTTCAGGGTCTACTGTATTGCGACCGGCACATCTGTAACTCCAACTTTATATTCTTCTTACCTCGAGCAAGCTCTGCTTCTCGATAAGTCGAATTTAAGTTCACAATTGCTTCTAGCAGTCACTGGGATGCCCATTCCGGGCTTACCACACCTGCGATCAGAACAATTGTACCCTCTATGGCATTTTGCCTTCCTCATATTGTTTGGGTCATCTACCTCGAGCAATTTGAAAAGACGAAACCATAGAACTTCCCATTTATGATCATTATATTCTTGTGATTACTAATGGATGTGGTCTTGTTTCAGAAATTTTCGAAAAAACTAACAATGGCAGCTTCACTAACCATTACTTTCGACGAAAGCAAGCACCAACTCATGCTTCAACAGAAGCAAACCACGCGCACCTACAAGCGCCCCATCAGCTGCCGAAGTGTCAACTCCCTCGGCAACTCTGTGAACTCCGGGTCGACCTCGACTCCCCGGACTATCGTCTTCGGGACGCTGGGACCATTCCCACTTCCTGAGGAACAAGCTGCTCCCTCAAAGAAGCAGAAACTCGCCTCTCAACGTGTCACTACCGTGACACCAAAGGCGAGTAGAAGAAGGCCTGAAGCCCGTGGCAGCCCCACGAAGCCTCAACCTGCAAATAACCAGGTCTACCCCAAGACTTGGTCCCCAAGACCTTCACCAAAACAAAGAAGGTCCCAGACATCCACTAAGCCAGCATTCCTGGCCCCACTCAAGGAGAACCAGTTCTATCCTCTTGCTTACATGAAAGAGGAGAGACCCATCTCCAACCTGACTTCAAAGTCATCCCAGCATGAGCCGGCTTGTTCCTACAAGCCCAAAATCAAGTCATGCATCACAAGGCCTCCACAAGCACCTGCTAAGGCCTACAAATCTGCAGTTCGACCCTTCATTTCTACAGGGGCCGAACTTCACAAATTCAAAGCTTCGCTGCAACAGGCGAAGGATAGGGTTCGCATCCTGTCCTTGCCCAGCTACAAAGAAGACAGACTCGGCTGCTGCTCCCGAGGGAGCACATCCTTCATTTTCAAAGCCCAGTCAGAGCTGACCGAAGCTCAAATTGCTCGTCGTATACGCCGCCGCGCGTCGTACCGACAAAAGAGACTACAGAAGCAAAGGACCCAGCCTCCCACACTTCAAGTCTCTCCCAAATGGGTCGAAAAAGAAAGACCCAACCAAGTTGCTGCCGTCCATATGGTTGGAAAAACCAGAAGGCGCCAAAAATCAGCAACAAAAATCCATGTCCGACGTCCAATGACCCGCAGCGTCTCAAGGACAAGAAGACATTCAGAAGAATCCCCTGCTCCTTCAAGCAAAGGACAGCAGAGTGATCCTTCCTCAAGCTCCTCTTCAAAAAGAATGAGCCCCAGCTCAGTCACCAGGACAGTTTCTTCGTTCGAATCACGAAGGATGAATGTCTTGGCTATAAATTCTGAGCCACCACCCCACAATCCACCTCCAGAAGATGCGATTACCCGCATCCAGCAGTTGGAACAGGGCCAGCAGAGGATTGAAACTCTGATGGAAAACCTTCTCCTCGCCTTCCAAAATCAGGCGAACAATGAACCTCCTCCGAATCATCAAGACGACGAGGTAAATAGAGAAGAAAATGAATCACGCGCCCTTACTAAAAAGGACGTAGACGGTATCCTCGCCAAAGCAAAAGAAGAGGATATACTCAAAGTGCATGGGATCAAGCCACCATATCCCTTATGGATGGACTCGGTCCCGTTCCCCACCAAATTCAAGCATCCTACTCTCCAAACATATACGGGGAAAGGATCAGCCAGACAGCACGTCATCCACTTCAAGATCCTGACGGGAGCTATCGCGGATCAAGATGCACTCAAGATCCGCCTCTTTGCAAGTACCCTAAAAGGTGCGGCCTTCGATTGGTACTCCACTCTGCCGGAGGACTCAATCCAAAATTGGGCCATGCTAGAGACACGCTTCCTGACTCACTTCAAAGGTGAGGATCACCCCGCTACTATGGCTCAGCTGTGCAGCCTAAAACAGGGGGAGAATGAATCAACATATGACTTCATTCACAAGTGGAAAGCAATGGCATACAAATGCTCTGATGTATTGCCACAAGCGTCGCTAGTCGACATCTGCCGAAACAATATGAGAGCCAGAATCCGCTCCATGATCATCGGCAACAAATCAAAAAACCTGGGAGAACTCCTAGAAGCTTCCATGGAAGCTGAAACGGTGATTAAAGACCTCAACAGTCAGAAATCATCAAGAAAAGAGCCAACCGCCATTGCAACCTCTAAACCAAAGAAGAAAGAGGTCCTCAATGTGCAGACCAAGCCAGCTCCTCAGCCACCAAAGAAAGCTGAAAACAAACCTGCTGCCACAAGGATCCTGGTCTGATGATGAAGAAGACCAAGAGGCTGTACAAGAAAATGCTGCTGACCCAGCATCTCTCATTACTCCAGTGGAAATCAACAATGTTGAGCCACAAAGAGATGATGAAGAAGAAGATCCGGCTTCCATGCCTGATCTTGAAGAATATGCAAGGATCTTGCAGCGACTCGCTCTAGAACAAGAGCAAGAACGCGTCAACGAGCCTCCTCGCAATCCAGAGCCTGAAGTCCCTGAAGACCACCAGGTACATCCTCCCTTAACTCCTGAAAATGGAGAAAATTGCTGGATAGACGATCCTCTCACATCCGAGGATGGGTCTGACTCCGATCAGGCAACGTCTCCTGTCAGAGCTTCCTGTAATGTGATAACTCGGGATTATAGCTCTTCCGAAGCATCGTCTGATGAGAGCACTTACACTCCGGCTTCGCAAACACAAACTGCGAATGAATCCATTGAAATGCTTCTTCGGCGTCTCGTCGGGTAAGTTCCTCGGATTCTTAGTTCGGAAAGCTGGAATAGAGCTTGACCCCATAAAAGTCAAAGCCATTCTAGAAATGCCCTCTCCAAGAACCTTGAGAGAACTCAAAGGGCTTCAAGGGAGATTAGCCTACATCAGACGGTTCATCTCCAATCTTTCGGGGAAATGCCGTCCATTCTCCCGGTTGATGAAAAAAGGTGTAAACTTTGTCTGGGATGCTGACTGTGAAGCTGCTTTCCAAGACATCAAGTCATACCTGACAAAACCTCCAGTGTTAGCTGCTCCTACCACTGGAAAACCATTCATCTTGTACACAAGAGCCCTTGATCACTCTCTGGGAGCTCTGCTTGCGCAAGAAAATGATCAAAGAAAAGAAGCTGCTCTATATTACCTCAGCCGCATGCTAGTAGGTGCAGAGCATCGCTACTCTCCAGTCGAAAAAAAATGTCTTGCAGTGATGTTCGCCGTACAAAAGCTGCGTCACTACTTGCTTTCCAATACAGTCTACCTGGTCTCGAGGGTCAACCTCTTGAAGGTCCTTGTCACAAAGGCAGGTTCTCTCAATGCTCGACTGGCAAAATGGTCCATCCTTCTGTCACAATTTGATATTAGGTATGTACCACAAAAAGCAATCAAAGGGCAAGCTCTAGCGGACTTCCTCGCAGAGCATCCATTGCCTAAAGATTCTCCACTCAGAGATGATCTCCCCGACGAACCAGTCTACAATGTGGAGACTTTCTCACAAAGTGCCTCCTGGGACATGTACTTTGACGGTGCAACCAGGACAAATGAAAAAAGACAGCTGATCTCGGGAGTTGGCATCCTCTTTGTTAGCCCCGACAAATACATGATTCCACACGCTTTCTCGCTACTGGAACCATGCACAAACAATGCAGCTGAATATCAAGCTCTGATCTTAGGATTGGAACTCGCCATCGAATCTGGTATCACCATGCTGGAAGTCTTTGGAGACTCTCAACTGATCGTCAACCAGATGAATCAGAAATTTGAAGTCAGGAAGCCAGATTTGCTACCCTACTACAACAAGGCACAATCACTTCTGCAAAAGTTTGACATCTGTCACATCACCCACATTCGTAGAGGTGAAAACATACGTGCAGATGCCCTAGCCGGACTTGCCGCATCCATGGCAATCCAGGAAGGGGAAAACATGCAAGTCACAGTGTGCGAAAGAAGAATCCTTCCTCCTCTTAACACACACCAAGCAGTTGCTGAATGCCACCAAGTGGTCGGAAGTCGGATTTCAATCCTTCAAACTTCAATTGGCGACTGGAGGGATCCGTTCATTGATTACATTATGTTCGGAATCCTACCTGAAGATCCAAAAGAACGGGTAAGCATCCAAAGGCGAACCCCAAGCTTCCATTTGGATATTCCTTCAAAAATCCTTTACAGGAAATCCTTCAACGGAGTACTTCTACGCTGCTTGTCACAACAAGAGGCTGAAGAAACACTCAAAGAAGTTCATGCTGGTCTTTGTGGAGCTCATCAGGCTGGACCTAAGCTCTATGATCAGATAAAAAGGTTAGGATATTACTGGCCTACCATGGTAGCTGACGCAATGCAATTTGCTAAGCGCTGCCAACAATGCCAAGTTCATGGAGATTACATTCACATGCCTCCAGAATGGCTGCATCCTACAGCGATCTCATGGCCTTTCGAAGCCTGGGGTATGGACATCATAGGTCCTATTTCTCCCCCTTCAAGCAAAGGTCATCGCTTCATCTTCGCCGCTACGGATTATTTCTCCAAGTGGTCAGAAGCATTTGCGTTTAACGAAATGAAGACCTCATCAGTCCTTCAGTTCCTACGCACCAACATCATTTGTCGTTTCGGTATACCCAAAAGATTCGTCCATGATAACGGACCACAGTTCCGGGATCATCGATTCTACAGGTTCTGCGACAAATACAAAATCCAAAGCTGTCCTTCGACTCCATACAATCCGGCAGCAAACGGGTTAGCAGAAGCTTTCAACAAGACACTCTGCAAAATCCTCAAAAAAATGGTCTCTAATCACAAAAGAGACTGGAGCGACAAAATGTCTGAAGCTTTGTGGGCCTATCGAACCACCGTTCGAGGACCAACACATAGCACACCATTCTCCTTGGTCTATGGATGCGAAGCTGTCGTGCCCTTGGAAGTACAAATTCCTTCCTTGAGGGTATCCTTGCAAAATGACATGACTCAAGAAAGCAATGTCAAATTGCGGCTCCATGAGCTGGACAATCTCGATGAGAGACGGCTCGAAGCTCAACAAAGCATTGAACTTTACCAAGCACGTATGGCAGGATCTTTCGATAAAAAGGTCAGGCAACGCGCCTACAAAAAGAATGACTTGGTTCTTGCGGTAAAAAGACCAATGGTCTTCGCTCACAAGTCCAAAGGCAAATTCGAGCCAAAATGGGAGGGACCCTACGTCATCGACAAAGTTTTCTCCAATGGCGCATACGCACTCCTAAACATGGAAGGTGACAGATGTATGCTGCCCATCAATGGCAAGTTCTTAAAGCGGTACTACCCTTGAAGACTTACCCAACTGGGTAAGAGCAATGCCTGTACGGCCAAAACCGGTTTCCAGGTACACGCTCGCTAAACCCACCCTTTTTCAGAATTTTCATGTCAAAAATTGAAATTTCTAGAAATCTAAAACAATGTTTACTTTCATCGTTTCATTGTTCAAAAAAAAATATATATATATCCAAGTTTAGGAACCTTTCCCTAACTTGACCAAAATTTCCAACCCTTGAACCCAAAATTCATGGTTTGAAACAAAATCCGGATTCAGGGATTTCCATCCTAGTCCACCCTGCCTTTTACTGCCCAAATGGTTTTAGGTCAAAATTTATGACCCTCGTGTCTTTAAACAAAAAAAAATGGTTTTTCAAAAACCGCGAGGAAGCGACGCTTAGTCGATACTCGCACAAATCGGAAGCAAGCGAACCACGTTCGACACTTCCAAAAACGCAGGGAAGCGACATTTCGTCGATACTTGCAAAATCCAAAACCGTGGAAACGCAACATTTCAGTTGATATCCACAACCCAAATTTCAAAGGTTCGAAAAAACCTAAAAAAAACTGTGGAAACGCAACATTTCAGTTGATATCCACAACCCAAATTTCAAAGGTTCGAAAAAAACCTAAAAAAACTGTGGAGACGCAACATTTCAGTTGATATCCATGACCCAAAGGTTCGAGAAAACCACAAATTTCAAAAATCGTGGGGAAACGACATCAAGTCAGTACCCGCAAAACCAAAATTTTTGAAAAGCAAGGATGCGACATTCCATCGATACTTGCACCCAAATCCGCGAGGATGCGACATTCCATCGATACTCGCAACCGAATGAGCAAGGATGCGACATTCCATCGATACTTGCAAGAACATTCAGCAGGGAGGCGACTTTTAGTCGATACTTGCATTTTTCTTTGAAAACCAAACCGGCTATAAATGCCATCAAAACAGGCTATAAATGCCACAAACCGGCTATCAATGCCACCAAAAACAAACCGGCTATCAATGCCACAAACAAAAAAACTTGGATTTCAAAAACGGCTATCAATGCCACCAAAACAAAACAGGCTATCGATGCCACCAAAAACCGGCTATAGATGCCACCAAAACAAAACAAACCGGCTATCAATGCCACCAAAATTGGCTATAGATGCCACAAACAAAAAAAACTCGGCTATCAATGCCACAAGAAAAGCTGGCTCTCATGCCAAAATTGGCTTCCATGCCACAAACAAAAAACCTGGCTTTCATGCCAAAACAATCATTTGACAAAAGATTTTCACAAAATGACAACCTTTTGATCAAATCCCATTTAGCAATTACTTTTATCACAAAAAGATTCAAGTGAGCGTAGGGATAACAAAAAAAAAAGCATCCCATTTAGCAATTACTTTTATCACAAAAAAGATTCAAGTGAGCGTAGGGATAACAAAAAAAAAAGCATCCCATTTAGCAATTACTTTTATCACAAAAAGATTCAAGTGAGCGTAGGGATAACAAAAAAAAAAAGTGTTCACAAGCACTACAAAAAAAAGAGTACCAAAAAAATACATGTGGTACCAAAAAAAAAAGAGAGTGTTCACAAGCACTGCAAAAGAATAAGTACCAAAAAAAAATATACAAGTGGTACCAAAAAAAAAAAAGAGAAAGAAGGATGGTTTCTGTATACAGGAGCTCAATCAAAGATGGTCTCCAGCCAAGAGTTCAACTCCCCAAGCAGACTTTTAGCCTCAGCTGTCAAGGATTCCAAGGCACGCTTCTTCAGGAACTTGCCATGAGATGCTGGAGTGGGCTGTACCCCTTCTCTCACACCAGGAAGCTTACCTCGAGCAGCTTGCCATTGTTTATCCTCATCAGACTTCCTTTTGAGAACCCGTTCGGCATCTGCAACCTGGTGAATCAGGACACTCTCCCTGTCGCGAGCTTCTATTATGGCAGTCCACTTGGCAGCGACTTGTGCCTGCAGAAGCTCAAGACGTTTCCTGGCCTCATCGACCTCCCTATCAAGGATGTTAAGGTCATGTGTCAGCTCGATGATGGTTAGCTCTTCTCTATTCCTCTTTCGGACTGCCACCTTCTTGCTTTCTGTAGCCTCATCTAGGTCAGACTTAGCCTTATCAGCAGGGTCCAGGAACATCTCCTTGAAGAACTGGTCATCAGCCAAACTCACGGTCTCAAACCACTTGTCACCCAGTGCAATGATCCTATCAACGATCGCCCTGGCACCTGTGACATCCAGACCAGCCTCTTCAGCATCACTGAGAATCTCCTGCACATGCTGGATCATGCCAAATCCGACTTCTAAGTGCCCAGAAAGGAGAGTCTCAATCCAAGAGCGCACAACTCGCACCACCACCTTCTTCGCAAAAAGAAGAGATGGCCCAGCTGAGGATTCGCCCAACTCCGTTGGTCGGCTACTCATGTCATCATCTGTTGAAAGAGTAACAAAAGAACTCTTTCCAGCTGAAGCTGCTCCTGCTCGGGAAGGAATCTCAGCGCGAGGAATCTCCTCAATATTGTCAGAGCTGGTCCCAGGAATCTCTACCTCTGGATCAACCTCTGGCATCTCTTGCTCTGGAAGCAACGGATCCTCCTCTGCCACTTCAAAACCTGCAAAGGAAACACAAAAAGGTATGAATATGACCCTGTTTGAAAATCATTATCAGAGTTATAACTACAAAATACCTTCTTCGACGACTGGCGGAACACTTTCTTCCTCCATGAACTCATCGAAAGCATCATCAACATTTGCGTCCATCGATGGTTCAAAGTCATCAGAACCCTGTGGCAAGTCAGCTGGCAACAAAAAATGTGATTAGCAAGCCAAGTCACAAACAAAAAAAAAGAAGAGCAAAAGAAGTCGTACCAATTGGAGATTTTGGATTTACTCCAGAGTCCCTCGGTTCTTCTTCAGGTGCCTCAACAGGATCCATCACCACCTCATCGGTTGGGACCTCAGGCATCACCAAGTCTTCCTCTGCTAAAAAAAAAAAGAGAAGAAAAGCAGAAACAAGAAGCAAATCATAACATGAAAAAAAAAATCCCATGAAAAGAAATGGAAAGAGAAAAAGGAAGAATCATACCTTCACCGACGGTCTCTTCTTCTCGACTTCTTTTCTCTGGAGGCTCGTCAGCATCCACTGGCACATCCTCATTGATAGTAAGAGGAACTTCCAAGTTAGGAGAATCCTCATGCTGCCCCTGGCTGCGATGATGACTCCTCCTCCTCTTACTTCTGCGGGCTCGCTTCTTAGAAGAACCTACCCCGCTGTCAGAGTCAGGTTTCCCACTTGACTCATCACTGGATGGTCTGCTCTTGCCAGTAGACTCCACGGAAGCTTGCCTCTGTGCCGCCTGCATCCAAGCACCAAGTTCGGCTTCCTCCTGTTCTAGCTGCTCCAAAGCCTCGTCAGGTATTTCTCGAACAGCTTCAGAACCGATGACGCCCTGGTCACCGAGAAAGCCTATCTTGTGCTTCTCTCCAGAAAGGAAGGCCCAAACTTCCTCTCGCCGGATGCCATCCGACTTTCCAAGGCCCTTTCCAGATACCAGCTTCACATCAAGCTCCTTCCTGGAAAGTCCCCGATATGCCGAGAAGCTCTCCGCGAACCACTTCGCAAAGCCGGCAGTCCGGGAAGTCAGCAACACAGGATAAGAAATCATGGCTGTAGTGTCTTCAGCACTATAGAAAGCCCATGCATTTCTCCCGTCCTGTAAGCCTCCAAAGCGCTTCACCATGCTTGAAGGCGCTCCAACAACGCCTTGAGAAAAGCCAAGCTGCAAAGCAAAGCGAGAGGGTACATACGGCTGGATGTCGACGAAAAGATGTCTGCGGTACACCATCGTGCCGACACGTATGCTGAAAAGCCACTCTCTCTCTGCATTTGTCAAGGAATAATGCCTTCCCGACCCCGCCCTGGTAGAGTCTCGGGAGGCACCAAAATCAAAAGCCTTCTTCCGCAACTCCGGAGAAAGCTTTACTGAAGATTGCCCCATCTCGACGTCCCTGAACCGTCGGATCCTCATGCGGGCAAACAAAAGTGATTCGGACACGGCTTTGCCCTTAGCCAGTCGAATCATCAGAGGATCATCATCCTGTGCAACACCCAGCCGATGGAAGCCAGGACAGTGGTATACATACCACGAATAAAAGATATGGGCTGAAAATACCCTATTCATGGGAAGCCCAAGCCGAACTAGAAAAGCAGCAGCCTGCAGTTCGGTACACAGGTAGGAGTAAAGAGCAGGCACCAAAGCAAGCTGCTCTCCAAACGCCATCTGACAAGCCGGGAAAATACAATGCGGCCTGATGTGCGTTCCATCTCCTCCAGCAAAAATAGCCTCACCAAGCCAATAAGTGAGGTAAACAGCGAGATCTCTCCGCAGTGCAATGTCAGGACATATGGCGTTTGTACTTGCACAGAAATCTCTCAACTCTTCTTGCATGGCCAAGATCTTCTTTGAACTTGGATCCTGAGCTCCAGCTTCTTGGGTCATGCTATCAGAAGGCTCCCTACTATCAAAGAAGTTGGGGAATGAAGAGCAAAAACTCTTCCAACTGCTGGATCTAACTTTCGAACCCCCCTTCTCCTTCAAAAAATCATAGAAGGCGACGAGCTTGAAAGTATAGAAGCCTGAACTCCTCAGACTGCCCCTCGAGGACGCTGTCAATCGGCATAAACTCCTCATAGAGTTTGCCGAGAATGGGCAATCCGGTAATAGCGCTCAGCTCCTTCAAAGAAAAACCAATCTCACCATTCGTCACAACGAAGGTATTGGTTTGAGGGAGGAACGACTCCAGCATAGCCATGAAGGCCTCGTCGGAAAAGATCACGGTCTCCCCAAAAGCGCGGACCGCATCAAAAATCCCGGCTTCCTTCAAAACGGCGCCACCAATCAGCAGGACACGATCAGTCCACGACTTCCACTCGGAGTCAGCATTGAAACGACCTCGAAGTCGAAAAGGCTTGATCCAATTGCTGCCGTCACCGCTGAAAATACCAAGGCCCACCGGTCTCAAATCGACCGACGGATAATCAGAGCCCTGGTAGCCGCTGGATGGCATCAACAGGTCCATGTCAACAGGCGACCTCTCCGTATATCCAGGAGAACCGCCAACAAAAACCCCGGTCTTGATTACATTTGTCCTTCTCACCCAGCTTGGAGGATCTTCCCTCTTGGGGCACGTGGGGGCAAGGCTCAGAATCGAGACGGTGCGATCAAACATCGACCGGGTAGTAACAGTCTTCTTCTCACCATCTGCTGTGAAGGAAAACTGAAAAGATCTCCTCTGGTATGTAATGTCGTCAGGGACTGCATCACCAAAGAAGAAGGTAGGCTTGGGCAAAATGCTCTGATCTTCCATCACCCATGGACGACTGCTTACCATGATCTTATAGAATTCCTCTCCCTTGAGAGTGATCAGTCGCTGCCTCATCTCATCTCTGTTGAGGGAGTCGCACTCTTCCAGATTTCTCTCAACGTACTGGACCTTCTCAAAAGCCTGCTGAACGGCCGGATTAGAAGATCTAGAAGATCGACGAGGTACGCTTGTAGTAAGCTCTTTACCCTTGTTCGCTCTGGAGAAACCACCTGAAAAGGATGGAAAAGAAAAAGATCAAACATCAAAATGACAGAATCTCGCTAAAAAAAAATCTGGCGAAATTTTGACATGATGACGGGGCAATTCCGAAGAAAAGGAACTATCCCGAAAGAAATAGAAAGCTTGAAGATGGGCTCAACATCGCTGCGAGCTCCGAAACTCCAAACTTTCGAAACCTAAAAGTCTCCGCAAAATCAGGAAGGGCTCAACATCACTGCGAGCTCCAAGTTCCCAAATTTGCAAACACTTTCAGGTATGCAATCACATCATGCTACAAATTTAAATTACAAATTAAAGGCATGCATGAACATCTAGATTTGCGAAAAAAAAGGCATTATCATGATGAGAAAAAAAAAAAGAAAAGAAAAGAAACTTTCTCGAAAAAAAAAAAAGGGGGAAAGAAAACAAAAAAAAAAGGAAAGAAAAGAAACTTTCTCTAAAAAAAAAAGGGAGGAGAAAGAAAACAAAAGAAACCAAACTCTCTCAAAAAAAAGGGAGGGAAAAAAAAAAAAAAAAAGAAAAAAAAGATTTTAGGGGCTGGCCCACAGGCCGTGGCCCACAGGCCACGTGGCCGTACGGCCAGATCCGTACGGATCTGTCCGTACGGCCCACACAAAAAAAAAACATGAAAAAAAAAAAGAAAGAAAGCAAAAAAAAAAACGTGTGAAAAAAAAAAAAGAGGCAACACGTGAACAAAAAAAAAGAAAGAAAAGAAAGAACAAAAAAAGAGAAAGAACTTTTTTTCCTACAATGAAGTTTTCTTGAAAAAAAGGAGAACTTACTTGAAGCCATTGATGGAGAAGAAGAAGAAAACTCTTGAAGATCTTGAAGAAGAAAAGCTCTTGGTCTTGAAGCCCTCTTGAGATTATTGCAAAAGAAAGTAGTAAGAGCAAGAGATCCAACCTTCTCCTTGCTTTTATAGAGGAGAGCAAACCAAAGAAGGAAAGAAGAAAGAGGTAAGTGTTACTAATTAGTAACCTTACCAAAAGAAAGAAATTAGAAAGATTCTTTCCAAAAGAAAGATATCTTGAGATATCCTATCCCAAAATAAAGGGATCTTGAGAGATTTTCTCCCTAAAATCAATCTATGACGGATTCTTTCCCAAAAGAAAGATATCTTGAGATATCCTATCCCAAAATAAAGGGATATTGAGAGATTTTCTCCTAAAATCATCTATGACGGATTCTTTCCCAAAAGAAAGATATCTTGAGATATCCTATCCCAAAATAAAGGGATATTGAGAGATTTTCTCCTAAAATCAATCTATGACGGATTCTTTCCCAAAAGAAAGATATCTTGAGATATTCTATCCCAAAATAAAGGGATCATGAGAGATTCTCTCCAAGTAAAGATATTCTTAGATATTCTCTATCCAAATGAGATATTTTGGATATTCTTTACAAAAATGACACCATATGAGATCTAAGCCATTTCAAAAGCTTAAGGTCCCATGGGTTAGCCCATATGAGCCAGGTTTGACCACCTAGGCACAAAAAAAAAAAAGAGAAGAAAATTTTTGGGCTTTTAGTCAAAGAGAAATCCCTCTTACCAAGAGCATACAAAAATGGTTCCATGCCTCTTTTGAGTTGATTGGACCATACAAAAGAAAATTCCAAGCCCCATGAGCTTCCAAAAATCAAACCATCCAGCCTCATATACCAAATTGAGCCAAAATCTTGAAATTGACATTCCACAAAAATCAAACCAAATCCTGGTCCCCTAACTTGCCACATACAGCCTGTTAGGTCACAAGACCAAAACCAAAAACCAAAACCTGATCCCCTAACTTGCCACATACAGCCTGTTAGGTCACAAGATCAAAACCAAAATTGATCCCCCAACATTCCACATACAGCTTGTTGGGTCACACGATCAAAACCAAACCTGACCCCCTAACCTGCCATATATAGCCTGTTAGGTCACAAGGTCAAAACCCAAATCCACATCCCTGATGTCATCTTCAAAACTTTGCCTCGAGATGGTACGTGATCCCTTTCACCACCATAAAATTCCCCTGGAAGCTCAAAAGGCTACAAATACCAAAAAGAAAGATTGCTCAAAGACTCTTGGTCAAGTCACAGGCTCTCCTTCAAAAAAATCTCTTCGAGGCACATCGACTACAAAAGTTAAGCAACTCGCCGCTGTACCTCGAGGGGGCATTTGTTGACACCAAAAATGTCACTTTGCCTTTCCAAGATCCAAAGAGCTACATGAAGTCGCAACCTGCCATAAATAGGCAATGCTGCTTCCAAAAATAAAATCTTGTCAGAATCAAACAAAAACTGCAAGATTCTTCCAGACAGCCAAAAGAGGAGTACACAAGAAGTTTCAAGCCATTTCAAGATCATTTGGCCTAACTTCGCTTCTCCGACAGCCAAATCAAGCCTCTCGGCGGTAAAGCTCTCCGGGACCATGATTTCCAAGACAGAACCTATGGATCATCTTAAAATGACTCCAATAGGTTCCCTGTCAAATTTCAAGTCAATCGGACATCGGTTGACCGCACATCAAACCGCGACATCTTCATCGCGACAAAAAGCAAGTCTGCAGGTGATAGGACCCCAAACGGCTTCGAAACTCAAACAAAAGCCTATGGTTGGTCTTATTTATTGCTCAGGAGGCTTCACACCAAATTTCAGGTCATTCCGACATCGTTTGACCCAGTTTCAGCTTTTGACAGAAAATCGGCAGCTCTGCGCGACAAAGTCTTCGGCTTTCTCAGGAAATTGGAAACTTTGCAAAATAAAATGCAAGGATTCTCATCAGGTTTCCTACAAAGAAATCAGGCCAATAAATGATCAAAATGTCAAAGAAAAGTACAGAAGAAAAAAGAATCAGAAAAAAGCAAAAACGGACGCAAAACGGGACCAGAAAGGGGGAAAACCCCCCCAGGGTCGCAGACCCCTGCGACCCTGGGCCAGGGTCGCAGGCCCCTGCGACCCTGGCCCAAGGTCGCAGGCCCAGGGTCGCCGGCGACCTTGGAACCCGGGGTCGCCGGGAAAGCCCCGGAAACCCCGGTTTTCGCCGTTTTTTTCGCGATTCGAAGAGCCCAGCCTCTGGTACTTTCCAAAATTCATGCTTTTGAGACACCAAGTCCTCTGATATCCGTCCAAAACACGGGTAAATCATCAAGAGTATCAAAGACAGTATTGATCGCCACCCGGTCAACCAAAAAAAAGTGTGCTTTCCACCCGACCGATCGAGAAATCGACAGGACAGATGGCACTGACCCGCTGTTGGCAACAAACACCTGAAATTACATGGTCATCTGATGTCGATCTACATGAAGATCCATCGATGATCATCGACAGAAGAATTCCAAAAGACGTGGCACGGCCCGCGACTCTTCAGCTGCTCGGCGACCACTTAATGCGATTAATTGACTAGCTTTATTACAGTCATTAATCCATTTCTTTGGACGGCCCAATCAGAAGAAAGCATTTGGGAGTTACAAGTCAAGAGATTCATGGCATTTAACCCATGAAACTCCTCCCATCATGGCGATTAAAGGCGATTAAATGCCCTTAATCTCCTCCGGCCAATCAAAAGCCAAGAAAAAGGAGTTACAAAATAAACAATTCAATTTTGTAACTCCTCCCATTATGCGGCTTAATGACATTAAAAGCCCATAAGCTCTCCTAAATGGCTACCAAGAGCCTATAAATAGGAGAGCACTCCAAAGGAATCCAGATCGGAAAAACACACAACAAACATCAGACAGCAGTCAGAAATCCAGAGAAAAGAAAAAGAGAGAAAACTCTGCGGAAGTTCTACACCGGCCACCGCAACAAGGTGACAAAAGTCCCTTGGGGGGTACCCCCCCCAAGGTCCTTGCCTTCTCCTCCTGCCTCCAATGGCTTAGATATGGCTTTTCAGCCCGTCTACTCGGTTTTTTATTGGACATAGGACCTTCCTTTGGTCTTTGTCTTCTAAAAACCCGAGGTTATAGCCAAGCCAAGCGAATCAATAGCATCCTCTGTTCTCATCTGCATGGATGATGGCGAAGTCCACATATGGCTTGCGACCGTCAATCTAAACGAGTCCCCCACAATCTCCTGAGAAGTTAGATCCTCCTTTTCTTGCTTTTCATTGTAGTTTGTATTTTTTTAAAAGAGACAAAAATCACAATTCTTGTCTTTTATTGTTGATAAGGATTGTAAATTGGCTATAAACGCCAAAATCGGCTATAAACGCCAAAAATCGGCTATAAACGCCAAAATCGGCTATAAATGCCAAAAAAATCGCCTTTCACGGCAAATCAAGAAAATGTCTCTTTTCTTAAATATATGTGCAATGGAAAACTTGAAAGAAGTTGATTTCCTTTTTACTTGCGAAGGTTGATCTCCGGATCACCATTTGCAATTCCAAGTAAAATAGAAAATCTGGCACACCCACAAAAAAAGAAATGTTGATGCACGCCCCTGCCCCCCGGTTACGAAAGGGTCGGACCCGACGGACTCCCACGTCCGCCGACCTCGGTAGGAACCAAGCAGGAGCGCGGTCCATCAATTGATCAATTAGTTTTCCCATCTAGGTGAACACTTTATAAGTGATCCGATCAACCTAGTTGTCAATCACGCATCCATCAGGCAATCAATAGTACATGCATGCATCATAGATTATTTTTATTCGAGATCTAGTGGTTTTTATCAAATTTAACACTAACTAGAGATCACATGTCTCTTGTGCTGTTGGATTATGCACACATACTTTCGATCAAATCCTCGACCCCTTGATCCGCGCATCAAATATTTAGCGGATCAATTATTACACCCCCACTGCACATGGTAAGCACTAGTTACCATTAGATTATACTGCGGTGGTTGTTAAGGGTTCATAAAAAAAAATACAAGTTGGATCTTATCACAACAAAAAGACGCACAATTCCTACATAGGGCACCCATCCGATATCTCCACACAAGTGGGTTCTTCTCGCCGAAGATATCGCTTTTGGGGAGGTAATACAGTACTGATTTTATAAGACAGATCCAACACATAAATAAAAGAAAAGCCAAAATACCACTGACTGTGTTCGCTGACTAGAAACTTTTCTAACCATTGGATCGTCAATCTCCCACTGGCTTTGTATAGATATCATTGCCTGGAGTCTGCCGGTGCAAACGAGTCGTCCATCGGATCCCAGATTACTCAAATGTCATGTGATGAAGTTCCGACGTTGAAGATGACTTCAACTTAATGTGATTGCATTCCGAAAAAAATATTTGACCATTGGATTGCAGATCTGTCACTGTTACTGTGCAGTAATTGTTGCCACAAATTTGTAGAACCAAACCACTCGTTAATCGGAGTCCAGATGAATGAGTTATGGCTGGTCAAAATTCTCAGTTGACCAGGCTCACGTTGATGTCGTCATCTGCGTTGTGCCGGACGTCACGCTGATGTCATCAGTGCACAACGCAATTACCAGCGTCCGCCTCCTGTATTCTGGGCTGTCTGGGTTGATCTCTGATGGGGCGACCCGGTCTGACCTGACCCTCCTTGGCTTGCAGCAAGGAGAAAAAACCGAGAGAGTGGATTCTTTTGGCACGCGTCCCGATGCTGGAAAAAGGCCACAACAAGCAACATGTGACCTTTTTTTTTTTGGTTGGTGCCAAACCCATGACCTAATGGTCTAGACCATAGTTTCCAACAATCTTGACAAGGTGGAGATCGCCTTGGTGCAACACGTGACTCTTTGCTTCTTGGTGACAGAAGTTGAAAAGCAAACCTTTTTGTTGCACGCTTCCGAAGGGAAGTAAGCCCTCACCCCACTACTTCATAAGCTTTTCTAAGAAGCTTGCTTTGGCCCCACCATGGTATGGCCAAACATTAATGGATGACTCCTCCATTGTTTATGACTCTTTTAACATGGTTTGATTCTTAAAAAAAAAAGGAAACAAAAATATTGAAGATTTTAAGAAAAGCTTAAAATAAAAAGGGAAATGAAAGGAAAGGAAAGGAAGAAAAGAGGAACAAATAAACAAGGCTTAATGGAGTTGGGGAAGAGATTTTTTTTTAATATTCATTCTAACCATCCACACTTGCCCCAAATCTTATGATTCAAGAGAAAAAGAGGAGAAAGCACATCTTGAAGAAAGCACATCTTGAAGAGACTTTAAAGTTTTGTTTGTGCAAGCGACATTTCAACGGAAATGGGCTAAAATCCGAAGCTTTCTTCTTCTTATTTGGTGCAGTGGTGAAAATGCAGGGAATTCCGGAATTTCACATTATCTTTCCTTGCTGGAGAGGTTTCGGAAATCCCATCTACCCATGTCGGAAACCAAAGTTGCAGAACAGGAAACCCATGGCTTTGCTCAGAAAAGTTGTCGTGGAAAGAGGAGGAGATAAGGCGCCGGTATGCGTTTGGTGCAGCGACGAAATGTCTCGATTTTTCCCTCTGTTTGTGCTTTAATTCCACGATGGTGTGGTCCCGCACTTCCCACCTAGGGTGGTAGGAAATCGATTCCCCCCCCCCCCCCCCCCCCCCCCCCCCCACTTGGCTGAGAAGATATTTTAACAAGCAAAGCCCATATAAAACTAATGAATATAAGGGCTTGTTTGGCAAATCTCATTGATTTTTTAAATCCAATCATAAATGATTTTTCTTAAATTTCTCCATATCCAAATGGAATTAGAGGCTCTAATGTTTTACCTCATGGATGGCCAAAGTATTATTAAGAGAGTGGACGGTTTGGATTTTAAAATAGGGACCCACAAATTTCAGAAATTTAGATCAAATAGGCCACGCTTTTTTAAAAATACCTCGATAGCCGTGATAGATCAACGGTTCAAATTTAATCACATATTAGTTCTTACAATACTACAACCATCCAACGGTTTGGATGGTTGTTTAGTGGGCCGAAATTAATGGAGAAAGTAAAAAAACGGACTATGCAATGTCCATTTAATCTACTGTGATGTTGTCACATTTGAGATCCAACAGTTGTAAGATGTTTCTTCAGTTTTGGTAGCTATAGACCAAATCTGTGGCTAGAACTTTTATGCATAGCCGTTTACAGTATTTTAAACAAGATTGGCAATCTGGATTGTGATTTTGGGGCCCATAAAAATCTAGAAAAATAGATGTGTGGTTATTTAGTTTTTTGCACATATCTTGAGATCCGTGCTAGATCAACAGATGGAATTTGGTATGTGGTCCGTGTTTTCCCATATTTGAAAAAAAAGAAGAATACAACATTGATGGAAAAAGTACCGTCCAAAGTACTGTAGCATCGCGCATCTGCCTGCTTGAGATGCCTCCCTCTGTTTCCGTGTTTCGATTCTTCCCAGTTTTCCTCATTTTTGAAACAAACACAGTTCCTCTTTTTGCAGATTGAATTGGAGTTATCAAAATCTTTTCCAAACGCTCTAAATGCATTTTGAAAAAGTTTTAAGCTAATAAGAGGTAGAGAAAAGACTTTCCAAACAGAACCTAAGGGCGTGTTTGGCACTTAACTAGTTAAAGTGAAATGAATCTAGACAAAAAATGATAAGGGGTCACATCAAAAGTACACAATCTCAATATTCCCTCTCAATTTTTCAAAAAAAGTAAAAAAAGCAACATCCTTTCTCCACTAAAAGACAAAAAAAAAAAAAAAAACTCAACTGTTCTATACAAAAAGTCAAAAAGATTCCATTCCAAACAACTAAAAATAAAACACCATCATAACATCTTATATTTTATTCTCTCTTGATTTGATGTTTCACCTCACCATACTTCAATTCACCACACATCCAAACAGGTCCTAAGTATGATTGCGGGAGTGCTTAGCAGTGAATTATATATTTATATTAGATCTGTGTAACGTAATAAAAAAGCAGTATTCCTTGTGTGAATTGCTACACATATGAAAACACACTCATGAAAAATGAAGCTCATATTAACTAATGAGCTACACTCTTGTAGTACGCACCAGAACCCCAGCCTCCCCTTGATCAAGAAAACCTCCCACCTGAATGTAAGGGGGCATAAGGAAACTCTAAGCATGAGCTCTTACTTTCTAATTTCGAGTTTATTTACATATTAGAGCATTTGGTAAAGAGCCGTGCTACATCGCCTGATTCTGAGACCGGGCGGTGGCACGGTCCCCCATGGGGACCGTTGGATCCCATGGCATGGGATCCAATGGTCCCCATGGAAGGCCCGTTTTCCGTCATTTTTGGATCCCATGCACATCAAAGCGTGACATCATCCTCGCGACAAAGTCAAGTCTACTGGCGAAAGGACCCCAAACGGCTTCAAAATTCAAACAAAAGCCTATGGTTGGTCTTATTTATTGCTCAAGAGGCTTCATCTCAAATTAAAGGTCATTCGACATCGTTTGACCCAGTTTCAGCTTCTGATGGAAAATCGGCAGTTCTACACGATAAAGTCTTCGGCTTTCCCGGAAAACTGGAAACTTTTGCACCCCAAAATGCAAGGATTCTCATCAAGTTTTATGCAGGAAAATCAAGCCAATAAATGAGCAAAAATGTCAATAAAAATACAGAAGAAAAAAAAAGTAGAAAAGACCTCAAAACGGCCGAAAACTGACGACCGAAGTGGAAAAATCCCCCATGGTTGCAGCCCGCAACCCTGGCCCATGGAGCATCAGATCGCCGGAATTGCCCCGGAAGGCCCGTTTTCCATCGTTTTTCGTATTTCGAAGTTTCCAACTCCAGCGATTTTCCAAAATACATACTTTTGAGGCACCAAGTCCGTCGACATCCGTCTAAATCACGGGTCTATCTTCAAGAGTATCAAAATTAACATTGATCGTCAACTGGTCAACAAAAAAAGTGCACTTTCTACCCGATCGATCGAGAAATCGACAGGACAGTTGTCACCTGCCCGCTGTTAGCTATCAATGTCTAAAGTTACATAGTCATCTGATGTTGATCAGCATGTAGATCTATCGATGATCATCGCTAAAAGAACTCCAAAAGACGCGGCACGGCCCACGACTCTTTAACTGTTCGGCGACCACTTAATGCAATTAATTGGCTAGCTTTATTGTAGTCATTAATTCATTTCTTGGGACGGCCCAATCAGAAGCAAGCAAATAGGAGTTACAAGTCAAGAGATTCATGGCATTTAAAGCATGAAACTCCTCCCATCATGGCGATTAAAGGCGATTAAATGCCCTTAATCTCCACCGGCCAATCAAAAGCCAAGGTCCAGGAGTTACGAAATAAAGGAATTAAACCTTGTAACTCCTCCCATTATGCGGTTTAATGATAATTAAAGCCCATAAACCCTCCTAAATGGCTACCAAGAGCCGATAAATAGGAGAGCATTCTAAGAAGAAATAACAGAGATTCCAGAAACAGAGATCCCGGATCTGAAAAAAGCATAGAAAATTCAGAGAAAGAAAGAGAGGAAACTCTGCGAAAGTTCTGCACCGGCCACCACTATAAGGTGACAAAAGTCCCTTGGGGGGGTACCCCCCCCCAAGGTCCTTGCCTTTTCCTTCTGCCTCCAATGGCTTAGGCGTGGCTTTTTAGCCCATCTACTTAGCTTTTTATTGGACATAGGACCTCCTCTTGGTCTTTGTCCTCTAAAAATCTGAGGTTATAGCCAAGCCAAGCGAATCAAGAGAATCCTCTGTTCTCATCTGCATGGATGATGGCGAAGTCCAAATATGGCTTGCGACCGTCAATCTGAACGAGTCTCCCACAATCCCCTGAGAAGTTAAATCCCCATTTTCTTGCTTTTCATTGTATTTTGTATTTTTCTAAAAGAGACAAAAATCACAACTCTTGTATTTCATTACTGCTAAGAACAGAAAATCGGCTATAAACGCCAAAAATAGGCTATAAACAAAAAAAATCGGCTATAAATGCCAAAAATCAGCTATAAATGCCAAAAAATCACCTTTCATGGCAAATCAAGAAAATTTCTCTTTTTTCAATATATGTGCAATGGAAAACATGAAATAAGTTGATTTCCTTTTTACTTGCGAGGGTCGATGTAAGGTCCCCGACCTTAATAGGGTGATTAATTTCTTAATATTGGCGATTAGCCTAATTAATTATGATTTTAGCTAATTAAGTGGGTTTAGTGGCTAAACGAGTTTCTTTTATCATTAGAAAGTGATTTGCGAAGTTTAGTTTGATTCCGAGTGCGATTAGTCTTAATAGGGGGTTAGGTTGTGATTAATAGGAAAATTGGGTATTTTTTCGAAAAATTCTGTTTCGCCAAATTTGGGTCCGTTGGAAAGATCTCGTCACGCTCGTCACTTTCCGTTCTTGACTCGTCGCGATTCGACGCACCGAAGTCCCTCAAATAATCACATTTCTCTTAATTCACTCAAAAAGGGTATTTGAGTCATTTCTCCCTCCATCCCTCATCCTAAAACCCCATCCCAGCTCATTCATTCGTCTCCTTCCTTCATTTGCAACTGCTAGAGTTTTTCTTCTCTTCCTCCCTCTTCATTTCTTCTTCTTGCATGAGCCATTGGAGAAGGGATTCAAGGCCAGCCAAGCTCATCATCTTCTTCCTCTCTTCTTCCTCTACATCTTGACCTAAATTTGGTAAGTTTTCCTCAACCCTTTCTTCCCTAATTTCCTTCCTCATTGTTGTAGAGATCTTGCATGTTGATGGATTTTCTTTCTTTCTTTTCCTTTGTGTTCCTTGAGTGTAGGAGAGAGGCTTGGGAGAGTTGTTTTGGCTGGAGTGTGTGTGGGAGCTTTCTTCCTCCTCAATCTTCTCAATTTCTCTCTAATTTCACTCTCTTTGGTGAAGGCAAGTAGATTAGCTTTATCTATTGCTCATGCATGTATATTATCTTCACTCTTGACAATGCAATTGCTTAGCAACCCATAATGCCAAGCTTGTCTATGTTTATTTGGATCTCACATGCTAGATTAGGTATTTAATGGGATTAGACCTTAATTGAATGGTTGGGTTTGTTGATGGGAGGAATGGAATGGATGTGGAGAGAGCAAGAGGCTCTTTTTCTTGTAGGGTTGATCTTAGAGGTGAGGGGATTTGATTCCCCAAGGTTTGGACTCAAAATGAGTCATTTTCTGCAATTCTGGACACTTGGCTCGAGCCAAACTTCAGTTCGCTCGAGCCAAGAAGGTTCTGTGAGCAGTTCGCTCGAGCCAACTTTTGTTCGCTCGAGCTAACTGCTTCGGGCTCGGGACGACCATCTTCCGGAAGCCATAACTTTTGACCCGTTTATCGGAATTTGGAGTTCTACATATCGTCGGAAAGCCCTCGAGACGTAGAATCCAATGGTATACTAATCTTAATCATTTCAAAGATTGGGAAATGAAATAGGTATTGGACCAATGAAGCAAGCTTTATCTCTTTTGGAAAGGGATTGTAAACCTAGTTTAGACCCTAGGTTGGAACCTATTGACCCTACCCTTGCATGACCAATTGGGGAAAATGAAAACGGAGCATGTTGGCTTGGTGTGCTTCATCGGTTGTCTGGGATTTTCCGTATATTGACATAACTTGATCGAATGCGTGTGGAATTGAGTTAATTGGTGCCCAACAACTTCCGTACTCCATGGGCCCGCCAAATTAGGACACCATTGACTCAATCTCCATACGTACTCCATTGGGGATACGTTCGGTACACGGTGGACAACTTTTGACCTAGGATTGGTTTGTTCTTCACTCTTGACTCTTGAATCATGTATCCGTAGCTTGTCGTACCTTGTACACTCTAATCTTGTATACTTGTATAACTTGTAATTTAACTTATAGAATTAGGATGTGACTGGACTTAGAGTGTATCCTTAGGTACCTTGTCTTGTATTGATGAACACGTGTGGATAGACTTGAAAAGAGGACTACTCATGGATTTTGGAATTTGACTTGTATCTTGGCTTGACTTGGAGTAGTCCTCGGCTTGTTATCTTGTACTTGGAAATATATCCACGTGTATTTGTCTTGAAACTTGTGTCATGTATAAACCATCATCATCATCTTGCATTCATGACCAGCTGCAGACTGATGATTATAAAGTGGGCCGGATACCGGACACTAGGGTGGGCAGTCGGCTTTGGACGGCGTCCATGGCGCGAATAGCTGGGAGCGGGCTCGAACCGTGCTGCTATTCCTAGGACCGGGAGCTAGGATCCCCCTAAAGCCAGACTTTGGGTATTCGTAGTCGGCTCGGACGTCACTTATACCCCCGTGAGATGGCTAGGACATCCTCGGAGTCCCCTCTTGCTTGACATTGCATTTCATGGATGGTTATTCTTGTAATCTTGCTAGGATTTATCTTGTCACTTGATTCCTTTAACTATTCATGCTTTATGCCTAGCTTGTACCTTGCTATTTTTAATCATGTACTTGTCTTTATTCTCTTTTGAAACATGTTATGAATAATGTATATTGCTTATCTTCTTGCCAACATATTGTTGATCCTTTATTCCATGGTGTGCAGATGACACCTACTACTATTACGCCGACCGGGATGCCGAGGCAATCCCAGAGGATCCTCAACCGGGGGAGGAGGACGAGGTACGAGAGTGGGGTGCCGATGACGTAGCATAACGTCATCACTCCCGGCACTAGTGCGCGTTACATGGGGACATCTTTCTTCGTGCTACCTCATTTCATCTTTTGGATTTTTGATCTTTTGAATTTGTCTATTCTAGCACTGTATATCTTTTGTACCAGGACCTAGGTTTTTGGGATGGTCCTGATGTTTATAAACTTTATATGTTTTATCTTTTGAAACTTGAATATATATAATGGAATGAGATCCATACTTGCTTTGATATTCCTACAGGTTATTGTTGTGTTTACCGGATAAGTCCCGTTGATTATTTGTTAATGAGGCTTAACTACACAATCCTCACAGCGGACTTCGATCCTTGGGCATTAAGGGCAAATTTTTTTAATTAGCCCTAAAATTCACACCCCGGATCCGGTTTATTCTCTAATCAGGTTCGGGGCTGTGACAGTCGATCTCCGGATCATCACTTGCAATTCCAAGTAAAATAGAAAATCTGGTACACCCACACAAAAAAATGTTGATACCTGCTTTTGCCACCGGTTACGAAAGGGTCGTACCCCACGGGCTCCCACGTCCGCCGACCTCAGTAGAACAGTGCGCGGATAGCGCGGTCCATCAGGTTCTTACCAACTTCAAATTTTTATGAAGAGATCCAACCTGACGGCCACTTGGTTTACTGAATCGCAGGTTGTATCCCAGCTTCTGTTCTCAACAGAGCTACCAGGTCTGTTTTCTTTATACCAGAAAATCAAGACCTTTACCAATGGGTTAAAATATAACCAGACATAGACTCCCTCTCGTCCAAGTCATCATCCTAAGAGGCAACCATACAACCATGCAGTTCTAAGACAACAACCGTGCCACAAAAAACGATGTAGCAAATATTTTTGATGTACCCAGATTCCTCTTATGTACTTGTCGTAACAGGCATACCCGGATAACTTAGGAATCTGATTATGAGACCTACGACGATCCATTTCAGGTCTCATAAATCCGGAATTAAGGCATTTTATGCATGATGAGGATGTCATGCATTATGCACCTCCCACTATCCTCGAGTAAGGCTTGTCTTTGGTCATGAGCATGTCCTTCTCACTAATGGAATCCCGATTGTTGGAAAATTTCATACACATGCAAATGGGAGTTTCTATTGGCTCGCACATCTCCATATCCAACTATTTTAATACAGTGTCCTACTCAGACCCATGTGACAAAGTCCGTATTAGATTCAGCTTACATGGTTGCTGCATATTCCCAGTACATCATGCTTTAACTCATGTTTTCCATTTCGAATCAAGACTTCAACACTGTTGCTTGGAGCTTACTTCCAATTCGCCACTAACAATCAATATATATATAACTACTCCTAGTGCTTTGACCTAAATGCATATCTCATATGCTGGGGATAAACTAATTTCACGTATGGCCTTGTGAAATTTCACGTTAAGATAATTTGTACATATGTATCCTCATGATCTTTACACAACCAAATCCGCAAATTACATGTAAAGCTTTTTCTACTTTTCGTCGTTTAGGAATACAACCTTTACATTCACCATGTGCAGTAATAGATCCTCACAACCAACCTTTGCCCTTAGGATTCACATGGATAGGAATTTACGCCCGAAGAGATAATCTCCACGTAACCAAATCCTTCCATTTCTAAATCCTTGTACCACCAATCGTGCTTATCAACCAATTTGTCACTATCATTTTATTGCCAAGAACCCATAGCCCTTCAATCCTAAGGTGGATCGACTAATAGCCATGCCCGGTTCTTATTTTATATTCACCTCTACAGTGTGCAGTCAATCACCATATTGCGAAGATTGACAACGAATGACAGATTAAGATCTTGCACGATTTCTACCAAATAACTGCACCAATCATCCAACCACGTCAAAAGCTATCAATCCTACAAGACTCTCAATAACCATGGTTGTTCATTGTCAACTCGGCCCTGGCCAGGACTTACACTTCCAACGCTGCCAACGTTGAAAACCCCACTTTCCGTAACACCCTCAATCCTCAGAGACGTTGTGGTGCATCTCTAGGATTTGTATGGGATCCACAAGGAAGCACACATTTCGACCTGTGGTTATAATTCGATATTTGTGATTGATCACACGATATCCCTTTGGATGATTCAATTTTTCAACGAAAGAATGATTTTCTTTATTTCTATTTACAGTTGGTATTATAATTGTGGCCCGTAATAGTTTGTGTACAACACATCCCCACAATGTCATAGGTCAAATTTTTAGGTTTGGCACCAGTCCATAACTCATAAATGGGTCTATTGGGCTAGATTTTAGGAGTTGTTCGACTCAATATATATTGTGCACTCAACAATATCCCCCCTTACAGCACACAACGGAAGATACATGTGGTTAACATGGATCTAATATATCCAAACATAAAATGATTTAAAAGTTTCTAACCACACCATTTTAGCTGTGGGGGTGTAAAGAATCAAATATAAATATATATCCTCTCCATGCACAATATACTTGAATCGTTCATAGGTACATCCCCCCACTTAACGAATCTCATCCATTAACTTTTCAGCCCTATTGGTCTAAGACTCAACAGCATACCACTCAAAGCATTTTTACAGTGCCTCAAGCTATATATCAAATCAGATAAATTTAAATGTATTTGCTAAAGTCACCAATCGGAGTAGCAGATCACTCCCACCCATTTAAATTTTGGACAAATAAAACGGTCAACATATTATAGAGTGTATGATATCACTCAACCACACTTCTAGTTATTCCGGAAAAGAGTTACTCAACCATTTTCCTCTCATACATGGCTCACAAATACCAAGGTCAGGTAAAGGTATAATCCTAACCAGTCCATTTATGTCTTTGTTGATGTGTCATATTCTTAATGCCATAAGTGTGCCAAACCACACATCCAACAAATACAGAATAATTAAAAAACTAGAAGATTTATACATTACAAGCTTTATCAAGCAAGTAAATATCATCTCAGAAATAAAAAAAAATGCAACAATCTTCCATGCATGCAAATTACTACTATATTGCCTCATAACAAATTTCCTTAATCTATTCTATCACCAATTGAGCCACGAATTTTACTCATCACAGAGTAGTGATTAGTAAAGCATCCCCAAAATATAACAAATTGGATTTTTAGAGTCAAATGTGATTTAGACTTGTGTCATTTTAAAACACATAACAAAATTTGTTCCATATTTATAGATGCTTACAATCTCCGGATTTTGTTTTTATGAATTCAAAAAATTCAATTTCCATCATTGAGATCACATGGAAAACCACAAATCGATCCACCGGTTTCGTTCTTACACCTTCATCAGATCCACCGTTATATGACTATAACCTTTGTATCCGATCCACTAGGTTGTCTATTCCGTCATATTCTCATATCCCATTGACTTAAATAAATTATTGTTATTTATTGCCTCAAATTTGATTAAAATTTAAATATTTGAGAGGCTTGGGACTTAAGAGATACACCTCCACTAAAGTGGAAGACCATGATAATAGACATAGAATTAGAACACATTGATCAATTAGTTTTCCCATCGTGGTCAACACTTTATTAGTGATCTGATCAACTTAGTTGTCAATCACGCATCCATTAGGCAATCAATAGTACATACATGCATCATTGATTATTTTCATCCAAGATCTATTGATTTTTATCAATTTTTAAACCACTAACCAGAGATCATATATCTTTTTTGTGCCGTTGGATTGTACTCACATTTTTTCGATCAAATTCTTAACCCCTTAATCCACACATCAAATATTTAGCGGATCAATTATTATACCCTCACTGCACAAGGTAATGCCCAATTACCATTAGATGATACTGCAGTGGCCGTCAAGGGTTCATCAAAATAAAATACAAGTTGGATCTTATCACAACAAATAAATGCATAATTCAAAGATAAAGCACCCATCAGATATCTCTACACGAGTGGGTACTTCTCGCTGAAGATATCACTCTCAAGTAGGTCATACGGTGCAGATTTATAAGACATCCAACGCATAAATAAAAGAAAACCTCAAGATACCACTAACCGTGATCGATGACCAAGAACTTTTCTAACCATTGGATCATCAATTTCTCACTGTCTTTGTATAGTTCTCGTTGCTAGGAGTCAGCAGGCGCAAACGGATCGTCCATCGGAGCTCAGATGACCCAGATATCGCGCAACAAAAATCAAGCATCAAGGATGACTGCATTTGGTCCAAAACCTTGTCCATTGGATTACAGATCTGTCACCACTACTATTCAGTAATCATCGTCACGAATCCGTAGAACCAAATTGTTCGTTGATCGGAGTCCGGATGAACGAGTTATGGCTAATCAAAGTTCTTCGTTGACTGGGCCCGCGCTTGCATCAACAACGCCTTGCCTCGGCGTCAACTGCCCGTACAGCGCCTGCGTATACCCGTCGTCACCAGCATCTGACGTCAACAACTTGAACTACCACTATCAGCGCTTAGTAGCGCTTTTGGGCTTGAAAGAACTAGCTGGTTCCAGATGGGTGTCGGAACCGAATTTGCCGAGAACCTTGTGCGTTCTGGTATGGATAAACCTGCAAACTCGCTGCGAATGCTCTTAGATCCACTGAATAATCAAGTAAGGGTTTCCATCTCCCTTTATATAGAGCAATCCTTAGGAGTCACGACTACGACGGACTCTACCCCTCCTGGACCAGCGTGGGAATTCTGCCAACTCTCGAGTTTGATCCTTATCTGACTCACCGGATCAAGATTTGTTGGGAGTCATCCGCGACACACCGCCGGACTCGATCTGGCTTGGCCCAATGGCGGTCGGGATACACAATTTTCCTAACACATACACCCTTCGTTCACTGTGATTTCTTCTCTTTCTCAATTTCATGTTTTTAATGATAATCTATGCATTTTCTTACGTTAAGATTCGATGCAATCAAACAAACCTTTCCACCTCTTTTCCATTCACAACTTTCCAGTGAAAAATATATTTTCTTAAAAACCCTAAATCACAAGGCACTCTACCTTACAAATCTGAAGGTGGAGTTGAACCAGAACTTGATTCGAGACTGGAGATGGGTGGAGTCAGAATCAGATCTGAATCAATCTAAGGGGTCTCGTGCTGGATCTTGATCTAGATCCATCCTTTAAAAAATGGATCTGAATCTAGATACAACATGGTCTTGTCTCAAACTCACTCACTCGCAACCCTAATGTTATGGTGGATTTGAAACCTGAATCTGACATATATAAGGTGTCTTGGACCATTGCTTATATGCAGTGGCGGACCTACCTACGTTATAGCAGATGGGTGCGGTTGGACCAGGCAAATTTTCAAATTTCTTCAGAGGGCTATTGGCCGCATGGGCCGTGCCCCAATTAGAAACCGATCCCGCCCCATCTCATAATATAGCATTTGCCCCAGCCCCATCAAAACTTTTCTCCATTCTCAACCATTCGAAACCCCAAATCGAAAACCCCCAAATCACATAAAACTGCCTCCATTCCTCACCGGCAGCGCCAGCAACAACGACAGCGTCTTTTCTCTCTCTATGATATCTCTCTTTCCCTCTAGCTGAAAACCCCAAATCGCATACCAGTCGTGACCATATCTCTCCCTCTTTCTCCCACGGACAAAAGACCCTCAAATTGATGAAAGAAGAAGAAGGTAAGATTTTTTTTATTTTGTCGTTCAAAAATTTCTAACGATTCCACATTCAATGAGAAATTAGTGTGACTATGTTTTTTTTTTTTTTTTTGGGTTTTGGTTTGATGATTATATGGGTCAGAAGTTTTATTGGCTTTGTAGATAGAAATATGAGCATTAGTGTTTGAAGTTTGGAGTTTGGCGTGGTTTATTGTCTTGCAACTATGGTTTTGATGCTTGAGAATTCAGATTTCCATTTTTTTTTTTTTTTTTTTTTTAGCACAGTAGCAGAACATGAAGAGAGGCTTTGTAATGGAGTTTTGCTAATATTTTTTTTTTGTTCTGATTTGAAGCTCTTTTTTAATGTTTTTGAAAATCAATTTGTAATGATTTCAAAGAGTAGGAATCGTGAAGAAATATGAGAATAGTTGAAAGGGGCAAACTTGTTCTCAAGAGTTAATTTTCTTTGGAAAGATAGGAAAATTACACTTCTAATAAACCTTTTTTTTTTAACACTTTTACAGTGAAATAACTTCTAAAATTGTACCAAACATACTCACTGTTTAGGAAAGTCCTGCAAAAATTTAGCCCCACCCAAATAAAAATCCTGCGTTCGCCATTAATATGGTGGAAGAGTGCAGCTCAATGCCATGCAAACCTCAATCTTGTGTGTTCTTTTAAGGTTTTCTTTTTTATCTTTCACTGCCTTGTGGTCGGTATTAGTGGTGTAAATCTGGGCGGGCGACCCAAGCCCAGCACAGGCCCGGCAGGAAAAAATCGTGTCTGGGCCGTGCCTTGGCCCATTGACTTGGTCAACAGGCCGGCCCGGCAGTCACGCTGGGCCCAGCCTGCCAGGCCCGAGACCCGGCACGGCAGCCCCCCCTGGCACGCCCCCCCCCAAACAGCTATAAACGGTTACGGGGTGGGGGGGGGTGTGTTATTAGTGTCTTTTGATCATTTTTTTACCATTATACCCCCCAACTGCTATAAAACGGTCATATGAGGGGGTATTTTATGTCATTTTATCACTTAGGAATTCTATAAATAACCCTCACTCTCTCATTTCTCACACTCCCTCTAAAGTTCTATAGCTCTATGCTCTCTTAAGTCTCATTCTAAAGTTTAAGCTCTCTCTACAAAGTTTTATAAGAAGTGAAGAGTGATGGTGACTCCTCTAAAGTTGAGGATTTAACTAAGAAAGACTTCTCCATTAGCTCCCACCTCTCTTATAAAGGTATTTATTATCTTTAATTTTGAGTTTTATTTAGTAATAATATACATAGTAATATTATATATTAAGTCTCATTTTCTCCCCTTTCTTTTAGAAATTATCCCAAAAACACATTATATATAATTATTTATTTAAGTTTTTTTTAAATCTTTTATTTAGAAAAGTGGCTGGACCATCACAACCTTTCAACCTTGACTTCTCTCTAAATGAAAAAGATCCTGGATTTATTCATTTAGATCAAAGTCAGGGCATAGAAGTAGATAGTAATAATCCCCAAGATCTTGCATGTTCAGTTCCTACAACAAAACAGAAGAGAAAAAGAAGATTGACTTCTCCTGTATGGTCTCATTTTGCTAAAGTTACTGTCTCATGTCCCAAAGGAGGAACAGAGGAGAAGGCACAATGTAAATATTGCAAAGATCTCCTCAGTGGCAAATCATCAAACGACATTGGTCACCTTAGTAGACACATGAAAACGTGTTTGCGCAAACACACGAATACCGTTAACGATGGGGCACGAGGTGGGATGATTCAAACACAACTTTCTCAAATAGATTCATCTGGCGGTTTAGGAGTTTTCAACTAGGACCCTACTAATGCTAAATATCAACTTATTAAGTTTATAATCAGTCGCCATGCACCATTTATACTTGCCGAAGACCGATGTTTTGAAAGATTTTTGAGGTTTGCCTTTGTTTCTTCATGGCAGAAAATGTCTAGAATTACTGCTAGAAGTGATGCAATAAAGACTTTTTTGAAAGAAAAAGAGAATTTAAAAAATATTTTTGCAAATATACCTGGAAAAGTGGCTTTAACTTCAGATTGATGGACCTCTAAATAAAATCTGGGGTATATTGCAATCACATCACATTATATTGATAGTATTGGGTGATGCAGAAAAGAATGATAGTGTTTTCTATGCTAGAATTCCTACACACTGGTGCTAGGATAGGGTCCACCATGTTGAAAAACTTAGAGAATATAAAATTAAAAATAAAATAATTTTTATAACTTTAGATAATGCAAGCACTAACAATGTCGCAGAAGAGTTACTAAAACATGCGATTCAACTTGATTTGAATGGAGATCTATTTCACAATAGGTGTGTATGCCACATCATAAATCTTATCGTACAAGTAGGGGTGAAATTAATTAGAGATGATTTAGAGATTATTAAATAGATTGTATGATACATTTTTTGTTTTCCCTTGCAAAAATAATGGTGGAGGGACATGTGTAAATTTGAATCTATGACCAAAGAAAATATCATATGATGTAAAGCATAGATGCAATTTTACCTATAAAATGTTACAAGAATCATGTGCCTATAAAATGGCACCAAATCAATATTGTCAACTTTATTTAGAGCATGAAAATATTTTTATAAGTGATGATAAATAGACCCTTCTTGAGATAATAAGAGATTTTTTAGAAGTTTTTCATGATGCAACATTGTTTTTTTCCGGAGTATATTATCCTACATCAAATCAAGCTTTAGCCCTTTTTTTATGAAATAAGTCTTACTTTAAAAAAGCATAGAGATTTTCCAATTTTTCAACTTATGTGTATACAAATGGAGAAAAAGTTTTCATCATATTGGAGAATAGCTCTTTTAACATATTGTATAGTTGCTGCATTAGACCCTAGATTGAAATTCCAAGGTATTGAAACCCTTCTTGATAAAATAAACTTTAATATGAATACAACTAATATAAATGACATGACAACAATTAAGGCACAATTAGAAATACTTTATTTGGAATATTCTACCCGATTAGGTAGATCCAGAGCACCCACGGTCCCAACAGGCCCTCCCCAAGTACATAAAGGAAAAAAGAATGCCATTGAAAGTATTATGAGGAAATCTCAGGGAAGTAACTCCTCTTCTTCCGGAGGATCTTACAACCTTAATGAATTAACAATGTATCTAGGGAGCGATCCTGTTATAATCTCGGATGATGAAGAAGATGATTTTGATATTTTGGCATGGTGGAAATCATTCGAAACTAAGTTTCCAGTGCTTTTCGCCATAACTCGTGATATACTAACAATACCAGCGTCCACAATTGCATCAGAACAGGCATTTAGTGTAAGTGAACGCCTTATTGACCCCAGAAGGACTATGCTTACAGAAGAAACGGTTGAGACCTGTATGTGCTTACGGGATTGGTATCAAGCAGAGGATAGGGAACAACACCTCGATAATGATGAGATTGAGATAGAAGATGAGCTAGCGGCATTAAATATATCATAGTATAATTTTTTTTAGAATTTAGAATAGGCTTTTAACTTGTAATTTATTTTTTAGAATGTATCATAGGTTTTTAAAGTTGTAATTTATTTTTTAGAATGTATCATAGGTTTTTAAAGTTGTAATTCTTTTTTCATTTATCAGAAGGTTTGAATTTCATTATATATATTGATCCAAGTTCAAACTTGTAATTTTTTTAAAACTTTTGTAACTTAAATTTCAAGGAAATACATTTATTTGATGTATTTTTCAAAACATTATTAGTGTTATTTCACTTTTTTATTTCTCTTAATTTCTTTATTTTAATGAAAATGGTCCAAGGCCAGAGTGAAGAGTCTAAGTCTCTAAGACTTAAAAAACTTAAAAAAAATTTAAAAAACATTAAAAAACAGGGAGGGGGGAATATGTGGGGGCCCGACTGGAGCCCAGCCTGGTACGGCACGACCAGGGTTGTGCCCTGGGCCGTGCTGGGCTGACCACAGAGGCCTTGGGCCTGGCCCCGTACGGCCCGCACAATTAACATGGGCCGTGTCGGCTCGGCCCCTGCTTCAGTGGGCCGTGCCGTACACCGCTAGTCGGTATAGCTCTCTTTTGGCTTATTTTCCTAATCATTTTAATAAAGGAATTGGGTGAATTCCTAGTGTCAATTCATCTTCCTCTTCAGTTTCCTCACCACTCTTCAAAAGTAACAAGATATATGCCACCCAATCTTCTTCCTTCTTCCGGAGTGGAAAAACTTCTTTGCTCAAGGGGGCGGTGGCCGTTGCAATTGCCCGTGCCGGGGGACTTGTTGCTATTTGCCGACTCACTTGCTGCTATTTGTCGACTCAGACAGCTTCAGTATCGATAGTTGCAGCAGCAATCTTTGTATCGTATGAAAAATGGGACATCAGACTTCGAGATTTCCAGGGATTTTGACACTATCTGCCATAGAAAGAGTAGAAATGCAACTGTCGCATTACGTGGGGGAATCCTGTCGGGAAAGACTGCTTCTCGGAGAACACTCGAAGATTAATTCATCAGACGTCGAGATGCAATAGAGATGAGTATAAATGCAACTGTCAAGTTACATTGGGAATCGTATCTGCATCTTCTATCTTTTTTATTAAAAGAGAAAGCTGGTAAAGAGGGGCAAAACTGAAAGAGAAAAAAAAAAAAGACACAGATTTTTTAACTCTTGCACCATATATTCTAACGATCAAACAAAGTTGACCCCCTTCTCCCTTTGTACTTGGAGTGGAACTATACAATGGAGCCATCTATTGAAACCTAGACCGCATAATATAAAATAAATTCATATTTATGAGATATTGCCAAATTTTACCTCAATTAGATTAGTCCCCACCACTGGAACGATTGTTTCATAGAATCTATGATAATGAATATGTATAAGATTGTATTGATCATTTTTTTAATCTAACCATTAATCTAATGATAGGCTCAACTTCAATTAAGAAGAAGTTAGGGGATCCTACATACAATTAAACACTTTATCTTTTGAACGGTTCAGATTTAGAGAAAATTACCTTGGATGTTCGATGCATAAAAAAGGCCCTTCCGCCAATTTCAACTTATATTTTAAGTGATGATATAGTCACACATTTCAGTTGAGCGAGATATCGTCGCTCAAATAAAAGAAAAAGTTGGTGGGAGGGCCTTTACTTTTACAAAGGAACTATGAGGACCTTTTTTGTACACCGGACATTTAAGGTGATTTACTCGTTAATCCTCTCAAAAATTCATGTGGTTATGAAAGGCCTTTAGTTATATTCATATTTAAGAGTCCACTTAGCTTTAATTATATAATATTTAATAGTCTTACTTTTATATTTAAAAATAGTTAAAGCTTTTTTACTTAATTATACTATTGTAATATATATATATGACTTTTGGGCGATTTGATTTGGAGATTGAGGTTTAATTTGGCAATTGATTGATCAATTGAACTCCTAATATTGACTCAATTTTAACTTCTGAAATAAGAAATCCTGCACGATATAAGTCTACTGCATGACCTGAATTCCTTAGGCCTTATCCTTTCTTACTTCAATTTTAATTCATGATTAACTTTAGTTTTTTTTTTTTTTCATTTTCCTTTCATTTTATTCATCTTTGTTTCTTACTTTAGAAATTCTTCTTTCATTCCTTAAACTTCTAATTACTTTTAAAACTATTGATATAAAAATTTTATTTACTAAACAAATAATTAGAAATAAAAAGATTGGGTTAGATTAAGTTAGAATGTAATTCTTAAATAAAAAAAAATTAACATACCTTTTTCCTATGCCACTCATTTTTGATAAAGATATTATGACTGCAATAGAGAAAAATAAATTTATAAATAAAATTAAAATTCATTTCAAAATTGACTCATCATAGTTATTGAGAATGTTCATAAGCATAAGGTAAGAACTCAAAATAGTATCAGTGTAAATAAAAAATAATAATCAAATAGATTTTCACATCTAAAGTCATTTCAACAGATTTCATTGTGTGTCTTCCAAAAACATAATCCATCAATAAGCCAAATTCAAGCCACATTTGTGTCCTTATTCAAATTTTAGTTTACTTATGTAAATTTCAATTTGCTTATTTAAAAAAATTCAGTCCACATCTAAAGTCCCTCTTTTTTAAAAACTTAATATACTTTGATTTAAATCTAAATTATGCGAATAACTAAATTAATTAAAAAGTACAAGAAAATCATAAAGAATCTCTTATATATTATATATGTATTAAATGATATGTTATTTTGTTAGTGTATGTACATAATTTATGCATGCATAAAAAGTGTAAGTAAAAGTAAAACCTTTGAAATGAAAATTATCGTGATTTATGTAGGTTCCGATATAGACTTAGGCACCACTAGCATCAATCAGTTCAATTTATCGTGGCAATATGATAACAATAACTTTCGAAGAAAATGAAATAAAATGCAGGTGAGGGTGAGAGACCAATACTTAAAAGAATGAATGGGAGTTATGAATTGAAATAAAATGAAATTTCTTATTTATATGCTAAAAAAGTTATAGATGATTGACAAATGTTGCCCATCTAATTACACCAAAAGAATGACAAAAAGTGTCATGGACATAAAATGATATTTTAAAGGTAGAAAGTCATAAATGATCGACAAATGTCACTCATCTAAACTGACATTTCAAAAGGATGATAACAAAGTAGTTAATATTTTACATCTAAGTGAAGGGGGTGTTTGGAAATAAGGTATTTCTAAAACTCGAAAATATTATCTTATAGATTATATTATAATGTACTCACCTAAAAAGTATGTATTTGGCTATAGTAGAAAGTATAATACAACATACCAATTTCTTGTGAAGGCCTCCTCATTATATTATTCAAGGATAAGGTGAAGAAAATCATCCACAAGATAAAAATCTTTTTAAAGATGAGTGAGGAGATTTAGCACGCCTCTTCTTAAAGAGCGACTACATAGCACATACGGACTATATATGATTTTTAAAATCGATTATTCTTTTATAATTAAAATAATAAACAAGTCCCACTATAACTCCAAATATTATAATTGGTCCCATATTACAATGATCATTTGCTTCCTACCGTGATTACTAGCATTGGTGAGTCTCATCATGATGACCAATATTAGATGGCTCATTTTTTATCATTGATATTAGGTGGGCCTAACATTTATTACATAAGATGGTTTCTAAGTCCAACTAGCTAGTCCCCCTATGATTTTATTATTAGACTAGCAACAAAGGCCCGTGTTGAGCCCGGGCCAAAAATGTCAATAATGATAATCTATTTAAGTTTACTATTTTCAAGATAACTTAAAAATAATAATAAAAATAACAATAATTAATATTTCGAAATACATAAATATATTATTTAGGAAGCTATTTTATTTATAAGAATTAGATTAAAATACTAATGCTATTTAGCTTTGAAATTGATAAAGAAGAATTACAAAAAGGAATGATGATGATGATTGAAGATTTTATTTCAATAAAATAAAAAAAATAACAGCTTTTGAAAACTCCATGTAGTTTGAATCTACTGTTAAGCCCGAAAGATTTTATTAAAAAAGCTCACTTTCTACTTAGGAAAGAAAACAATGGAACAAAAAATAGAGGACATCATACAAACATCATTCCTCCATATAAAATGTCCAAAGAAAAAAAAATCACAAAATCTTCATATCTAGAATCTTTCACAAATAAGGAAGTAATAGAACCCCAAAATTACTTGGTAAGCTTCCTTTTTCATAATCTAACATAATGCAATATATCAGTCTTCTTTTTTGCCCGAAACTGAGAATAAAGTTGATCAACTTGAGAAACAATTCATTAAAAAAATTCTTTTTATATATGCCCCCTAAGGTTTGTAGATTTGTAAATAGGCCGCTGAGGTTTTAGTATTTGCAAATAGGCCCATGCATTTTCATTTATATACCTTCCGTGTCCCCAAAATCAATAGTCTTCCAACCACCATAGATTTTTAGAGCGAAATGGTACTTTTTTCCATCTCTTTTGTCCTTATTATATGCATAATTTCAAAAGCTTAGACTCAATTTTTTTTTATAAAGCATGTAACATTAACAATTGCATTTAGTGGGAGAGAATAACCCTGTATAAATTTATTTTTTTAATCAATACAAGGCTCATTTCATTAAATTTAAATTGATCATAACGACAATCAACAACTGTACTTATAACCGGTTATGATTTATCCAATCCATACATGACCCCACCATTGGATTGATGAAAGTTTCAAAATACATGATTATGCTTCATGTGTAGTAGAGCGGGGTGCATAAGAAATATTGGGGGAATGGGCAAATGTAAAAAAAAAAAATATTAATTTTTACAATTTGTGAGGGCGTGTTGTTTGGCTCTAATTCTATGTAAAAGAAATATTGGGGGAAGGGCAAATCTAAAGAAATATATTAATTTTTAGAATTTGCGGAGGGTGGATTTTAGACTTTCTCATTTATAAGTGGGGGCTTCAGTCCCCAGTCCCTTGTACCTGGGTCCACCCCTGGTCATGTGAATGAGAGAGTTATTAAGAAAAACCATTTGGACTTGAGATAAAATAATGAACTTTTTGTAAATATTAATATACTCATTTTTGTTCAATGGATGTAAGGACAAAGCTGTCATTTATATAAAAATCCAACACAAATCTTATGATGGCTGCCCATTCTTGTTAAGGAATATTGATTTTGGGGACATGAAAGGTATTGAAAAGAAAAGACAGGGCCCATTTACAAATACTAAAACCTCAGGGCCTAATTACAAATCGTACAAACCTTTATATACAAAAAGCTCTTAAGAAAACAAACACTCACACATCTAGATAAAACGATATTTCGGGCATCTTCTTTAACATTACTCTTAATTAAGCAAGGCAATGCATTACTCCGGTACTACCCGTTCTAGTTGTCTTGCTTTTGTAAAGCAAAAGCATGAATAGTGCTAAATCTTTATTAAAAATCCATTTAGATATCCCAAAAATGATACATTTTACATCTACGCAAGATCTGATTAGGTATTCCATTTAGGTATTCCAATGCAAATGCCCAAAATCACTTCCTTAAGTTTGGCAACTCTACTAATAGAGTCAAGTGAAGTAAAGTTGATTTTGAAGAAAGAATAAAATATAAGTGGGATATGATGGTATTTTATTTTTAGTTGGTTGTTATGAAATCTTTTTGACTTTGGGAAAGTGAAGTTTTTTTTTTTTTTGGATAAAGGTGGTTGCTTTTTGACTTTATTTGAAAAAGATGGTGGGAGTTTTGAATTAAAGTGCTTTTGATGTGACATCTTGTCTGAAAAATGGAGGCTTTACTTGACTTTTACTATGTTAGTAAAGTGCCAAACTAGCCCGAGACTACAACGAAATGACATTGATAAATAATATAAAGTAATAAAATAAATTAACCCACCTATGTAATGAAATGGGGAAATCACAATAAAAGACAAACCTAGTTTGTCCCTTTACTAACATAGTAAAAGTCAAGTAAAGCTTCCATTTTTCAGACAAGATGTCATATCAAAAGTACTTTAATTCAAAACTCCCTCCATCTTTTTAAATAAAATGTAAAAAAAGCAACCACCTTTATCCACTAAAATAAAAAAAAAACAACTTTCCTATAAAAAAGTCAAAATATCATTATAACCCACTTATATTTTATTCTTTCTTTAAAATCAACTTTACTTCACTTGACTCTATTAGTAGAGTTGCCAAACTGGCCATTTTTTATAGGCATATGCAGATCAGCTTACACATCAAACTACCAAGAGAACGTCAGGGCCTATTTTCTGGTTTTGCAAATAACAATACAAAAGATTAGCCTGGAGAGAAAATATGAAACCCAACAAATTGAGATGAACCCTGTTGTGAGAGAATGTCCATATTGCAGAGCCTGTTGTTCAACATCGAAGAAATTAGATCATTAACAAAAAGACAGAATCACCGTATAAAAAAATATGGAACGAGATTATAATCATATATTCTCTGTGAAAGAGAGAACACATAGAAGAAAATGTAAAATGGATACTAAAATGAGAGAGAGAGAGAGAGAGAGAGAGAGAGAGAGAGGCATGTTAAGAAAGAAATATTTCAATAGGGAAGAGGTATTAATGATGTATTAAAAATGAGCGATGATCAACCATTTTCAAAGGTATGATCCTTTTCAGGTTTACAGAGACACAAGTAGAGATATGTAATTTAAGATGAGTAAATAGATTTTAGGGATTTGGTTGGACCAATTTTTTGAGTTTTGATTTACATTGAAAACTTTGGTGAGAATTATACCTTCACACGTCAAACATGAGTCTTAAGAGGAGATAAAAGGAAAGGGTTTAAATTTGAAAAGATTGTGTATTGAAAAGGGATTTAAAGAGAGAGAATTCAGACTTCAGAGACATTTAATTTCAAATTTCAATAAGATCTTATGGCGATTTGAAAGGTATTGAGTTGGTAATTAAGATCCAATCTTTCTAATTTGGAAAGACAATAATTTAAACGTGTTTAAGAAAAATGGAGATTTTTAGAGAAGGAAGGAAGTTATTTTGGAGAGATCTCTACAAAGGTTAGAAGTGGGGCCATTATGATGTGGCATAACAAAGGGTTCATTTTGACAGACCATGGTGATTAGGTTGGGGTATTGATTTGTGGTTCAGACCCAATCGATTTGAAAGTACATACACCTGTGTTTAAATACTCAGACCCGACCCACCGGCCTAGATGAAGGGCCAGGACCACGTCATTGAATAATTGGGGAAAAAACTAGACCCAATTACAGTCCACGGGCCTCAAACAAAGCCCACAGTGAGCTTAATGCAGGCTTAGCTCTGGTCTGGCTCGTTCTGTCGCGGACCGAGCACCCCTACTGCAATTTCTTCATTTCCAAAGATGGTGGGCCTCCGGACTAAGTCCCTGGCAGAACTGTTTGGCTCATCATTATAAATCCTTCTACATTTGTTTATTAGTTTTATGGAAAAATTAGCGAAAGGTCCCTATAAGTGAATGTATACAGCCTCCAGTCCAAGAAAAAACTTATTAAGGCCTCTAGTCCACTCAGCTAGACTCTTTGCAGCCATAGGTCCCTATATCCACATGATCACATTTTTCATGACTAATTTGCCCTTCCAACTGTTTTAGGCATAAAATTCTGAATTTTAAAATTTTAAATCTTGTATTCTCCCTCCTTAACTTCTGCAGCAACTCTGCTTATCCAATCCAAACACATAGCAGAAATCTGAATCTCAATCGGATCTGAAGAAGAAGAAGTTGGAAATGGAAGTGAAGAGATGCACAAATCGCTTTCTAGTACAGTGGCTGAATTCGGACTCTGAACAGATCCGAACACAAGCCCTCTGCCAGCTCCGCCTCCTCTCCAATCACGATCTGGACTCCCGCGCCTACATCTCCGAGGCCGGCGCCATCCACCTTCTCCTCCACCTCCTCTACTCCTTCTCTCCGGCCGCCCAAGAGAACGCCATCGCCACCCTCCTCAACCTCTCCATCTCCGACCGGGAGCCCTTCAAGCCAGAAACAAAAACTAACCCAGATACCAAAAGCCAGAAACACAGAGATTAGTGATCAGAAATCAAAAGCACCACCACCATTAAACCCAGAATCGCCTGCATCAGAAATCATAGCTCCGATCAAAAGCCCACCGAGGGCACCACCCAACAACCCCGCTCCTAATCCCATCCCAAAATTATTCTTCTTCGGCTTCGCCGCTGCCTACGCCTGCGGCGGGTACCCATACCCGTAACCCTGCTGTGGCGGTGGTGGATACCCATACCCATACCCAGGCTGCGGCTGAGGCGGTGGCGCTCCATACCCATACGCCTGCTGGGGCGGCGAGTACGGATACACCCCGGCCGGTGGTGGGTAGGCGCTGGATCTAGCCACCGCGGTGGGGTAGGCGGTGACCGGCTCGTCGGATTTATGGGTGGTGAAGGCCGGCGGCTACGGTGGTTGTGGCGGTGCAACCTTATCACCGATCTTGTAGGAGATGTTGAGGATGCCTTTGGGTTTGCCGGAGGGCTTTCTGACCTGGTAGCTGACGAACTTGGTGGCGGTGGTGGGGTCGAAGGGGAGACCTCGAGGAGCTCCTTGATGGGGATGTGGACCCGAATGGGGACAACAGTGACCTGGGTCTTGCCATCTGGTCTTAGCCATGGACAAGTTCCGCTCTTGCGGACCTCGGTGAGGATGATGGTCTTTATTTTTTTTTTACTATTCTGTAGTGGAGATGGAAGATGAGAATTGGGTGCTGTCGACAGAGGTGGTGACAAGAAGGGATTGAGATGGATAAACGGATGAGAGGGGAATTCCGTGGAGGACCGACGTCTCCCCGGTGACTGCTCTTTGGCTCTGTTTATCTATTTTGTCAAATTTATCTGTGTGTTTATCAAATTTATTTGAGTTGTCAAATTTATCTGAGTTTTGTTCAATTTTATCCGAGTTTTTGTCAAATTTATCTGAGTCATGTTGTTCAAATTTATATGTCTTCTGTCATATTTCTTTATGTTTTTGGTAAATTTATCTGAATTTTTTTCAAAGTTTATCTTAGTTTTTTAGCACATTTATTTACGTTTTTTGAAATCTATATGCGTTTTTTTTTAAATTTATTTGCGTCGTTTTTGGCTCTGTTTTTGTCTTTTTTGTCAAATTCCGTGGAGGACTAACATCTCCCCGGTGATCGCTTTTGGCTCTGTTTATCTCTTTTGTCAAATTTATCTGAGTTTTGTTCAAATTTATCTGTTTTCTGTCATATTTATCTGAGTATTGTTCAAATTTATCTGTTTTCTGTCATATTTCTTTATGCTTTTGGTAAATTTATCTGAGTTTTTCAAAATTTATCTGAGTTTTCTGTAAATTTATCTGAGTTTTGTTCAAATTTATCAGAGTTTTTGTCAAATTTTTCTGAGTTTTGTTCAAATTTATCTGTTTTCTGTCATATTTCTTTATATTTTTGGTAAATTCATCTGAGTTTTTTTCAAAATTTATCTGAGTTTTTTAGCAAACTTATTTACATTTTTTTAAATCTATATGCGTTTTTTAAATTTATTTACGTCTTTTGAAATTTATTGCGTTTTTTCAAATTTATTGTGTTTTTGCAAATTTATTGTGTTTTTCCAAATTTATTTCATTTTTAAAATTTATTGCATTTTTTGAAATTATTGCATTTTTTCAAATTTATTGTGTTTTTTCAAATTTATTGTGTTTTTTTGAAATTATTGCATATTTTAAGTTTTATTTGCATTTTTTGAAATTTTCTTTGGATCTTTTGAGATTTATTTTGAATCTTTTGAATTTTATTTATATTTTTTAAATTTTATTTGGATATTTTGAAACTTATTTGCATCTTTTTAAATTTATTTGCGTTATTTGATTATATATTGCATTTTTTTGAAATTATTTCATTTAAAATTTTTTTTTTCGTTATTTTGAAATTTATTTGTTTGTTTTTAGAATTTATTTGAAAAATCTGGGGATTCCATTAATCGTGGGTAATTAAATGTTAGTTTGCCATTATTAATGGGATATCTCACCAATCATGGGTTATGATTTAAAGAAAGGGATAAATTAGACATTTTAGGTATGAAAAAGTGTGGGAGGGACTTTTGGCTCTATGACTTTTTTTTTTGTGGATCTAAGGCCATAAAGTGAAATGTTCAGGGACCCATCGCCGAATGCCCCTAGTTTTATTCACATGTTTTACGCATGTAAATTAAATGGTGACCTCAAACTCAATTGGAGAAAATTTTGGCACGGTATTAATAGAGATGAGACAGTGATGTTTATCAGTTAGATTTCTTCTCCCCCTTTCTAATTTGGTGAGAATATTATACCTTCACAAATCAATGGGTGAGCTAAAAGGAGATAAAAGGAAAGAGTTTTAATTTGAAAATGTAGCATATTGAGATAAGGATGCATATTGTTAGGGATTCAAAGAGAAAATCCAGGGATATTTAATTTCAAATTTTAATAAGATCTTGTGGCGATTTGAAAATGCATTATCCATGATGCCACAAAGCTTCTTATTGCTTATATATATATAACTAGCAACAAAGGCCCATGCTTAGCCCGGGCCCAAAACTGAGAATATATTTAGAATTAAAGTAAGAAAAATGATATTATTTAATTGAAATGAAGAGTATCATATAGACACCGGTGTACAAGTATAGTTGCACATAGCTGTCATACCATGATAATGTAATATGAAAGAAACTATAAACTAAAGTAAATTTATGCGAAATAGAACTACTTCTATGATCAACCCTTTGGGTCATGGAGTTACTTAATAATACACTAGTTAACAGCATAATCACTTGAAGCTCTACCAACGTTGCCTCATATAAAAAAGGGGACAAAATGAGGTCTAAATTGCCCTATTGTGCTATAATTTTAAATAACCTGATGAGACCCATTATACATGGATGACTCTAAAAACATATCAAATAAGTGGACACCAGTGAGCCCCACTTGAATGATCCACGCACCATCTTTAAATCACTTGATTTTGTTCCCACTTCAATGATCAAGAGAATTTTTCAGCATACCTAATTTGTGAAAAAAATTTTGTAAATAGGGAAAATTACCGTACGGACGGCCCAAAACCCGACATTTACACAGTACCAGATGAAAGATTGTAATTTACCGGATGGAAGATCGTACACAAATGGATGCCTAAAATGGGACGGAAATACCTTTTTTCCTGCGATATCTTAGGGCTGTAGGATATCGCAGGATTCGATATCCCAGGAGTTTAGGATATCGCACAGTTCGATATCCTACATCTATGGGATATCTTTAAAAAATTTCACTTTCTCCTTTCAACCTAGGTTAAACAGGGACGGAGATAACTCGGTAAAAACCCCCTTTTACCGTGATCATCTTCTTCGATCCTCCATTATTTTTTCCTTTGTGCTCTTGTCATCGTTTTGCTATGGATATTGCAGGAACCGTACGGCGTTCGAACCTCCAATGGTTTTTCCTTCTATTCTCCTTCGTCGTTCGCTGCAACGTTGTGGATCTTCAACTGCGCAAGGTTTTAGTGCAAGAGATATACCAGTCTTCAGCAGGTTTAGGTATGGGAAAGAAGTATTGTTTTTTCTTTTATCTCTTTATTTGTTTGTCGTTTTTTTTTTTTTGAATTAGGGTTTTTTTTTTAAGGTTGGGCGTTTGGGATTTTATTGTTATTTGGGGGTTGCATTGTGTGATGTTGCTACGAATCTTATTTGTCTTTCACTCTCTCTGATTATTGGAGATCCCTTGTAAAAAATTTAGTAGTGATGCTGTTGTCTACTTATTTTATCATTTTTCCATGGAAGATAGAGTGGGAAAAGAGGTTGAAGTGGGGACATGACGAGGTGCAAATGGAAACAGAGCATAGTCTCGCTATAGCTAGACTGTATTCTCGCTATAGCGAGACCTGTTCTAGCTATACCGAGAATACAAGTCTCGCTATAGCGAGACCTGTGAATACTTAGGGCATGGTAATAACGTCTGTACTTATACGTTGTGGTAGTTGGCCCTTGGGCATGTGATAGTTGCAGTTGGCCCTTGGGCATGTGGTAGTTGCAGGATGGTAGATGGAAGGCTCAATGGAAGGGGTTAGATTGATCATAGGGAGCTAGGTGGGCCTTGATAGGCTGAATGGTTCCTGAGCTACAAATAGTCTGGCTGTCCTTGAAAATTTCTTGACTTGGGTTTTAGTTTTGCAAACTATTTAAAACCCAAGGGTTTGTATCAATTTTAAAAAGCACTGAAATAAGACCCCGCTAACCAGGAAAGTGTCCCTTTTAGTAGGTTTTAATATGCGACCCTTGTGTGGATGTTTTTGAATTTGAATACTTTGATATGTTGTTAGGGTTCTCTGCAGCTAGTGGTAGTATGTTTTCATTGTGACTGAGGTTTTTCCCTCTTAACACATGGTCATTTGCTCTAGCTCGCCCAACTATTGTAGTTTTTTAGGACAATAAAATGAGTGATTTAAGATGATCTAATCCAATTAAGTGATGCTTTGGTCGGGCCCAAGAAATGTATGTATCAGGTGAAATGTACATTTCTGCAATCCATTCAAGTTGAGTGCTTGTTTGTAAGGATTCAGTTTACCTTGTCTGCCTCTTGGATTCATTGGACATCCTTTCACTCCTCTCTTTCTCTCTACACACACAGAGATGTATTAATTGAAATGCTTGTTTATTAGTTTCTCCTTAGTTGTATGTTTCTTTGATCATCTTTCTAGTTATGCCTCAAGTTTGGTATGTGTTTCCAAGGAGAAACTACACCTTTTTTTAAAAAAATTGGTTTAGAAAAATGAGAAAACTGTTAATGATAGGAGTGTACATTTATATACCATTCGCCAATGACTTATCTGTGAACTTCCTTATAGCTTGTTTGTAAATCTTTTTCTTTTTTTATGACCATTTCTTCAGTTCTTAAAGCACAATTATGATTTGTTGTAATTATATGGTAATATATGAATCTGCTGGAAAACAACCTGAGATTTCTCATTATGATGTTATGATAGATTGTATTTTTGGATGTTAGATTGGCTGTTAAATAACATTCCATTTTTTGTGTTTTGTTATTTCCACCTAATTCAAGTAATGCTTGGCAGATGGAACCATTTCAACCAGGTCCTATTGAGGCATTAGTATTATCAGAACAAGATAATCACATTTCCACAGCAATATGGAATGGCAAGGAACCGGGTGTTTACCAATATATTCCCGCTAACCTTAAGAAGGGATTTTATAAATTAAATGATAGGCAATGCGACAGTGTGAAAATGACTGGCCTGCACCATCTATCACAGATTTGCCACATGCGAATCGACAATTCTCTAATAAGTGCATTAATTGAAAGGTGGAGGCCAGAAACAAATACCTTTCATTTTTTGTCCGGAGAGGCCACCATTACAAATGAAGATGTGGCATATATTTATGGCCTACCCATTGATGGTCCACCAGTTATAGGCCGTACATACACTAAGAGACCCATCATTCAGGAAGTATGCAATTCACTATTGGGAAAGGTGCCGAAGCCCACGGACATTGAGGGTGGACAACTAAAATTGACATGGTTTCATAAAAACTTCGTTGAGCCCCCAGAGAATGCGTCTGAAGAGGATATCAATAGGCATACTAGGGCATATCTATTTTGCCTTGTTGCAACCCAAATTTGTGGGTTTACGTCGGGGTCAAGGGGGCAGCGTACCTGCTTGAATTATTTGAAACCTTTCAAGTATATGCATGGGCTCCTGCTTGCCTCGCAAATTTATACAGAACACTGTCCAAGGCCAGCCGATTGAAGGATGGGATAAGAACAATATGTGGGGCCCTCCAACTTCTTCAGGTAAATAATAATTTAAAACATAATTGCTTGATTACAACAAATATTGAAAATCCAACTTTATCGAGATGATTATATATCGACAGATATGGGCATATTCCAGAATGAAGATTGGACGTCCAATCAAACAAGATATGGATACTATCAAATTCGAGTTCCCACTTTTTAAAATGTGGGAAAAAAGACTTAAAAATCACTTTTGGTTGACTACTGTTGAAGAAACTCGTCAACAACTCGGTCAGCAAGGCATTGATCATGTAAGTTCTTTTAGTTATCTCTGTGTTCCTATATGTTTTCTCTTAATGTAAAAATCAATGCAGTTTGAATGGCAGCCTTACCTCCAATTTGCTGAAGAGTTGATTGAACACGTGTCAAAAGTCGATAGTTGTCTATTTATAGCATGCACAGAAATGATCTTTTACTCAATTGTTGAACCTCACAATGTGGATCGTGTAATGAAGCAATTTGGTTTGAGACAAATCCTACCTCCCCTACTCGTTGGAGAGATGAAAAAAGTTCAAATGTTACAATTGATTATGGAGTTAAACTGAAACAACAAGTAGAAGCTTGGAAAAATAGATATCAAGCAGTAATGTGATTTATTCCATACCTTAAACTTGGTGGTTGATGGTCTGTGGCAACACCATCACTTCTATGGATATACAGAAAGATAGGATCAACTCCATATCGAAATAATCTGAACATTCTCATGAGAACGTCATCACCTCTTAGGCCTACTAATGTGAAGTTCCAGAATGTATGATATATGTATTGCATGTAAGGGTACCCATTTCTCATCTCCCAATTGGTTTCTGCTACAACTTTTTCGATTAGTGAATTGTAGGTTATGTTGCTATAGACAGAGATAGGCTTCTGCTCTCCACCGTTATATATTGGATGTGAGCGATCCGCGTCTAGCTTTCCATCAAAGTGCACTATAAGACACAAATCAACATCTAACATCCTCATAAAAACAATAGAAACACAATATATTTTATTAATAAAAAATTGCATGGGTTGTTATGGGTTGTTATGAGATTTATAGCAATCCGTTGGAAATATATAGTAATCATAGAATGAATTTTATCATCAAATCCGTTGTTATGAGATTTATAGGAACAATATAATGCCTGAATATTAGTATCTATAAAGACTCAGAATGCCTTATTTTCTAGTGAGTGACAACTTCATGCATTTTATTATAACATAGAAATTAAAAAAAAAGTCTTCACAAATGGACTATTAAATAGGTTAATGGTGAAAGATACAAGATGAGGGGAGCGGTATATAAATAAGAAAGAACACATCAAATGCAAGAAGATGAACAAAATAATGCATTTCATGGGGATCTAAAGCTTAATAAGTGACTTATGGTTTCCATCATAAGAATCAAATCAGAAAAAAGGTTTATCAATACCACATTTATAGGCTATTTTTTAAGGCATTCAGAAATTTTATGGTCCCACATACCTGATGTGATGAATGAGATGTATAAACTACGGATGAAAGAAGATGGAATGGTAATATCCTATCGGAACGCACAAGCGAAAACGCTGAAGATGGAAACAGACATCCTCAGCAAAAACAGAGAAGATGGAAACAGACCTTTTGTGGTGAAAAACTATGTTATGTGATGGGATGGGGAGTAGGTAGCAGTGCGATATCCTACGAGCTTAGGATATTGAACTGTGCGATATCCTAAGTGCCTGGGATATCGAATCCTTCGATATCCTATAGACCTAAGATATCGCAGTAAAAATGGTATTTCCATCCCATTTTGGGCGTCCTTTTGTGTACGATCTTCCATCCGGTAAATTACAATCTTTCATCTGGTATTGGGTAAATATCAGATTTTGGGCCGTCCGTACGGTAATTTCCCATTGGAAATTTAAAGGATTATAATGAAATCTTATTAATCAAGTCACTGTAACAGTAACTTGTCTTCAAAGTACATAATATTCTTATTTTCATCTCCATTTTCTTCTAACTTCTGAGGCCATGATTATCTAATTATTTTGAAGCATAGAAAAATATATGTTTTTCCAAATATATGATTATCTACAAATATAAAAATCATACATTTATTCCAATTTTTCCACCCCAAATCAATATATGTGACCTATGCTCACTATAATTTTGGATATAATTGGAAGATCTTTACCAATCTGTAGACCACATGACGTCTCTAGTGTGGTTGTGCATATTATGACAATAAATTATATATATTACAAATTATGCTACTGGAACTCCATAATGCTTGTTATAGGGAGAAAAATGAAAGAAACGGAAATCTAAAAAAAAAAAAAAAACTAATAGAGCAAAGATTTCTTGGTTAGAAATTGCAGAATGAAGGAGTTAGGATTTAATACCTTTGGTGCAGATAAGAGGGAAAGGAAAAAACTATACTCCAAGATCAAAGCGTGGAGGTGCTCACGAGGCTCGTAGACAATCTTGTTGCTGGAGATCGTATGATTGGTGAATTGAGCAGGACTTGCAAAATGGTGATGAACGATGAAGAAGATGATGAAGAAACTGGGTGTGGATGAGATATTTTAAGGAAGTGTTAGAGGGCTCTTTGTTTTAAATTTTATTGTTATAAAATTCTTTTAGCACCCGCGTTTACATGTGGAGGTATAATATCCTCACTAAAGTAGGAAACTGGGTTTACGTGTAAAGGTATAATATTCTTACTAATGTAGGAAACATGCCAATTAACTGTTTGACTTAATAAAGTTGTGATCATATGTCACGATCCGAGCCCGAGAGTTGATTATTCTAGACAAACCCTGAGTCGCGACCCATACTTACTCCTGTAAACTCTGAATTAACCGAAGTTAAAACGAAATCCACAAGAGATAAACATTCTTTCATAGCTGGAAAATATACAATTTTTGCGAAAAATATATTCAACGATGTTAATTACAATTGTACAAGTCCTTTACCAAAAGGAAAGTTCTATTTACACATTTTGCATTTCAATAATCACTACAAAGGAAAGTTCTATATACACATTTAGCATTTCATTAATTCACTATTTACGTCAAACCACTGCATATTCAAATACAATGCAAGGTGACAAATATTAAGTTCCAAATTGAATTATCCAAAAAAATAATTCAACTCACTTCCAAAATACTCCCAATCCATTCGCACTCGGATATCAAACAAATGACATCCCGTCAATTCCACTCTATCAGTCCTCCTGGAGGAACCTGAGTGGCCTCCTATGCAGGACCGGAACGGGCAACTGGGCCTGTAATGTCATCAATAACACTAGTGAGCATGACGATTCAGCAATGTATACACATATCTATGATAGTACACGCTAACACATATACTAAATCTGTTCAATTTCCATAACACTTCAATTCATTTACATTCATTTCAAATCGTCCAAAAGGAAGGAATCCACAATTCAATATCCATTTCTAGACAATTCTAGTCAATCTGTACAATGACAATAACATATGCATTTAGAGTCAAGTAATGAACAATTACTAATTTGGCAACTACCATACCATCTTATTTCATTTCGATTCATTTTACATCTTCCAAAAGGAAGGAATCATTCTCTTTGCCATCTCCCAAAAGGAAGGAATCATTCATTTATTATTGTGGGATCTACCAGTGCCCGGGCCAGGGACAACTGGCATCACCACGGAGCTCCGAAATGCCTCCAAATTCATCTACTGTAGTAGGAATAATCATTAATTCATTTCAGCTCTATAACGAGCTTTAATCATAACCACTATGTAGTGCCAGACTCAAGAGTCAGTTCAATTCAATATTTAATTCATTCTGGATTCAATTCAATTCCATAACTCAATTCAAAACAATTGAAAGGAATAACATAATAATCACATTAGACCGAAGTATATGAATGCAATTCAATATGAGAATTAAGATAACGAACAATTCTACTCATTTCTTTCTCAGTTACAACGAACCATTCAGGTGTAACCATTGGTTATCTAATGTACGTTCTATTGTCGATGAACATCACATTACATATATAATTTGTACATTATAGTCCCCTTAATTATCACCTATGGAGGTATGAATATCATTAATCGCCTTGGAAACAACTCTTTAATTCAATAGGCTTTTATACAGGAAAATTAGACTTCAATCTGCATCTTTTCCCAAGTTCGGTTACTTGTTGGTTAACCGAATTCTGGAACGCGGCTAACCAAACTATAATTCAGTTAGCTTTCCAGAACCCTGCAATTTCTGACAAATCTTCCAAGTGCATTCGGTCACTAGCTCGGTCACCATTCGGCTGACCGAAATCCACTATCCGGTTAACCGAATTTAAACTCGGGTACCTACGGTCACAATTCCAAAGACCCATAAATTTCTCCCTGAGTTCGGCTACCTATTTGGTTGGCCGAATCCTGGAATTTGGCTAGCGGACCAACTTCGGTTACCTTATGGTCAGCTTTCAAGCAACTGAATTTTCCACAAAATTGACACCAGGTGAGTTCGGTCACCTCTCGGTCACCTGTTCAGCTAACCGAACAGTGCCCAGTGCTTCAGAATTTCTGAAGCGAAATTCTGAACTTGAGCTCCTTGAGCTTTAACAGCTTCAATAGCATCAAAAATCAATAGACATGCACATACTTGCCTCTTTTGGAGATCAACTGACAAAAAGCCCTCTTGTTAGCTTGATTTTGAGATGAAAATCCGCCAAAGACAATTCAAACATAGGATTTCTTTGAGCTATATGTGCTAGAAACCATTCCTAAACACCAATAGAACTTGAAAGTTCTGTAAATACATCTAACTACTTACTTGTAGCTTTTCTGAAGAAATATTTAAACTTTCTCTCAAACTTTTAGTAAGACCCTGACCCCTAATTTTCGCGATTAGTATGTTTTTAGGTGTGGGTTGGTTCTCTATGTGAGATTTGAGCCTAATTGAGTTGGTTTGTGATTTAGAATAATTTCCTATAGCTTTGGAAAATTTTGAGAGCCGTTAGACCCAGTCTAGCAACCGGAGATACCTTGGGTTGCATGTGTTAGCGTGGGGGTTGTTCTTGATTTTGAAAAATTCCAATTTTGATTTTTTTTATATGTCAAATTAGCCCAAACAACTTTCGTGTTCACACCGTTCTCATTCAAAGCCCAAAAAGTCAGTTTTCAGCCCTAGGGGCAAAATAGCCTTTTCACATTGAAATTTGAACCCAAATTTTGAAATTTCGAAACCATGTCAAAAATGTACTTTTTGGAAACTAGATTTTATGAGGATCAATTTAGTCTCTTCGTCGATCTCGTCCGGGGCCCGCAAGAGCATGTTTTAGTCATTTGAAGCTTTAGACCCAATGGGGCCCACTTTTCACTCAGCACTTAAACCAATCTCTCCCTCACTCACGATTAAAAAACCAGCAACTTCATTTCAATTGCAGGAAACTGAGAGAACTCTTTCTTCTCCATCATCTTCCTCTCGCATGCCATGGCTATTGGGCTTAGATTGGAGTTTTGATCTCACCATTCTCTTCCTCTCCTTCCAAGCTTCCCATTGCTACCATTTGTTTGGTGATTTCAGCTGGGCTACTATTTCTTCTTCATTTCATCTTGTTTGTATAGCTTCAGGTAAGAGCTTCATTCCACCTCTTTAATGGAGCTTTATTAGCTCCTTTAGGACCCATTTTCCTTACATGTAAACCCATTTTGAAATGGAGTTTTGGTTTTCAAAATTTGCTTGGTTTTGAAGTGGATTTCTTGGGGTTTTTGTAGATCTTGGTTCAGCTGTAGAGACGGATCTTTGAGGAAGGATTTTTGTTTCAATTTGGACCAAGCAAGTGATCCTTTTAGTTTGAATGTGCATGCAAGATAATGGGTATAATTGTTTGTAAAGTGCATTGATTTTATTTAGCTAGCTTTCACACTATATTGTTGTCAACTAAGCATAATTTGGCTTCCATTTCTTCACATGGATTTGATGTTAATTACTCTTGAAAATTCTGGATTTTCTGTTTTGAATTGGAACTCTATGTCTTGTTTTATAACTTGAATTGTGTTGATGGAACATGGAGATGTGGTAATGAATGGAGCAATTGTGATTGGAAATGGATGGAAATTGGTTTCTCTTGGGGGTCTTATAGGTTCTGTACGTGTATGGAATTGTCAAGGAATGAAGAGAAGTGAATTGGGAAGAAAGGGATAGAAAAACAATGCAGAAACATGTTCTGCACGGAGGATTCTGCAAGAATTCGGTTAACCGAATTTGGGCAGAATGCTCATCGATTGGGCAGATTTTCGAACAACCATAACTTTTGAACCGTACATCCGATTTTGGAGTTCTACATATCGTCTAATGTAAAGAAAAAAAAAGGCATCCCTATTGGCAACAGGAGCGTGAGGGAGCTTGCTTGATCATAGAGGGTTCTAGTGTGCCCATAAGATTGCAACTCATTTAGTTTGTGCACAATGTCTCTTATGATATAATTTCCCATTATGTATATTACGGTCCTTATTTGTCTTTGATTTTATTATTAGAACGTATGAAGCTGGCCACCCCCACCTGATAGATGGGTTATGACTATGGTGGTGTTGGTGATGTGCGCGCGTGCGTGTCTATATATATGTTATATATATATAGAGAGAGAATCTAAGAGAACAACAGGATCCAATAAAAAGAAAGAAATGGTTCAATAATTCCCCAGAATATTTCCATCTATATCTATTTTGTATTGTTTTGGCGGCATGGCCGAGTGGTAAGGTGGGGGACTGTGATGCAACACATTATACATCCGTTGGAGCAAGTGACATGGTCCACATGTGGGACCCAAGGAAGTTTAGGAATTCTTTATTAATTGTCATTATTTTTTTATTTTATTTAATAAGTTGTATTTAGGATTAGTTTCTAATTTGGATAGGATTATTATTTGGTTTCTTAGTTTGATTAGGATTGATTTCTTAGCCCCTAAGTTTCTTTTATTATAAATATAGCATTGTAGAGATCAATGAGCTCATAGATTTGAGTTAATAGAATTTTCCCCTTGTGGGTTTATCATTGGAGAGTGTCTTCATCGTGTGATTGTTCTCTCGAAATCCTAATTGTGCCCCGGCACTTGCAATCCTAACCCTAGGATTGCATCAATTGGTTTCAGAGCCAAACGATCTCCAATCGGACGGCGTTGGTTACTGCTACCCATTGTCCATCCATCAATCTATCCTCGTTCCTCTTCCTTTCTGTCAGAAACCCAACTCTACCGATACCTTAGTCCTCGTCTAAAAACCCCACCAAACCACTGTCCCAATTTCAGCCAAAACCCAGTTGGCCGAACCCTCCCCCTTCACTGTTGACCTATAATGCCCAGATACAGCATGGATAGGACTAGGATACGCCATAGACTCGGAAAGGATACTGCTTTTACACATAAAAACTGAAGTATCAGATATGATACGACACGATACGTTGCCCATTTCAAAGTATCCGTACATCATAGCTGTCGACACCTCCCCACCAAAATTATAACTCCTCCCAAACCCCACAGAACCCATTCCATTCGGCAATCCCAAACCCTAGCAAAAGAAAAACACCACGGAACCCATTCCATTTAGCAATCCCAAACTAGAAGAAAAAAAAAGCAGTGACAGTTCCGCATATTGCAGAAACGAGTAGAAAAAAGAAGAAGAGGAGTAGCAGAAAGAGGAGAAGAAGTGTAGCAGAGAAAAGATATGAACAACGGAAAGAGAAGACCTACTTGGTTGTAACACCATCTTCCTTGATCGCCAGCAGTCCCACACCTCTTCTCGCCTTCCTTCCTCTCTCCTGTTCTTGTCAACAGAAATGAAAAGGAGAAAAAATTCATTTCTGGAGCGAACCCGAGGGGCCATTCATTACAAGTGCTAGACTTAAGTGTTCTGTGGGCCTAAATCTGTTGGGGCTAATTTCTAGGTCCGGGTCAGTTCAGGTCAGATCAACCCATTGAAGAGGCCCACAAGCACAAATTTTGGGCTTGATTTATACATTTGGGTCAGTTTCGACCTATTTAAAGGGGAAAGCTAGTCCGCAAATTTGTAGTCATTGATCGGATCAGTCTGCAATAGTCATCCAGCTCCTTGACTAGATTAGCGGTTGAAAGTTCTTTCTGCGATATTAGAGTCATCCACCGTCAGATTTTAGATCTGTTTTCGCCGGCGTGATCGTTGAGAGCAGATCTACACCAGGTCAGTCAAAATTTTTTAAATTTGCATTAAAAAAATGCCTCCCAAGAAGCATATAGAAGTGGAGTCTTCCTCCGCAAGCGATGAGGATTTGAGGGGAACCGTTGCGGAATTATCGAAAAATGTTAATCAACTCTCCGCAACGATGATTCAAATCCAAGGTACTCTTGCAAGGATTGAAACCCAATTAACCAATTTGGAAACTAATTAGCATGCGAATTATCATTGAGATGATGGAGGACATAATCGGGATCAACGAGATCCATATGCAGCAAATGTTGATCGAGATTTGGGTATTAAACTCATGATTCCAGAATATGATGGAAAATTGAAACCGAATGAATTCATGGATTAGTTAGTATGTGTTGAAAATATTTTTGCACACAAGCCAATGACGGATGGTCATAAAATTAGTAGGCAATTTCATCAAAAACCTAAACTGTATGAAATTCAATCAAATAGAGATTCAAACCAGTAAACAACGATTCTGGTAATCAGTTCTAAATGTATTTTTAAAATCTGTTGATGCAAATCAGATTCCACTAGATTAGTTGTATCCCTCCAGATCCAACAATCAAACAAAAATATCGATAACAACAACAAAAGAAAAACCCTTCTCTAGACTCGTTCTCATCGATCAAACCCTAACAAGAAACGATTCATTCAAATCGCCAACTTCCTAAGAAGATGAAAAGAGATTCAAATAAAAGAACACACAAGAAAATGACTTTTTAAGTAAAATCACAAAGTTTAAAGGCAAAGGACAAATCAGATCTGATCGTGATCGAGAAAGATGAAATAGAACTCGATTTAATCGAGAATGTAGACCTTACCTTCTTCTTCTTCTTCCTGTACGGGAGCTCCAACCTCAAAGCTCGACTCCAGAAGCTCCAAACAAAAACCTCAAAGCTTGAAGTTCCAACACAAACGATTAGGGTTTTGAGGGAGTAGAGATCTCAAAGATTAGGGTTTTGGGGAAGAGAGATCTCAGTTTTGGGATGACGAAAATGAGATTAGCGCGGGCCTTTGCTGGTTTTTGCTTTTGCCTCTCGCTGGTGCCTCTTGCTTAGTGCTGTAAGCGGTCGGTTTTCGGTCGGTTTTACGACATATGACACCCCGGCCGAAACTATCGGTTTTACAATTTTGCAATAACCAAAACCGACCAAAGTGCATATACTGGACATTGGAAACCGACATTTCGGTTCGGTCGGTTTCGGTCGGTCTTCGGTTAATGGGCTGGGCCTAATTTGTGCTCTCTTTTAATAACTGACTATATATAGTGTCAAATACAAAATAATTTGTGCTCTCTCTCTCAGTGAGAATATACTTATATATGTGCATATTCCTTTTTGGCTTGTGACCTGGGCACATTATGTTATGTTAGTGATTACAAAGTGCAGATGCAGATAAATATTTTTAAATGATTGATAATTAGCAGCTAGAATCTGTATAAATATTCTATTTTATTAGAGCCTTTGAACTTGAAGTCAACCGTCAGCCAGCAATATTTTGATCATAGACTCATAGTGCCCAGCTCAGAAATCTAATGCATCTAAATACTTTGCTCGGTCGGTTCGGTTTTTACCGAACAGTTTCTACATAATTATAAAAACCGACTGTTGAAAAAAAAAACTTACAAAACCCGTTCGGTCGGTTTTGTTTTAAAAAAAATCTACAAACCGGCCAAACGGTCGGTTCGGCTGGGCGGTTCGGTTTTCACGGTTAATTTTGACAACCCTACTCTCGCTGGTTTTTGCTTTTGCGTGTCTGGAACCGTGGGGGGAAATAAGATGTATAGTAGCAGAATCTAGTTTTCGCAACTGTAGGTACATACGTTTACAGCAGCAAATTATAATTTCCGCTGTAGTATGTATTAAGCATATATACACTTAAAAACGTATATACATTACACTTAATCGCAGCAAAATATATTTTCCGCCGCTGTATATATTAAAACCATAGATACACTATACATACACTACACTTAGTAGCATTAAAATACATTTTTCGCCGCTATATGTACCGCACATAAGCTATACATACACTACACTTAATAGTAGCAAAATACATTTTCCGCCGCTGTATGTATTAATACCATACATAAACTATACATACACTACACTTAATAGCAGCAAAATACATTTTCCGCCGCTGTATGTGTTAAAAATGTACTTAATACTTAGATATAGTGATGGATGAATAAACCGCCACTATAATCCGCTGCTAATTCTCAATTTCTTGTAGCATGCTATGTCCCTTGAAATATTTTATATTGGCTATATATGTAATAGAGCCTCCAAGATTTGCCACAACGCCTACCTCAATACGTGCACTAAAAGGAACAATCTATTTGTGCACTCAATGTCTCACTTGGTGGCCATCTCACTCATGCATTGGGTGTTGTTGGCACCTCGGAATCAGGCACATGTCAAGAGAACTATCTAGGGACTTCAGGTTTTTACTATCAATCCTAGCCAGTAAGATAGCCTACAGAATAAAAAATGTTATACTTGGTGGACCCCCCCCCACCAGATAGCCTGATCTTCATTACCAAGTGTTAGTATTTTTATGTTGGCTAATTTATGGGTTGAACAAAACGCTGGGTCCATTGAGTTGCATTTTCTAATTTATTTTAGAATGGAATGTGGTTGTCTCACCGGAAGAGCTGAAGCGAAGAAAACAGAAGAAATTCGGAAGACACCACAAGGCCCGATCGATCGGACCTGTTAACCCGATCGACTGGATGTGGGGTACTCGATCGATCGGATCCTTAGTCCGATCGACTGTTCCTCGGGAAAGTTTCCTGATCTGAGAACATAATTGTTTCCTTTTGAGACTTCGTTTCCCACTTTGATAACTACTTGTGCTCTAACACTAAGGCACGATTTTGAGGCAATATATATGGTGTTGCTCTTAACCCTAAGATAAGACAAGAAGTTAATTCTCTCTCTTGATCTGATGTTAGAATATCCTAAGAGAGATTTCATTTTTCTCTAGAGCTATTAAGAGGTTGTACTGAAGATATGCTCTAGAAGATTATTGTTGTTTCTACTCTCTTATATAAGATAGTTCATCTTGGTTGATAAGGTATGAAGAGATCAAGTACGGGGAACAGTGCACGGCGGGGAAGTTGTGGCAACAAGAGAAGTTGTACAAGAACAACTACAGTCCTTAGGTCATGGTAGTGATTGAGATAAATGAGTTGTGGGTATATCGTAAAACTGTTCAATAGTTCTTGATTTCTGGATCATGGTTTTCTCCCTGTATAGAGTTTCCACACTAAATATTGTGTCTGCCTTCTTCTAGTGTATGATTGGTAGATTTATTTGCTAGTTCTATCTTATTTGGTTGTTTATATCAGCTGTGCATTTGTTTGGTTAATTGGGACTAGCATCCATTATTGCAAAACAGCTGCGACTTTCACCAAGTCCAATCATTCCTCACTAGAAGGAGACACCACCAAACCAATGCAGACCTGACCCAGTAAAATTTAGTGTGCAAATTGACCCTCTTACTTTTGGGATTGGTTTGAATTAATTACATTTCCAATGTGATCAATAAATGGCTTGGGTTTGATTGATTTCATACTTGCTATTTGACATACACCAACTTGACAATAACTGAACCCAAGTAATTCCACTCTCATGACCCTCCAATTAACCAGAATCCGACCTGACAATCCACGGCACAGACGGCCCATGGAACTTTTTTTTTGAGTCTTGCTATTGGCACACACTTTTTTCTTTTCACCCACACACATTTAAAAAAAAAAAACCTGTGAAATTACCTTGGTGCCCACTCTTTTCCTTTCTCTCTCCCCACCTCCCCCTTTCACCTTCGGCTCCGGCCAGGATCAGCGCCGGCCGACCAATCGCCCTCCTCCCCTTTTCTCTCCCTCCCTTCCTCCCTTTCCTCTCCTCCCTCCCCACTGTTTTCTCTCTCCCTCCCTCTCCCTCTCCCTCCCCCTCCCCCTCCCCCCCCTCCCCCAATGTTTTCTCTCTTTCCTCCTCCCTTGCTCTCCCCCCACCTTGCCCTTCACCTGCAGCTCCGCTTGGACCGGCGAGCGCCGGCGGACCCTCTCCTCTCCCCCCTCTCCGCGTACACGTGCTTCTGCGCGCCTGGGTACCCCATCACCGCCACCGTCCAGATCCGGTGCCGGCAGGGGAAAGGAAGGGAGAAGGAGAGATGGGGAGAAGGGAGAGACCGGGAGAAGGGGGAGAGAACAGTGGGGGAGGGAGAGAGTGGGAGAAAGGATCCGCCGGCGCTAGCCGGTCCAGGCGGAGTGCAGGTGAAGGGGAAGGAGGGGGGAGAGAAAGGGAGGAGGAAAGAGAGAACAGTGGGGGAGGGAGAGGGAGGAAGGGAGAGAGGGGGAGGGAGAGAGAAAATAGTGGGGAGGGAGAGGGAGGAAGGGAGGGAAGGGGAGTCGGCCGGCGCCGATCCTGGACGGAGCCGCCGGAGGTGAAAGGGGGAGGTGGGGAGAGAGAAAGGAAGAGGGTGGGCACCAAGGTAATTTCAAAGGTTTTTTTTTTCAAAAATGTGTGTGGGTGAAAAGAAGAATCATGTGTGCCAATAGCAGGACTCTTTTTGTTTTTTTGCTTAATTACAAATTGAATTGAGAAGAGAAAAAAGGGAAAGAAACAACAGCCAACGGAGGCCAAACAAAGGAAGAAAAAAGAAACCTCAAAGAAAAGAGCAACAAAGCACTATCTTATAAGCTTATAGGGCTGATTACATAAAAGAAAGAAAGAATGTAAAGTAGAACTGACAAAAGAGGAAGGCACCTTCCTTAGAGAAACAGAAGCATCCTGCAACATAGTGGTTTGGGCTGGGCATATACAGCCCAATTGATCAGATTGACGGCTTCTGGAACTCACTTGTTGCGTTTGGTTTGACATGTACAACCCAATCATAAATAAGGGGAAAATCAGGTCGGGCTGGGCAGATGCATGTTACATCTAGTAGTCAATCTGAACCCGAAATGAGTGGGCCCTTTGCCATAGTTGCCCCTTCCATACCCATGACATCCATAACCTTATAATTTTTAAAAATGGTTGTTTGAATTAAGTAGTATAATATACTTTGAAAGCAAAATGTGGGTTCTTAAGTTGATCGCCTAGCACTCCGTTATTGACTATCAAGTTTCTAGTTTTCAAAGCCACACGTGGGTTTTGCTAGAAAAGAATAAAAGGAGGTACATGTAGGTGCTTAAATTGGTTAATCCCACTAATGTATTGTCATCTCAAGTTGCTGGAATTTAAAGATACTTTGATAATAACAACCACTAATCTATGATAATATTTAACGATACTACAATTTCCTCGAGGTAGGTGGTGCACAGTGATGCTCTACTGCTCTGTATTCTATTAGCAAAATGCATTTTATATGAAGTGGTTATGCACCACGAGAGATCTCCTATATATATTCTTGAGGAATTTACCTGGTAGAGCCCCGTACAGCCCTATACGTGCTACGAGGACCCCGTTTCACGTTGGATACAAGAGGGGTCCTCAAGCTTTTTTTTTTTGTCGTTTAGCGAATGGTCGATATCGACCATTTTGCGGGAAACCAAAAAGAAAATGGGTTTTTCAGGATGAAGAAGATGGGAGGGGAGGAGGGAGAAGAGTGGTCGATATCGACCATAAAACTGTCCTCTTTAATTGTCGATATCGACAACATAACTGAAACATAAAAAATACAGTCATTGTCAGTATCGACCACTTTTATTGTCGATATCGACCACTTTAAAAACAAAAGCAAACAAAAGGATTATGGCATAGATCAGTGCTCTGTTTGGAGATACAAAACCTGTAAATTACAGAAGCAGGCCATTACAGAAACCTCCTTTCTTCATGCTTGGGACTGGTGAAGAGTGTCACATGGCATAAGCCAAATATTGTACTACACTTTCTCATTAAACCAATAGACCGATGTTAAAATATAAATAACAAAACAGGAAACAACTCACAAGAAATTGAGCTCCTTGTTTTTATATAAAGTTAACTGCAAAATGATTAGAATTAAATGAAATGGTTAAGAGTATGTCTAATGTGAAGCCATTACACAATTTATAATAAGCAGTCCACTTTCATATGCAACTATAACTGGCATCATCCTTTCTCTTCTCATGTTGGCAAATCAACCCAATGCACCACTCTCCATCCCCTCACTATGCCCCAACGGCCAATAATATACTTCCATTTCATTTCTACTTGCAAAAAATCCAGCTTAAATTGGTGCCCAGAAAGGCTTGATGTTAAAGGACCTTCACCATTGTGACTGCATCAGGGATCATCCCATCAGACAACATTGTACGAAATGCCCCCATTGACTCATTGGCAAAACCATTATGAGCACAACCACTTATCAAAGCAGCCCAAGAGACAACATCTTTCTTGGGCATTCGGCGGAAGAGATCCATTGCATCCTCAAAACAAGAACACTTCATGTACATGTCAACCAGAGCAGTAGACACAGCCATATCTAATTCAAATCCTTTTCTATCAGCCAACTTATGTATCCTCCTGCCGTCATTTAAATCACAAGCTATTGCACATGCTTGCAGAGCACTAACAACAGTGATCGAATTCGGGGCAATTCCCTTCTCATTCATCTCACTAAAAAGACTAAGAGCTTCAACTGCATTCCCATTTTGCAAATATCCAGCAATCAAAGAGCTCCAAGAAACCACATCTTTCTTTGACATTCTATCAAACAGATTCCTCGCGTTATCCATGTGACCCACTTTGGCATAAAAATTCATGAGAGAATTAGCAAGTGATAGGTCATGTTCAAATCCTCTCCTAACCACAAAGCCACAACAACACCATATAGACCCAAGATCCCCACATTGCGCGCTGGCCGAAACCGCACTAACAAGCGTCAAGGGATCAGGATCCAAGCCACCCATCATCAGCATCCGGGAAAAGAACGACAGCTCCGAATCCCCATCCTCATTCTGCTTGTACCCAGTAACCACCGAAGTCCACATAATAACATCCGGTTGAGGAAATTCATCAAATATTTTACGTGCATCACCCATTTCCCCACATTTCCTATACAATTCAAAAAGAGCTGCACCCACAAACACATCCAAATCAATCCTCTCCAACTTCTTCACGAACCCATGAATCGCCTTACTCGACGCAACCGCAGATAACCCAGAGCAGGCCTTGAGCACAATGGGCACGGTGAAGTTGTCGGGCATTTCGACCGCTGCAGAAGTCATGTGGCCAAAGAGTCGAAGCATCTCGTGCCATTGATGCCTTCTGCAACAAAAGCACTCAAATCCCCAGGGCCAGAGCTAGGTGCTCTGGTCCTTGCAAAAGGACCCATTTTGCAAGAACACCAACTAAATCATTTTCCTTCTTGCCTTAATCCCCTGGCACCGGGCAGTGGCGATCTCGGTCGTAATTCATATCCCTGCTGAACCGGATTTTCCTCCTCGGATCCTCACACGACATGTGATCGGCGGCGTCCGCCATGCACGCCTCCACCTCCACCGCCGGATGCCCAGCCGAATCAACGACAGCCAGCAGCCTCTCCCTCTGGCGCAGATCGGCGGTGTTAGAGAGAGCCAAGGACTTGCGATCGGACGCCGCCAGCGAGTCGCCAAGTGGCACTACAACAAACTACACTTTTCCCGACGCTATTTGCCGACGCAGTGAAAATTTGCGTCGGTAAAAGTCTCATTTCCAACGCATATTTGGACTGCGTCGGCAAAAGTCATAGAAATTGATATTTTTACCAACACAAGTAAGACCGTGTTGGCAAAAGCTATAATAATCACAATGGCGCCAACAAAAAATCCCCACAAAAGAGAGGGAAAGTTTTGCCAACGCGTGTTTTTCTATTGGCGACGCAATAATGCGTTGACAATTATCTTGCCTACTTGCGACGCACAGATGTGCGTTGGGAAAGATCTGATTTTTTATTTGCACCATTGCCAACGCATGAGTTGCGTCCACAAAGCCTCATCTATGACAAACTTACCTTTCCCGACACTATTTTCCGACGTAGTGAAATTTTGTGTTGGTAAAAATCACAGAGAATTGTTACTTTTACCGACGCAAGTAAGACTGCGTTGGCAAAAGCTGCGGAAAAACTTTCCCGACACTATTTGCCGACGTAGTGAAAATTGGCGTTGGTAGAAGTCTTTTTTTCGATGCATATTTGGACTGCGTTGGCAAAAGTCATATAGAATTATTACTTTTTACCGACACAAATAAGACCGCGTTGGCAAAAGTCACTGAGAATTGCTACTAATTTACCGACGCAAGTAAGACCGCGTTGGCAAAAGCTATGGAAAAACTTTCCCCGACACTATTTGCCGACGCGGTGAAAAATTGGCGTTGGTAAAAGTCTTTTTTCTGATGCATATTTGGACTGCGTTGGCAAAAGTCGCAGAGAATTTCTACTTTTATAGACACAGTAAGACCCGCGTTGGCAAAAGTCGTAGAGAATTGCTACTTTTATCGACACAAGTAAGACCGCGTTGGCAAAAGTCACTGAGAATTGCTACTACTTTACCGACGCAAGTAAGACCGCGTTGGCAAAATCTGTGGAAAAACTTTCCCGACACTATTTGCCGACGCAGTGAAAATTGGCGTTGGTAAAAGTCCTTTTTCCGATGCATATTTGGACTGCGCTGTGTCTGCAAGCCCCATTTAGTAAAATTCTTTTTTTGCCAAAATAATATGAGCACACCGTTTTAATCACTTTGATTTATTCCCAACTCGCTGCCTCTTTCATGTCTATTTTTTTTTAAATTCTAAGGGCAACTACAATATCTTCTAGTGGAGTTTGCTGAGAACTTTTTTGGATGGGTCCCACTCGTGCCCATATTAATCAGAGTCGCTCAAAATGATCAAACACATTTATTTATGGGGTATCCCAATTTCTTGTTTAGAATTGAGCTGGAACCACTGTAAGATTGACCAAACAAAAAACCATGGCTAAAAAAATGTTGTTTTATTAACTTTTTTTTATGTGTTCAATCGTAGGTTGAGATAACCTCCAATCAAAATGAGATTTGACGATACCTTATAAATGTATAGTGGTTATTCATCGAGGGTCAGACTCATTTATAAGAAAAGGCCCCACCCAATTTAAAAAAAAAATGCATAAGGCCTGTATTTTGATCACATAAGCACCACTTGAAAATCTATTTTTTTTTGTTTGTACCGTCGAATTTATAAAGGCGATAAATATTTTCGAGGGTAAAAAGAGATTTTAGCATCTGGTATGGGATGGCTGACGCTAAAAAGTAGTTGTTTCAGCAGCCATAAGTGGCCCCAGTAAAAGTTTTAGTACATTCACCCCTGTTTATGACCTAATCTCGCGTTTCTCACTCTAATATCCCTCTCGCGCTCATGTCCCTCAACGTCTCTCATTCTACTCTTACATCCCTCTCTCAATCTCTCTTCCACGCAGCGTAGGTCTCACGCCATCTTCTCGCACGCAGCAGCACCTTCATCTCACCGTCTCTCCCCTGCAACCCTCCATCTCTCTCGCGCCGTCCCTTCCATCTCTCACACTCATCGCTTCCCTTCTTCCCCGATCAGGCTCAGGCAGCGGGGGCAGTCCGGCTTCGGCACAGTCTCAGCCTCGCACCGAGGTCAGCTCTCATTCGCTGATTCTCTCTTCAGTCTTCTTCTTTATTCTTTAATGCCCAGGGTTTTTGCTTTTGTTGTGCATTTATTTATTTTTACAGGTTCAATAGGCATTTGGTTGTTACTTTTGTCTTTCTCTTCTGTCTTTCACATTACTTTGAGTTTTGGTAAAGGTGGCTATCCCTCATCTCCCTCATCTGAAAAAGATCTACTCCAGCAAGTAGCGACGGCACTGCCGATCTCTTTCTCCTTGCCCACTACAAGCATCCCGATTTCTGCACCATAGAAACTCGCCTGGAAATTGATAATTTATGTTTTAATTCAAGTGCTACTGTTTGTGTTTGAAGATGGAGGTAAATTAATTGGATGGGTTCAATTAATCCTCATAACCACCCAAGCAATACTCACATCTGAACTGAATCTCTGTCTTACATTTGAGGGGTGGGCCACTTGATGGATGGTTAACTGCGCCAGAAGGTGCACATGTAAGAAGGTTTTATTGTTTTCCCCCAATCACTCTCTGCTCTCAATCTCTACATGTTCAGCCGCATTGCTTCTTCCCCTTACTCTCTCCCTCAACCTCAACCGTTCAGGTAATATCTCTTCTCCCTCTCTTTCCTCCACATTTACTCTCGCCCTCTGTTCCTCTCTCTCTCTCTCTCCATCTACCTTACATTCTCTCTTTCTAATAGGAAGGAGAGGGAAGAAAGAGAGATGAGAAAGGAGAGAAGAAGCAGCGAATCTTAACAAGACACAAATCTAAGTGAAGAATCCACCCTAACATGTTACGATAAAGTTTAGACCTTTTTTTATCTATGTGATGGTCACCCAACCAAATCATATTGGAGTGAGAATTATAGAAGAGGAAATTAATTTGAGGGTTTGGATTTTTTAAATTGAGCCCCACTGAGGGAGCCTCACAAAATTCTGGGCAGCGGGAGACGCAGAGGATCCAGAGTGGAAAAAAGGGTAAGGGCATGTGTGTGTGTGTGTGACCATTCCTGGAATTTTATTTCCACCTTGAATTCATTTTCGGGGGAAAATGAGAGCTGAAGATTTCATTAAATATGGCTTTTGGGTTTTCTTTTGTTTGGTGCCACAAAAGGTATTCTGCATTAAGATGTGTTTGTGCCTCATGTTTTCATGGCCTTTAATGATCAGTTGAGAATATTCAAATGGATGATTACAATTGTTTGCATACCTCCATTTTAATGATTCTCAAGAATAATTTTTTTTAAGCATGTAATATTTTGTACTCTTAAAAGATAACCTTGTTAGAAGACTTAACAATTAACATGTTGTTTGGTTTAAATTCCAAATGTTTAGCAGATTATTGAGTTCTTGAATTGATCCACATGGATCCTTTGTGCGACTTCTGTGGAGCACAAAGAGCAATGGTTTATTGCAAATCAGACAATGCAAGGCTCTGTTTTCCATGCGATGGTTACGTCCACTCTGCAAATGCTCTCTCTCGGCGTCATGAACGAGCACTTTTATGTGATAGATGCGGTTAGCAGCCTTCCGTAATTCGCTGCTCAGAAGACAAAGTTTCTCTTTGTCAAAACTGTGATTGGAATGGTTGTTTGAGCATAGGTTTGGGCCATCAGCAACAGACACTGAACTGTTACTCAGGTTGCCCTTCTTTGGCAGAACTTTCTGGGTTTTTGTCTTGTATAAATGATGCTTCACTTCTCAATGAGGTGCATGGTACTTGGGGATCGAGGATAATGACTTCAAATGAAAACTGTGTCAATAACTGTTGGGAACAAGGGGGGAATGGTGGCTCCATTGGATTAACTGCAATTGATCATAGGTTGAATGCTTTGGACTCTGGTGAAAAGTTGGAGCCTTGGGTGAGTTCATCCTCCGCAATGCCTAATGAGAATTCCCTAGTCTATGATGGAGAGCAACAAGTGGGTTTACAAGAGACAAACCTATTTAAGGTGCTTTTATATATTTATTTTAAAAAGTTTAATTGCTGTCTGAATTAATCTTCACTTGTGCAACTCAACCACTAGGGAACAAGTGATGGTGAAAGGATCTGCTGACCCTATCATCATGCATGACACATCGCATGTTTTTTATCTCAGGTATAAAAAATTTCGAAGACCTCGTTCGTATTTCATCTCTTGTTTTTGACTTCCTTTGGTCCGAAATTGATTACTAATGTATCCTCAATCAAGACTTGGATAAATATAGGGGGTGAGTTCAGATATTTGTCCCCAAAATCATTTCAACATGTGTTTGTATTTGGACCATTTTGTCAGACCTGCACATGGTTTGGATGAATAAAGACGGAGAACTCAGGGGCACTGTTGTGCCCAAAACCAATTGCATGTGTTTGAACTCAGACAATGTGAAATAATACCTCAAATATACATTCCATCGAGAAGACCCTGTATGTTCTTTTTTGGACTGCGAGTTTTCTTTATGGCGTTGGGGTTGGTAAAATGGTGCCTTGGGTCTTAACTTTTTCTTTTTTATGGTGGTTACAATTTCTTAACCACTTATTCCATTATTTGGACTTCTTTTTTTCTTGAGCAGACTGATCCAACCTCACTGTTCACCAGTTTGCCATTGAGAACCATTGTATCACCTCATCATTCATCATCATTGCATTTCTGGATGTCACCTTTCTATATTGTTTAGTTGTTGCAGTGAGTGTACATCTTAAAGTTTCTCTCGTTTCCTGTTTTCTTCCCTGCTTTTGACCCTGCAGTCGGAGGTTTTTGCGGTTGCATTTGCAGTGCTTGCAGCTGGTGCTATAATTCTCACATTGAATGTATTACTTTTGGTAAGCAACTCACAACTCAAAAGCCCCATTTTTCTGATAGTTTGTAGTCTACAGCCTCCCATTAGGATGAAGTGATTGGGCCATGATGCCCCTCCCCCAACCCCCCCCCCCCCCCCATTCTGATAGTTTGTAGTCTACAGCCTCCCATTGTTTCTTCTTCCTCCTCCTCCAATCCCCTCTTCTCTGGTTACTAATAAATTGTAACGATGAAATTAATATCCGTTACTAATAAATTGTAACGATTGATAAAGTGTTGCTGAAATTAATTTCAGTCACATTTGATAACCGTTAGTAATATTTCTAACGGTTATTAAGTGTTACTAACTTCCGTTACTTTTCATTTGTAACACAATTGTGTCAACATAAAATAACCGTTACTAATTTTTTTGTAACAGCTGTAGATCCGTTACTAATCGATTATTATGGTGTAGTGTGGAGAACCTGGTATATAATAGGGCTAGTAGTAAGGATGTTGGTCGGGCTATCTAGCTAACTATTGATTTTGGCAGTTGATTAGGTTTCAAAACATTGCTTTGGTGTTGATTCTCTTGTGTTGATTCTAATTTTCAATAACTTGCCAAGTGCATGGAAAATTGGGGTTCCTTTTTCTGTTTCTCACCCTAAAGTGATGATTCAATTTACCATCTACACAAGGATCGGCTATTATAGTGCCTTTGGAATTGCGGAATAGTGCTTTGCTCATGGTTGTAATTTCTTAGTTGAGTTCATGCAATTATGCAAATTTAAAACGTGTGTTAATTGCCATCCGTAGAAATCTTGTATTCTCGTTGAAAAGCAAATAAACTGCATTCAAACCTATTTATTTGCAGCTTCTTAGAGATGAAACATCCTTGAATGCCTATTTGTCATGTTTTGCAGATGGAAGTGCAACTCAGCAAGGGGAAGGATCTCGAGGTGGCAGATAAGCTGCAAATTAACAAGGATCTTTGGACTGCAGAAGTAGTAAATGTTGGATATGATAGGATTGGAAGTTGGAACTGAAGGTTAGTCCATGGGCAGCACTAGTAATTTTCATTGCTCAGTTGATATTTTCTTGTGTCTTAAATGTTTCTTATTATTCACTAGGGATGTAACATAAGAATGTATTTTTCTTGTATGCTTAACACCTAAATAGATAAGTATTCAATGATGTGTAAGTTGGAGTTTTAAACGGAATGGTGAGTCTATAAAGCAAAGCATAAACAGATTCAATTACAGATGGATGGATTTAACTTAGTGCGCTTACTCACGAAAGTGACATCTCAAATGACTAATGTGATTTTTATGACATGATTATCGTTAAAAGATAATTATCACATGATTATCACATGATTATCACATAATGCATATACTACATATTTATGTTTATTTATTTGTTTATGATTTTTTTCTTCTATCGGTTTGATGAAAGCATGCTTTTAATTTGTATGGATATCTTGTTTAGATTTCTCTATTAAAAAGACTAGATATGGACAAGACTTGGACGACACTGGATAGTAAAAATAAGATGGCAAGACTTGGTCAGGAATATGAGAGAGGGGTGAAGTCATTTATTGATTTTGCAAAGGCGAATGCGGGGGATGCTACTCAGATTTATTGCCCGTGTAGTAACTTCTTGAATAGTCGTAGGTATGACTTTGCTACCGTGAAATATCATATTCTCCATAAGGGTATGCAAGCGTCCTACACGACCTGGATCTACCATGGAGAAACAACACCTCTAGTGAATGAAGTAGTCGAACCGGGACATGAGGATATTGATAGTGACTGAAAAAAATGAGACATGATAAGAGAGAGCAACAAGTGCTATGGAAAAAGGAAATTGCTAAATTCCGCCCAAAACTGTAGTATTTTAAACGTTTTTTTGGTGTAGTGATGTCCCAAGCACATGGTATTTTTTTCGAATTCAGTATTTAATTTAGCATTGGGCATGAATTACTATCTTAATGAAATCAATGCATTGGGTAAGTATTGCTTCTGCTGCTGTATGAGTATGAAATCAATGCGTGGCTCGTTGATCCTGTTTTATGAGTTATGCAAGTCTTCCATTTTGTGAGATTTCACAAGAAGTTTGATGTAGTATTGATTACTTGTTGATCTTGTTGTATGAGTTATGGAACCAACATTTTTTGCTCCAAACTCTTGTGTTCTGATGTTAGATCTCAAAATCCTCTTGTGTAGGATGTTTATTAAACTTGTATCTGATGGTGTTCGTTTTTATTTTGCAGATTGGTCTTGGATTTTATCATGCTGGCTGCAGACTCTTAGGGATCTACCTTGTTTATTTTGGTCACAGACATTTGTGGATGTTAGAATCTTTTGAAAATGATGAAGTAGTAATATTTGTATATTTTAGAGATATGTGGGTTTATTTTGGTTTATGGATGTCGGATATTTGGTTGTGGATATTATTTTGGAATTATTGATGAATCTATTTTAAATTAGTTTGTGCATCAAGTTTGTTGGTTTGAACATGTATTCAGATTTTTATTTGTGGTATATATACAGGGAAAAATACAAATATAATTTTTTTTAAAAAAATTATATTTCCCGACGCACCAGTGTGTGTCGCAAAAAGAAAAGGTATTACAACCTTTCCCGACGTGATATGTGTGTCGGCCTCCCAATGCATTAGTAGGGTTGGCCATTACCGGGAATTCCCAACGCACTGCCAGCGTCGGCCATTACTAAGAACTCCCAACGCACTGCCAGCGTCGGCTATTACTATGAATTCCCAACGCACTGCCAGCGTCGGCCATTACTATGAATTCCCAACGCACTACCAGCGTCGGCCATTACTATGAATTCCCAACGCACTGGCAGCGTCGGCATTTATTTTGCCGACGCTGGTATTGCGTTGGCAAATATGGTTTTCGAATCAAGAAAATAGTACTTTTTGCCGACGCACATCTTTTTGCCGACGTATTGGACGACGCTGCAGTGCGTTGGTAATTGTACAGGGTTCTGCCGACGCAGTTAAAACAGCGTCGGCTATGGATTTGGCTACACATAATTGCCGACGCGCTGCCGACGCACTGAAATGCGTTGGGAAATCTTTTGCCGACGCAAAACCTACCTTTCCAGACGCGGTGACTGCGTTGGCAAAACTGTATTTTATTGTAGTGTGGGGTGAAAACGAGGAGGAATACAAAGATGATGAGAAAGAGCGCCATCGATACGAGATCGAGGAGCCGCCATTGCCGTTACAAAGATGGTGAGAAATCCCCCCTCCTCCCTCCTCCTTCCTCCTCCCCTCTTCCTGAAAAACCCATTTTGATTTGAGTTCCCGCAGAATGGTCGATATCGACCATTCGTTAAACGATGACAAAAAAAAAAAAAAGCGGACCTTGAGGGACTTATCCATCCATACGGTGTTTTCGACTCCTCCACAGTAGTATGAGGTCCTAGGGGGTCCTGTGGGGTAAATTCCTCTATATTCTTTTTGGTATAAAATGATCTCTCCTATATAAATGTCGCTTTAGTCAGAGTCAAAAGGCATCTTATACATAAAAAATCCAAGAAATGAACATATACACGAGGAGATAAATAACCATCTTTCACAACTTAAGTCAGTCACAAACCTCTAATCTTATGTATGTATAGACTGAATAGATCCCATCATAGTCTCTCATCCTACCAATGAAATTTCAGACCCCCTTGTTCCCTCTCATCTTCACCTTCTTTGTTTTCATATTCATGCTCTTGAAGAAGAAAGGGAAAAGACCCAAGACTCAGAATCCAGTCCCAAAACTGCCCCCAGGACCAAGGACCCTACCCTTCTTAGGAAACTTGTGACAGCCTGACCCCGACCCACCAGGTAAGATATTATCCCGCTTTGGGCCCCCATAGTATGTAGCCTCTGATGCCAGACATCATCACCAACAATCCTAAAGTGATGTGAGAAGAGTGCATATCCATCCTTCGGCTGCAAGGCGTACAAATCTCCATGTCTACTGCCCTTTGCTATTAGTGCCTTCGTTCCCTTTTCCTTTATCACAAACCCACAAGATGAGAATGTAACATCATAAGGGAAATCAGATGTTAATTGACTGACGGAAATGAGATTCTTTTTAATATTGGGAACAACAAGAACATTATGTAATGGCAAGGAGTTATTCCCAGTAGCAATTGTGGTGTCCCCAATATGACTAATATTAAGTGATTCTCCATTACCCACCATTCTTTTCTCTGGACCAGTATAGGGAATAAGAGAATGTAACTTACCAGCGTCCGCTGTCATGTGAGCGCTTGCACCAGTGTCAGGGTACCAAACATCATCCTGGTTATGTGCAAGATGGAGGGCAGCCAATGCTTGTGGTACGTCACCAGTTTGGTATAGTTGATTGTAATGATGCCAACACCTTAGAGCTGTGTGGTTGGGTTTGTCATAAATCTAACAAATGGCCCCTTTTTCTTTTTCATTTGATTGTGATTTGATAGAGCTGCCACTAGCATTGTTTTGGTCACTATTCTGGAAGGTAGGTGCTGTGTTTGGATTGTTCGCATGCAACTTGCTATAATTTTGTTGTCGGGTCTGTGGAAACCCACGGCCTTTTGATGTGAACCCATTCTGCTGTTTCGACTTAGAGTTCTTTCCTCCTTGACGTTGCCATAAAAGGCAACATTATGGTTAGTTCCATAAAATTCAGTAGAGTGCATAGATTTTATTGTTTCATGACTCTCAAGCAAAGGAATAAGTTCACTATAAGAAGGTGTAGGAGGCTTAAGCATTGTAGTGACAAAAGATTCATACCTTGGTCCAAGGCCAGTGAGAAGGGCAAAACCTTTTTGACGATCACTTACGGGTTTCCCTATCGCAGCTAGATCATCACAAATCCCTTTGAAATGGCTAATGTATTCAGAGACAGCCATATTACCTTTGCGAAGGAGACGTAATATCTGCAGGAGATAGAACTCACGTTCTTCAGAATCACGAGCAAAAGCAGCGCAAAGAGCCTTCCAAACTTCAGCACTGGTGTCAAGTCCAACAACCGGCCCAAGAACTTCAACTGACAGTGTGCCAGTGATCCATCCTCGCAACAGCCGATCTGATTTCTTCCATGCAACAAAATCCGGATTAAGTGTGGTCACCTCGACAGCTTCAGTCGAAGATGAGGAAAGGTATTTTGCTGGCATAGGAATTTCTCCATCAATGAACCCATCATGTCTTGGGATTCAATGAGACCCAAAATCCGGGTTTTGCAGAGGAGGAAATTGGTCTGTGTCAATTGTATTGACACAAAATTGGCGACATTAAGAGAAGCAGGATACGAGTACTTGGCAGAATTGGAAGCGGCCATGATAGTTAAAAAAAAATCAGAACACACACTCACAGAACTAGCCCTGTAGGCTCTGATACCATGAACAAGTTTATAGAAGAATGATGAAGTTTTGAAAATCACCGATCAAAGGAATGATTCAGTGAGTATGTGTTTTCACTATTTATAGTATTTGATTGTACAATAGATTGGTTTGAGATTCCTATGATTAAGGAAGAGTGCTGCTATTGGCACACAAAAATTTTCTTTTCAAACACAAGGATTTTTTGTTTTTTCTTATTACATTTATACCCCTTTATGAAATGACTAAAGTAGCCATTATCCAACAAAAACTCAAATCAGATTTTCTTTTCACACACAATCTCCATTCTTCTTCCCTAAAGAGCTTCTCCCAACTCACTCTCCACTTCTCACTCTCCACTTCCTCCATCTTCCTTGGGCAAGTCATCTTCAGTCACTTGCATTTTATTTTTTTGGGCATCCTATCTCACTCTCCACTTCCTTCATTTTCCTTTGCAACTCATCTTTCATTCACATTCCTCCATTTGATTGTGCAATGAAGGAAGAGATGGATGAAAACAACAATCAAATGGTGCCTTTTAATCAAAGCAGTAGTGGAAAGGTATTTTTCATTGATATTTTTTTTCATTTTTGTATCTTTTGTAATTTCTTCATCTCGCCTGAAACTTCGAACCTCCCGATATGTACGGTATTTCAGAACCGAACATATAGCATATGTTCGGACGTACAGGACCGAACATATGACATATGTTCGGACCTATACAACCGAACATAAGCTATATGTTCGGTTGTGCACTTCCGAACATATAGCATATGTTCGGTCCTGAGATTTCGAACATATGCTATATGTTCGGAATTAAATATCCGGACACTGATATTTAATTAATATATTATGCAGGTCTCTACGTAAGAAAGTCAGGTTGGATCGGACTTTGTCATGGATTATACCAGTGAGTTTATAACTCAAGAGGTAAGACCAACATATGTAGGATTTATTATTCAAGTTACATTTACTTATTACTAAATTCGTATTTAATTTGTTTATTTATTGTAGATATTTCACAGCCGCGATTCGTTGATCAGTTGGGCTCGTGGAGTAGGAAGGAAAAATGGGTTTGTTATCGTGATAAAGGTTTCAAATGCTGCTCGAGTGGGTGTCAAAGCGAGAGTACTCATTGCTTGCGAGAGAAATGGACAATATAAACAAGAAGAGTGCCAAAAGCGAAAGAGGATCAAACAAACCGGTTCAAAGAAATGTGGATGTCCTTTCGCACTAAAGGGTAAAAAGTTAGACTCAAATGATGATTGGATGTTGGAGGTCATATGTGGTGTGCATAACCATTCGGCCGCGGAATATTTAGAAGGGCATTCATTTGCAGGAAGATTATCAGAGGAGGAAACAAAGTTGCTGGTTGACATGTCGAAGAGCATGGTTAGACCAAAAGAAATTTTGGTTACGTTGAGACAAAGAAGTGAATTAAATGTAACCACAATGAAGACCATATACAATGCACGCTACAGATATAAAGTTAATGAGCGGGGTGGAAGAAGTCAGATGCAACAACTACTTGGTAAGTTGGCAGAGCATGATTACATAGAATGGCATAAGAATTGTGAGGATAGCGAGATTGTAACTGACTTGTTTTGGACGCACCCAAAAAGTATAGATTTGTTGCGTGCATTTCCACATGTCTTGATAATGGACTGTACTTACAAGACCAATCGTTATCGCATGCCTCTTCTGGAGATTGTTGGAGTCACATCCACAGACATGACTTTTTCAGTATGCTTTGCATACCTTCATGCTGAACGTGAAGAAAATTATGCATGGGCACTAGGTGTATTGCGTTCTATTATTGGCGATGGTATTCTTCCTGATGTCATTGTGACGGATAGAGAATTGTCACTCATGAATGATGGACCCGCGCTCCTGCTTGGTTCCTACCGAGGTCGGCGGACGTGGGAGTCCGTTTATTTCCGACCCTTTCGTAACCGGGGTGCAAGGGGCGTGCATCAACATTTCTTTTTTTGTGGGTGTGCCAGATTTTCTATTTTACTTGGAATTGCAAGTGGTGATCCGGGGATCAACCTTCGCAAGTAAAAAGGAAATCAACTTCTTTCAAGTTTTCCATTGCACATATATTTAAGAAAAGAGACATTTTTCTTAGTTTGCCGTAAAAGGCGATTTTTTTGGCATTTATAGCCGATTTTGGCGTTTATAGCCGATTTACAATCCTTATCAACAATGAAAGACAAGAATTGTGATTTTTGTCTCTTTTGAAAAAATACAAACTACAATGAAAAGCAAGAAAAGGAGGATCTAACTTCTCAGGAGATTGTGGGGGACTCGTTTAGATTGACGGTCGCAAGCCATATGTGGGCTTCGCCATCATCCATGTAGATGAGAACAGAGGATGCTATTTGATTCGCTTGGCTTGGCTATAACCTCAGGTTTTTAGAAGACAAAGACCAAAGGAAGGTCCTATGTCCAATAAAAAAACCGAGTAGACGGGCTGAAAAGCCATATCTAAGCCATTGGAGGCAGGAGGAGAAGGCAAGGACCTTGGGGGGGGGGGGGGGGTACCCCCCAAGGGACTTTTATCACCTTGTTGCGGTGGCCGGTGTAGAACTTCCGCAGAGTTTTCTCTCTTTTTCTTTTCTCTGGATTTCTGACTGCTGTCTGATGTTTGTTGTGTGTTTCTCCGATCTGGATTCCTTTGGAGTGCTCTCCTATTTATAGGCTCTTGGTAGCCATTTAGGAGAGTTTATGGGCTTTTAATGTCATTAAGCCGCATAATGGGAGGAGTTACAAAATTGAATTGTTTATTTTGTAACTCCTTTTTCTTGGCTTCTGATTGGCCGGAGGAGATTGAGGGCATTTAATCGCCTTTAATCGCCATGATGGGAGGAGTTTCATGGGTTAAATGCCATGAATTTCTTGACTTGTAACTCCCGAATGCTTGCTTCTGATTGGGCCGTCCAAAGAAATGGATTAATGACTGTAATAAAGTTAGTCAATTAATCGCATTAAGTGGTCGCCGAGCAGCTGAAGAGTCGCGGGCCGTGCCACGTCTTTTGGAATTCTTCTGTCGATGATCATCGATGGATCTTCATGTAGATCGACATCAGATGACCATGTAATTTCAGGTGTTTGTTGCCAACAGCGGGTCGGTGCCATCTGTCCTGTCGATTTCTCGATCGGTCGGGTGGAAAGCACACTTTTTTTGGTTGACCGGGTGGCGATCAATACTGTCTTCGATACTCTTGATGTTTTACCCGTGTTTTGGACGGATATCAGAGGACTTGGTGTCTCAAAAGCATGAATTTTGGAAAGTACCAGAGGCTGGGCTCCTCGAATTACGAAAAACGGCGAAAACCGGGGTTTCCGGGGCTTTCCCGGCGACCCCGGGGTCCATGGTCGCCGGCGACCCTGGCCCAGGGTCGCAGGGGTCTGCGACCCTGGGGGGGTTTTCCCCTTTTCTGGTCCCGTTTTGCGTCCGTTTTTGCTTTTTTCTGATTCTTTTTTCTTCTGTACTTTTCCTTGACATTTTGACCATTTATTGGCCTGATTTCTTTGTAAGAAACCTGATGAGAATCCTTGCATTTTATTTTGCAAAGTTTCCAATTTCCTGAGAAAGCCGAAGACTTTGTCGCGCAGAGCTGCCGATTTTCTGTCAAAAGCTGAAACTGGGTCAAACGATGTCGGAATGACCTGAAATTTGGTGTGAAGCCTCCTGAGCAATAAATAAGACCAACCATAGGCTTTTGTTTGAGTTTTGAAGCCGTTTGGGGTCCTATCACCTGTAGACTTGCTTTTTGTCGCGATGAAGATGTCGCGGTTTGACGTGCGGTCAACCGATGTCCGATTGACTTGAAATTTGACAGGGAACCTATTGGAGTCATTTTAAGATGATCCATAGGTTCTGTCTTGGAAACCATGGTCCCAGAGAGCTTTACCGCCGAGAGGCTTGATTTGGCTGTCGGAGAAGCGAAGTTAGGCCAAATGATCTTGAAATGGCTTGAAACTTCTTGTGTACTCCTCTTTTGGCTGTCTGGATGAATCTTGCAGTTTTTGTTTGATTCTGACAAGATTTGATTTTTGGAAGCAGCATTGCCTATTTATGGCAGGTTGCGACTTCATGTAGCTCTTTGGATCTTGAAAAGGCAAAGTGACATTTTTGGTGTCAACAAATGCCCCCTCGAGGTACAGCGGCGAGTTGCTTAACTTTTGTAGTCGATGTGCCTCGAAGAGATTTTTTTGAAGGAGAGCCTGTGACTTGACCAAGAGTCTTTGAGCAATCTTTCTTTTTGGTATTTGTAGCCTTTTGAGCTTCCAGGGGAATTTTATGATAGTGAAAGGGATCACGTACCATCTCGAGGCAAAGTTTTGAAGATGACATCTGGGATGTGGATTTTGGGTTTTGACCTTGTGACCTAACAGGCTATATGTGGCAGGTTAGGGGGTCGGGTTTGGTTTTGATCATGTGACCCAACAAGCTGTATGTGGAATGTTGGGGGATCAATTTTGGTCTTGATCTTGTGACCTAACAGGCTGTATGTGGCAAGTTAGGGGATCAGGTTTTGGTTTTTGGTTTTGGTCTTGTGACCTAACAGGCTGTATGTGGCAAGTTAGGGGACCAGGTTTTGGTTTGATGGAATGTCAATTTCAAGAATTTGCTCAATTTGGTAGATGAGGCTGGATGGTTTGATTTTTGGAAGCTCATGGGGCTTGGAATTTTCTTTGTATGGTCCAATCAACTCAAAAGAGGCATGGAACCATTTTTGTATGCTCTTGGTAAGAGGGATTTCTCTTTGACTAAAAGCCCAAAATTTTCTTTTTTTTTTTTTTTTTTTGTGCCTAGGTGGTCAAACCTGGCTCATATGGGCTAACCCATGGGACCTTAAGCTTTTGAAATGGCTTAGATCTCATATGGTGTCATTTTTGTAAAGAATATCCAAAAATATCTCATTTGGATAGAGAATATCTAAGAATATCTTTACTTGGAGAGAATCTCTCATGTTCCCTTTATTTTGGGAGAGAATATTGTTGACACCAAAAATGTCACTTTGCCTTTCCAAGATCCAAAGAGCTACATGAAGTCGCAACCTGCCATAAATAGGCAATGCTGCTTCCAAAAGTAAAATCTTGTCAGAATCAAACAAAAACTGCAAGATTCTTCCAGACAGCCAAAAGAGGAGTACACAAGAAGTTTCAAGCCATTTCAAGATCATTTGGCCTAACTTCGCTTCTCCGACAGCCAAATCAAGCCTCTCGGCGGTAAAGCTCTCCGGGACCATGATTTCCAAGACAGAACCTATGGATCATCTTAAAATGACTCCAATAGGTTCCCTGTCAAATTTCAAGTCAATCGGACATCGGTTGACCGCACATCAAACCGCGACATCTTCATCGCGACAAAAAAGCAAGTCTGCAGGTGATAGGACCCCAAACGGCTTCGAAAACTCAAACAAAAGCCTATGGTTGGTCTTATTTATTGCTCAGGAGGCTTCACACCAAATTTCAGGTCATTCCGACATCGTTTGACCCAGTTTCAGCTTTTGACAGAAAATCGGCAGCTCTGCGCGACAAAGTCTTCGGCTTTCTCAGGAAATTGGAAACTTTGCAAAATAAAATGCAAGGATTCTCATCAGGTTTCCTACAAAGAAATCAGGCCAATAAATGATCAAAATGTCAAGAAAAGTACAGAAGAAAAAAGAATCAGAAAAAAGCAAAAACGGACGCAAAACGGGACCAGAAAGGGGGAAAACCCCCCCAGGGTCGCAGACCCCTGCGACCCTGGGCCAGGGTCGCAGGCCCCTGCGACCCTGGCCCAAGGTCGCAGGCCCCTGCGACCCTGGGCCAGGGTCGCCGGCGACCATGGACCCCGGGGTCGCCGGGAAAGCCCCGGAAACCCCGGTTTTCGCCGTTTTTTCGCGATTCGAGAAGCCCAGCCTCTGGTACTTTCCAAAATTCATGCTTTTGAGACACCAAGTCCTCTGATATCCGTCCAAAACACGGGTAAATCATTAAGAGTATCAAAGACAGTATTGATCGCCACCCGGTCAACCAAAAAAAGTGTGCTTTCCACCCGACCGATCGAGAAATCGACAGGACAGATGGCACCGACCCGCTGTTGGCAACAAACACCTGAAATTACATGGTCATCTGATGTCGATCTACATGAAGATCCATCGATGATCATCGACAGAAGAATTCCAAAAGACGTGGCACGGCCCGCGACTCTTCAGCTGCTCGGCGACCACTTAATGCGATTAATTGACTAGCTTTATTACAGTCATTAATCCATTTCTTTGGACGGCCCAATCAGAAGCAAGCATTCGGGAGTTACAAGTCAAGAAATTCATGGCATTTAACCCATGAAACTCCTCCCATCATGGCGATTAAAGGCGATTAAATGCCCTTAATCTCCTCCGGCCAATCAGAAGCCAAGAAAAAGGAGTTACAAAATAAACAATTCAATTTTGTAACTCCTCCCATTATGCGGCTTAATGACATTAAAAGCCCATAAACTCTCCTAAATGGCTACCAAGAGCCTATAAATAGGGGAGCACTCCAAAGGAATCCAGATCGGAAAAACACACAACAAACATCAGACAGCAGTCAGAAATCCAGAGAAAAGAAAAAGAGAGAAAACTCTGCGGAAGTTCTACACCGGCCACCGCAACAAGGTGATAAAAGTCCCTTGGGGGGTACCCCCCCCAAGGTCCTTGCCTTCTCCTCCTGCCTCCAATGGCTTAGATGTGGCTTTTCAGCCCGTCTACTCGGTTTTTTATTGGACATAGGACCTTCCTTTGGTCTTTGTCTTCTAAAAACCCGAGGTTATAGCCAAGCCAAGCGAATCAATAGCATCCTCTGTTCTCATCTGCATGGATGATGGCGAAGCCCACATATGGCTTGCGACCGTCAATCTAAACGAGTCCCCAACAATCTCCTGAGAAGTTAGATCCTCCTTTTCTTGCTTTTCATTGTAGTTTGTATTTTTTCAAAAGAGACAAAAATCACAATTCTTGTCTTTCATTGTTGATAAGGATTGTAAATCGGCTATAAACGCCAAAATCGGCTATAAACGCCAAAAATCGGCCATAAACGCCAAAAATCGGCTATAAACGCCAAAATCGGCTATAAATGCCAAAAAAATCGCCTTTCACGGCAAATCAAGAAAATGTCTCTTTTCTTAAATATATGTGCAATGGAAAACTTGAAAGAAGTTGATTTCCTTTTTACTTGCGAAGGTTGATCTCCGGATCACCATTTGCAATTCCAAGTAAAATAGAAAATCTGGCACACCCACAAAAAAAGAAATGTTGATGCACGCCCCTGCCCCCCGGTTACGAAAGGGTCGGACCCGACGGACTCCCACGTCCGCCGACCTCGGTAGGAACCAAGCAGGAGCGCGGTCCATCAAGCTGGCATCACCCGGTGGGACTCGTTTATTTGAGAACACGATGCTAGAAATGAAATATTTGCATATCATATATTTTGCTCTATGCTTATATTTCTTTTCTCGATTCCTTGGCTACTTTATAATTGGTGGCCTATGTTGAATTCTGCAAAAAAAAAAAATGAGATGAGATTTTTTGTTTGGAAATTTCTAATTCTTTGAATTTATTTCCATTCTTTCTCTTTTCAAAAAAAAAAAATTTTAAAAAAAAAAAAAACAAAAAAATCAGATTTGTCATTTTTGGATTCAAAATTGAGAAACCTTGATCCGTTCCTATCGTTCATCGCGCTTGCAGAAATGTTGAGCCTGTTCGACTAAGGTTTTGGGCCATGGTTTCTCTTCGATGAATTCATAAAAATAAAAATAAAATAAAAAATATATATATATAAAAAAAAAAGACATAGACCACTAAGGTTAAACCAACTGTGTTCTTTGATCATGGTTGATTCAAAGAAAAGCCTTGTCCAGAGTGTGGAGACAGCTTGACTGTTCTAGGCAAGGGTCCTCCAAACGGGTTCATTAAGTAATCCTACCCTTACCTGGGGGCAATTCTATCAATCAAGATTTCATAAGACCGGGTTAGGAGGCCTATGTGTACTCTCTCGTCTTTTAAATAAAAAAAAAATAAAAAAAAATATAAAAATTTTAAAATAAAAAATAAAAAATAAAAAAAAATTTTCAAAAAAAAAATCTTAAAAAAAAAAAAAAAAAAAAAAAAAAAAAGATTTTTTAAAAAAAAAAAAAAAAAAAAAAAAAAATCTTCAAAAAAAAAAAAAAATCTTCAAAAACTTCAAAAAAAAAAAACTTCCGTCATTTTGGGTTTAGATCGGAGAAATCTTGGTCTTCTTCTTTCTGAGCACTGGCGCTCGCGGAAATCGCTGAGCCCGTGTTCAGATTGGAGTGCCTTTTGCTCTCTTTGATGAACCCGATATTGGCCTTTCAAAAGAAAACTCGTCATTTTTAGATTCAGATCCGAGAAATCATGGTTCATTTCTTTCTGAGCACTGGCGCTCGCGGAAATCGCTGAGCCCGTGTTCAGATTGGAATACCATCTGCTCTCTTTGATGAATCCAATCTTGACCTTTCAAAACAGAGAATCTCATCTCATAGATGCGGTCTCAAAACATTTGTGTCTAGCGGTACTAGTACGCCCTTTCAGGGTCTACTGTATTGCGACCGGCACATCTGTAACTCCAACTTTATATTCTTCTTACCTCGAGCAAGCTCTGCTTCTCGATAAGTCGAATTTAAGTTCACAATTGCTTCTAGCAGTCACTGGGATGCCCATTCCGGGCTTACCACACCTGCGATCAGAACAATTGTACCCTCTATGGCATTTTGCCTTCCTCATATTGTTTGGGTCATCTACCTCGAGCAATTTGAAAAGACGAAACCATAGAACTTCCCATTTATGATCATTATATTCTTGTGATTACTAATGGATGTGGTCTTGTTTCAGAAATTTTCGAAAAAACTAACAATGGCAGCTTCACTAACCATTACTTTCGACGAAAGCAAGCACCAACTCATGCTTCAACAGAAGCAAACCACGCGCACCTACAAGCGCCCCATCAGCTGCCGAAGTGTCAACTCCCTCGGCAACTCTGTGAACTCCGGGTCGACCTCGACTCCCCGGACTATCGTCTTCGGGACGCTGGGACCATTCCCACTTCCTGAGGAACAAGCTGCTCCCTCCAAGAAGCAGAAACTCGCCTCTCAACGTGTCACTACCGTGACACCAAAGGCGAGTACAAGAAGACCTGAAGCCCGTGGCAGCCCCACGAAGCCTCAACCTGCAAACAACCAGGTCTACCCCAAGACTTGGTCCCCAAGACCTTCACCAAAACAAAGAAGGTCCCAGACATCCACTAAGCCAGCATTCCTGGCCCCACTCAAGGAGAACCAGTTCTATCCTCTTGCTTACATGAAAGAGGAGAGACCCATCTCCAACCTGACTTCAAAGTCATCCCAGCATGAGCCGGCTTGTTCCTACAAGCCCAAAATCAAGTCATGCATCACAAGGCCTCCACAAGCACCTGCTAAGGCCTACAAATCTGCAGTTCGACCCTTCATTTCTACAGGGGCCGAACTTCACAAATTCAAAGCTTCGCTGCAACAGGCGAAGGATAGGGTTCGCATCCTGTCCTTGCCCAGCTACAAAGAAGACAGACTCGGCTGCTGCGCCCGAGGGAGCACATCCTTCATTGTCAAAGCCCAGTCAGAGCTGACCGAAGCTCAAATTGCTCGTCGTATACGCCGCCGCGCGTCGTACCGACAAAAGAGACTACAGAAGCAAAGGACCCAGCCTCCCACACTTCAAGTCTCTCCCAAATGGGTCGAAAAAGAAAGACCCAACCAAGTTGCTGCCGTCCATATGGTTGGAAAAACCAGAAGGCGCCAAAAATCAGCAACAAAAATCCATGTCCGACGTCCAATGACCCGCAGCGTCTCAAGGACAAGAAGACATTCAGAAGAATCCCCTGCTCCTTCAAGCAAAGGACAGCAGAGTGATCCTTCCTAAAGCTCCTCTTCAAAAAGAATGAGCCCCAGCTCAGTCACCAGGACAGTTTCTTCGTTCGAATCACGAAGGATGAATGTCTTGGCTACAAATTCTGAGCCACCACCCCCGCAATCCACCTCCAGAAGATGCGATCACCCGCATCCAGCAGTTGGAACAGGGCCAGCAGAGGATTGAAACTCTGATGGAAAACCTTCTCCTCGCCTTCCAAAATCAGGCGAACAATGAACCTCCTCCGAATCATCAAGACGACGAGGTAAATAGAGAAGAAAATGAGTCACGCGCCCTTACCAAAAAGGACGTAGACGGTATCCTCGCCAAAGCAAAAGAAGAGGATATACTCAAGAGCATGGGATCAAGCCACCATATCCCTTATGGATGGACTCGGTCCCGTTCCCCACCAAATTCAAGCATCCTACTCTCCAAACATATACGGGGAAAGGATCAGCCAGACAGCACGTCATCCACTTCAAGATCCTGACGGGAGCTATCGCGGATCAAGATGCACTCAAGATCCGCCTCTTTGCAAGTACCCTAAAAGGTACGGCTTTCGATTGGTACTCCACTCTGCCGGAGGACTCAATCCAAAATTGGGCCATGCTAGAGACACGCTTCCTGACTCACTTCAAAGGTGAGGATCATCCTGCTACTATGGCTCAGCTGTGCAGCCTAAAACAGGGGGAGAATGAATCAACATATGACTTCATTCACAAGTGGAAAGCAATGGCATACAAATGCTCTGATGTATTGCCACAAGCGTCGCTAGTCGACATCTGCCGAAACAACATGAGAGCCAGAATCCGCTCCATGATCATCGGCAACAAATCAAAAAACCTGGGAGAACTCCTAGAAGCTTCCATGGAAGCTGAAACGGTGATTAAAGACCTCAACAGTCAGAAATCATCAAGAAAAGAGCCAACCGCCATTGCAACCTCTAAACCAAAGAAGAAAGAGGTCCTCAATGTGCAGACCAAGCCAGCTCCTCAGCCACCAAAGAAAGCTGAAAACAAAGCTGCTGGTAAGAGACCTGAACTCTCTGATGCCTTCAAAGAACGAGTAGAGAAGAAATACCCGTTTGATGAAGATGTTGATGAAATCTTCGGGGCTCTTGTGGCAAATGGCAAGCTCACCTTGCCTGAACCAAAAAGACCGGGTGATGTTGGCAAAACCAACGATCCTCGGTACTGTCCATACCACCAGATGATCTCGCATCCTCTCAATCAATGCTTCGTTGTAAGAGAGAAAATAAATGAGATGTGGAAAAACGGAGTCATCACCTTTGACAAAAACTATGGGTCTGCCTCCGTCAACATGGTGACATGTGGACAAACATCAAGATCACCGAAGAAGAAGATCACTACTTCCTTCAAGGTGATAAACTCAATCGAAGCGTCCGAAGAACTGGTTCCTTACCCGACACCAGACGGACAACCGATATGGGTACATCCCGATCTCCTGGAAGATGAAAATTGGGAGGTCGTGAAAACAAAGCCTACAGCTCAACAGCGAAGGCAGGCTAGGAAACATCTCCTCAAGCTCAAACGGCAAGAGAAGACCCAGCCAAAACTAGAGGTCAAAGAAAAGGCAGAGGCTTCCTCTACCGCTTCACTGGAGGTAACAAAAACATCCCTTCCAGAGACTTCAAAGGGGGTAAGGAAATTCACTCTCAGTGATTTCATGCCACCTAAATTTAGAGAAGCCATGCAGGAGGCATCATACTCTTGCAATTCAGTAGTTGGATTCTCCATTGATGGATACGAGTCCAGCGACACCGATGATGGATTTGAATCCAACTACACAGATGAAGTGGGAGGAGTCCCTTGAAACAGGAGAATATCTCTCCGATGAAGAATGGGTTCCTGAGTCTCATCTTATGCCAGTAATCTGGTATAACCCCTTACAGCCACAAGGATCCTGGTCTGATGATGAAGAAGACCAAGAGGCTGTACAAGAAAATGCTGCTGACCCAGCACCTCTCATCACTCCAGTGGAAATCAACAATATTGAGCCACAAAGAGATGATGAAGAAGAAGATCCGGCTCCCATGCCTGATCTTGAAGATTATGCAAGGATCTTGCAGCGACTCGCTCTAGAACAAGAGCAAGATCGCGTCAACGAGCCTCCTCGCAATCCAGAGCCTGAAGTCCCTGAAGACCATCAGGTACATCCTCCCTTAACTCCTGAAAATGGAGAAAATTGCTGGGTAGACGATCCTCTCACATCCGAGGATGAGTCTGACTCCGATCAGGCAACGTCTCCCGTCAGAGCTTCCTGTAATGTGATAATTCGGGATTATAGCTCTTCCGAAGCATCGTCTGATGAGAGCACTTACACTCCGGCGACGCCTAGCAATATATCTTCTGGAGCCACCTCGTCTCACGTGACTTTCACTGAGATGACACCCTCTCAGGTTTCTTCTCCTGAGACTGTGACTTCAAAGTTCACACCCTTCCTGACTGAAGAATTCCAGCCATTGATGCTTGGAACGATGAATTAGTCAACGAAGAAGAAAGATTGCTGGATGCTGTTCAGGACTTGTTCCCGGAAAATGCTCCATGCAACACAATCACTGAGGATGGTAACTCTGCTGCTGATGCATCCTCAGCAAATGAAAAACGACAGCCTCTTGATCCTGAAGACAATCTTCCAAACGAAGACCCTTCTCAAGAAGCTCTCGAAGTTGGTAGAGGCACCCGCTCTGGCCGGGACTACCACAAAAATTACAACCAATCTTCCTTTACATATGTAAATCCTTCGGGAAAAGATGTTGTAAGCGCCCCTAGTGGCAACAATGATGAACATGCAGGCCCTAAGGAGGCTTTCAAGTATGACTTGATTGAACACTTCAAGCACATACCTGCACGTCTGCACATCCTAGATTTGTTGCGAATGTCTCTGCACACTCGTGATAATCTCATCTCAGAATTACAAAAACTGAATGAGGATGTCGACAAACATGCCCCGCAAGTCCTCCAAATTGAAATGGATTACCGGGTCAAAAACCCAGAAGCCTCCTCAAAGGGAGAAAAGAAGAAAACTGAAGGGTCATGCATTGAATGCCTCTCGGTTAAAAAAGCAGCCAGTGCAACCATCGCCTTCACAAAGGACGACCTCCTACTTGGCGAAACCAGGCATAACCGACCCCTGTACTTCACAGGGTATATCAAGGAAATGCCTATGCATAGAGTTCAGATCGACCCAGGTTCTGCACTCAACCTTATCTCCACATCGGCTCTTGAAGAGTTGGGCATCCCACCCAGCAAACTGAGCCACACATCTGTATCTATCTTTGGATACGATGGGAGTACTCAAAGGCCTATCGGCAAAATCAGGTTCAAATTGCAGATCGGTGATCTTATCTCTGAGGTCACAGTGTATGCAATAAAGACCCCTTCATGCTACAACATCCTTCTCGGACGCCCTTGGATCCATGAGAATGGTGTTGTCCCTTCAACTCTACATCAATGCATCAAGTTTGTTGGCGACGACGGCATGATACATCGAGTCTTTGCGGATAAAAAACCCTTCAAAGGTAAAGAAATCCACTTCGCAGACTCACAGATGTATGAAGGTGAAAAAGAAGAAGAGGAGAATCATACAGCATCCTTTGCCGAAAGTCTCCAGAAAGATAAAGGCAAAGCTCCTCAACAATCACCGGAAGAAAACAAACCATCCGGTAAATCTGAAGAGAGCATGCAAACTCCCTTCATCATCTCCCTCAAATCTTCAAAATCTTTGGTCATCACAACTAAAGTGAAGAAGGCAAAACAAAGCCTGGGGGCAAATTTGTTGTCTCTTTCGTGTCTATCATGCAAGACACGGACTCGGATTCAGAGCTAGAAGACGACACATCGTCAAGCCAAGCTGACACTCAGCAAGTTCAGCCTGCTCTCACTCCAATGGAGACAACTTCTGACATAGAAGATCCTACGTCAGCTTCCTTCGTTGTTCCAGCAACTTCAGCAAAGGAAAAACCGATCTTCTTCCATAGATCGGATGCTTCTTCATCAAACTCCATACAATCCGGCAGCAAACGGGTTAGCAGAAGCTTTCAACAAGACACTCTGCAAAATCCTCAAAAAAATGGTCTCTAATCACAAAAGAGACTGGAGCGACAAAATGTCTGAAGCTTTGTGGGCCTATCGAACCACCGTTCGAGGACCAACACATAGCACACCATTCTCCTTGGTCTATGGATGCGAAGCTGTCGTGCCCTTGGAAGTACAAATTCCTTCCTTGAGGGTATCCTTGCAAAATGACATGACTCAAGAAAGCAATGTCAAATTGCGGCTCCATGAGCTGGACAATCTCGATGAGAGACGGCTCGAAGCTCAACAAAGCATTGAACTTTACCAAGCACGTATGGCAGGATCTTTCGATAAAAAGGTCAGGCAACGCGCCTACAAAAAGAATGACTTGGTTCTTGCGGTAAAAAGACCAATGGTCTTCGCTCACAAGTCCAAAGGCAAATTCGAGCCAAAATGGGAGGGACCCTACGTCATCGATAAAGTTTTCTCCAATGGCGCATACGCACTCCTAAACATGGAAGGTGACAGATGTATGCTACCCATCAATGGCAAGTTCTTAAAGCGGTACTACCCTTGAAGACTTACCCAACTGGGTAAGAGCAATGCCTGTACGGCCAAAACCGGTTTCCAGGTACACGCTCGCTAAACCCACCCTTTTTAGAATTTTCATATCAAATGTTGAAATTTCTAGAAATCTAAAACAATGCTTACTTTCATCGTTTCATTGTTCAACAAAAATCCAAGTTTAGGAACCTTTCCCTAACTTGACCAAAATTTTCAACCCTTGAACCCAAAAGTTCATGGTTTGAAACAAAATCCGGATTCAGGGATTTCCACCCTAGTCCACCCTGCCTTTTACCGCCAAAATGGTTTTAGGTCAAAACTTATGACCCTCGTGTCTTTAAAACAAAAAAAAATGGTTTTTCAAAAAACCGCGAGGAAGCGACGCTTAGTCGATACTCGCACAAATCGGAAGCAAGCGAACCACGTTCGACACTTCCAAAATCGCAGGGAAGCGACATTTCGTCGATACTTGCAAAATCCAAAACTGTGGAGACGCAACATTTCAGTTGATATCCACAACCCAAATTTCAAAGGTTCGAAAAAACCTAAAAAAACCGTGGAGACGCAACATTTTCAGTTGATATCCATAACCCAAAGGTTCGAGAAAACCACAAATTTCAAAAATCGTGGGGAAACGACATCAAGTCAGTACCCGCAAAACCAAAATTTTTGAAAAGCAAGGATGCGACATTCCATCGATACTTGCACCCAAATCCGCGAGGATGCGACATTCCATCGATACTCGCAACCGAATGAGCAAGGATGCGACATTCCATCGATACTTGCACCCAAATCCGCGAGGATGCGACATTCCATCGATACTCGCAACCGAATGAGCAAGGATGCGACATTCCATCGATACTTGCAAGAACATTCAGCAGGGAGGCGACTTTTAGTCGATACTTGCATTTTTTGAAAACCAAACCGGCTATAAATGTCATCAAAACAGGCTATAAATGCCACAAACCGGCTATAAATGCCACAAACCGGCTATCAATGCCACCAAAACAAAACTGGCTATCAATGCCACAAAAAAAAAAAAAAAAAAAACTTGGATTTCAAAAACGGCTATCAATGCCACCAAAACAAACCGGCTATCAATGCCACCAAAACAAAACAGGCTATCAATGCCACCAAAAACCGGCTATAGATGCCACAAAACAAATTCGGCTATCAATGCCACCAAAATTGGCTATAGATGCCACACACAAAAAAAAAAAAAAACTCGGCTATCAATGCCACAAGAAAAGCTGGCTCTCATGCCAAAATTGGCTTCCATGCCACAAACAAAAAACCTGGTTTTCATGCCAAAACAATCACTTGACAAAAGATTTTCACAAAATGACAACCTTTTGATCAAATCCCATTTAGCAATTACTTTTATCACAAAAAGATTCAAGTGAGCGTAGGGATAACAAAAAAAAAGAGCATCCCATTTAGCAATTACTTTTATCACAAAAAGATTCAAGTGAGCGTAGGGATAACAAAAAAAAAAAGTGTTCACAAGCACTACAAAAAAAAGAGTACCAAAAAATACATGTGGTACCAAAAAAAAAGAGAGTGTTCACAAGCACTACAAAAAAAGAGTACCAAAAAAATACATGTGGTACCAAAAAAAAAAGAGAGTGTTCACAAGCACTGCAAAAGAATAAGTACAAAAAAAAAAAAAATATACAAGTGGTACCAAAAAAAAAAGGAGAAAGAAGGATGGTTTCTGTATACAGGAGCTCAATCAAAGATGGTCTCCAGCCAAGAGTTCAACTCCCCAAGCAGACTTTTAGCCTCAGCTGTCAAGGATTCCAAGGCACGCTTCTTCAGGAACTTGCCATGAGATGCTGGAGTGGGCTGTACCCCTTCTCTCACACCAGGAAGCTTACCTCGAGCAGCTTGCTATTGTTTATCCTCATCAGACTTCCTTTTGAGAACCCGTTCGGCATCTGCAACCTGGTGAATCAGGACACTCTCCCTGTCGCGAGCTTCTATTATGGCAGTCCACTTGGCAGCGACTTGTGCCTGCAGAAGCTCAAGACGTTTCCTGGCCTCATCGACCTCCCTATCAAGGATGTTAAGGTCATGTGTCAGCTCGATGATGGTTAGCTCTTCTCTATTCCTCTTTCGGACTGCCACCTTCTTGCTTTCTGTAGCCTCATCTAGGTCAGACTTAGCCTTATCAGCAGGGTCCAGGAACATCTCCTTGAAGAACTGGTCATCAGCCAAACTCACGGTCTCAAACCACTTGTCACCCAGTGCAATGATCCTATCAACGATCGCCCTGGCACCTGTGACATCCAGACCAGCCTCTTCAGCATCACTGAGAATCTCCTGCACATGCTGGATCATGCCAAATCCGACTTCTAAGTGCCCAGAAAGGAGAGTCTCAATCCAAGAGCGCACAACTCGCACCACCACCTTCTTCGCAAAAAGAAGAGATGGCCCAGCTGAGGATTCGCCCAACTCCGTTGGTCGGCTACTCATGTCATCATCTGTTGAAAGAGTAACAAAAGAACTCTTTCCAGCTGAAGCTGCTCCTGCTCGGGAAGGAATCTCAGCGCGAGGAATCTCCTCAATATTGTCAGAGCTGGTCCCAGGAATCTCTACCTCTGGATCAACCTCTGGCATCTCTTGCTCTGGAAGCAACGGATCCTCCTCTGCCACTTCAAAACCTGCAAAGGAAACACAAAAAGGTATGAATATGACCCTGTTTGAAAATCATTATCAGAGTTATAACTACAAAATACCTTCTTCGACGACTGGCGGAACACTTTCTTCCTCCATGAACTCATCGAAAGCATCATCAACATTTGCGTCCATCGATGGTTCAAAGTCATCAGAACCCTGTGGCAAGTCAGCTGGCAACAAAAAATGTGATTAGCAAGCCAAGTCACAAACAAAAAAAAAAGAAGAGCAAAAGAAGTCGTACCAATTGGAGATTTTGGATTTACTCCAGAGTCCCTCGGTTCTTCTTCAGGTGCCTCAACAGGATCCATCACCACCTCATCGGTTGGGACCTCAGGCATCACCAAGTCTTCCTCTGCTAAAAAAAAAAAGAGAAGAAAAGCAGAAACAAGAAGCAAATCATAACATGGAAAAAAAAATCCCATGAAAAGAAATGGAAAGAGAAAAAGGAAGAATCATACCTTCACCGACGGTCTCTTCTTCTCGACTTCTTTTCTCTGGAGGCTCGTCAGCATCCACTGGCACATCCTCATTGATAGTAAGAGGAACTTCCAAGTTAGGAGAGCCCTCATGCTGCCCCTTGCTACTATGATGACTCCTCCTCCTCTTACTTCTGCGGGCTCGCTTCTTAGAGGAACCTGCCCCGCTGTCAGAGTCAGGTTTCCCACTTGACTCATCACTGGATGGTCTGCTCTTGCCAGTAGACTCCACAGAAGCTTGCCTCTGTGCCGCTTGCATCCAAGCACCAAGTTCGGCTTCCTCCTGTTCTAGCTGCTCCAAAGCCTCGTCAGGTATTTCTCGAACAGCTTCAGAACCGATGACGCCCTGGTCACCGAGAAAGCCTATCTTGTGCTTCTCTCCAGAAAGGAAGGACCAAACTTCCTCTCGCCGGATGCCATCCGACTTTCCAAGGCCCTTTCCAGATACCAGCTTCACATCAAGCTCCTTCCTGGAAAGTCCCCGATATGCCGAGAAGCTCTCCGCGAACCACTTCGCAAAGCCGGCAGTCCGGGAAGTCAGCAACACAGGATAAGAAATCATGGCTGTAGTGTCTTCAGCACTATAGAAAGCCCATGCATTTCTCCCGTCCTGTAAGCCTCCAAAGCGTTTCACCATGCTTGAAGGCGCTCCAACAACGCCTTGAGAAAAGCCAAGCTGCAAAGCAAAGCGAGAGGGTACATACGGCTGGATGTCGACGAAAAGATGTCTGCGGTACACCATCGTGCCGACACGTATGCTGAAAAGCCACTCTCTCTCTGCATTTGTCAAGGAATAATGCCTTCCCGACCCCGCCCTGGTAGAGTCTCGGGAGGCACCAAAATCAAAAGCCTTCTTCCGCAACTCCGGAGAAAGCTTTACTGAAGATTGCCCCATCTCGACGTCCCTGAACCGTCGGATCCTCATGCGGGCAAACAAAAGTGATTCGGACACGGCTTTGCCCTTAGCCAGTCGAATCATCAGAGGATCATCATCCTGTGCAGCACCCAGCCGATGGAAGCCAGGACAGTGGTATACATACCATGAATAAAAGATATGGGCTGAAAATACCCTATTCATGGGAAGCCCAAGCCGAACTAGAAAAGCAGCAGCCTGCAGTTCGGTACACAGGTAGGAGTAAAGAGCAGGCACCAAAGCAAGCTGCTCTCCAAACGCCATCTGACAAGCCGGGAAAATACAATGCGGCCTGATGTGCGTTCCATCTCCTCCAGCAAAAATAGCCTCACCAAGCCAATAAGTGAGGTAAACAGCGAGATCTCTCCGCAGTGCAATGTCAGGACATATGGCGTTTGTACTTGCACAGAAATCTCTCAACTCTTCTTGCATGGCCAAGATCTTCTTTGAACTTGGATCCTGAGCTCCAGCTTCTTGGGTCATGCTATCAGAAGGCTCCCTACTATCAAAGAAGTTGGGGAATGAAGAGCAAAAACTCTTCCAACTGCTGGATCTAACTTTCGAACCCCCCTTCTCCTTCAAAAAATCATAGAAGGCGACGAGTTGAAAGTATAAAAGCCTGAACTCCTCAGACTGCCCCTCGAGGACGCTGTCAATCGGCATAAACTCCTCATAGAGTTTGCCGAGAATGGGCAATCCGGTAATAGCGCTCAGCTCCTTCAAAGAAAAACCAATCTCACCATTCGTCACAACGAAGGTATTGGTTTGAGGGAGGAACGACTCCAGCATAGCCATGAAGGCCTCGTCGGAAAAGATCACGGTCTCCCCAAAAGCGCGGACCGCATCAAAAATCCCGGCTTCCTTCAAAACGGCGCCACCAATCAGCAGGACGCGATCAGTCCACGACTTCCACTCGGAGTCAGCATTGAAACGACCTCGAAGTCGGAAAAGGCTTGATCCAATTGCTGCCGTCACCACTGAAAATACCAAGGCCCACCGGTCTCAAATCGACCGACGGATAATCAGAGCCCTGGTAGCCGCTTGATGGCATCAACAGGTCCATGTCAACAGGCGACCTCTCCGTATATCCAGGAGAACCGCCAACAAAAACCCCGGTCTTGATTACATTTGTCCTTCTCACCCAGCTTGGAGGATCTTCCCTCTTGGGGCACGTGGGGGCAAGGCTCAGAATCGAGACGGTGCGATCAAACATCGACCGGGTAGTAACAGTCTTCTTCTCACCATCTGCTGTGAAGGAAAACTGAAAAGATCTCCTCTGGTATGTAATGTCGTCAGGGACTGCATCACCAAAGAAGAAGGTAGGCTTGGGCAAAATGCTCTGATCTTCCATCACCCATGGACGACTGCTTACCATGATCTTATAGAATTCCTCTCCCTTGAGAGTGATCAGTCGCTGCCTCATCTCATCTCTGTTGAGGGAGTCGCACTCTTCCAGATTTCTCTCAACGTACTGGACCTTCTCAAAAGCCTGCTGAACGGCCGGATTAGAAGATCTAGAAGATCGACGAGGTACGCTTGTAGCAGGCTCTTTACCCTTGTTCGCTCTGGAGGAACCACCTGAAAAGGATGGAAAAGAAAAAGATCAAACATCAAAATGACAGAATCTCGCTAAAAAAAATCTGGCGAAATTTTGACATGATGACGGGGCAATTCCGAAGAAAAGGAACTATCCCGAAAGAAATAGAAAGCTTGAAGATGGGCTCAACATCGCTGCGAGCTCCGAAACTCCAAACTTTCGAAACCTAAAAGTCTCCGCAAAATCAGGAAGGGCTCAACATCACTGCGAGCTCCAAGTTCCCAAATTTGCAAACACTTTCAGGTATGCAATCACATCATGCTACAAAGTTTAATTTACAAATTAAAGGCATGCATGAACATCTAGATTTGCGAAAAAAAAAATGCATTATCATGATGAGCAAACAAAAAAAAGAAAGAAAAGAAACTTTCTCAAAAAAAAAAAGGGGAAAGAAAACAAAAAAAAAAAAAAAGGAAAAAGAAACTTTCTCTAAAAAAAAAAGGGAGGAGAAAGAAAACAAAAAGAAACAAAACTCTCTCAAAAAAAAAAAAGGGGAAGAAAAAAAAAAAGAAGAAAAAAAGAGGAGGGGGCTGGCCCACAGGCCGTGGCCCACAGGCCACGTGGCCGTACGGCCAGATCCGTACGGATCTGTCCGTACGGCCCACACAATAAAAAAAAAAAACATGAAAAAAAAAAGAAAGAAAAGAAAGCAAAAAAAAAAAACGTGTGAGAAAAAAAAAAAGAGGCAAACACGTGAACAAAAAAAAAAAAGAAAAAGAAAGAAACAAAAAAAAAGAAAGAGAAAGAACTTTTTTTCCTACAATGAAGTTTTCTTGAAAAAAAGGAGAACTTACTTGAAGCCATTGATGGAGAAGAAGAAGAAAACTCTTGAAGATCTTGAAGAAGAAAAGCTCTTGGTCTTGAAGCCCTCTTGAGATTATTGCAAAAGAAAGTAGTAAGAGCAAGAGATCCAACCTTCTCCTTGCTTTTATAGAGGAGAGCAAACCAAAGAAGGAAAGAAGAAAGAGGTAAGTGTTACTAATTAGTAACCTTACCAAAAGAAAGAAATTAGAAAGATTCTTTCCAAAAGAAAGATATCTTGAGAGATTTCTCCTAAAAATCAATCTATGACGGATTCTTTCCCAAAAGAAAGATATCTTGAGATATCCTATCCCAAAATAAAGGGATATTGAGAGACTTTCTCCTAAAATCAATCTATGACGGATTCTTTCCCAAAAGAAAGATATCTTGAGATATCCTATCCCAAAATAAAGGGATATTGAGAGATTTTCTCCTAAAATCAATCTATGACGGATTCTTTCCCAAAAGAAAGATATCTTGAGATATCCTATCCCAAATAAAGGGATATTGAGAGATTTTCTCCTAAAATCAATCTAGGACGGATTCTTTCCCAAGAAGATTCGTGAGATATCCTATCCCAAAATAAAGGGATATTGGAGGAGATTTTCTCCTAAAATCAATCTATAAAGATTCGTTCCCCCAAAGAAAGATATCTGAGATAGCCTAATCCCAGATAAAGGGATATGAGAGATTTTCCTCCTAAAGCAATCTATGACGGATTCTTTCCCAAAAGAAAGATATCTGAGATATTCTATCCCAAAATAAAGGGATCATGAGAGATTCTCTCCAAGTAAAGATATTTCTTAGATATTCTCTATCCAATGAGATATTTTGGTTATTCTTTACAAAAATGACACCATATGAGATTCTAAGCATTTACAAAAGCTTAATGGTCCATGGGTGGAGCCCATATGAGCCAGGTTTTGACCACCTAGGCACTAAAAAAAAAAAAAAAAAAATAATTTTGGGCTTTTAGTCAAGAGAAATCCCTCTACCAAGAGCATACAAAAATGGGTCCATGCCTCTTTTGAGTTGATTGGACCATACAAAAGAAAATTCCAAGCCCCATGAGCTTCCAAAAATCAAACCATCCAGCCTCATCTACCAAATTGAGCCAAAATCTTGAAATTGACATTTCACAAAAATCAAACCAAATCCTGGTCCCCTAACCTGCCACATACAGCCTGTTAGGTCACAAGACCAAAACCAAAAACCAAAACCTGATCCCCTAACTTGCCACATACAGCCTGTTAGGTCACAAGATCAAAACCAAAATTGATCCCCCAACATTCCACATACAGCTTGTTGGGTCACACGATCAAAACCAAACCCGACCCCCTAACCTGCCATATATAGCCTGTTAGGTCACAAGGTCAAAACCCAAATCCACATCCCTGATGTCATCTTCAAAACTTTGCCTCGAGATGGTACGTGATCCCTTTCACCACCATAAAATTCTCCTGAAAGCTCAAAAGGTTACAAATACCAAAAAGAAAGATTGCTCAAAGACTCTTGGTCAAGTCACAGGCTCTCCTTCAAAAAAATCTCTTCGAGGCACATCGACTACAAAAGTTAAGCAACTCGCCGCTGTACCTCGAGGGGGCATTTGTTGACACCAAAAATGTCACTTTGCCTTTCCAAGATCCAAAGAGCTACATGAAGTCGCAACCTGCCATAAATAGGCAATGCTGCTTCCAAAAATAAAATCTTGTCAGAATCAAACAAAAACTGCAAGATTCTTCCAGACAGCCAAAAGAGGAGTACACAAGAAGTTTCAAGCCATTTCAAGATCATTTGGCCTAACTTCGCTTCTCCGACAGCCAAATCAAGCCTCTCGGCGGTAAAGCTCTCCGGGACCATGATTTCCAAGACAGAACCTATGGATCATCTTAAAATGACTCCAATAGGTTCCCTGTCAAATTTCAAGTCAATCGGACATCGGTTGACCGCACATCAAACCGCGACATCTTCATCGCGACAAAAAGCAAGTCTGCAGGTGATAGGACCCCAAACGGCTTCGAAACTCAAACAAAAGCCTATGGTTGGTCTTATTTATTGCTCAGGAGGCTTCACACCAAATTTCAGGTCATTCCGACATCGTTTGACCCAGTTTCAGCTTTTGACAGAAAATCGGCAGCTCTGCGCGACAAAGTCTTCGGCTTTCTCAGGAAATTGGAAACTTTGCAAAATAAAATGCAAGGATTCTCATCAGGTTTCCTACAAAGAAATCAGGCCAATAAATGATCAAAATGTCAAAGAAAAGTACAGAAGAAAAAAGAATCAGAAAAAAGCAAAAACGGACGCAAAACGGGACCAGAAAGGGGGAAAACCCCCCCAGGGTCGCAGACCCCTGCGACCCTGGGCCAGGGTCGCCGGCGACCATGGACCCCGGGGTCGCCGGGAAAGCCCCGGAAACCCCGGTTTTCGCCGTTTTTTTCGCGATTCGAGAAGCCCAGCCTCTGGTACTTTCCAAAATTCATGCTTTTGAGACACCAAGTCCTCTGATATCCGTCCAAAACACGGGTAAATCATCAAGAGTATCAAAGACAGTATTGATCGCCACCCGGTCAACCAAAAAAAGTGTGCTTTCCACCCGACCGATCGAGAAATCGACAGGACAGATGGCACCGACCCGCTGTTGGCAACAAACACCTGAAATTACATGGTCATCTGATGTCGATCTACATGAAGATCCATCGATGATCATCGACAGAAGAATTCCAAAAGACGTGGCACGGCCCGCGACTCTTCAGCTGCTCGGCGACCACTTAATGCGATTAATTGACTAGCTTTATTACAGTCATTAATCCATTTCTTTGGACGGCCCAATCAGAAGCAAGCATTCGGGAGTTACAAGTCAAGAAATTCATGGCATTTAACCCATGAAACTCCTCCCATCATGGCGATTAAAGGCGATTAAATGCCCTTAATCTCCTCCGGCCAATCAGAAGCCAAGAAAAAGGAGTTACAAAATAAACAATTCAATTTTGTAACTCCTCCCATTATGCGGCTTAATGACATTAAAAGCCCATAAACTCTCCTAAATGGCTACCAAGAGCCTATAAATAGGGGAGCACTCCAAAGGAATCATCGGGAAAAACACACAACAAACATCAGACAGCAGTCAGAAATCCAGAGAAAGAAAAAGAGAGAAAACTCTGCGGAAGTTCTACACCGGCCACCGCAACAAGGTGATAAAAGTCCCTTGGGGGGTACCCCCCCCAAGGTCCTTGCCTTCTCCTCCTGCCTCCAATGGCTTAGATGTGGCTTTTCAGCCCGTCTACTCGGTTTTTTATTGGACATAGGACCTTCCTTTGGTCTTTGTCTTCTAAAAACCCGAGGTTATAGCCAAGCCAAGCGAATCAATAGCATCCTCTGTTCTCATCTGCATGGATGATGGCGAAGCCCACATATGGCTTGCGACCGTCAATCTAAACGAGTCCCCCACAATCTCCTGAGAAGTTAGATCCTCCTTTTCTTGCTTTTCATTGTAGTTTGTATTTTTTTCAAAAGAGACAAAAATCACAATTCTTGTCTTTCATTGTTTGATAAGGATTGTAATCGGCTATAAACGCCAAAATCGGCTATAAACGCCAAAAATCGGCCATAAACGCCAAAAATCGGCTATAAACGCCAAAATCGGCTATAAATGCAAAAAAATCGCCTTTCACGGCAATCAAGAAAATGTCTCTTTTCTTAAATATATGTGCAAATGGAAAACTTGAAAGAAGTTGATTTCCTTTTTACTTGCGAAGGTTGATCTCCGGATCACCATTTGCAATTCCAAGTAAAATAGAAATCTGGCACACCCACAAAAAAAGAAATGTTGATGCACGCCCCTGCCCCCCGGTTACGAAAGGGTCGGACCCGACGGACTCCCACGTCCGCCGACCTCGGTAGGAACCCAAGCAGGAGCGCGGTCCATCAAATATCTCAAGATATCTTTCTTTTGGGAAAGAATCCGTCATAGATTGATTTTTGGGAGAAAATCTCTCAAGATCCCTTTATTTGGGATAGGATATCTCAAGATATCTTTCTTTTGGGAAAGAATCCGTCATAGATTGATTTTTGGGAGAAAATCTCTCAAGATATCTTTCTTTTGGAAAGAATCTTTCTAATTCTTTCTTTTGGTAAGGTTACTAATTAGTAACACTTACCTCTTTCTTCTTTCCTTCTTTGGTTTGCTCTCCTCTATAAAAGCAAGGAGAAGGTTGGATCTCTTGCTCTTATTACTTTCTTTTGCAATAATCTCAAGAGGGCTTCAAGACCAAGAGCTTTTCTTCTTCAAGATCTTCAAGAGTTTTCTTCTTCTTCTCCATCAATGGCTTCAAGTAAGTTCTCCTTTTTTTAAGAAAACTTCATTGTAGGAAAAAAAGTTCTTTCTCTTTTTTGTTTCTTTCGTTTTCTTTTCTTCTCTTTCTTTTTCTTTTTTTTTTCACGTGTTTTCCCCTTTTTTTTTTTTTACACGTGTTTTTTTTTTGCTTTCTTTTCTTTTGTTTTTTTTTCATGTTTTTTTTTTTTATTGTGTGGGCCGTACGGACAGATCCGTACGGCCACGTGGCCTGTGGGCCACGGCCTGTGGCCAGCCCCTCTTCCTTTTTTATTCTTTTTTTCTCTTTTTTTTTCTTTCCCTCCCTTTTTTTTTTTTGAGAGAGTTTCTTTTCTTTTTTTTTGCTCATCATGATAATGCATTTTTTTCGCAAATCTAGATGTTCATGCATGCCTTTAATTTGTAAATTAATTTGTAGCATGATGTGATTGCATACCTGAAAGTTTTTGTAAATTTGGGAACTTGGAGCTCGCAGTGATGTTGAGCCCTTCCTGATTTTGCGGAGACTTTTAGGTTTCGAAAGTTTGGAGTTTCGGAGCTCGCAGCGATGTTGAGCCCATCTTCAAGCTTTCTATTTCTTTCGGGATAGTTCCTTTTCTTCGGAATTGCCCCGTCATCATGTCAAAATTTCGCCAGATTGTTTTAGCGAGATTCTGTCATTTTGATGTTGATCTTTTTCTTTTCCATCCTTTTCAGGTGGTTCCTCCAGAGCGAACAAGGGTAAAGAGCCTGCTACAAGCGTACCTCGTCGATCTTCTAGATCCTCTAATCCGGCCGTTCAGCAGGCTTTCGAGAAGGTCCAGTATGTTGAGAGAAATCTGGAAGAGTGCGACTCCCTCAACAGAGATGAGATGAGGCAGCGACTGATCACTCTCAAGGGAGAGGAATTCTATAAGATCATGGTAAGCAGTCGTCCATGGGTGATGGAAGATCAGAGCATTTTGCCCAAGCCTACCTTCTTCTTTGGTGATGCAGTCCCTGACGACATTACATACCAGAGGAGATCTTTTCAGTTTTCCTTCACAGCAGATGGTGAGAAGAAGACTGTTACTACCCGGTCGATGTTTGATCGCACCGTCTCGATTCTGAGCCTTGCCCCCACGTGCCCCTAAGAGGGAAGATCCTCCAAGCTGGGTGAGAAGGACAAATGTAATCAAGACCGGGGTTTTTGTTGGCGGTTCTCCTGGATATACGGAGAGGTCGCCTGTTGACATGGACCTGTTGATGCCATCCAGCGGCTACCAGGGCTCTGATTATCCGTCGGTCGATTTGAGACCGGTGGGCCTTGGTATTTTCAGCGGTGACGGCAGCAATTGGATCAAGCCTTTCGACTTCGAGGTCGTTTCAATGCTGACTCCGAGTGGAAGTCGTGGACTGATCGCGTCCTGCTGATTGGTGGCGCCGTTTTGAAGGAAGCCGGGATTTTTGATGCGGTCCGCGCTTTTAGGGAGACCGTGATCTTTTCCGACGAGGCCTTCATGGCTATGCTGGAGTCGTTCCTCCCTCAAACCAATACCTTCGTTGTGACGAATGGTGAGATTGGTTTTTCTTTGAAGGAGTTGAGCGCTATTACCGGATTGCCCATCCTCGGCAAACTCTATGAGGAGTTTATGCCGATTGACAGCGTCCTCGAGGGGCAGTCTGAGGAGTTCAGGCTTTTATACTTTCAGCTCGTCGCCTTCTATGATTTTTTGAAGGAGAAGGGGGGTTCGAAAGTTAGATCCAGCAGTTGGAAGAGTTTTTGCTCTTCATTCCCCAACTTTTTTGATAGTAGGGAGCCTTCTGATAGCATGACCCAGGAAGCTGGAGCTCAGGATCCAAGTTCAAAGAAGATCTTGGCCATGCAAGAAGAGTTGAGAGATTTCTGTGCAAGACAAACGCCATATGTCCTGACATTGCACTGCGGAGAGATCTCGCTGTTTACCTCACTTATTGGCTTGGTGAGGCTGTATTTGCTGGAGGAGATGGAACGCACATCAGGCCGCATTGTATTTTCCCGGCTTGTCAGATGGCGTTTGGAGAGCAGCTTGCTTTGGTGCCTGCTCTTTACTCCTACCTGTGTACCGAACTGCAGGCTGCTGCTTTTCTAGTTCGGCTTGGGCTTCCCATGAATAGGGTATTTTCAGCCCATATCTTTTATTCGTGGTATGTATACCACTGTCCTGGCTTCCATCGGCTGGGTGCTGCACAGGATGATGATCCTCTGATGATTCGACTGGCTAAGGGCAAAGCCGTGTCCGAATCACTTTTGTTTGCCCGCATGAGGATCCGACGGTTCAGGGACGTCGAGATGGGGCAATCTTCAGTAAAGCTTTCTCCGGAGTTGCGGAAGAAGGCTTTTGATTTTGGTGCCTCCCGAGACTCTACCAGGGCGGGGTCGGGAAGGCATTATTCCTTGACAAATGCAGAGAGAGAGTGGCTTTTCAGCATACGTGTCGGCACGATGGTGTACCGTAGACATCTTTTCGTCGACATCCAGCCGTATGTACCCTCTCGCTTTGCTTTGCAGCTTGGCTTTTCTCAAGGCGTTGTTGGAGCGCCTTCAAGCATGGTGAAGCGCTTTGGAGGCTTACAGGACGGGAGAAATGCATGGGCTTTCTATAGTGCTGAAGACACTACAGCCATGATTTCTTATCCTGTGTTGCTGACTTCCCGGACTGCCGGCTTTGCGAAGTGGTTCGCGGAGAGCTTTTCGGCATATCGGGGACTTTCCAGGAAGGAGCTTGATGTGAAGCTGGCATCTGGAAAGGGCCTTGGAAAGTCGGATGGCATCCGGCGAGAGGAAGTTTGGTCCTTCCTTTCTGGGAGAGAAGCACAAGATAGGCTTTTCTCGGTGACCAGGGCGTCATCGGTTCTGAAGCTGTTCGAGAAATACCTGACGAGGCTTTGGAGCAGCTAGAACAGGAGGAAGCCGAACTTGGCTGCTTGGATGCAGCGGCACAGAGGCAAGCTTCCGTGGAGTCTACTGGCAAGAGCAGACCATCCAGTGATGAGTCAAGTGGGAAACCTGACTCTAACAGCGGGGGTAGGTTCTCTAAGAAGCAAGCCCGCAGAAGTAAGAGGAGGAGGAGTCATCATAGTAGCAAGGGGCAGCATGAGGGCTCTCCTAACTTGGAAGTTCCTCTTACTATCAATGAGGATGTGCCAGTGGATGCTGACGAGCCTCCAGAGAAAAGAAGTCGAGAAGAAGAGACCGTCGGTGAAGGTATGATTCTTCCTTTTTCTCTTTCCATTTCTTTTCATGGGATTTTTCCATGTTATGATTTGCTTCTTGTTTCTGCTTTTCTTCTCTTTTTTTTTTAGCAGAGGAAGACTTGGTGATGCCTGAGGTCCCAACCGATGAGGTGGTGATGGATCCTGTTGAGGCACCTGAAGAAGAACCGAGGGACTCTGGAGTAAATCCAGAATCTCCAATTGGTACGACTTCTTTTGCTCTTTGTTTTTTGTTTGTGACTTGGCTTGCTAACACATTTTTTTTGTTGCCAGCTGACTTGCCGCAGGGTTCTGATGACTTTGAACCATCGATGGACGCAAATGTTGATGATGCTTTCGATGAGTTCATGGAGGAAGAAAGTGTTCCGCCAGTCGTCGAAGAAGGTATTTTGTAGTTATAACTCTGATAATGATTTTCAAACAGGGTCATATTCATACCTTTTTGTGTTTCCTTTGTAGGTTTTGAAGTGGCAGAGGAGGATCCGTTGCTTCCAGAGCAAGAGATGCCAGAGGTTGATCCAGAGGTAGAGATTCCTGGGACCAGCTCTGACAATATTGAGGAGATTCCTCGCGCTGAGATTCCTTCCCGAGCAGGAGCAGCTTCAGCTGGAAAGAGTTCTTTTGTTACTCTTTCAACAGATGATGACATGAGTAGCCGACCAACGGAGTTGGGCGAATCCTCAGCTGGGCCATCTCTTCTTTTTGCGAAGAAGGTGGTGGTGCGAGTTGTGAGCTCTTGGATTGAGACTCTCTTTTCTGGGCACTTGGAAGTCGGATTTGGCATGATCCAGCATGTGCAGGAGATTCTCAGCTGATGCTGAAGAGGCTGGTCTGGATGTCACAGGTGCCAGGGCGATCGTTGATAGGATCATTGCACTGGGGTGACAAGTGGTTTGAGACCGTGAGTTTGGCTGATGACCAGTTCTTCAAGGAGATGTTCCTGGACCCTGCTGATAAGGCTAAGTCTGACCTGGATGAGGCTACAGAAAGCAGGAAGGTGGCAGTCCGAAAGAGGAATAGAGAAGAGCTAACCATCATCGGGCTGACACATGACCTTAACATCCTTGATAGGGAGGTCGATGAGGCCAGGAAACGTCTTGAGCATTTGCAGGCACAAGTCGCTGCCAAGTGGACTGCCATAATAGAAGCTCGCGACAGGGAGAGTGCCCTGATTCACCAGGTTGCAGATGCCGAACTGGTTCTCAAAAGGAAGTCTGATGAGGATGAACAATGGCAAGCTGCTCGAGGTAAGCTTCCTGGTGTGAGAGAAGGGGTACAGCCCACTCCAGCATCTCATGGCAAGTTCCTGAAGAAGCGTGCCTTGGAATCCTTGACAGCTGAAGGCTAAAAGTCTGCTTGGGAGCTGAACTCTTGGCTGGAGACCATTTTTGATTGAGCTCCTGTATACAGAAACCATCCTTCTTCTCTTTTTTTTTGGTACCACTTGTATTTTTTTTTTGTACTTATTTTTTTGTAGTGCTTGTGAACACTTCTTTTTTTTTTGGTACCACATGTATTTTTTTTGGTTACTCTTTTTTTTGTAGTGCTTGTGAACACTTTCTTTTTTTTTTTGTTATCCCTACGCTCACTTGAATCTTTTTTGTGATAAAAGTAATTGCAAATGGGATTGATTTTTTTTTGTTATCCCTCCGCTCACTTGAATCTTTTTGTGATAAAAGTAATTGCTAAATGGGATTGATTTTTTTGTTATCCCTACGCTCACTTGAATCTTTTTGTGATAAAAGTAATTGCTAAATGGGATTTGATCAAAAGGTTGTCATTTTGTGAAAATCTTTTGTCAAATGATTGTTTGGCATGAAAGCCACGGTTTTTGTTTGTGGCATGGAAGCCATTTTGGCATGAGAGCCAGCTTTTCTTTGTGGCATTGATAGCCGAGTTTTTTTTTTGTGTGGCATCTATAGCCAATTTTGGTGGCATTGATAGCCGAATTTGTTTTGTGGCATCTATAGCCGATTTTTGGGTGGCATTGATAGCCTGTTTTGTTTTCGGTGGCATTGATAGCCATTTTTTTTTTGAAATCCAAGGTTTTTTTTTTTTTGTGTGCATTGATAGCCGGTTTTGTTTTGGTGGCATTGATAGCCGGTTTGTTGCATTTATAGCCTGTTTTGATGGCATTTATAGCCGGTTGCGGTTTTCAAAAAATGCAAGTATCGACTAAAAGTCGCCTCCCTGCTGAATGTTCTTGCAAGTATCGATGGATGTCGCATCCTTGCTCATTCGGTTTGCGAGTATCGATGGAATGTCGCATCCTCTCGGATTTGGGTGCAAGTATCGATGAATGTCGCATACCTTGCTTTTCAAAAATTTTGGGTTTTGCGGGTACTGACTTGATGTCGTATTCCCCACGATTTTTGAAATTTGTGGTTGTTCTCGAACCTTGGGTTATGGATATCACACTGAAATGTTGCGTCTCCATGGTTTATTTAGGTTTTTTCGAACCTTTGAAATTTGGGTTGTGGATATCAACTGAAATGTTGCATCTCCAAAGTTTTTTTAGGTTTTTTCGAACCTTTGAAATTTGGGTTGTGGATATCAACTGAAATGTTGCGTCTCCACAGTTTGGATTTTGCAAGTATCGACAAAATGTCGCTTCCCTGCGATTTTGGAAGTGTCGAACGTGGTTCGCTTGCTTCCGATTTGTGCGAGTATCGACTAAGCATCGCTTCCTCGCGGTTTTTGAAAAACCATTTTTTTTTTTTGTTTAAAGACACGAGGGTCATAAGTTTTGACCTAAAACCATTTTGGCGGTAAAAGGCAGGGTGGACTAGGGTGGAAATCCCTGAATCCGGATTTTGTTTCAAACCATGAATTTTGGGTTCAAGGGTTGGAAATTTTGGTCAAGTTAGGGAAAGGTTCCTAAACTTGGATATATATATTTTTTTTGAACAATGAAACGATGAAAGTAAACATTGTTTTAGATTTCTAGAAATTTCAATTTGACATGAAAATTCTAAAAAAAAGGGTGGGTTTAGCGAGCGTGTACCTGGAAACCGGTTTTGGCCATACAGGCATTGCTCTTACCCAGTTGTGGTAAGTCTTCAAGGGTAGTACCGCTTTAAGAACTTGCCATTGATGGGCAGCATACATCTGTCACCTTCCATGTTTAGGAGTGCGTATGCGCCATTGGAGAAAACTTGTCGATGACGTAGGGTCCCTCCCATTTTGGCTCAAATTTGCCTTTGGACTTGTGAGCGAAGACCATTGGTCTTTTACCGCAAGAACCAAGTCATTCTTTTTGTAGGCGCGTTGTCTGACCTTTTTATCGAAAGATCCTGCCATACGTGCTTGGTAAAGTTTCATGCTTGTTGAGCTTCGAGCCGTCTCTCATCGAGATTGTCCAGCTCATGGAGTCGCAATTTGACATTGCTTTCTTGAGTCATGTCATTTTGCAAGGATACCCTCAAGGAAGGAATTTGTACTTCCAAGGGCACGACAGCTTCGCATCCATAGACCAAGGAGAATGGTGTGCTATGGGTTGGTCCTCGAACGGTGGTTCGATAGGCCCACAAAGCTTCAGACATTTTGTCGCTCCAGTCTCTTTTGTGACTAGAGACCATTTTTTTGAGGATTTTGCAGAGTGTCTTGTTGAAAGCTTCTGCTAACCCGTTTGCTGCCGGATTGTATGGAGTCGAAGGACAGCTTTGGATTTTGTATTTGTCGCAGAACCTGTAGAATCGATGATCCCGGAAACTGTGGTCCGTTATCATGGACGAATCTTTTGGGTATGCCGAAACGACAAATGATGTTGGTGCGTAGGAACTGAAGGACTGATGAGGTCTTCATTTCGTTAAACGCAAATGCTTCTGACCACTTGGAGAAGTAATCCGTAGCGGCGAAGATGAAGCGATGACCTTTGCTTGAAGGGGGAGAAATAGGACCTATGATGTCCATACCCCAGGCTTCGAAAGGCCATGAGATCGCTGTAGGATGTAGCCATTCTGGAGGCATGTGAATGTAATCTCCATGAACTTGGCATTGTTGGCAGCGCTTAGCAAATTGCATTGCGTCAGCTACCATGGTAGGCCAGTAATATCCTAACCTTTTTATCTGATCATAGAGCTTAGGTCCAGCCTGATGAGCTCCACAAAGACCAGCATGAACTTCTTTGAGTGTTTTCTTCAGCCTCTTGTTGTGACAAGCAGCGTAGAAGTACTCCGTTTGAAGGATTTCCTGTAAAGGATTTTTGAATGGAATATCCAAATGGAAGCTTGGGGTTCGCCTTTGGATGCTTACCCGTTCTTTTGGATCTTCAGGTAGGATTCCGAACATAATGTAATCAATGAACGGATCCCTCCAGTCGCCAATTGAAGTTTGAAGGATTGAAATCCGACTTCCGACCACTTGGTGGCATTCAGCAACTGCTTGGTGTGTGTTAAGAGGAGGAAGGATTCTTCTTTCGCACACTGTGACTTGCATGTTTTCCCCTTCCTGGATTGCCATGGAGTCGGCGAGTCCGGCTAGGGCATCTGCACGTATATTTTCACCTCTACGAATGGGGGTGATGTGACAGATGTCAAAACTTTTGCAGAACGTGATTGTGCCTTGTTGTAGTAGGGCAACAAATCTGGCTTCCTGACTTCAAATTTCTGATTCATCTGGTTGACGATCAGTTGAGAGTCTCCAAAGACTTCCAGCATGGTGATACCGGATTCGATGGCGAGTTCCAATCCTAAGATCAGAGCTTGATATTCAGCTGCATTGTTTGTGCATGGTTCCAGTAGCGAGAAAGCGTGTGGAATCATGTATTTGTCGGGGCTAACAAAGAGGATGCCAAACTCCCGAGATCAGCTGCTTTTTTCATTTGTCCTGGTTGCACCGTCAAAGTACATGTCCACAGGAAGGCACTTTGTGAGAAAGTCTCCACATTGTAGACTGGTTCGTCGGGGAGATCATCTCTGAGTGGAGAATCTTTAGGCCAATGGATTGCCTCTCGAGGAAGTCGCTAGAGCTTGCCCTTTGATTGCTTTTTGTGGTTACATCCTAATATCAAATTGTGACAGTAGGATGGACCATTTTGCCAGTCGAGCATTGAGAGGAACCTGCCTTTTGTGACAAGGACCTTCAAGAGGTTGACCTCTGAGACCAGAGTAGACTGTGTTGGAAAGCAAGTAGTGACGCAGCTTTTGTACGGCGAACATCACTGCAAGACATTCTTTTTCGAACTGGGAGAGTAGCGATGCTCTGACACCTACTAGCATGCGGCTGACGGGTAATATAGAGGCAAGCTTCTTTTCTTTGATCATTTTCTTGCGCAAGCAGAAGCTCCCAGAGAGGATCAAGGGCTCTTGTGTACAAAGATGAATGGTTTTTCCAGTGGTAGGAGCAGCTAACACTGGAGGTTTTGTCAGGATATGACTTGATGTCTTGGAAAGCAGCTTCACCAGTCAGCATCCCAGACAAAAGTTTACACCTTTTTTCATCAACGGGAGAATGGACGCATTTCCCCGAAAGATTGGAGATGAACCGTCTGATGTAGGCAATCTCCCTTGAAGCCCTTTGAGTTCTCTCAAGGTTCTTGGAGAGGCATTTTCTAGAATGGCTTTGACTTTTATGGGGTCAAGCTCTATTCCAGCTTTCCGAACTAAGAATCCGAGGAACTTACCCGACGAGACGCAGAAGAAGCATTTCAATGGATTCATTCGCAGTTTGTGTTTGCGAAAGCCGGAGGAAGACTTCTCGAAGGTTTTCGAGATGATCTTCTTTTCTTTT